>JASJUZ010000125.1:0-1200000 GCA_037159825.1 Tupiocoris notatus | reverse complement strand
AATGGGAGGAGAGAGCGCTAGTTGTCCCTCACCAAGATAACTTGCATGCCTCCCGGCTGTCGATTGCCTTAACAGATTAATGTAACATAGACCAAAAATTTTTTGAACATGTTACTACACTCTACCAAAATCAATTTCAACTTACCCAAATGTAATCAGCCCACATGTACCGAGCTGTGTGGAGAGCACTTTCTCTCAATGGAATAACATGGCGGTAGCGAGAATTCGGCCAATGAGCCAGCCCTTGCTCGCCTTCAATTCTAGGTGGACTCTGTTTGTCCAATACTTTATGAACAGAGTGATACTTGTGGCCGTACTCAGCAAGCCAAATTTCCAACAGTTCTATACTGTTGTCTTCGTTATGGTCACTACGAATCCTGAAAAAGTCAATTATTCTTGATTTATCAAGCCAGATGGCAACCCTAGGTTGAAAATAGCACTAATTTCGTACCCTGCATGGATTAGGTCATTTACTCATACTTGATAGTAAGTATTATGCCAGTTTGTCAGACATCAACGTTTGGAGTTTGGGAGTATGATATAAAGTATAATAAATAAATTAGATTGGATGGGTTGAGTAAACAATTGAGAGAAATACACGGAATTCGTATAATTGAAGTTAATGCTGTACACATTTTAGAGGTCCAAAAACGGCGGATATGGCTTCAGCTGAATTTTAATCTTCAAAATGTATACGCCACAATAATTGATTTTGCCTTTTTCCGTAATAGCAATCTAAAATTGCCGCCGCTGATGATATTGATGAAGCATTTTTTGTTCCAACCTCTAGGCAGAGCTTAAATCCTCTCGAATTGTTATCGTTGCTTCCATTCGTTTTCCAAATAACTATCATGTCAATATAAAATAAAATAATTCAGTTAATTTAACCAATTGCGTAAATTACAAACTCCTATCAAGAATAAAAAATACAAAAAAAAATTGACTCGTGTAATACATTCATGATGAAATCTCTACAAAAATATCACAAGACGGAACTAGGAAGTAATCATTTTTTTTTCTTACCACAGCGAGATGCGGTCTTTAGGATAGTCCAGCTTTTCAAGATACGTTAGAAAATATGGCAACGTGTGCGCTTTGTTACGGACTAGAATGGATATGAGGACAGTTTCACTTTTCTTTTGGTCGGTTGAGCTCGTGGATATGGCAAATTTAAAATGAAAAAAGACAAAAAGCACGTAAAAAAATCCGCTAAACACAGCCATTATAGCTGGTCTGCTCTGTTTTGTTGACGAATGGTAGATTAGATCATTTTAAATATCTGTCTCCGGTGATAAGACATCGCCTTATCATTTGGCCTTTGACAGAAAGGCTGTTTTTGTTGAAACAGAAGATGAATGTGTGTGACACTTCCTGTGTAACGTTTTTTGTTCTTTTTTCCTTCTTCAAATTTTATTCTTTCAACTTACAGATATTCAAAGTAATATGTGTCATCTTAAAATCTGGAAACGGCTAATTTTGCACATTCACTGGGAGAACATTTTCTGAAAATTCCATCGGGTATATAAATTTTTTCAGGGGGATGTAACGATTGAGGCCACTTTCTGTCCACAGACACTTGTTCAGGAAGTATCTGAGTACGCAATACTAGCTACCAAGAAAATTTCTTCCAATAAATTCACGTTCGCTCCGAATGCGACTGTTCACACGAACAAAATATTTGCATTATTTATTACGTGAACGTGGAAGTAAAAAGAAAGAAAATATGCTTATGAAAGCAGTAGGTATTTTCAAACAATAGTGTTAACTGCTTAATTCTAATTTTTCTGTTGTAATAATTGTGCATGCTATTTTGCAGCATCAATAGTTACTCTGGTCCAATAAAAATAACCTGAGTCGTGTCTTAGGTATTAACTAAATTATTTCTCGTTCTATGCTGTAGTTCGAAGTTTCAGGTGAGCAAGTAAGGAAAGTCCACTTTTGAATATAGGGTTTAAAATAATGTTTATTATAATATCTATTGAGAAGTTCCTTGTCCTCACTGTCCAATAACTCTTACTCAAGTTCAATATTAGTTATGAACGAACAATTAGTGTGAGGAGGAGGGGGATTATTTACGTATGGTAAATTAAACTACTTACTTGTAAGGCTCGAATTAGGAAAGGAAAATAACTTTCTGATACCACCGTAATCATTCTCAACAATAATAACGAGGAGGCACTGTATGTGACCCACTATACATAAAATCTGGTGTTTTCTGCTTGCCATAACCGACATTTCAAGCCCTCAAACTTAGAAAAAGGTTGACTCGAAGCAGAAAAAACGTTGAACCCTTATATCTCGGAAGTACTGTATGTAATCCAAAATCCGGAAAACCCCAATTTTGCACAATTACTGGGAAAACATTCCGTTAAAATTTCATAGGGTTTCATCCATTTTTCAGGGAGATATAGCGATTTATGTCAGTTTGTGACCACAGACAGACGGACACTTGTTCAGAAAGTGATTCTGAGTACTACTATGAAAATTTCTTCCAACAGGACCTCGGTTCCAAATTCGACTTTTCAGACGATCTCAATACTTCCATGTTTACGTAGTCGTAGTAAATGGAAGTAAAAAGTGTTTCTTATTGTTGATGAATCAATTCTATCTTAACTGATTGGAAGGGAGACCAAATTTTTCTCCACATGCAATATGAAACACGTGCATATTCATGGTTTGGTCATCCTGTTTGTGAGGTCATTGAGGCCCTTTCGAAGTTAAGTGGAATGTATTGGATCCCAGCAACCGGCGAAGCAATTTGCGTCGAGAAGCCATTAGAAAGCATCAGAGCAGCTGTAAACATTACTATCAGACAAAGCTAAGCTTACATGTTAACATGTTTGTATGTAACAAAAATATACAATGTTGTTGTTTGTGAGCCTTATGTCACATGTGTTTCATAAGTGATAAAAGACCCTAACTAATTGGACTCTCAAAAGTATTTGCTAACTTTTACACCACTCCTTAATAGTGAGAACAATGGATGATTCAGGCATCAGGAAAAAATGAGTGCCTATCCTACAGGAACAAAAAGTAGTAGAAAATATGAACATATATTTTTACTTGGGGTGATAATAAGTTAATTACAGTAGACACAGAACAAAAACTGACAAATGAGAGACGAAGTTATTTCTCAAGAGGAGCATAATTGAGGAGTTTCTCAATGAGGTCAACGTGGCCAAGCAGCATACGGCGACAGCAATATCGCTTCAGACCCAGAGCGTCCAACGCGTCGCTGTAACAATAATATTTTAATTATTTCTACTTCAACACGTACTGTGGAGAAAGAGTATGCCCAATGTAAACCTTGGCCCTCAGTGTTGAATTCATCACTATAATATAACCTAACTGTGATGAAAAATAGTCAAGATTTGGGCAATAAAAACACATTTCCATCTCCCATCACCGACAACAGGTTCTTGGAGTAGGTAGGATGAATTGACGTTGTTCATCCTGTTAAGACTTTTTTGTGTTCATTTTCTGCAGTTAAGTGTTTAATGTGAAAAATGGTCGAGATTCAGCCAATGAGGTTATAGGTGGGAAAAAGAAAAATGTTTTCGTTAGCCAAATCCAGTCACAGTCAACAATAATTACAAAAAATAAAATGAAGAAATCAAAAAATTAAATAAGCTCATTCCCACACACTAGAAAGTGATTAAAATGATGATCACTCAGTAAAGAGAGAGAAAACTTCACTGTTTCCCATCCTTTATCTTGCTGTCTTATTACTCCTATTGATCTCATTTGAGGAAGGAGAGACTGTTTTCCAGCACCTTATTTTTTTTCACTTCCGCATTTGTGCATACTTCTATTTTTGGTTTCCTGGCTAGATTTTCAATAACAGTTGTAGGTTACCAAGTTGTAGCCTTCACATGAGTTTCTTGAGTATAGTATACTCCTGCTACTGACTCAAACAAGGAAGTGCTGCGTGATCTATGAACACGGCTGGGTTTGCAAGTGCTTCGACACTTGGGCCTCTTCCAGACAACATACTTATTTCACATTTAGTATGTCAGAGAAAACAAGATATTTATTCAATTGAGAGACAGAATAAGGCAAAATGAAATGAAATTACAATTGAATCATCAATAAGGGTATCCATGGTTTTTCCCTCAAGAGATTGTAGACTAAACTGAGCATGACAAGGATCCATTTAAGCCCCGTGGTATAAGAAGATGGTTAAGTTATTCAGCACAATAGGTACCTAATAAAAGTACCAACTGTTGGGTGATAGAAGACTGAAAATGAAGTAGAAATAGGCATGATAGCAGCATAGTTGCCTATAGGAGGTTCTATCAGGTTGCAACATTCCTATATCAGAATTTTTTGGCCTGTTATGATACAAGGGCTACACTGATCGTTTTGCTTCCATTTATAACAGATTTGTCAATGGTAAGCACACAAACAACCGATAACGACCATAGCACGGAGTATATTTCCTGACCATGGTCATATGCCAGAAGGTTCCAACAAGATAGTTAATGAATTTTGTAAAATTATTTAGTTGTATTTCGAATCTCAATGATGCCAACTGTGTAATCAATAAATAAAAAATTATGGATCTCGGACTTCTTACCCTTCTGTGTATTCGGCTTGAAGAAGGCCAAGGTATGACTCCCATTTGTTTCCAATCACCTTCCCACAGGTGAAGCACCTCACGGGGATGATCATTCTGAAAAACCTGATTAACGCTGATGACAGTTAGAGAAAAAGGAAGAGAATGTCTGTATATAGATACCAAAGGAATTATATTTTCGTAACTTACTTTGTTAACCCGAAGCAATGCAAAAGATTTACTTTACTCTATGCACTATAACGCACAGGCACGTTTTGGTTTTGAACAGGATACCAAATTACCAACGAGCGTCGTATCATCCGCTGCTCGAGCGTTCGAGAAAGGCGCAAACTAACCTGAAACGATGTTACCTTTATCGGAAAACGAAGTCGGGAGGACAAAACACGAAATTTACGCTAAAATGTAAATAGTCTTAGTTTAGAATGTTCAATGTTTGATGGGACAGTCATTATTTCTAATATCGCTGAGAAATATTTCATGAAATGACAATCTCAATTCCATTTTTGCTAACTAGCGAGTATTAACACTCGTGTTGTACTTGTAGCTGCCAAAAGCAACGGAAACCCAACAGCGAGAACATGTCATTCGCGCTGATAGATTATCACCAACTGTCATAAACAATTTGCAGAGTATTATTTTCGTTTCTAAGTTTGTACTGAGTCATATTTTATTCAAAACCGCGTGCTTGTGTTAAATTCATCAGTATGACGAATTATTTGAGCGGTGGCAAAGTGAACTTGTCGCAGCTTCAAGAACTGTATCGTAAAGATTTGTTGCAGCTTATCGACAAATGTGACGGGCCCAAGGTAAACTTCATCGTAGATCGAGGAACGTTCAGTATTTGTAAAACTTGGTATTTAGTAATAATTATGATAATGTATGATATTACAGGCAATAAAAAATGTGTTTCAAATAAGGTGCGTTTTAACTCAACCGATGTAACTTAATGCACTTTAGCGTTGTGATGAGATTCTTTTACTCAAGTGTCATTTATTTTCTGTAAAAATTTCCTCGCCACATTTTGGCAATGGTTGTTTCAAATTTCATCCCTCGAAAAGGGCAAGAGGATTTTCTATTATGTTACTGGCAGATTTTGAGCTTTGGGGCTGTAACATCAGTGTTGATTATTTATAACTCATCTTAATTTTTCTCTAAACCGCTGTTTTTATTCTGATGTTTTTCATACTTTTATACTTAGTCATATTTAACATTTTTTAACTGGAATGAATTAATTTGTTTATTTTTGAAAAATCTTTCCCCTGAAAATTTCCTCACGCGGACCTCGAATGCCCGCAAATCAAACCAGTGGTGTGCATAGATCACACAGTACTTCCAAATTTGAGTCGGTAACAGGTATAACCAATTACAAGAGAAACTCATACAAAGGCCGCAATTTATTAACTAACAGCTATTATTGAAAATGTAGCCAGGAAAACCAAAAGTAGAAAAACGCACGAATTAGGTTATTAATGCGGAACGCGACACAATATGAGCTGCACAATATGAGCCTGACGATATAAGCCAAGTGTTGTAAAGTAGGTAAGTTCATTTTTATAGCAGGGACGCCCTAAAGTTATACATTTTAGGGCGTCCCTGCTACAAAAAATATTTCTCAACTGTCCTGAAGGTGGAGTCAAGCATCATTCACTCATTCATTTAAAAACCTAAAGCATTCAAATATATTAATTTTGCATCCAGCTGAAGATAACCTCAAAAAAGCTCCAAACACGGAAGTAAAGTGTGTGAGCTGAAGATAAGAACTATAACCATAAAAAATTAAAAAAAAAAAAACTAAACAAACTTTGACCGTTTGAAAATATTAACTCTTATAGCTTGTATATATCATAATAAACAAGATGGAAGAATATTTTAATCCTCGAAAGTACTCTATGGCAGGCATCTATCATGTCGTCTATTTGGATTAAGTGAAATTACAGTGTGTGCTCTTACTGGTAAAAAGCAATCATCCTTCACCCGCCTAGGAAACATTTCAAAACCTTAAATGTTCAAAAATATATTGACTTTTGGGGACTGTGAAGATTTCAAAATACAAAACTAAGTGGATTGCACAGATGTACTGTATGTGATCCTAGTGATAAAAATAATTATTCTAGTCATTCACTTGCCATTAAAACATTTAGAGACCTCAAAAGTAAATTTATATTGATTTTTTGCAGCCTGTAAAAATTTAAATTGTCAGTTAACTGCGTATGGTTAAAGTACAGTGAATGACCTAAATTAATGATGCAAGACAAGTTTTGTGGAATGGGGTAATTTTTGTTGCAAGGAGACCCGAAAATTCAAAAGCCCTCAAATAAAATAACTGGAAAGGTGAATTACAAGGAAATACCGTGTGTAATGCCAATAATAAAAATCAAGCAAAGTACAGCTGACATGAAGACACATTTCAAGTACCCCGGGGTTCAAATATATTCATTTTTGCAGTCTGTAAAAATCAGAATATTCTCAATATGCGTATAACTAGCAAGTATGGATTGTGATTCACGTGATAAAAATCATGCTTCATTCAATCGCCGTCTCAACACTTCAAGGCCTTGAGCGTTCAAATATTTTGATTTTTCCGGCCTGTAAAAATTGTGAAATGAGCTTATAACATGGAGGTACTGTGTGTGACCCCATATACATAACATCATACTCGCCACAACGAACATTTTAAGACCTGAAACGTAAAAAAAATATTTACTCATTCATTCTGTAAAAATCGAAACAGATAACACTTGAACAATTATCTTTCAAAGGCACTGTTTGCTATCCAAAATCCGGAAAAGGCTAATTTTGCACATTAACAAGGACAACATTCCCTGAAAATTTCATTTGAGTTTCATTTATTTTTCATTGAGATATGACGATTGATTTCATTTTTGACACTTGTTCAGAAAAACGTTTCTGAGTACAGTACTGTCATAATTTCGCCCAAATTAACCTCCGTTCTGAATTCGACATTTCAGACTGTCGCAATACTTCATCTATTTATAACGTAAACACAGAGGTAAAAATCGATCAATCAATTGTTCATTGTTTCGAATAATCATAGTTAGCTTTCTTAATTCGATTCTGCTTTTTACTTGAAATGCAAAAAAGTTCCTGACACGATTGTGGGGAACACCCACTATCTTCTTGAGAAATGACAAAGGATTGATTCAAATTCGCTACCGCTACCTTCTCGACAGGTTCGGTTGATACGCACAGAGCCACCTCCCTGCTAGGTCGGCCCGTTTGCAACCATTAGCTTCTGAGCTTGGCCAAGTTCGCAATATTTTTGCGAAGGGACTTCCTCCGTGGAAGTCTCGATAAATACTTGAATTTAAAGCGTTTGGTAGTTAGTTGGTTCCCTCGTCTTCAACAGGGCCCAACCGACAGCTATCAAACATGGTCAGTTGCAGCGCCCACAACTGGTGACCCCAGTTCGAACACGGCTTCCGCAGCCTTCGAAATATGTGGCATGTAGCTGACTATAATCCTTCCTCATTTCTCGAGGGGAGCCCTGTGGGGAACACCCACTATCTTCTTGAGAAATGACAAAGGATTGATTCAAATTCGCTACCGCTACCTTCTCGACAGGTTCGGTTGATACGCACAGAGCCACCTCCCTGCTAGGTCGGCCCGTTTGCAACCATTAGCTTCTGAGCTTGGCCAAGTTCGCAATATTTTTGCGAAGGGACTTCCCCCGAGGAAGTCTCGATAAATACTTGAATTTAAAGCGTTTGGTAGTTAGTTGGTTCCCTCGTCATCAACAGGGCCCAACCGACAGCTATCAAACGTGGTCAGTTGCAGCGCCCACATCTGGTGACCCCAGTTCGAACACGGCTTCCGCAGCCTTCGAAATATGTGGCATGTAGCTGACTATAATCCTTCCTCATTTCTCGAGGGGAGCCCTGTGGGGAACACCCACTATCTTCTTGAGAAATGACAAAGGATTGATTCAAATTCGCTACCGCTACCTTCTCGACAGGTTCGGTTGATACTCACAGCGCCACCTCCCTGCTAGGTCGGCCCGTTTGCAACCATTAGCTTCTGAGCTTGGCCAAGTTCGCAATATTTTTGCGAAGGGACTTCCTCCGTGGAAGTCTCGATAAATACTTGAATTTAAAGCGTTTGGTAGTTAGTTGGTTCCCTCGTCTTCAACAGGGCCCAACCGACAGCTATCAAACGTGGTCAGTTGCAGCGCCCACAACTGGTGACCCCAGTTCGAACACGGCTTCCACAGCCTTCGAAATAGGTGGCATGTAGCTGACTATAATCCTTCCTCATTTCTCGAGGGGAGCCCTGTGGGGAACACCCACTATCTTCTTGAGAAATGACAAAGGATTGATTCAAATTCGCTACCGCTACCTTCTCGACAGGTTCGGTTGATACGCACAGAGCCACCTCCCTGCTAGGTCGGCCCGTTTGCAACCATTAGCTTCTGAGCTTGGCCAAGTTCGCAATATTTTTGCGAAGGGACTTCCTCCGTGGAAGTCTCGATAAATACTTGAATTTAAAGCGTTTGGTAGTTAGTTGGTTCCCTCGTCTTCAACAGGGCCCAACCGACAGCTATCAAACGTGGTCAGTTGCAGCGCCCACAACTGGTGACCCCAGTTCGAACACGGCTTCCACAGCCTTCGAAATAGGTGGCATGTAGCTGACTATAATCCTTCCTCATTTCTCGAGGGGAGCCCTGTGGGGAACACCCACTATCTTCTTGAGAAATGACAAAGGATTGATTCAAATTCGCTACCGCTACCTTCTCGACAGGTTCGGTTGATACGCACAGAGCCACCTCCCTGCTAGGTCGGCCCGTTTGCAACCATTAGCTTCTGAGCTTGGCCAAGTTCGCAATATTTTTGCGAAGGGACTTCCCCCGAGGAAGTCTCGATAAATACTTGAATTTAAAGCGTTTGGTAGTTAGTTGGTTCCCTCGTCTTCAACAGGGCCCAACCGACAGCTATCAAACATGGTCAGTTGCAGCGCCCACAACTGGTGACCCCAGTTCGAACACGGCTTCCGCAGCCTTCGAAATATGTGGCATGTAGCTGACTATAATCCTTCCTCATTTCTCGAGGGGAGCCCTGTGGGGAACACCCACTATCTTCTTGAGAAATGACAAAGGATTGATTCAAATTCGCTACCGCTACCTTCTCGACAGGTTCGGTTGATACGCACAGAGCCACCTCCCTGCTAGGTCGGCCCGTTTGCTACCATTAGCTTCTGAGCTTGGCCAAGTTCGCAATATTTTTGCGAAGGGACTTCCTCCGTGGAAGTCTCGATAAATACTTGAATTTAAAGCGTTTGGTAGTTAGTTGGTTCCCTCGTCATCAACAGGGCTCAACCGACAGCTATCAAACGTGGTCAGTTGCAGCGCCCACAACTGACAGCTATCTCGAGGGGAGCCCTGTGGGGAACACCCACTATCTTCTTGAGAAATGACAAAGGATTGATTCAAATTCGCTACCGCTACCTTCTCGACAGGTTCGGTTGATACGCACAGAGCCACCTCCCTGCTAGGTCGGCCCGTTTGCTACCATTAGCTTCTGAGCTTGGCCAAGTTCGCAATATTTTTGCGAAGGGACTTCCTCCGTGGAAGTCTCGATAAATACTTGAATTTAAAGCGTTTGGTAGTTAGTTGGTTCCCTCGTCTCCAACAGGGCCCAACCGACAGCTATCAAACGTGGTCAGTTGCAGCGCCCACAACTGGTGACCCCAGTTCGAACACGGCTTCCGCAGCCTTCGAAATATGTGGCATGTAGCTGACTATAATCCTTCCTCATTTCTCGAGGGGAGCCCTGTGGGGAACACCCACTATCTTCTTGAGAAATGACAAAGGATTGATT
The DNA here is from genome assembly GCA_037159825.1 of Tupiocoris notatus. Taxonomy (NCBI): domain Eukaryota; kingdom Metazoa; phylum Arthropoda; class Insecta; order Hemiptera; family Miridae; genus Tupiocoris; species Tupiocoris notatus. Next base: position 1,189,593 of record JASJUZ010000125.1, on the reverse strand, counting down.
CAAATTCGCTACCGCTACCTTCTCGACAGGTTCGGTTGATACGCACAGCGCCACCTCCCTGCTAGGTCGGCCCGTTTGCAACCATTAGCTTCTGAGCTTGGCCAAGTTCGCAATATTTTTGCGAAGGGACTTCCTCCGTGGAAGTCTCGATAAATACTTGAATTTAAAGCGTTGGGTAGTTAGTTGGTTCCCTCGTCATCAACAGGGCCCAACCGACAGCTATCAAACGTGGTCAGTTGCAGCGCCCACAACGATAATAAAAGTCTTTTGGCGTGAGTTAGATGTAAAAATATTGACTTAACTATTCCCTCTCTCTTTCGCTCGAAACTGTATTCAATTGGAGATTTGTCATCAATATTTCTCACTCCTGAAGATCCTACTGAAAAATCAAAGTTTTCATGAGTTCCAATAATTGTATTTTTTGGAAATTGAAAATCGAATGGGCTGTTATTCACCCTCAACGAATCGACAATTTTACTGTAAAATATTTTTTCAGGCCATTGTCTGGGATGATGCACTCGGAGTTCCTTTTGGAGTCATTGCTAAATCTAGTGTCCTCAGAGATCACAACGTTCTCAAAATGTACCAGCTCAATTTTGGAAAATTGCCCGTTATCAAAGATGTGAAGAATATCATATTTATTTCTCGAGCTCATGAAAATCTTATGGACATGATAGCCGACAATATTCATGGGTTCGTTCTGATTTGATCAGCTATGCACGCATATATTCTGTGTTTTAAATCTAGACAATTTTCTAATTAATTTATTTTCTCTATGATTTTTCTGTCAGGGAGGAACGGAGTGGTATTAGAAAGGAATACCATTTATTTTTTGTTCCGCGGAAGACAACTGTGTGTAAAAAACGCTTAAGCGTAAGTTTTCGCTTTCTCTTAATTTTACGATTCACCTTCTATCTAGGTTTTTAGGTTGCAGTCGATGTATATGTGTTTAAAACTTTAACCATGTGATCCCATGATGATTTTCTGTGCAGGAAAAAGGTGTTTTGGGTAACTTCACATACATAGAAGACATTAAATGTGACATATTCCCGTTTGATTATGATCTCCTGTCGATGGAAGTTGATAACACTTTCAAAGTAAGTGTGATGTGTGTACCTTATTATTTAAACAATTGAAATTTTCGAGTTGAGAAAAGAAACTACTAGAAGAGAGAAGAGGAAAAGAACTAACGATGAAACTTGGCTAATGCATTCTGATTCACAACTGTTTTAGGATCTTTACCTGTACAATGATCCGACAACACTTTACCAAGCAGCCCAAGCTATCCAGACTCTTCAGTCGCTCTATGGGCCCATAAATAAAATTTCCGGTCTTGGTGAAGCGGCTGTGCAGGTTAATAAAATTGTTGAGCGCTTGCTGCTCGAACCTCACGATTTTCCAACCAACTCACAGATTGATCATCTAGTCCTGATTGACCGTTCGGTTGACCTTCTGACGCCACTAGTCTCTCAACTCACTTATGAGGGTTTCATAGATGAAATTTACGAAATCAAGAATAGTGAGTTCAAATTAATTGTGCCCAATTCCTACCATTTACCCTGTGTCCATTTTAATTTTAATTTCATTTTCCAGTGAATGTTTTCTTGCCTGCTGATAAATTCAGCGATTCTGATGATGAGCCTAACACAATGATCAGCCCTAAGAAAACAGTAATTCTTAACTCAGCCGATGAGCTCTATGCTGAAATCAGGTGATGTTCCACTGTTTGTTCTCTCATGAGTGACGATGATTGGGATTACTATCTGTACCCTATACCAGCCACAGATAGAATAATTATCTTTAGTTACAAACGGGTTGAACATGTTGGGATTCTGTGCTATGGCGAACACAGTAGTCCAATGAGATTCACGGTACCTATTTAATTTGACTTCCCTTTTACAGGGACCTGAGTTTTAGTGCGGTCGGACCGATATTGAACCAGAAAACGCAAGCAATCTCAAAGGAGTTGAAGGAAAGGAATACAGACCGCAGCATAGACCAAATGAAGCATTTTGTGGAGAAATTGCCTGTACTGATGGAGAGTAAAAAATCTCTTGGCATCCGTAAGTTTCAAAGATGTTGACTACTTTCATTCAGTCTTTTAGAAAATCCATTCGGTCTTGATGTAAATTTAATGTTACAGATTTAACTATTGCTAAACTAATAAGGGAAGTTGTCGATACTGATGAATTCAACGAGTGTCTGAAGTTGGAACAGTCCCTTTTGATCGGAGTGGAATCTGATAAGGTACAGACATATATAGAAGACATGATTGCTCATCAAGTTCCACTTTTCAAGGTAATTTTTAAGCTCAATAATGCAAGCAAGTGCTCAATAATCATTGGATTTGTTTTTGAGTTTTAAAACTATATTTTTGCAGGTATTAAGAATGATTTGCATCCAGTCTATCACAAACAGTGGCCTAAAACCCAAAGTCCTCGAATATTACAAAAAGGAAATCATCCAAACATATGGTTTTGAACATATCCTCACTTTAACTAAACTGGAAGACGCTGGACTTCTTCGTGTTCAGGTATGTAAAATGTGAACATAACAATATCTGCCAATTTTCTGTATGTTAACGTATGAACCGTCTTACACCATCTTATGAACCGCGAAAATTCAAAATTGTATGCAACGGTGCTGTACTTTCTTTACTCATTCTGTGGCTCTGTTGCGCTCTTCCAATACCTAATTATGCTGTGGTGAAATAATCACAATTCCGTAACCAGCCTTTCCTTGATAGCTGATAGTAGATTCAAAGCAACGAGTACTGTCCAATTATATCAAGCTAAATTTCCATTTTTTTTATGGGATTCCCAAATTTATGAAATTACCATCGAAAAATAAATTCAAGTCTTGGGTCTTTGAATACAAGCTGGGGACACAGATGAATCTTTGACTTTGTGCCTGTTTACCAGCCTCAGCGAAATGGAAGAGTTTAAACAGAACAGTAACCTTGAAATTGGCATCACTGCTAACAATTCTCATTTAGTTGAGAAGTAGTTTTGCTTGTATTTTGAGAAGGCTGTACCAAAATAAGCTTTGCCTCCTTCAAGTCCATATTTACGTTACTTTTGTCATTTTGGTCCGCCCTGAGTTAGTTTTACAGCAACGTGTCACCCTTTTGTTACAGTTAAGTGTCCACTGAATTGTATCAGACATGACTCATATTCTTCCTTTCCAGTCCAGTGGCAAGCGAGTTTACACTATTCTGAAGAAAACATTGAAGCTGATTGTTGAAGATGGAAGTGAAACGTCTCCCAGAGACATAAGCTATGTGCATTCAATCTATGCTCCCTTGAGCGTTAGGCTTGTGGAACATATTGTCCGAGCAGGGAGCTGGCGTGGCCTTGCCAATGATTTGATGCTGCTCACCAATAAAATCGTTCATCCGCAACGGACTGTGATTAACAACCAAACCAGAAGTTTGTTTTTGCTATGATGATTCAAATACTCTTCTCTCTAATTAGGTATTCCTGTCTGAATCTCCTTCAAACACAATCAGTTAACATAGTTCCTGTGTTGGATTGCAGGGACATCGATTAGCAGCCATGCATCTTCACTCAATGAGAATCCCAAAGTTTTTCTTGTATTTTTCCTTGGTGGTTGCACGTTTTCTGAAATTGCTGCCTTGAGATTTCTTGCAAGCACGGAAGAGCGTGAGTTCCCTTATCAAGTTTGCATATTCTAGTTTACTTGTTTCCAAAATTTATAAATTGATCGTTTCCAAAATTTATAAAATAGCTATCTGTTTGCATTAGGTACTACGTTTGTATTAACTTGCCGTGTCATGTTACAATAAAATGACCTTGTCTGTGAGGCTATCTAGAAAATTGAAAGCCACTCAACCCGCTGTAAAATCTCAATCCAGGGGGTTATTGCACATTATTTCAGCTTCATAGAACAGTAACGTATCCATCAAAGCCTCCGTTTTATATTATGACCAGAAAATTTCTTTGCCGCTTTGGTCTTATTCAGGGCATTGTCGAACTAACGGTCAGGGTATGATAGCCATGAAAGGCGAAAGTGCTCAGCTAGGAAATTTGGGAGTGTTTTATGTGTATCAGAACAAAAGTTGCGGCTGTTGTGCCTCTTGCACCATACAAGAATGTCTCTGACCCTGATGATATTTATCATCAGGGTTTTGCTTGGCTGTTGAAAAAATATTTCCTATTTTCTTACAGCTAATCACAATGTGGAGTTTGTGATTGCTACAACAAAACTCATCAATGGCAATACATACCTGCAATCCCTCACCAGAGACCTCTGAAGAGCCATGGGTTCCTACAAATGTAATGTAATGTGAGTCACAATTTTCATCAAACAAGAAGAATTGAGTTGGGACTAATTTGTATACCATGAAAAGCAATTTTAGGTTATTCTTACAGTTGTTTTGCCCATATGAAACCCTTGTTCATTCTGTAAGTATCGGGTTTTGGAAAATCGGAAGATGACAAGTCATCATATTCAGATTGTCTACATTTAAATGATTTATTACATTCCAATAGCGTTGCTGAGCTTGAGATTTAATTTTTGCTAATCGTTATTATGATAAGGGTAAATTTTCTCTTTTTATTCAAGCTTGGAAATCGGCATACTAAATACTGTAACTTGACAGGATGGTTTTGTTCAACAGCAGAGAATAATGCTTGTAATTTGATGTAAAGACTTCAACGGTAGCGATCTTGTTTTACTTTTGTACCAAAGTGAATCGGAATAAAAACCTTGTATTCTGTTATCTTGTCATCTTTAACTAATCTTCCTGAATCTAATCTTATGAGATAGATGGTTTGTGTTGGATGTGAATGTGAATGTTAAGCTACTTCATTTATCTTTTCTTTCTCGTCGCATTTCTCGATGTCGGGGGGTTGTGAGGTGGAGAAAACCCCGGCAACTCATTCTCCAATTCTTTATTAGCTGGCCAAGCACTTTCTCCAATTCGGGCATCCTCAGGGCGACGTGGAGCCATAGGGTCCACACCCCTGGGAGTTTTCTCCACCTCAGGACTTCATTTATGACAATCTCCGGGCGATTCATGAGCAAGAATAGCCAACCTCACAAACAGCTTGATTTTGTGATTTTTGGGAGGAAAACTGATTATGGTCAGAAGTGACTGGTGGTAGAAATAGCCAATCGCTTACAGTGCATTCTGTTATTCTCTCCGTGTCTTCCCAAAGATGGCATAGCGCAGTAGATAAGGTCCGCAACGAGTTCAATCCTGAGCAAGTTCGAATCCTGAGCCATGGAACAATCGTACTTCTTTTGGATTTGGATCGTATTTTCTTTCGGATATTTGGATTTGATACCTTCATTGATTTTGGGTTGAATGGGAATGACCAGGCTAATTTTAACTCTGGCTCTTTGGTTTTAGTTGATGTTAGTTGGATATCCATTTATGGTGGATTTCACAAAAAAATGTTAGGTTGGAGTTAGCTGTTCAAGCAATGCTACTAGCAACAACCTTTGTGAAATCCATATTGATTTAGTAGTATCCATTTATTATTTCTGATGATAGCTGAACGTTTTAGGTAAGATAATGATCTCAAGGACAATGTTCACGGATGCATGAAAAATGCAAGAGCAATACAGAAAAATGCTCAGGAGTGCTAAGGTTTTCACGCTCTACCAATTAGTGACAAGTCAACTGCTCAGTTGTCCCTATTCTTCAAAATTCAGGAGGGAGAGGAATCAAGGACTAGTAACTAAGGCGCTCCTCAGAATGCGCTGCAAGCGATCAGCTATTGCAACATCAGACTTACCTAGAGGATCAACTGTTTTATGATGTCAGTAGTGGAGCTGTGCAGGTAGCTAAGTTTAAATTTGGATTAATAAAGTAAATTATATCAGAATTGCTGAAAGATGTCTATGTTCTCTCAAAACAGGCGCCTTTGGATACGATTTCACTGGAATTGGGTTGTTGTGCAGTTCTCTGCGTCAACTCTTCTGCCCAATCTTCTCAATATTAAAAAAATCCAGATTCTTTTGAAACAGGTAGAAAAAAGGAATATCCGGTTTAAAAATATATTACTCGACTAAGTCACAACAATATGGCATTCTATCTCATAACTTTCCCGTAATTTAAAACCAAACGATAGTTTCGATTCGTTCAATCTGGTCGCTCAATGCGAACTATTTTCCTGATAAGCCGATCACAATAATCATGTTTCCACGGTGGAAACTTCTGTACAATCACTCGCACATATTATTAACACAATTAGTTCAATCTGCAGTAAACTAAAGCTATTAACTACAGGTATGTACAGAAACTTGACAATGTCTAAATTACATTATATACTTAGTATATCTTACTTTTCCTTTCAAGTGCTGAATTGTATACTGGCATTGTTCAAAGTTCGATTACCTATGTAAAAAATAAATAACGGTGGAACGAGAGAATTTTAATCTCTTCAAATTACAAACTATTTTCAATGATGATGATCCAATTTGAACTCGTTTTCATTTGGCTCCGAAGTTAGAACGCCCGGTATTTAATTAAAAAATATCGAGCGGAAAAAAGCACTGGCTTACTATACATAATCTGGTTATTAAAACCTTACCATAATGGGGAATGATCATTTTCAGCGTGTTATTAACTATCACGTTGTCCGTTTATATTAGTCATACAGTAGATTGGATTCTGTTTCGAGATTGAGGATTGCTTGAGAACGCTTTCATATTAAAAATACGGCCCACAGCATCACTTCTATTTACAATAAAAATAAAAAATCCGTTAATTTGAATCACACAGGGGCAACTGTGCAATGCCTCCTTTCTTAAACTACCTATTTGTTGCAAACGCTGTCCAAAGTTTGAATTATTAAGAAAGTGTATTGTTAAGGCCTTTTTTGGCACACGTCTTAGAATTTCAATAAGTCTCGTTAGAAATAATTTTGATTAGCGTACATTTTTCACTGACAGAATGAGATAGCCTGCCAAGGAATGTTTCCTCGCTATATAAGCCGCGGCAACGCTAAATCAAGGCACTCGGTTTCTCCTAAGCTATATTTGATCATCAAAGAAATATTACCGATTATTGACTGGGTACTAGGTAGAAAGCGGTGCAGAATACGAGGAAAATTGGTCAATTTTTTCTAATCGTGTCGCTCGCCCGAGATTCAAAAAGTGAACACTTCTCTCTCCCCTTTAACTTAATAAATATTCCAATCAATATCGAAGATAGATCGAGATAGAATTTATCCAGCGACAGATTTTGGATGGTGACGCCTTATTAAAATTTGCCTTGTTGCGATCCACTAAATTGTCAATATTTCGGTCTTAATTTCACAGACGAAGTTGAGGTTTAAGTTTTGGTTAGGAATATTCTAGCCATGAATAGGTACTAAGTACCTACTGAGTAGTCTCTTCAGAAATCTTCTGGTTTTTTTTTTTTTTTTTTTCAAAGTACAATAATTTTTTAGTTCGAAAACTCATTGGCTCTATCTATTAGAACCGCATGATTTTCAAAATACCTGATTCCAGTTTATTGCGTACGTGCTCGTTTCTTTATTTAACCTGATAATGACACCGCACGGACATTGATATCCAACCGGACGGATTTACTTATTTAGTCCACGAGTTAGAGTTCTCAGGCGAATCTATTCGACCCCACGTTTGGCCCAGTACGATGTGTTACCATCAAAACTAGAAATCACACGCGCGTAGATACAAAACTAATTTTCTTTGATCTTCCTACAGAGCAGGAATGAGTTAGTCTAAGGCAACATTGGAATTTCTTAAGGCTTCAACATTTTCCTTTAAGCCCAGAACCTTATAAACATGGAGATAAATATAACAGCACCGTTGTTTTCAACTAGAACATCCAGATTCAATAAAATATAAATGAAGAAAAAACAAAGCTTTGGCGAAACAACCAAATCGTAACATTGTAATAAAAACAACTATCAAAAATACTGAATTGCAGGAACCACAAGGGAACTGTAAAAATCAAAAACTGGTGGCCGCCCCCTGAGTATTGCACCTCTATTAAAAATAATAGTCTTATATGATATATGACACGAATATGTACACAAGATCTACAGTAGATTTCAGGCAATGGAATATCAATATTTGGACAATTCTGAGCTCCACGCTGCAAATTGCGCCGGTAAGCGCAAGTATTATATTTGCCAGAATGACTCAATTTTGTAAACAGGTAGGCTACATCCCGATTCGTGTTACTGAGCCTAGCTTACCATTGTTGGTTCGTGAGCAAGATGATAAATCGAAGCGAATAAAGCCATCAAGTTTGAGAGATCTCCACTCTTCCTCTTCGCTGAGGAACCACCAGCGACGAGCAACATGTAGTGCGTAATGAAATCCACCGTGCATTGGAAGTAAATCAGGAAAATAGTAAGAGTCAAACTGAATTTCAGCCAAATACAACGCAAGATTTTCCAAAACAAAGATTTTCTTTTGCTCCCAAAAATGCTGGTAGAATTTAATTTTCAATAATTTCAAATGAATCCTGCAGACTGCCCTGTTTTCAATCTGCAGGTCGGTCATTTTTACAATCAGCCAAGCAAACTATGTAGGTACTTATTATAAAATTGTAGATAAGTGTGAATTTTTGAGGTTTTTTTAACATACAAGCTAGAACTTTCTATTATAATCATAATCATCTAGCCTTACCCCGAGTTAGATACTTGGGATCCTACAAGAAACGGGGTTCCATTGATCTTTATCACAGATTTTCAAACTCTGATGAGTTTCTCTCATTTGTCAGGTTCAACAATGAGGCCAACCATATCTGAACAACCCGTTAACCACACATAAGAATTACAATCGTTACCTATCTTACAATGGCGAAATACCATGCCTTTACGATTCGGAGGAGCTGTTTGCTTTGACGTATTGCTAACACCTTTTCACAGCATTGATCTTTCACGAGTCTGAGACAGTAAAAAGTAGTACCAATATTCAGAGGACTCCAACAATCTGAATGACATCTCGTCATCAACCATTCTTTCTTCTGGAAATTATTGTAACAATTTTGTTCACTCCTATAACTTCGAATTCGAATCATTCAACTATTTGAACTGAAGTTGCAAAATCCTTTCAATAACGTACTACAGTAATAATCAATGACTACAGGCAAACAAGTTGGCGGCGTCTATCAACGTACAACTCAGAATCGCCATTTGCGATGATGGGCTATCCACGTCAAGTGCTCACAGATGCGTGACAACAACTTCGTCGTCAATGTCGTCTTTTTCATCGTCGGTTTCTTCGACCGGTGGTGGACTGACGACCATTTTCGATTCTTGGGCTTTAGCTGCGATTTCGGCTTGTTTCCTCATCCTCATCTTCTTCCTCTTGTGAAGGATTTCTACGGCGCAATAGCCGAGGAATCCAATGGTGAGAACGGTGAACATGACGTAAAGCTTCATGCGAGCGCAGAGATGAGTTGAATAAGCATAGGCAACGACAAAGCCTGCACTTTCCCAAAGACGATAATTACTGAAAGCGGCCTCTTTGTTCCTTCGGAAAAGCGTACCATACAGACCTGCAATAGTAAAGAAAATTTAATGAATCATATTGAAAAAATACTGGTTTTGTCAACTCCAAGGGAATACAAGAATGGTAATGGATTGAAAGCTAACGGAATTATTTCTTTTGCCCCATTGAAAAACTTGCTAGCAAAAATAGTTTTCATGGATAGTTTAACTTCTTGGAACGAGGTTCTGTGCTCAATAAAAATGATTTTCGACTGTATTGTAGGAGACTGACTTCTATGGCTCGGCCAAGACGACAAAATGTCCTATTGTCCAGGACAAGTAGGTACGCAAAAATGTCCTTTGTCTTCGAAAAATCAAAATATTTCCTCCTCCAGCTTTCTTGTGATTTTTCCTTCCTATTATCCAAGGTGGTGACTTTTATGGTACATAACTCCTGGAAATCTGGGATTGGTATCTGGGTCTTGGGATTGGTGGCATTGACGGTTTAGAAATGCTTCCAACTTGGCACATTGGCCTTCTTTGTTCATAGTCGTCAAAACTGAAGAACATTGCCAGGAAATCAATTCCATGAATTGATCCTATCTTTTTGGAAGGCTCTAATCGTGATGACGTGGCAGAGGGGCGGCCATTTATCGACTAAACCGTTATGTTGTACTAATCCAAGCAAAATAGGAGTTCCGAATTTGCCGAAATTATTTTGCGTAAAAAACACTTAGGCTAAAAGCCAGCAGTTAGATTCGGTTGGAGCCTTAATTGCCGACAGCGAAGAAATTGGTAGTTGGCAGAGAGCGAACTCATTTTTTCCTCCACGATCGCGTTGTCGGTTGTATAACGAACGAATGGCAGACCCAGATTTGCGAACTGGCAAAGCCTCTTTCGATCCGCTTCGGCCGTTTTCATTTCGCGAGCCCCCTTCACTTCTACACGCTCGACAGTCGAACGGGAATCTCTTCGGTTGGTAATTATAAGGCATTGAAACGTCGATTCGAAAACCTGAAATAGATAGCTACAAAGTTGCACGGTAATATTTATGAGATTGGAACTTCTCGCCGTTTGAATCGCGGATGTTTTAAAAACGAAACCCAATAATTGGAAGGTTGACAGCAATCTTCTATATTTGGATGGACAGAAGTGGAAATGCGGCGGACACAGTAGAGGGAAAAAGTGAAATGGCACCTAGAAAAATGGAAAAAAATGTCATCAAAAAGCGAAGTGATAGTTCAAAGCCAGAGGATTTAAAGCATTCCTGGCGAAGAGGAAGTATTGATTAAACATTAAACATAAGTTCAATCGTTCTTTTAAAAATATTTATGACCTTGTTATATATTTATTAGATTATTATTAGCACTATTAGAGAGTTTTAATGCACCACGTATTTTTAAAAACTTAAACGTGGGGGTAAGTAAATCATAAGTTTCTAATTGTTACCGCCCGGTGGATGGCGGATTGTGGTGACGATTACTTACAGACATTTACGATTTACTATGTAACAAAAACTCCTACGGTTACTTATTAGAACGCAATGCACTAAAACTGTAATACCATTGCGTGCATGCTCATGATTGAATGGAACATTTTCATTCACCCCAGAGATGAAAATATGGAAACGATATTGAACGAATTCTTGATGATTATCCATTTGATCGTAATCCGAAATATTTATGACGATGGTAAGGAATGCTTCAAAACAAATTTTAATTAATTATGTTAATTAATTATGTACAAAAATTAATGTATGTAAAAATATTGTGTTTGTTTTTTTTGTATGGAAATAAATAAATTCTAAAAAATTCTAATCACTACGTTCACTATAATACGCGGAAATCCAACAAGTGATGAAAAAAGGGTTATATCAATCATAAAACAATGAATTGGAGGACGAATGCCCAAGAATGATTAGGAACTTGAAGGTAATATAATCGAATTCTCTACTCAGATGGAAGTTGTATTGTGTGTTTATTGTCACTTTACTGACTTCAACTTGTGAACCAATAGTTGGGTAAATATTATAGTCACAATATTTATTCAATCTTGCTCTTTCTTAATTCATAATGTAGGACTGCCTAAGTAATGGTGGAAAATATAGTTACGGAAGGAACAGAATAATATATTATGTTTGTTCTAAGTCAATCGAGTTACCCCCATCTAACTAACTTGGACCAATCAGGTCGTAGGTCACTCGTCCGCTTTCCGCATTTTCCATTACTTTCAGGACTGCTCAAACCGACTATTCTCCCGGTTTTATCGTGATGCAAGTCCCGAACAGCGAACAAAAAACAACTTGAATAGTTCAAAAGGTGGAGGGGAGGATTTATAGCAGTTTAACACCCATTTAGTTGAACTTAAGAATTTATTCTGAAGGTAACCTTGATCTGAGTTTGGAATACGCAGTATAGTCGATTACATTAGAATCACTATTTGAACTAAGGTAGTCGAAAACGGAGCGATCAGACAAAAAAGTTGGGAGAGCTGATTGAATTGATAAATGTCACGATTTTTCGAAGCCGGCGCATGAAAATTGTTTTCAGGAGCGAACCAGTTATGACAGCGAACCTGTTACGGGTACCGACCGGTTTCGTTTATAAACTTTCGACACGCGAAATTTGTTGATTTCGCTCCAAACGACTTCTGGCAGTTCTAATAAAATCAATAGAATAATTATCTCGATTTCAGATCCGAAAGGATCTTCAAGTAGCTTGGCTAGCTTGCACGATCTAGATCAATCATGCGAAAATTTGCATAAAAAATTATCACTCAAGTTGATCTCAATCGAAGCTGTCGCTTTGAATAATAAATATTGATTATCCGTCTTGATAAGTTCTCTTCGTTATTTGAAAAAGTTTATTACGTTCCGAATTCGACGTTTTCGGACGATCTTAAAATACGAAGTTACCATTCTATTGCAGTTCATTATTCGAATTGAAGGTGGAAAATGACAGCAACTGATTCTCATATTGTTGAGTTGAACAAATCTTGTCCGCATTTGCTCACAACGCGTGGATTACATATAATCTGGGATATGACACGGAGGTAAGTCCGCAGAAAGGAAGGAGGCGCGAAAACGATGTCGTGCGACCAATTTCCAGTTGGGTAGCTCGTAGAATATAATTACACTTTATAACCCCACTCTCATTACAGTCGAGTACTTAGCAATCGAATGTGCAAGCCGTGACGGTGATTCTAGGGAAGTGTCGACCGTTACGTCAATCGGAAAAATGTCAAGAGTTATCCAATGCGATATTCTTCTACCGTATTGTTATTCATCGATGTATTTGTATCGAAACATATATTAATTTCAGTACCATACCCATCTGAAAAAATGTCCAACAGAAAAAAAGAAACTAAAGAGAACGAACGCCGGAGTCTCTAAATCGAAGGTCGAACTTATCACGAATTACCGGTGAAATAATGATGACAATCGTCCACTCGGCAGTCGTTACCTTTTCAAAGCCTAATGAATTCAACCTGCATACACATCCGTCTTGCATCGAATGGTATCACGTTGTAATATCCTGTTCACGACTCGGCGAACTGGAAGAAAGAGGTTCTAAACAAGCATCACGCCTTGCAAATTGAATTAACTCGAAGGCACGTGTTTATTGTATGATACAGGTTTTTTTTTTTACTTCGATACGTGTTATCGATGCAAGAATTTGAAGGGCTAGGTGTTATTTCTCGAGCGCAAAACGGTTACCTTAGACTCAGCAGTTTTTTTTTCCTTTTTATAGTGGGCCAACTTTTTACCTTCTATCGGTGAAAAAATCGCAAAATTTCCACGGATGCAGTTTTTGTTCTTGGCCTTTATGATGGTGTGCACGGCCAGGAAAAATGAGAACTTGTTTCCCCAATCCCCTTCGTAACCTTTGTCATCTTTCTGTTTATCTCATCAATGCATTTCCAACGGGTTTATAGGCATAGGTGTTCTAACATGCCTCCCATAAATAGAATTGGACTTTTGAGAAAAATTCAATATTATTATTAGTCTTGCAGAATACTTCCTATATATCAATTCTGTTAGAGACGAACAAGGGCATAATGAGAGCATCTAGTGACTGTCAGTTTGACTTGTTCCAGTTGAATTAATCGTTCGGAACAAATGAGCGCCTTGTACGGCGAAAATGATAATCGCTAGCGCTTGAAATAAATTAATCAGTTACTTCGTGCTTCCGCTCTAGATAAAATTGAAATTCTCATTTATAATAATTACAGTGCACAACCGAACCCATTCATCAATTCGATAGTTTCACTAAGCGGCTGGAGTTTCCCTTAAGAAATCTCGGTAAAACCTGAAGTCCTTCTTCAGTGCATTTTGCATCTTGTAGTGCAAATATAAGAGGCCAGTGTAGACGGTAATCAGTTCGCGTGCATTACATTCGCTCTCCTCTAACAACTATTAGCGTATACAGCTTTTTCTCCAATTATACACCGACGTTTTAATTGAGTTGATTATAGTCATATCAGGAGGGAAAATGTGATTGAGCGGTGCGAATGCAACGCGGACATGTTTCGATTGCTAATCCCCTTGAAGCTTCTCAGTGATTATTTCCTATTTTCATTTAAAACCCAATTAGCACTTTGCAAGACCGAAGTATACGAATTGAATGATTCGAAAACATTGACTGCAAGGGCAGATGAATAGGTAAAGAGAACTTTTCAAAGAATTTTTCACGTAAGGGGCACTCCGAACACAGACATATTTTTGTAGCGGTACTACCTAACTAACGGCAAGGGGAGCTTATTAGCATTAATATCGAGAAACGAGTCGAATATTAATCTTCAGTTTCAATGCGTCCTATGTCATTAGAAGGAAATCGATTCGATCTAGGCAGCTCATTATTAATTTTCCGATTCACGAGTTCACGTATATCCGCGAACACAAGTCAAGCTGAGCTCGCCGGCGCCGAGTTCCTCCTCTAAAAGGTCATTGATGTATTATTCCCCTTTTATTCCAGCGGGGAAGTTCTCTTTCGATTAAATCGCTTCGCCCAAAAGCATATATTTTCTACGGGTGAATCGAAATAAATGCAAATTGAAGTTAGGTCTGCGTTGTGATTGATCGTTGGTTCACTTGTCCAAAGTTGATTCGTCTACGCGATAAAACTACATCGACTTTGTGTCGTGTTTCTTCGGGAAAGACGCTGTTGGCCAAGATGTGATCAAAATAATTTGAAAAACGAAATGTTTTAGGCGATTCAGGGGGAATGACAGTATAATGTATTGTTCTCTTGGTTCTTGAATTGTTTTCTTGGATTGATATTCGATTTATTTTTAAACCAGCGGTGTTGTATTTCCAGTCGTAAAACACCCGTGCGTTCATATTAGGTTGAACAACCTACAACTTGAGACTGTCCTATGACGGCAAAAATAAGGGAAACAAAATCTTCAACAAAAAGTGAAACGTCAAAATCGCTAGGTACTTCATATTTTTCAACCATCAAAAGATTTCATTTTAATGTGGGTAAACTGAACTCCTCTGCAAATTTTTTATTGTTGTAAATTATTTTAATCTTGACAAAATTGTTTTTTTTTTTTTTTTTTTTTTTTTTTTCAATCTATTACGACATTGACTTTCAATACATTCAAGAATGTATCACAAAAGTCGCTATGACCCAAGAACCGTTTAAATTTCGAAAGCATTATTGATGTAGCAAGAATTGAGTTGAAAAAGATCAAATATGATGTTCGTTAAATTTTTTCATACAGCTCTTCCAATTTCTTTGGGAAAGGGTTGACAAGGAATGACAAAAGGAAAATTCGTAGGAAATGAAATATGTTACACTTCAGCATGTGCCTCTCAACTTGACTCATACGAAGGGGGTTATACACTTTTTAGGGGCCTTTACAATGGCTTTCATGCTTCACAATGAAATAGAATAAATCGAGGTCTATGAATGGAAGTGAATCTAATTTTGTTAAATGATACGATTGACCATCAGCCGGTGTAGAAGGCGTTATCTTCCGAAAGAATTATGGAAAAAATTCGAAAATACTATCTGTCTTGTCCCTCAAACTAAATTTTACCTTTCCTGTTTTTTTTTTGCAACTGTCCTCAACATCAAAGTTTTCCAAATCGCGAATTGATAATCTCTTCACTAAAGGCTGAATTATCGCCGCAGTTGGGAAAATACAATTTTAAAAGCACCATTTCGTCATTGTTTAAT
Organism: Tupiocoris notatus; assembly: GCA_037159825.1. Taxonomy (NCBI): domain Eukaryota; kingdom Metazoa; phylum Arthropoda; class Insecta; order Hemiptera; family Miridae; genus Tupiocoris; species Tupiocoris notatus. The sequence goes on along the minus strand of JASJUZ010000125.1, from coordinate 1,173,974 downwards.
TTTGATTCGACATCACCGTGCTTATTCTTTTCCAAGAAAATCGAGAGATCAATGGAGGCACGACCAAGCGTAAAAACCTTCCATCAGAGCTGAAGTGATTGGGAGCTCTAATCGCGCACTGGAACGACTCAAGAGGTTCGAATCGTTAAAAATCTATCGACCTTGACTTTTGTTCTTAAGTCATTTTTGCCAAGTGAGTTGATGGGCACTTGTGGACACCTTCCTTGTTTAACGTTAGGGCGGTTCGTTAAAGCGTGGGAAACCACCATTTTCAAGAATAGCTATGAGGTAAATTACAACTTTGCTGTACCTGAGGGCCTAAAGACCTCTAGTATTATTTTGTGGCATCGCGTGTATCGTACTATTGAATCAGAATTTGATCTCTACTCGAATCAGACCGATTCAATCGGCTGCACAAAGAGACTATGGTTCGCGAACATTTCAACCAAGAGGAAACTAGCAATTTAAGAGTACCATATATGTGTATTTAGTTAGTTATTTCGGACAGACTGCTAACTACACCAATGTTACGGCTATCAGTTGGGTAGACAGATAAGTAAAAGAAATTAATCTAGGAAATATCTTAATTTTTGATAATCTTTAAAGTTCATTAAAATGTATCGCTATAAAAACTGTCCCACTCCAACGCAAATGTCAGTAATTTTCTACTCTTGAGATCAGTATTTCCAGATGTAACATCTTTAGGAATGTTAGACTCAATGAATAATATTTTTTTCCAAGACAAATACCCACTATACAAAACTCGATCTGTGCCGGTTCGAAAATTTCACGTGTTACCGCTGGTTTAAAATAAAACCGTGACGATGATTTATCTTTAGTTCATTCAACCGTAAAAAAAACCTTGTAACTTGATTATAGCATCTGAAAACACGTACGAGATTGTTCGTGCTACATCGATGCCCGTAGCTTTTCTCTCAATTTCATCTGACACCCAAGCCCATTGTTTTCTACAGGGTCCTCCAAAAGATCCGCTCTCCAGCCAAACACAAAGGCGAGCAGCTTAGCAAAAAATATTCTAACAGACGTTTTGAAGAGGCTCGAGGGAATGTCAAGGCCGTCCCGACCCGAATTAATGGATGCTCAAATCTTTACGTAAAAAGTCAAAGAGAAAAAAGAGCTCAATCTGACGCCATTTCACCAAGAGATGACGTCTTGATGCTTTTATCTGCCGTTATTAACTAGCCGCCTGCTTTATAAGTTTCAACTTGATTTCGCATTCCAACGCGCCTCCTCCCTCAATGGTGTTGCCCTTGATCTCTTCATGACTGGCGAACAGCATCCTGAAGGAGCCCCTCCCAGGCATTGAGAGCGAGCTTTATTTTCTGAGAAAACACGTCTCGAAATTGAATATGACGGCACAATATTAATGTTACCCACACGCTACTCCCGATAGGCCAATTATAATCAGTCGACCGCATCAAAAAGATTTTAGCACATTTCATTTATAAAAAAGAGTATTCCAGTTTTTAAGTAGATTTCATCAGGGAATCCGTTCAAAAATTGGTTTCGGTAGTAAACCGGCTATTATGCGTTATTATGTACTTTGACGTTGATCACATACGAGTTTCAAACGAATTCGTTCGTAAATAACTTACCGTTAACTTGAGTTTGCCACACAGCATCACCAACGCCCCAAAGGCCGGACATGACGAAAAATACAAGTGGAGATTCGGGATGCGGCCGCCAGTACAACTTCACGATAACGAGCCCAGCGTGGACAACGCAGCCGAACGCCATGATCGGAAAACGGCCTACGTATTTCATCAGCGTTCCGAATACGAGGGAACAGATAGCGTTGACGACTCCGAAGCAGATCATCACGTAGCCGACATTTGAAACACCAAGGGCGCAGGAGACATAAGCCTACAAAAAAGCAGAAAACCTTGATAAATATTGACGTTCAGCGTACATTTATTTTTAAGCGAAAGAAAAATTAAATGAACCAGCGAAAATAATGCGCATCTATTAATACAAATCGATAAAGTCCTATATAAAAGTTTTGTTGAAAGTCGATGTGATTTTCACCGTACCCATGACCAAAAACCAGTATAAATACCTATGAACAAAAATCTTAATAGGGGTGAGGAACTCGAGTAAACGAAGGAAATGAACCGTTAATGGGAAGAGCGGTCGCCAAGTTTTTGTCCTCCTCAACTCACAACCACGTAGGTATAATTATTTTGATTTTTTATTAATAATTATTATCATAGCGGTTCCTGTCACACGGACGGAATAATGCGTCGACTATTATAGATGTAGTTCAGTTACATGGAAATAACTTTTGCATTGTTACACTTTTTCAATCTGACGCATTTTGGGACTAGATTCGAGGCCTACCTATAATTGCAGAACATAATTATTTGGCCAAAAGAATTCTTAGTAATCGTTTAGCAACTTCGTTATTACAAGATGTTGATTTAAATGAAAGCAGATTAAATTTACACTCCTTGATTTTACTGGTCTAGGTGCGCAATATTTTTTGTAATTTTCGCAGTCTTAACCACGAAGTTCCGTAGGACAGATCCGAGATTAGAAGAGTTTTCTTGGCTTAGGCCCCCAACTAGTTTTATACTATTCTGAATAGGAGCAGGTTAATAACAAGGTCCATCCGTCATGGAAAAGTACCAACAGAATGGTGATTCGTAATAATCATGTAGCGCTGAAGATTAGAAAATATTCATACTCACTTTCAACGACCGACATTCAAGGTAACGGAGGAATTATCGCGTGTCTTGTGACCTTGCCCTTAACCCAGCCATTAAGAAGGGCAATCGATTGTCAGATAGAAGGAACGCACTTGGATTCTTCAATGATTCATAGAGACTTCTTCAGTGTTTTATTATTTGTGTACGACATTTACCGCAACTCCTCGTCGAAAGAACTTACTGATCGATTTTACGTACATACGTGTGTCGATACTAATCAATATTGTGTATGTATCATGGATGAATTGCCACTAGTAGTACGTTTCGAAATCTTTGGTTGGATGGGCTTTCTTGAGACTCCTTTAAACAGTATGACTTCCTCTCAAGTCTAAATTGTAGTCTAAATTGTTAACATTTGTAATTCATCAGTTTGAAATGTCTTCTATCGTCTTTCTATCCAGAGTAGGATAGGTGACAGTTTGGAACCTATTCAAAAAAGAGCGGAAAATGATTGACTAAATTACCTGCGTGAAGTCGGCTCCAATGAAAGCTTGTTCCATTCCAATCCATACCGTTATTGGAATCAGGAGTTGCTGGTAGGGCTTTTTGAGATGATAGGCGGTTGCAGACAAGAGCTGTATTCCGCTCAGCTCAGAAGAATCGCCTTTCCTTTGTTTCTCACCGTACCTGTGAACAAAAAATGTAAAAACCGCATTGAAGCCACTCTGTAATACAAGTTTTTTCAAATGAGGATCACAATCATTCCTGAAACTCATCTCGAATTTCATTAATTCATCACGGTCACTTCTGAAATCATTGAACTGCTTTAATGACCGAAAATCAATTTCCGAAGGAGAATTTCGTTGAATATCCAGAGTTTAGTAATTATCTCAAGTTCGCTCTGAAACTGCTAAGTCGTCCGATGGTTTTATTTGCTTTTTACCTCAAAGAGCTATCATCTAGATGATCATCGGAGTGATGATAGGGGGAAAAAATGGAATTGTTACTAAGTGCATTCCTAGAGCGAGACGTAATTTCTCAAGACGGACTTCATTCTTTGCTGCTAATGCCAAGCGAGGTCCATGGGCAAACAACGTGATGCTTCGTCGATTGCGGCTTTATGTAATTTAAGAGTCGAAAATAGTTGAGCTCGGTTTTCAAAAGGTGTCTGTAATGTTGCTCATTTGGATACATTTCTGAAGGCTTTTCGTCTACACTGCAAATGTATCAACGTCAGAGGAATTGGCAGGCCGTTGAGTGAAGTTTTAACGCACAATATTGCGTAGAGCGAAAGCTACTAATCAAACACTCAATTCTAACGTAAAGAATAACGTAACAAGAAGGTGTCTAACTAAAATTTCTGCCAAGAGAAAAAACGGCGGTACGGCGAATTTGTCTTAAGAAGAGAGCAAACGTGCGGCTTGTTCTCGTGTGAAACCGATAATTTCGACAGATTGGCATAACCTCTTTTCGACTCACCATGAAACGTTTACACAATCAATTAGCTAAAAACAATTTGGTGGTTGATAGTTGCAAGCACCAATAAATCGGCCCTTCGACCAAGCTACTCGTCCACCTTCTCTTTCTTTTGATTGCAAAATTCTTCGTTCGATCGGGCTTTGTTCTCCCGGGTTAGTTCAGCACTTTATCAAGAGCAAAAAAAGATAGAAACGTATTAAATCAAATAAGTCCTCCTCATTCTGTTTCGATGTTCTCAACAACTGTTCTGTGTATCAATTGGGATGCTTTTCAGTACAGCACTTTAAATTGCTAACATAATGAACATTTTATTGTAATTCCATAAATGAGGAAACCGAGGTCTGTACAATTTTGGACAAGAAATATCAGCCTTTACGTAGGATAATATGAATTAGGCTAAACAGATCTAATTATAACATTATTAACTATTTTCAAATTCATTGATCATTCATTTTTATTTACGGGTTATTGTTACTTACCTAAGAACGTGATCTATATCGACCACAGAAGTCAAGTTCAGTAACTACCAGGAGCGAAACGCTCGTTAAATGTAATTCAGTATGTCAGCTATCTCATCGTCAACTATGCGCTGGCAAGACTGCTATTGGAGCTAAATAGATGCCGTAATTCCGAGTGCAGAATGGCATATGTATATATTTAGTTACCATTACGTTGATGAGATGTGGACTAATGTATTCTAAAATAAGAACGATCGCATGAGCTTCGTGTAGTGGCTTAGCACGCCTCGAATCGAGCACAACAAGCATTATTGGCGAAACTTTTGTACATACTTATTTGGGTTAGTGCCTGTTTTATCAAGAATTTTCCAATGTTTGTCGACTTTTATTCTTGAGTCACCTGATTGAGGGAACGAAAAAATTGTTTACTTTTTCTTCAATTTTCTCTCTTTATTCGACCGAGATCTTTAGCTTGATCCCTCCTCAGGGCGGATTAACTACAATTTGACCTAAAAGGAACCGAGAGGAAAACGAATCGGGTACAGCAGACGGAACTGTTTGGAAGGACAAGCCGTTACTACGAACCACTCGCATTGAAAACGAGTTATTCTAAAACAGGATTTTCTTGTTCGAGTTCCAATTAGTAAAATAATCCAAAAATTGCTGTTCATGAAAGTTTTCTGTGCTCATCAACATTGTCGTTTCTAAAAAGGTGGCTTCCTACCCTTTGTCGGTCCCTATCAACACTGAGATCGAAACAGTCAAAATCGGAGGTTTTATCCTCATTCACATCGCCATTTTCCTTTCAAGCTTCTCCAAAACTATCTTCTATTATTCTATTGTTGAATTGAATACGATAATGTGTGGATCATAACTCCGAAACTTCATCTTCCATGGTTCTCGTTTTAGCCGCAGAGCTTACATTCAGTACATTATTCACAGATTCGTCGATTTATTGTTTCGAATTACGTTTAAACAAACTTCATTTCAGCTCGCGCTCTCGTCAGTTAAAAAAAAATTTTTTTTAACACCGATATAAAAGCGCCAAGTAAATTACTGACACCTTTCTAGAGAACAGTGTGCAGAGGACTCCTCGATCCAAGCAACATACTATCACATTCAATTTTCAAACGCACGTGACTCGCACGTGATTCTCACTTGAATGAAACTGAACAATGAGAGCGAAGGGTAATGATCGTGGAATCCCCGTATGCAAATGCAGCTGAAATTAGCATTTCGCGTGAAGAAAGAATCGCCGGGAAAAATAGATGCTCTGTGCGAGATAAAAATATAATCTATGAATGGTAAAAGAGAGGAAAATTAGAACTTTCTGTATTTCCAATCGTGAAAACCACAGAAGCCGTAGGGCAAATAAAGAATAACGCAACCATTATTACCATATTATCGTCATCTATTTGCTAGGCTTTGGTACGTAGAAGAAGATTCTTAAACAATGTTTCGTGTTGTAAGGACCTAATACAGTTAAACAAAACGGTGTTGCAAAGAGCTCTTACCATCCAGGGCCTTCTCACAAACAACCATCAAATCACAAACCACCTCAAAAGCAATTTTTCCCCTGCTAAAACTTTTGTCAGTTCTACTAAAAAGTTTCATCTCTGTTTTTCAAACTAAAAATTATGCGTTGTCACGCGTTGTTGAGTTTTTCGTGAACGTTCGAGACTGCACACGGATCGATTCGAGTGAAGATAATTGATTACAATCTGTATAAGGAAGGAGAAAAAGTTCATAATATTATCCTTGACGTCTTTTGCTTATGAAGGGGCCAGTACATTCGCCACGGACACGTTTTACACTATAGAATCTGCGAGGTTAGATGTATCTGAAAGTTTTTGCGGGTTGTGATTGTCGTTCGAACGTTCAAACATTATTTCTGAAATGGTGAGTCAAACTTGGCGCCCATATACATTATAATCGACGTTTCGCTTTCTGATGTTGACAGACTTATATTGTTGTCAGTGTTGTCCATCAGACGTTTATAAAATAGCAATGACTTTTACGTTTAACAACGGCCGCAATCAATTTGTGTCCGACGGTGACGATTTTCCTTTTTGGTTTATTATTCAATATTGGTTTATTTCTCAACAATATACCATTGTAATCTCACAGGAAAAATTTTTCTAACCCCTCAAAATTTGATGTTTTACGTTCAAGACACTTAAAATTCGTATATCCAATAAAAAAAATTCTGTCAGTCCACTGTACGCCGTCAACACTTCAAACCTTCAAAAAACCTTCAAAACTATAAAAGCTAAATTCCTGAAATTTTCACCGAAAATCAGTTTTGGCCTGACAATCGCTCAATTCTTTAGCCGAATCGCTGCCTCAATTTTAAAGGTATTTAAGGAGGGTTTTGAGGGGAAGAAAATTTGCAAGTGTATCTGGTAACAATTTCTATAGATTTTTAGATTAGAAACTGTTTTTCGGTGGGAACGTTATCAAATTTTCAGAATAATTGGTAACACAAATGGATAGTGCTCTTAAACAATTATTGAAGCAAAGGAATAATAAACCACTGAACAATAAGTTGTAGCGTTTTTACGAATACTCCAAAAACCCGATTGTATTGCGACGCCTTATCAAAGTACGGTCAGTTTCCACACAACGAAAAATGCCTCAGGGACGCTAAAGATTTTATTGCAATCGACTCGTGAAATATTTAAAATAAAGGTATATTAAGGTCTAGATATATGAGTTCAATAATTAATTTAATTTAAAATTATCGTTAATATACATAAATGGTGCTTGAGAGCTTTTTTGATGAAAATTCAATGCGATCAAGTGAAAATCGACAATATTATTGTACGAGAATCTACTACGATATCTAACGCATGAACTGCTACTAAGCCCGAATGACTTATCGTTTTGACCCGCACTACATCCACGCAACTATCAGCCTGCATAGTTATTCTTCTTGTCCTACAATGTTATTCCAAGATTAAATGAAGAATTTGAAAAGACGAGCTAATTATTATTGAGCGTGAGCTTGTAACAAGTACGTAATATGAGACGTACAAGTAACAAATTCGAGCGGAACTGCAAAGGAAACCGCGCCATTCCAAGCTGAGGTCTCACTGGTGCACATGTTTCCTGAAGTTGAGGAAGTCTCGCAATCCACTCTGCTGTGACATTTCCATACACCTGCTTACACCTGTTTCACAGTCTCCAGGAAATGGAAAAATTATGGGTAACTCTTTAAATAATGTCTTCTTCAAACCAAAAGCGACAAATATCGCATTGAAATGCCTCATTTATTATTCCAGACGCGTTCGCGATTTCTGTACAACTGACCAAATGGAACCGGAATTCGAGATCCAGTAGCTCTGAACCGGCCGAAATGTCGGAAAGAGCTTTACGACTCTCGGTCAAATTTTTCTGCTGCCCACTTCTGGAAACGTGACTTGAAGCCAACGATGAAAATAACACATAAATTTTCAAACTTGACAATAGCATCGTTTGGCGAAGTTCCGGTGGATGCGAAATCGCTTAATTCACCTTCAACTCGGAATACTTGTCCTACACTGGACTTGAAAGATTTTATGACATCGGTTAAAAAAAATATCTCATCAAAAAAATGTGATGTGACTCTCATGTTCACAGATAATTTTGAGGTTAGCCATAATAATCCAATGTCTTAATGGGTTGATAATTACTTAATCAATGTCTTAATCACTCACTATAATAAAAATTCCAGTCTACCGACGTTATGGAATGATCTTCAAAAAACCGTTCAAACAATATCTTTAGGTCTAAAAATTTATGAGTTTAATACTAAATACCCAAAAAAACGGGAAATTATTCCGGCTGTAATTAATCTGCCATCTGAAAATTATTAAGTGGCTTCAGCAACATCGAGTCTGCACAGTCAAATACATAGAACTAGGTCTATAAACGTTAAACAATTTTTATCGCAATGAAAATTGATCGACGTGGAAAAGATAATTGCGTGAAAGGTATGAACCAAAAAATTAGTTTCTTGAGCAGGCCAGCTTTTTTTGTACTATGAATTTTTTTTGTGCTATGAACTGGTGGAAAATCCTTTGAAACGTAAAACTTCGTGTTCAGTCGGAAAAAAACATTGCTAGCTAGATATCTAAGCTTTGAGATACGTTTTATCTTGTAAGATAATCTACTTAGTTTTACTTCGGTAGTAGACGCAAACTAATGCATAGTTTAAAGAGATAATTTTGTTATACTGGATACTTTTTGATATAACGGTTTGGATGTCTTCCCGTAGAAGTTGACCTGGTTAAGTCCGATTTAGAAACGCCCCTTTTACATAATGCCTTGTTCGCAGCCTGTTTTTCAAAATCACTGCATAATAAGTTCTTCTGAAAGAGATAACATTTCAGGTTTCGATAATAAAAATATCTCGCAAACTGCATTCCTCGCGCTCAAGAAACCTTGTTTTATCAATCAGAAACGGAATGCCACGGGCACAACAGTATTCTATCACTGTGCAGCGCAATTGTAACTGTCCTGTGATAATAATCGAATGAAATGTAAAACCACGACTCAACCCGTTTCAGTACATCAAGAGAGTACTGTAGTACAGTACGTGGTCATTGGTTGGAATTCGTACTACATAATAGCCTCTTATTTGTAGTTATAACACCATGATGTCTATTCCAAGTTTTCACAGCCAATTTCAATCATTGGTTTAAGGAAATACTTAGTGTATTTCTTTTTTTTTTAATTAAACGCAGGCGTTTCGTGTATTTTGTAAAATCATTTATCTAATGGTCACCACAATCCGCCACGTTAACCTAAAGAAACTTACGATTTAACAAAGCAACCAAAACTCCTACGTTTAAGTTTACAAAAAACACGAAATGCACTAAAACTCTCCAATATTTGCTATTTAATGACTTAGTTCACACCAATGACATAAAGCGCTCAGACATTTAGCACAACAGCAATGAAGACTGTCGCATAATATATTTGATAAGCACCATCTACTGTCACAATGCCACATTTAAAATAAATTTATTCGAATTTTTTCTGTCGGCCGCAAAAATGAATAGAATTTTATTGTCAGAAAAAAGTACATCGCAGCACATTGAAATAATACCGAGAATAAAACAAAAATAAATGAAAAATAAAAAACAACTACAAATTTTAAAATGCAAAACAATTATCTTTAGAATTTTGAAACATTTGCCTCTAAATATGAAGTTTTTTATGTTTAAACTTATGGAAAAAGGATCAGCAGGCTTCATGTCGTTGTAGCGCATAGCGAAAATTTCGGCCAAATATAATTATATGGTCGGTGAAAATTATTTCCGAGTAGTTAAGTTTCAATTGACTGTAGTAGTTCCTTTGAAGCTTGTATACAGTCCACTTCGTTTACTATTTGACAACTTCGAGTACAAATTTGTACTTTTGCTTAACAAATTTCAAAAAATTTCTTGCGACTTGATGAGAAAAACTCATAAAGTCATTATCAAAGAGTCGTCTGTAGGAGAACTCGGTGAGGGTAGTGTTCTGCAAAAACTATTGTCTGAATAATAATTTACTTTAATTACTAGAATGCTCAACCCATCTACGGTTCTGCGTGACCTCCAGGTATAATGGGATCGCTTACGGAGACACTATTACCTTGACACTACCTAGTTTATTGTAGGGAATTTTTGATTGCAGCACTGTTTCAGTAACTGAGAACTCCATTTACTTTCATACTTCAACGATTCTAGACTTATAATTTTAAACTCTCACGTTATGCCCAGTTATAAAAATAAAAATAAAAACTTTTGGTCTAGTAGTCTAGTGGTCTTATACTGAAAAAATGAAATCTTCTTTAAAAAAAAAAAAGAAAAAAATCAAGGGAATGAGGTCGCACGTAGTGTTTTAGTGATGTTAATGTAGCAACATAATTCTGCTTATATATGACGTCAAAATCATTACATTTTATCATAATTTTTTTCCTTTCAGGTTATTTAAGTTACTTCCAGCACTCTAGAAAGCTATTATTATGTGATGAACTGGGCTTGCATCCTGTTTCAAGTAACTACGCCGTCGGATTTTCCAGCGGAGTAAAAAAAAAAAAAATCGTGGCAACAGGCATGACTCGAGTGCTTCACAAACTATAAAAGACGCTTTTTCGTGAAGCATCTGCGAACGTTTTAATGGAGTTAGCGAACCGCAGCAGTCCTTGAGTGACGGCCGCGTAGATTAGCGAAGCTACCAACGTGTGGGACTTTTGCCCTGGCTTTGATGCGAAATAAATTACAGCTCTTGTACTTTTCTGACTGACTAGGAGTTTTTCCTTCGTCCGAACGGCAGTGGTTGAAGCCGAATCATTGATTCTCCGATTGTCTTATCGAATCGGTGCGAAAGGCGTCCGTGTCATGGGAAGGTCGATACTGTTTGCAACAGGTTCTTTCCTTGGAGCTCAAAACGGTGGGATCTTGCTATAGAACGCACGCATTGAATAAAGTTCACAACGGTTTATAGCTATGGGCCTTCGTAGAATTTATGGAAAATTGAAATAAAAACGACAAAGTTTCATGATGTTGAAAATGGATTTTTGTTTCCGAAAATCAGGTTGTACAATATTTATGGTAATGAAAAATTCTAAATGAAATTTTGGGTTTATCTAAATTAAAGAAGGATAACCTCCAGATAAAGCTATTACAGGATAATCTGCCGCAAATGATTTGTACTGACACGTGGGAACGAAAATTAATGAATTCAAACGTTCTCCATCAACATGTCGACAATTATTAACCATTTTTCGTCTCAGGTGCCCGTGCACGAACACGAAGGTATTTATAGGGCTGACTCTGAATGAAGTATTTTCAGAAATTATGACTTCAAGCCGGTGCGAAATAGTTCAATTCAATAAAAATAGATCGGATAACAAACCATAATTAGCGTTTTAAAAAAAAACATAATTGAGCTACCTATATTCCACCTTCTCCGGATTGGTAAATGTATTTCAACCAAGCACATTGCATTGATTGAATGATTTTCAAAAGTTTTTATTTACTCATAAAAATTCCAATTATACAAGTAACATCCTATTGGACGTAAAAATGTTTTCCAAATTCGTTCTATTCTTTTCGCGATTGGACAATTTTTCTATCGATTTACGCTTGATATTCTTGCAAAATATCACAGGAAAATATTTGTAATGCAAAATAGGTATGTTTGTGATAAACTTAATTAATGTTGATTCCACAAAGAAATGGACGCGTATGCTCAAATCTCTAGTAATATAAACTTCTTCCACGAATTCTAATTTGTTTTCGAATATAATAACCATAGTTTCCGTATGCGTTCTCTTTAAGCTCACGAAGCTACAGGAAGTAATTTTTTCAATTAAGGCAAAGATGAAACCGGATGAAGTGGAAAGTTACCTTGAGATGAAGGGCAGGCCTGGGCCACATTTTAGAGGCAGAATCGAATAGATGTGCCACTTTTCGAACGATCGCTAACCCATCATGACCTCCTCACTTGCAAGCAAAGATTCTCATCGAACCACTTCCTCATGCCAGGCTTATATTTACTTATCTGTTGTGTAAAATTGGTTCGCCGTTAATAGGTTACCGACTTAAGGTATTCTTTGAGTGAACTCTATTGATCTATGTCGATCAGATACAAAAAACTTCGAATGAGAGAGTATACTCGATGAAAAAATAAGCAAAAAAAACAGCAACCGGGAGGATGTGATGCATTGGTAGGTTCTACGATGTTACCAGATAATGACTAATTATTTAAACTGCATTCAAGGACAATGTGGAAAACCACTCGCGTTGCAAACAGAATAAATAATGCATGGTAACCGGGTGGAATCGGGTTATTACACCGATTAGATCCACACATCACATCGGTTTTCTGAATTATTTATCCTCAAAACCTTCATCCTTCGTCTTCAAATCATTGATTTCAAGTGGCGTTCTAAATTATTATTCTCCGCCAATATGAGTCTGATACAATATCGGATAGTATAATACTTGCCGAGAAACATACCAAGGGTTCGCAAATTCATCGAACTCGATTAACAAAGCAAATCGTCGGATGATTCGATCTCCCTCAGTTTACTTTATACGCCAAGATACATTTAGTATGCATTAGTACAACACATACGCATAGTGTGAACATAAGAAATACCTTCTTTTCCTTCTCGTCGCGTCTCTTGATGTCCGGGGGTTGTGAGGTGGCGAAAAACCAGGCGACTCATTCTCCAATTCTTTATTAGCTGGCCGAGCACTTTCGCCCATTCGGGCATCCTCAGGGCGACGTGGAGCCATAGGGTCCACAGCCAAGTCGGCTCAGTCACTAGGTTATTTATATTAAATCACATCTTGTCTGCCTGGTTTCCCTATGTCATAAATTGGGGGGACAATTATAATCCTTCAATTATTGTCCCCCCAATTTATGACATAGGGAAACCAGGCAGACAAGATGTGATTTAATATAAATAACCTAGTGACTGAGCCGACTTGGCTGTGGACCCTATGGCTCCACGTCGCCCTGAGGATGCCCGAATGGGCGAAAGTGCTCGGCCAGCTAATAAAGAATTGGAGAATGAGTCGCCTGGTTTTTCTCCACCTCACAACCCCCGGACATAAGAAATACCGATCCAAGTGCAGAAATAACCTATCAATTTCATAGGACACTTCAATGCATTTAGTACAAGAATATATGCTAAATTTTCCCCAGAGTCTATTTCTATTAAAGAATTTTGGTATATTCAATTGCTTGAGCGAATGTCAGCATCATAAATAAGTTCCTGTTTATGAAAATTGCTGCGGCCTTATCGATTCTGGTCTAACTTCTCTATTCCAAAGACTATTAGTCTCGAAAACAGAACCTATGATCAAGTAATTTTCGACTGGTAAAAATAGCCGATAGGAAACCGATTATTGCGTGGATCGGGTAGGTATAACTCAGAGCTTGAAGTCGAATGGCCTTGAGAAGGTCGTGAAACGAATTCTTGACGAATTCTTCCATCACATAATAGATTGGGAGATTTTAATTGTAGATTTCTTATCGCTCCGGTTAATTCTTCGATTAACGAATTAAGGCATTATCTTCCGCAATTCGAATACATTCTCGAGTTACTTGAACCGCTATACAAATACTCAAAAGACAACGCATTCGTGATCGAGATGAAGAATTCGATATGAGCGTAGTAGAAGGCCGTTGACCTCCTCAGGTGCCCTTAGCTTCAGATTGGGTATGGTCAGTGAAAGGCAAATGGTGACCTGCTGTAACTGACCGCATTGCGGATGCTTAGTCTGTTGGTTATTATTTTGCTGCTATTTCTTGCAGTTTTTCAGTAGAAAATTATTATTTGGACGTTCTTTCAGGCACATTACGACCTCTCACATTCCTGCCTATATTATCCTGTTAAAACACATCACGAACTATGCAAGGCCTTGGAAGACATACGAATTTTACGACAGTGTAATTCACAGTTTTGCTCACGTTTCATGGTTTAAACACGGTTTATTATTTTTCTAGACAATTATTATTTTATTTTTCATTTGTTTATCACGTAATGAACAGTATAAAAACTCATTTGAATAATAGAAACTCTAGTGAAATACTAGGTACAATATTCAAGGATTAGGAAAAAGTAATCAGCAGGGGCCTATACCTACCTATAAATATGGATATTGAGTGTTCGATAGCTCGAGCGGATAGTTGAGGATTTCCGGTTGACGGTCCGAGAAGGCGAAACAAATGTGTATCAGCTATCGGGACGTTTTCTATTAGACGCATAGTCGGGAACTACAGCTAGTATAAGGAGGGGTTTGGTCGCCTGTGGCGGACTTGGCCTTGCTGTCATCGAATTGTGTGACCAATCGATCTAATTTGCCGACAGAGGCACGCGACACTTCCTGGGATCTCGAGGGACTACAGGATTAGGGAGGTCCTAGGGGAATTGCGGGCGTTGAAAATAACTGAGTGGTCAATGGAAAATTACCATAGCGTGACAATTCCGAGATATACGTCACAATTGTGTTGGAATGAAGTTTTAAAATATACTTCCATAAGCAGCTAGTGACGCAGAATTCTTGAAAAAGAGGTTAATTAACCAAGTCCAAAGGGAAAATAATAAATTCTGATGGAATATGGAAATCTATATTTAACTTGGTGGTAGATTTGAATCCACCAACCATTCGGTTATGCCCAAAGAATCCAGCTAAAAAACATTGTCGCGGTTTTGTTTTGTATGGGGCTGTTTTCCCTTTTAGGAGAAGAAGGACTGGGCCTGCTGGCGTTGCTGGATGCAATGGCCTGCAATGAAACTGCATGGTGTTAAGCTAATGAACGGCTAGCTAATAACATACATTAATGCCAACTTCTGAGACCCTCCGTGACCCCGCTGGACGACCAGACAGACTCCAAACGCCAGTCCAGTCTTAATGTTACGTCATACTCGCTTTTACTTGAAGTTGGAAGGTTCGCAAATGCTTCGCATATCAAAATATTGGCAAAGTTGTCGACCTCGCTGTGAAACGATGCCCACATTAAAGGTTGCCCAACTTCGAGCCCACCTTCGCTTGCCCATCCGACGTTTTGGCTCTTATGCATGCATGTGGTATCCGTATTCCCCATTGAGTGTAGTCTCATGTGACCTCCACCGAACTCATCTTTGGTTCGTAATGCTTTTACAGCACCACGGCAGGGAAGTGCTGTGCGAAAATAGAAGCGGTTCAAACTTATTTCCACCGAAAAGCAAATATGCTTAGCAGATGTACTTATGGGCTTCTTTATTTGCTTGGTACGATGACGGGAATAATTTTTCGACCTTTCGGCATAAACCTATAAATTTTTTAGTGTCCGGCAATGCCCCTTAAACTAACTGATGAACTCAACAATTTTATTACATTTAAATTAATGGATAAAAAGCTCAGTAACATTTCAATCAAAAGAGAAAAAAAGGAGACACTACTTACAAAATTTATGAAATGCTGCGAATTACGAGAAATTTCAGGCTCTACAATGTTCGTTCATATGAGTATTCGGCGAATTTCAGCTATTTCTAATGAGAAAACTCTGAAACTTATCAATCTCAATGCTAACGAAAAAAGCATTTAGCCGTACAAATAATTCTATTTTGTCAAAATTGTAGTTACTGTTAGATGCTGATTTTCTGACGGTATGAAGAATGGACATATACTGTGATTACCGAGCAACGTCCCACATTCGAACGGATGTAACCGACTAATAGCTAATGCCGACAAATCGTCTTTTCCTGCAGTTGAACTAGGTAGCGTTTCCTCTCTAAAATCAATCTCACTGGCTCATGCCTCACGAACTATTGTCGCCCAAATTAGTTTCAAGTTACACGCGGCTTTTTGTGGCATTATCATAATGGCAATTTATATAATGGCACAAATTTTTTTGCTATTATATAAATTGTGCTAAAAAATATTGTGTTCACATGGACATATTAATGCAGGGTTATTTTTTCGTGCATGAGACCTTGAACTGGCAATGCGCCGAATAATCTGCGCTCGAGCAAGAGTTTCCTGTCCGAACGAATGCCGAGTTATCAGTTAAATGATTGTTGCCGGATTGTTAGGCAAATATCTCATCGGATTTTATCTGCCGCGTTTTCCTGTATTTCTTGCAGTCACTACGGGCAATTTGATTTCCCGTACTGAACATATCCGTTCAAGTTCTTCGGCGGCGTCCATTCGTCTCTTCCGTTCTGTTGTATGTAGTCTGTTTGGAAGTTTGCAGACCATTGAGCACGTGGCTCCTTGGCCATAGATCTATCATCGCGATCGGTGCTACATAAACGATTTCCACTCTCGAGATTCTATTGAGATTACATTGATGGTGAGGTGGAACACGGACTCGTATTCATTCGTGAACGAGAGAACAAAAGAGGATCCGATTCAAAAAACGACGCTAATTATTGTACATCGGTTTATCATA
This sequence comes from Tupiocoris notatus, assembly GCA_037159825.1. Lineage (NCBI taxonomy): Eukaryota > Metazoa > Arthropoda > Insecta > Hemiptera > Miridae > Tupiocoris > Tupiocoris notatus. Next base: position 1,157,455 of record JASJUZ010000125.1, on the reverse strand, counting down.
ACTAAAAAGCAATGCTTAACTTTATTGCGTCTCTAAAAGATTATCTAATTATTTAGCAGCTGTGCCTAATTATTCTAAATGTTTCCATCCAACAACTAAATATTTTTATTCAAGTAACTATTATTCGATGGTACCAAATTGTATAAAATTAAATAAATTTCCGATTATCGAGTTACCTATTTTATCATGCCGAATTTCAGAAACCCTCAAACATTGTTTACGCATTCTGTTACACGAAAATCTTTCATCTGTTGGCTCGTTGTCGTATCATTCGATTCATTGTTGAAAACCTAATTGAATGTTACCCTAAACACTATTATGTTTCGAGAAAATTGACTATATGACTTTTAAACCACAAACATTTCCTCAAAAAATGACAAAAAATTGATATTTTTAAGTTCTAAACTGATAAACGACCGACGGATTACGAATTATTTTGGGCAGGTTGATTTTGCGTGACGATGTCAATATGGCTTGATACTTTCCAATATAACTATTTTAAATTGGAATTATTCGTAAACTGCACGTTCCTTCTTTGCAGACTACAAGCGTGAAACCTACGAGAACGGAGATAGAGAAGAAAAAATACTAACTAAACCAGTAATGAGTAAAATTACATTCTAATTCAGGTCATGCACATGTACATGTACCTGTCATGTCGGTGAATACTGAGCAGATATTGTAATGCAAAATACGGAGTTACCTCGACAAATGGAGTTCCCGTCTTTGCAAATTGTCAATGAAATTCATACCTTCTGGCGCGGATTTACGAAATGTTTCGTATGGTATTTCCAACCCGAGGTAAGAACGTCACCAGGTCCTGACGTGAATTTAATTTTCTAATTATTCTCGAGCAGGTCACGAAATAATCATTGTGATGATCTGACATCAACGTCGCTTTATCATAATTCTGCGCATTTTCAGACAAAACAACAACGTTCTTTTCAGTTTGGAGCTGATCAGCTATGAACGAAAAACGAAATCATCTGTTATTAGCGGACCTTGAGATGACGAACAACGGATGCTAAGGTCGCCCCAGCGTGTTCGAGTCCAACCGTTAGTGGCAACTGGTTTCCTCTGTTTCTTTTGATTCATTAACAACTCACCTAGCGCATGTGAACTTGAAGCTTGGAGGACAGTGTTACGTAAATTTTATGAGTGAATACAATGAATGAACTATGGTATGTAAAACTGAAGGATGTAAATCATATCGTATGACTATCAAACGAAAACTTGAACCTGAGAATAAACCTTGGAATAATTAGAAACTAGAGAGCTTGCTGCTATTTATCATAATTTTAACAAAATGAATAATGGACCAATAAACCGAGAAACAGTAATGTATTTATGCTCCATTTTAATAATTAATTTTTTCCAATACAGGTACCTACCTCAATTATGTCACTGGTTATGGACGGTTTTGTCGAAGAATCTCTACATAAATTTACCAAGTACTTAAATCACTTCAAGATGAGGTTGGCTATTTGTTTCGGGATTGTTATGGTGATCGCAACTCAAAGCCTCCAATGGGGTCATTCACAAACAGTGGCTAAATTAGTTTCTTAAAAACTGCTCCAGTTTGCAAACGATTCGACGAATTTTGCGCTGAATAACCGAACCACCGAACGGCCGGTTTCTCTTGAGGATGTTGTTATTAGGTGATGCACGTTTGAAGCATCAGTTAAGACGCTGAGTTAAATTTATGTGTGGATATGTATCTGCACAACGAGAGTGATTAGGTGAATTTATAGTTACGACATAGTTGCTTGTAGCCACGTTATTTTTTAAATATTGTTTTAATATGGCCCATTAAAAGCCGTTTAGATTTTTTAGGGCTGTCGGGCCAGTAAAAGAAATATTAAAAGCTGGGTCTCCTCGTCAATGACTTGATGATTTAAGGAGAAAAAATATTTTACAACGTCTGCAAATCTTTGTACCTAATCTTGTGACAAACAATTGATATAGCGTACAAGTATCCGAAAATTACTGTTACAGTAGATTTCCAAGCTTTTAGCCATATTTTGATAATTTATCGTAGTTATAAAAATACGACCGAATTTCAGTTTCGAATTTTTCTGTTCTAAATTGGTTTGGAACAGATAAGTAACAAAAATATGAATGCCGTATCACAGGTGTGTCACCTATTGAGTGTTTTAGCTTTTATTGTGATTAACTTGCAGCGGATTTTGCCGTTCGGCAATAATAAATCTTGACGTAGATCTCAACAATTAACCTGACTGCGGAACTCGATCGAAATCTTGCTTCCCTTCGAGACCGTGAGAACTGGCAATTTTCTGTGTTTTAATCAAGTCGCGCCAACTACTCCTGTACAAAATATGTATCCTCCAAAAAATTCGCTGGGACATCTTTTTCTCATTAATGAGGATTATTTTGCGTCAATTTGTCTCGTCCGTCTCATCTATCTTTACGGGAAGATCTCGCGTTTTTTACTGCTATCATAGCACCTACACCTTCTATACCGTCGTAACGTGTCCTCAGGCGATTTATTTTTCTTGCGTCGCGTGAATGGTCAAAGATCGTCCAAACAGTCAACAGACCGCGTCATTTTTCGAATTTTTCAACCTTGAATGGTCCGTATAGAATTATGAACAGTCTTGGAGCAATAAGCGATGTAAGGAGCTATTTTGGGACTAGGAATATACCATCCTAGATCTGAAAAGTGGGAGAGACCTGCTAATACAATTTGTTAAGGAAGAATCTATTTGTTGACAAATAGAAACGTCACCTTGGTATGGATCCGGGTATCGCATACTACAACTGACTTGCTTTGTTCGCTCTTAGCGGAGATCTGGATCGCCTTGAAAGATCTTGCAATCTATAAAAGTTCGAAAACCAACTATGGGTGACCGTTGGTTGGAAAACGGCACATTTCGATTGAGCTGTCAAACAAACCATTCCAATCGCACGATTTGTCAATGAATAAATCGATTGATTAATCAAAATAAGGTATCGTCATCGTTCGAAAATAATTCGATAATCTCCTTCACAGTCGTTTAGCTGCTCGCATAAATTCTGCACAGGCTATTTTCCTCATTGACTGAATAAACAGTCGGTATTTTCTTATTCGAGGATATGAAGATGAATTTTTTTTTCCGGCGAGAGCTTTTCAATAAGTGAGGTTTTTACTCAACTCGAAATAGTATTGTTTAGAAGCCATATTTATTCATGATATGAAAATGATTTGTTTGATGAAGAACTGAATGATTTTTGGGCAATTTTTAAACTGCCACCCAAATACGGCGAATGCTGATGTCATGGGCCAAACGATTTCCTGGGTGGCTGGCAAAGATATTTGCTACCCGCAGCGCAATCCGCCGTACTATCAGAAATGAAGAGAACACGACGTCGTTCCATTCTCAGCTCCAGGAAAATAATTAATTCCGGGTGTAAACGTTCGAAGTACATCTTCTAATAGCTCGGTCGTTAGCCAGTTTTTAACCTTTTTGGTATTGGGAGTGAGAGAAAATAAAAAGGCGAAAGACCAATCAATCCCTGCCAAAGAGGCTTGATTTCCTCGTTCGAAAATGGGCAGCAAGGGTTGGGGGCTATTTCAGAGTATGCCTATAACACTTCACATCGTGTGGCTGGCAAGTAGGTGAAGCTTTCTTCGGCAGGATCGAACAGTCCGGTTTCAACCGGTTCGAACTGAACGACGACCTGGCTGTTTTGAACCTCCTCGGCTCCCGACGAACTCCTTCATAAAGAGAGGGAGAAGGTGTAGCCTCATCGTCCAAGAACTGGGATTTTAATTGTCATTATGAGATACAGGTAGTTCAGTTTCGAAAGAATTCGAAAGATTGGCGCACGCCACTGACCACTGACGTCTGTGCGCGAAGAGAGAAAGCAACTGACGGTGACGACCCAGACTTGAATGTATGCATACTTTTCCAATGCTTCCAAGTGGTGACGAGGTTAAAAAATTTCTCTTTCATAAGAAAAACAAAGTACCTTAGTAATACTCGTAAAGTTAAAAAAATATTATATGTCCCTTAAGAATTTTGAAAATTTATTTTCTTCGCTCCTATAAAAATATTTTTACTTCGTGCCTCGTTCTTATTAAAATTTTGGCCTGATTTGGCCAAAAACGGACGATTTGCATTATGAACAGTGAGCAGAGTAGCATAGGTCCACGTCCAATGCCACGAGAATAAGTTGCCAATTTACTATCGCGTTCAAACTTCTAAAATTCGATAAAGTGCGAGAGAAAAAAAGATTGTGAAAGCCACCTACTTGTTAGATAAAAAGAAACCGACCAAGTTAGTCCAAAATTTTGTAAGCTGATGCTGATGTTTATTCTTACGAAAATTACGATTTTACAGTTGCTCATTATCGACGCGAAGCTGTTGTCTCCAACTAAAAAATGTGTTGACAACGCCGTTCGGTAGTCTGAAACATAACTGTTAAACGGAGGAGCAACTAGATGGAAAAATCGTACGGCTCTTTCGTGACAAAACAACTTCGATGCTTGTTGGAACTTATCCAAGTCATCTAACTCCGTCCTGCAAAGTGATGTTACTTCATCGTAAACGATCAATCTGAGTCGAATTATGCAATAGATTAAAATGCGGTTTACTATCATGCCCCGTCAAGAATATGACTAGTCCTATAATTTGATGCAGTTAGCTCGTAGTTACCTCCCACGCAATTTAATGAGATGATGACAACAGTGTATGGTTATAAAAAAGTTCACCGACCTTTATTTACCTAAGCGTCGGAATTTATTTGAAAATATATATTCACGTTTCAGCTCGTCAACAGGCTGACTTGCAAAAAATCAACCGAATCCTGAAGAACGAGCAAAAAATTAATCTGCCAACTAGGACGGCCTGAATTTTAGCGAAAGTTACATTTTGTTCGAATTTACTCGTATACCATTTTTTACGTAGCATTTAATTTTACTGGTTCTGTTAAGACGATATTTATATCTGGAGATGGAGTTCTGACGGTCTTCAAAAAATTTGATAACATTGTTGGGCCGGCAAAACGGCAAAACGAAGAGTCTCATATTTTGTGTCCCTAAATTCAAATACGCAAATCGAGAGCAAAATATATTTAAATTTCGGCCCGGCAAAGTTTCATTCTTTATAGTTTCAAATGTCATCCTCTTAGTTATTCTTGGTTCACGCTATTTCTAAACGTAAATTTTTGTTACGAAATGTTATTAGCGCAAGAGTGATTTAATGTTGAAGTAAAATAATATTCACGTACAGATGTTCTTTAATTTGGCTCTAGGTGTTGCAATTGGATATTTATACTTGCAGTCAGCGCTAATAACCATTTAATTAATAAAATCGACAACTTTTGCTAACGGTTCATAATTAATTATCAACACATCAGAACTTCTATGCTATAAAGAGCAACTGGAGAAATTATCTTGGACAGCATGCTTATCAAGTATCAGCTGTTTATTGAGCTGTAATTGGAGTGGAAACACTCCCGAGGGTTGCGTAAGGCTAATAGTATCACGCGACCTAATACGGTACTGGACAAGATCGCCAAGGAACCGTCAACATTTGCGAATTAGAAACAATGAACTAGTGAGAGCTTGGTATTATTCGACTCGCGAAAAAGAAGAAAATATATATTTGCACGAAACCAAGCCTTGTTCAGGAAGAGTGGAGAAAGTTCGCAGTTTTCTCCGCTAACGAAATGGCGGGGAGCCGAGCCCGATCATGGGGGCCAAGGAGGCCAGTTTGGAAGGGATAAGGGAAGTCTTGCAACTTGGTGTGTTGTTTTCTGCACACATAGCAGCGAGTACAAGAGCACCGAGTCTCCCACGTCCTTGCCAACACTTTCACTGATAATAAAACCGAAGAGGTTTTCAATTACAAACTCGACTGTTCGCTCAGTTGTTACACAGCCGTGTTAAACATACTTAAGACTCCGCAAACGGCATCGTTACGTATTGTGAGGAACAAACGTACCCATTGCACACGAAAATTAGTACCAAATTATTTTGATTTTTCTCAGGAAACAACAAATCGAAATATGAATAAAATTGTTCCAGTCTCAGGTTGAACGGAGACAAAGATGGCTGGGTTTTCCCAAATTTTTGTTGAATTCATTTTACCGCTTTACTTGTCCCCAGAAGCACGGAAAATTGCTGTCCTGACGATGCACGAAGTGGCAAAAGTGCTTATACACACAAGAAAAGTGAGAGTCATTGACAGTATTTTTCCTCTCAATGTCAAAACTATGAAACATGAACATGACAGCTGGTTCCACCGATTAGATGGGAGCAGTAAAAATTCTATTCTAAGAGTTAATAAAAGTTGGGTTTTCTTACCGCGAGAGCGGGTCGACTAGGATGGCAATAAAGATGACAGCGGCGAACACGCACGAGACGTAAATAAGCGAAATGGTTACAATATCGCTTTCTGGTGGTCGTTCAATACCGTGTGATCCACCGATGACGCAAAAATTGGCTCCACACAGTTTGAGACTTTCATCGAGAATCGTCTGATTAGCAACAGAGAGCGTGGTATGCCCGCCACCACCATGGGCGCTTGCCCCGAGAACTGAAATAGTTAGAAAATTTTCATATAAATTTCGGTTTATAAGCATTTCAATTTTTTAGTCATGGTTTGATATTTTGAATTTTTTAATACAAATTTTGAATATGTATTTCGGGAGAGTACAAAATATAAATATAACGTTTATATTAACAGCAATTCGGCGAGCAATGGGAGCTAAAATGTCTATCTGCAACAGTTTCGCAATAATTTCTACATATTATTTTCCTTTTATTATGGTAAGCATTTTCGTCCGTTATGCTAATTTTTGGGTATCATAGGTCATAAGGTGCCATGAACCGATCTGCCTCCAAAGATGGCCGAATGGGCGAATGTGCTCGACTAGATAAAAAGAAAAAAATGGAGAAAAAGTAGCGTGGCCATTTCGCTATCAAATTATCTAAAGTTGCACAAATTTTGAAACCAGAAAACAAAGAATGTTAACATTTTAAATGCCAGCTGTTTTCTCTATCATTCTCACTTGGCTATGAAAACTCACTATCGTGTTGAAATATGAAGGCCACCTATCATGATGAAGCAAATTAAAGCAGCGACAGTCATTCGAGTGAACGCAAATTTCATCAGAAACGTGAACATTGCTATAAACGTGTGCCGACATGAACTAACGGCCTTAGGAAACAGACATTTTTCATTCATTATCCATGCCTTTATTCGGAATGAGCTGTGTAGACCGATGCACTGATCATAGCGCTTTATCATGATAAATCGTGATACCCTCACATACCCGATCGTTTACCACAAAAGGAATTAATCGATCCACTTATCGTTCTGAGAAGTGAATTGGAATGATGAAAATGATTTATATATCTCTGGAGAAGGGACAGAAGACGGCTAATCATTCGGTATAGCAATCGGGGCTGAAAATACGTCATAAGATTTTCAAACGTGAACTCTCAACAATATCATTAAAAAAGTTGCGCTTCCAAAATGATTTTCAATGAACCTACAACTATAAAGAACTATAAAGAATGTAGAAATAACTAAATCTTGCTTTTTCCCTATTTAAATGACATAATAACAAAATAATTAGGACTTTTTTAAGGAGAACGATTCGTAACATTAGATATCATATTATATATATCTGACTGAATAGTTTTTGGAGATATAGAAAAAAATAGCGATTCTCACTCAACAGATTTGAGGGACAGGCTCATGATTGTTTGGTGAAAACACATTCACCCAACACGTGTTAGGTTTAACCCAAATTTCGAAAATATTTAGGTTTGGAAAACAGTTTTTCAAGGTTTAGTACACTCATTATGTACCTACCTCCATTATCTTCAAGGTGATAGTAAATCAATTGGATAGATTTATGAATACTTTGAGTTTGTGCGCCAGATAAGAAACAATGGCAAACATAACGTGTTGAACTGAGGCTCTGCGGAATTATCGTTAGGAGTTTTGAACTTGGATTACGAATAGAACCTGAGTGTTACTCGTTCAGTAGGGAAACCACTGGGTAAATTTGAACGCTTCGATTGTCCCTCAAGAACTCGCAATTCGATATTGGTTCAAACAAATTACCAATACGTATTTTTGATTTTATTTAATTAGAATTTGATAATTTTATCTTGATAATTTTTACGGTGGAGTCTTTGATAGGAAATTTTGTATAGGAATAAAAGTTATTGGAGACATTGAACTATGGGTAAAATTTATGCGATACAACTTACAAAAGCAGATACTCAGGCTGATGTTTAATTTTTAATTCGTTTTCTAACAATGATGTTGGAAAGCAAGAGCTATTGTTTTCAGCTATTGATGACTTTCATTGAAGAAATCGATTCTCAATTAAGAATGTATCATAACATTATATCCCATAACCCATAGCAGGAAAGAATGATCAATGTAAGATAATAAGGGTATTGAGTTAAATATGAAACTAAAGAGTCATACGGTTGACTATTGGGACTTTATATTTAACGAACTGAGGACAGAAACTCGAGAACATTGACTCCTGAAGGGAGGTGCCCCAGACTCTGAGGATCAGATCTTTTAATAGCACTACAGAACTGACCGAAGTCAACCTTTATGGCGATAGCCGAGGAGACGAATGCTAAAAATAGGAAGATGGGACCCTCTCGCCGAGTGCCTGTAACATGAGGAGAAAAAACTGGTCGCGGAGGTACGAGGGTCCGGTCCTCAAGGGTTAACTCTTGTAACTGTTGTGTCTTCTTGCAAGACTGCTGCCCTAACGATAGAGGTCGTCGAGTCTGTTGGCATTAGCGTGGGCCGAGTTCAGAATCCAAGAATAACTCATCAACTCATACCAATACAATCGATTATTGGCTACATTCTTCATTTTATTGAAATTGTTTGCTTACTGAAAAATAAATATTAGGTTTTGTAGAAAGTTTACCAAACCCAGCATCAATGCCCCCCCCCTTTAACAAAAACATTTACGTAATGTAAAAGATACTAGTCATGAGAGGCTATTTCTGAGGCTAACAGCTTCCAAGAGCCACTTCATTCACCTTGAAGTTATAATTGTTTTTTTTTTTTTTTTTACATTGAAGAACACCCAATTTCAGAATTTTAATTTTAGGTTGTTTTGCAAGGGTTTGTATCTTTTGTAGCATCGTGCTGTGTAGCTAATCGGTACTGCTTTTATTAAGCAAACTATCACAAAAGCCAGAAGGCACTGAAAACAAAATTGAAATGGCAAATTCGAATTTTGTCATGACCATATTTTTTTTTTTGTCAGAACCAAGCGGAAATCATAATTCAAGTTCAACCACAGCCTACAGTAACGCCAACGTCTGTCACCTCGCTTCGATTGGCAGCAAGGACGTCTCTTGCTGATAACTACAGTTTTCTCGATTTTTACTAATGGTGACCACTACAATGTGGGTCATTGTCAAATCATCCGCACGCGATAACAATAATCGACCATCAGTTGCGTGCTATAAAAGAAGGAAAAAATTGTCTCGGTCGACTCTAAAGCCAGTTAAGCTACCTAAATATGGTATGCCAGTAATAATGTTAAGAAAAATAAAAATAAATAATTTTCAAAAAATGCCCTCAAAATTGAGGCAGATATTTGACTTCCGCTATTGTCAGGCCTGAATTGATTTATCAGGGTTGACGGCGGGCGGACAGAAATTTTTATTTTCGATATTCGGATACCTTGAAACTTAAAATACATAATTTTGAAGGGGTTTGATTTTTTTTTGTGAGCGTTTACAATGGTTTATTATTTAATAGCAAACCAGTACTAAAGATTATCTCTATTATATTGTTCTGCAGGCAACGCTGGCAACGTTCTCCGCGTTTTGATCTAATGATCCATTCGGCGAAAAAATTGAGCTCAAATAGAAAATCAAGTTGCCAGGCCCGGATTACCCATAAGGCCAACCTAGGCCATGGCCTAGGGCGCAAGCTTGCGGGGGGCGCAGGGCAAGGGATGGCAAAAAAATGTATATTATTTTTATTTTCCTAGACAAGCGTCAGTAGCGAGCGTCTGGCGCTGCCTGGAAAGATAAGTGAAGTGTAGGTGGGGGGTGCCCGAACGTAGTGAGCAAAAATCTATCCCTCAAGTACAGTAGGGATAAAAAATTATTATGTTCGTTCATTTTGTTCATTGCTAAGCGTCTTCGCCTGTAGTACAAAAGTTCCTAGTTCGATCCCAGCCATGGTCAGTTAATTTTAAGAACTCATTGTTTTTGTTTTTTTTCACAATATTTTATTATAATTTATAAAATTATTACTCAGAGGCGAGAAAGAGCTTTCAAAATCCTACAATTTGGTGTATTTAATTATATTTTTATGTTATGCCCCCGCGGAGCTATTCGCGATCAAAGAAAAGTCAAACCACGTTTTATGACATAAAGTGGAATAAATATATCTCGAGAGCTATTATATAGAGCCATTTTCTTATTTTCAATCGATTCTACATTAAATTTCTTTCAATTTCTTCCAAAGCACCTAATCATTCCCATTTCGCGAACATGACGAAAAAAAATTCCAAAGTTGAAACTCTACAAGTATGAAAATCGAAAAAAAATCAAAAAATATTATCAATCGTTCGAATTCGATTATTTTCACTTTGAATTCGAATTCTACGTCTAATTTCCTGTAAGAATCATTAATTAATCAAATTTGAACAGAACTGTAAGTATTTGCAACGGATTTTCAAAGTTGAAAAACGTAGGAGTGGCGTAGTATTAAACCTGGAAAAACTGATAGTTGTCGTGAAATTTCCGCCGTTTTGACGTCATATTCGGATTCAGCGTTAAATTTCCTATAAGAATAGCTTTCAAACGAAAATTTAATTTTTCACTATTACCGATGCCAGCGGAGCTCGGAATTTCGGCCGGCGAAAAACCCGATTTACAGAAAATAATTTCTCTGGCTCTGTTTAAATTTTTTTTACCAAATTTTTTGCTATGTACGTGTGTAAGGCGTTCAAATGAAGACTCCTGCATAAAAAAACAATTGATTCGTTTTTATTTTGACCCCTAAAATCACGGTTAAAGTCCAATTTTTGAGCTTTCAAAACCCGATTTTTTTGGACCACTTGCAGATTTTTCCGAGAAATAAAAAAAATCACAAAAATACATCTTGGTAAGACACAACTTTCCTAAAAATTTCAGATTTTTATCTGTATTGAGAGAGGAGTAAAAAATCGTTAACTGTTCGGTTGAAAAAAATCGCAGGGGTCCCCCTTGGATTTTTCGCGAAACATTTTTTGCAATAGATTTCGCTCAAATTCAGCATAATGATAGTTGATGATGTGTATATCAATAATATATGGTTCATTCTTTGTTTCTTTCGCACTAAATAGATGAAAATAACGTTTAAAGTTGAAAAATGTCATGTTTTCGTGTATAGTCTACTAATATTGTTGAATAACGCAAAAACGGTCGAAAAATGGATAGGTACATTACATTGGGAAAATGTGGGCAGTTAAATTACCCATCTTTTGGTATATTCAAACATCTGAATTGACGAATTTTTGTTTGAGTTATCTACTGTGCAACTTACAAATCTTGGAAAACTTAAAGTTATCATGTCTAATTTTGCTCCTACTTTGCTCCAGTTGAAAAACCCAATACTTTATGATACAAAGTACATTCAAACACCGCCAACTACATACCAAATTATAGCAACTACTACTAAGTACTACCTACTATAAAAATACCTATAGATTCCCGCTCTCCATACACAAATAATTAACTACTAAACACATACCTATACCTATGCTATTGTACCTATACCTATACACCATTTAATATGCCGAAATCCCCCCCTCCGAACGTCTGCTGGGAGGGGGCGTAATGTAGAACTCTGGCCCAGGGCGTAGTTGCTAATCCGGGCCTGCAAGTTGCTACAACAACCGTTGCGACCCCTATCCGCTATCAAAATTGATTGAAAAACATGGGCCGTCAATCTTGACGTTGCACGAAGTTAAAACTAGTACTAGTTGAACCCCGTAAACAAGCTAGGAGAAGTGCAACCAAACCAAACAATCAGAGGTTGGTGTGTAAACAGTCTGGCAACCCATCCAATGCATCTTCACACGTCCTAATTAGAATTGAAAAACTACATGCCAATTAACCACTTTGCTAAAAGATCAGTAAAACCTTGAAATGCATGTGAAACGTTTTAAGACAAACATTTTATTTGGAAATGAGCATTCGTATAAATCCAATCGTTTTCAGTGTCGAAGAATTGTCGTCTTCATAATTTTTTTCTCACAAAATCTGACGATATGTCAGCAGTTAGGGCAAAACGCCGCTAGGCCGCCTGTTAGCTAAATATCCTTTTGCCTGTGACACCCAGGGAAAAAACTTCCTAAATTATTGTTATTGGAATAATAAACCAATATTCGATCGGCTGGTCATACCACCCGCGTTGCGGTGCTTTCGCAAATCTCTATCTGTTCACGGCCGTTTTGCAGAGATGACGTGAAACCTTGTAATTAAATTTCACGGTGATTAGGCCGAGATGCTGGGGCGACCCGGTGGTTTGCGATCGGACCGTTCGTCGATTGCTGGGGCAATCGGACGTCCTTCAATCCGTAAAAAGTACGCGAACTCTGATGAAACTATTAAAGCTTTTAGTCGTGTCAAGGTCGACATTTGAACGTGTTGATACACAACGAGACATAATTAGAAATTTAGGTGAATCAAATGTTTAAGACCATAAATAAAAATAAATTACTTATGCGTTATTCGCGTTTTGAATATATATTGTGGAATAAGTGGATAGTCCTAAGTAAAGGTGATATTCGAATGAAATCCTGTGTCTGCGTTACTTGAACGGTTTGCGCACCTGCCCCTAAAGCGCTCTGCTCACTTTCTGAACAAGTGTCTGTGCGTTCGTTTGTTTGTCTCTATGTTTTTGGTCGACAGGTGACAATTTATTATCATCATAGCTCCCTGAAAAAGCATTCAAATTTAATTCAATATTTTCAGAAAAATTTCTTCCAGTTAAATCGACGTGATTGAATTTTGCAGTACTTCCGAAAAAATAAAATATTCTCCAGTGTTGTTTATTATGTTTTCTTACAAGCCTTGAAAGCCATAGATGCCATAGCTAAGCCTTAAAATGTTCTTTATCCGAGAGGTGGGAGGTGTATAAAAACCAGGCGACTTGTTCTTCGATACTATATTACTGACCGAGCACTTTCGCCCCTTCGGGCATCCTCAGGGCGACTTCGCATTATAAACCTAATTCGTACGTTTTTCTATTTTTGGGTTCTCCTAGCTAGTTTTTCAATAACAGTTTTAAAGTAATTACGTTGCGCCCTTAGTATGACTTTCTTGATTTTTTAATTCGTTATAATTGTTGCCGACTAAAACATGGAAGTACTGAGTGATCAGTGCACACCACTGGTTTTATTGATGCTTTATCCCATTTACACAAGGATTGTCTCTGATATGACTCACTTTATTCGTTTCCATCCATAATTTGGTTATCTGCCGATTCCATCGGAGGTATTGAAGAAAAAAAACATTCAATCCATTTGCTTGCTAATAACCACTCGCAAAAAATATGCCAATTTTTATAAGATAAAATCAATCCATAGTCCTGAAATAAATTGGCTGTGTAAAGTATGAGTTATTCTTGTGTATTCCGGTTTTCCCACTACCGGTTGTCGTATCGGGGGTTTTGAAAAAGAGGTCAATGCCTGCTTGTGTGCTATCATCGACCAGCATCTGATAGCAACGTAGAAACGGTGAATCTTCTATCAGTTTCATCGGAACTGGCCGCGGTTGTCGGTTTCCTTTGTCCCATGTTAAATAAAACGTATATTGTGCAAAATATATTAGTCCATCCAATTTTATCGTTGAACTTTTTGTGCAGATTTTATCGAGTTTATGCCATCAGCTTTGACAATATTAAAAAGTGCATTGATTTTATTCTCTTCTCAGCTTCATTCGCTCGTAAATTACCTACCTTCCATGAATTTCATTCCGGTGCCAATTAAAAGGCTCGAATTTAGCTTCGTCTGGCTTTTGTCTCGAATAGTTTTTTCCATGTCACCTTGTGTTACAGCATTATGTCTTGGTAGTGTGCTGAAGTGTAGGTACTCAATTGGTTTGAACTTCAAAATACCTATGCATAATTAACTTATGAGCTACTAGCTAACTAGTGAAGAGAGTCCTAATTACTTATCAGTTCCATCAACATTCATTGGACATCGGATGGGCCAATAATTCCCAAGATCATCAATCTTTTAGGGGACGCTTTACTTCCCCACTCTTGTACTCTGGCTATCTGAAATCTAGTTCTCCACGCACGTCACGTTCAGACGCTTCGTCCAGTTTGCAAGGACTTCAGAGCTTCCGAGTATCCGCGTCTCCTCAAGGCGACTGCCCGGCGACAATAGGGAAAAACCGGTCGGTCGTTGAAACCGGCGAATAAAAATAAAATTCCGCTAGAGTAGAAGAGGAAGAGAGCGTTCGTCGGCCTTCATCTCAACGATTATCAACAATGATGCGAGCGACTGAATGCTGAGACAGTTATAGCAATTTGCTATTGCACTTTCTGCCAATTTATCGTGCTCTAGTGTCAGTTGATTATCTTGCGACACCTCGCTAGAAAAATTCTTTGCCGTTTCGCAAAGGCATCGTTGAGATTGACGTTTTACATCTTCATCAACCACAGCTGTTACAAACCATTTGAACTGAATTGTGTGAGGAAAAAGTACTGTTACACCAAGAAATAAGGGATAACATGCGTAGTTCCAGGTTTGAGATTTTGAATGATGTCATGATTACAGAGCTGCTTTCTCTTTAAATTAATTTTCATTAGGATGAACGTAGGTGCAATTTTCGAAAAATCACACGTTGAATTAAAGGGGTAAGTATACATGGAAGTAAAATTGACTAAACTTATCATGTCCCTGTAAATGAACAATCAAATTTGATACAGTTTTAGAAAGAGTTCACTCAGTGGTTGTACAAAATGAATTCTGAATTTCTGAATTCTGAATTTTCTCATGCAAGTTACTGGACAAAAATCAGGATCACAACTAATAATTAGTTACCTACTGAAATATCAAAACCCATGTTGCCAGATTTTTATCGTTGTAATTATACCCTTACTTTTACAATATTAGTATTTTTCGTATTTTTTTAGCGCGTTTTCCGTAGTTTAAACATAAATGGACATATTCAGCAGGACATCCATCGAGTAGGGTTCTTGAAAGTAGAGGGAAAAATTCATTAGAGAAATGTGGAATAGTGGAAGAAAATTGAAAACTTTCCTCGTTCGGAGATCGAGCTCTTATTTCCATCGGGAGATGGAAAAGGAATTAACTAGTTGCGCCAGCCGCAAGATTCGCTTGTGTGATCTGACACTGCCCGTACGTAAATGGAAATCGTGACTTACGATTCATTAGCTTCATTATCATTCAAGGCGGTATTGTCTCCCGTTGGTAAAAGTTTTCACTTTGTCAGCGACTCTAGGTGATTTTCACCCTAAAGCTACCATCAAAGCAGCGGTCTTCTATCTAGAGAACCGGACCAGTTTTTCATGAAGTGAAACTGGAATATTATACCTTCCAATAAGTGATGAAAAACCTGCAAGAAAGGCAATGTACTGGCTAGAATTCATAGTACCAAGTCAAGCCATTCTGACCCAAAATGGTATTGTAGAACTGTTTACGGTGATCTTGTTCCAACGTGTGACATTATTATGGGCAATCTCAAGCTGTCCACATTTTCCTGTACGAGGCACGTCCAAGTGGAAATGTGCCAATATTTACATGATGCTGTTTCAGCTGAGATTTATACTATAGCGACAAATATGAAGTTTCTCTCTCAAGTTCCAATAAAAATTACAATGGCGAAATCAATATTCATTATGATGTATCTTACAACAAGCTACCTACTAGGTTGGTCGATGTTGTTAAAAATTCAGGTTCGTTTTGTGGAAGGGTTCAACGGAAACCACTTTCAATGATTTGTCTGCCATTTCTTACTGTACGGTTCATTTGCCATTGTCAGAATTGAATAAAGAAAACTAGTTTCGAAAATATCTAGCGTGAAAATTTACATTTATTTATAATTATATATTAAACATTATATATTACATTTAATTATTTAGTTTACATGAACGCTCATTATACGAGAATTCCATTAGTTCAATATCGATCTGAGAATGCCATGATGGGCGAAGGTACCTATCTACGAAAAAATAAAATAAAATAACCCGGGGAATGCAAGAATGAATGCGACGACCAAAAGAAAATAACATTCGAATTGCTCTTGCGAATAGTAATTATCTACAACGATGGTCTTGCTGGTAACATTTGAAACATTTCCGAAGAGATTCTAGCCCCACGTCCATTGAATTGAATGACTTACCAAGTGAGGAGACAAGGTTGCCCCAGAGTTCGGCGGTTTGCCAGGCCAGGAAGAAGAAACCAAAGAATCGGACGACAATTCCATCGACCGGCTGGTCGGTAATTTTCGCGTAGACAGCGGCCGCTTGCGTTAGGTAAGTGGCCTTTGCTGCCCACATAGGCGCCGCACCCAGACCGAGCAGTACACCAGCTGGTACAAGGGTGTAAAACCTGATGACATACGAACGGAATAAGAATAATCTTAATAATAATGAATGGAAAAGAATTTAAAACCTCTCCTTGGATCATTTCGGATTCTTCAGAATTGAGAGTGGACAAAAACCGAATATAGTACTGCTAACCGAATCTGAATTGTGTTGAATGAATGACAAGTTAATCGATCTATTAGAATAGATCATTGTATTTCTCGAGATGACTGTATTTGGAAACGATTGGTCATCGTCTGAATTAAAAAAAAAAGATGGTTAGATTCCATTTTCAGGTAAGAGTGAAAATTAGTTCTTCATTGAGACAAAGAATTGAGAGGCGTTTGATCGATTGTTTTCCAAAGTTCAACATTGGTAAAAATAGCTTTCGAAATAATGACCAAGAATGATTCGTCCCGTGATCAACATCTATAATTTTGGGTAGGACAAAAATAATAGACTAGACAAAGATTCGCACGTAATTGCATCGGCAACTGGTCTGAATCGTGGTGTTTAAAAAAAAAATCTTTGCGCTTCATTTTTTAGTGATTCTACATCAAGAGAGTCAGCAAGTAAACGGGTGAACATATTTGAATAAACTAAAATCTAAAACAAAACTCAAAAAATAAAAAAAATACAGTCTTAAGCAGCCAATGTATTTATATTCTCGTCCTCAATTTTACGCTTTCCTATTCAATTCCTTTAAATAACTATTAATTTGCAATTCTGAACCTCTACATAAAATAGTTTGTAATCAACGGTTCAACATGAGCATCTGCACTGGGGATTATTCTTTTATCACTCTTCATACAAAAACTTATTTGACTGAAAAACCTGCAAGATAAAAATAAAAATGCTGAATATCTACTTCTATGATGTACCGGAGAACCGCAAGTACAAAAAGTTAAAATAAACTGCTGAGCTCACCTGGGGTAAACTTGCAGGCCAATGTATGGGGCGTAACAGAGCATAGAAAAGCACAGCGTCCATTTAACAGTTAATCGTTTTATGAGGAACGTAGGAACGAAAATACACGATACGACTAGAGCGGCGTAAACGGCCGAAAGCGATACGGTCCCCAAGCCATCTTGAGCGTTGATCGAGCTCTGTAAGTTAGCGATGCCCTAGAACACAGAAACACAAAACGGTGACCATTGAGAAACTACATCGTTGAAAGTATTGATAACAATTCAGGATAAAAGAGATCGTGTTTATCAAAAGAAACCAATAAACTAATAGCTAAGCCGAAAAAGAGTTCTTCAACAGGATATCGTACAGACTCTCTCCCTGAACGATGTCACATCATTAATCAATTTCTAGAGAAAAGTTATCCGTCGAATCAATCAACTTCGAAAGAAATGCGACGTCTGCTACACGCATTTTCGTCTGGTAATGTAAAGGACGTAGGTAGCAAAGCATCATTCAGAAATACCATCACGGCTCACTCTCCGGATTTCAATTTCACAGCCGATCTCTTTTGTCCGTTCGTACACGGACATTTTTTGGGCAGTATTTTATGAACCGTTCAGACCTCGTAAATTAAAATATAGAGAAAGAACTGGGTTTTCATTTTTTCCTATATACCGCCCATTGATTAATGGAATAAGTCTCATACGGCATATTACATCGTGTTGAACAATCATTGCTGTTATTTTGAGGATACCGAGAGACGTTATTTTTCTCGAGTGGTGAGCTTTCAGCTTTGGATATTAAAAATCATCCTTTCATGAGCACTTAGCAAACAAACCACCTTCACGTACCCCATTGACGGACCGATGCACCTAATTGTTCAGTACAGACACTGTAGCTACATGGCCTTGGAATTGTGTCGGATGGTTGGGTGGAAAGGTGATTGCCGAATCGTGCAAAAAGCACTATAACGAGTGAACCTGAACACCCTTCCCTTGTGGGTTCAATTGAAATTCATCAGGACGAGTCACGTTCGCTCGTTCTCTCCCCTGGAGGCCCTTGACCCCGCACCGAGGTGTTACCTAGTTGTTCCAGCGGAGGCCAAATGTAGGTACTCAGTACATACCCACGGATATCGCCATTAATCTGGTGACATCAACCGCTATTATTCTAATGATAAAGGATGCAATCGATCATGAAAACATAGCGAACTCAACTGAAAAGTGTGCCGAACGATTCTCGCGCCGAGTAGAAAGGTTTTCATAAACCGTTCTCTTTTGCATCCTTTCCCTCTCATTTCAAACGTGAACCACCAACGTCAGATATCAGCTCTGGAATATTTGTTTCGAACCAAATCATGGACAGCATTACAGCTATCACTATTTCAGATCATACTTCATTAATGTTTCGACCGTGAATTCGACAGAGTTTATCGTACGTTTTACACATGTCACGAGGCCGTAAGAATCGTGATGACGTCTGATTGATAGTTGTTATCATACTGTGAAAGCCGAGAGACATAGTCTAAATGTATACAAAGCCAAACCAACACCTCTAGGACCATTTATCACCGGCAAAGATTCAGTTGAGGGCACAAGACGTGCCCTCCACAATCCGCTTGACGTCTGTGAGGCTAAGCTTCAAACTGTTGTCTAGAACGGTGAACTGGTTTTCCCTTAGTTTGGTGATTGCAATAAATGCACAGAAGAATTGTTGGTATAATTCCATAATGTAGAGTTGTTTGAATTGAACTAACCTCTGCTTTTGTCTTCGAAACATAAATTTAAATCACATCATGTCGGTGGATAAAAAAAAACTGGGTAGCGAAAAATGTAGTTCTCCACCTCAACCGTTTCAATAACTAATCGGTTTCTGAAATCATGAAAGTTGTTTCCAGAGCCACAAAAATGGCTTGAAAAAAGCCGGTGAAAATAAAGAGTTGTTAGCTTGGAAATATTTTTCTTGTGATCGATATCTATTAATCAGTTTAATCAAATCACAAATCCAATATTTACTACCTGATCTTAAGAGTATACCTACTTACCAAGTTTGTGACTACTTCTCAATCTACGAGCGATGTAATTATCGCGTTCCGTAGGTGGGAGGAGTCTCACTTCGAATCCCGAGGTTAACTTAAGGATCCTACGACATCCTGCTAATGACTATAATTGAATTTCGCGTAACTAATTAAATTGTTGCCAATTAGGTTGCCCTTTTCAGCAATTCTACTTCATAGCCTTGGAAGGAGCAACATCTGTAAATCGAGCTCAAACTTGGTATTTCGTCAAAAACTAATTTTTTTCTTGGTAACATTGGATATTACATCAAATTAATTGAACCGATATTTTTCAGTCCGAAATGTACGCTCCTCCTAGTAACTGAAGTGAAGAAATACATACAATTATCGTATAGTGCAGCTCAAGATTCACTCATGTGCTGTAAATACGTTAATCTGTTAGGTATGACTGTGGTTTTTACTAACAAGTTTTCATTGATTGCAAAAAAAAAAAAACAGCAGGACATACCAATTTACTGTGTATGCTTTCAATTATAAATTATTATTGAGATCCCTATTCGTATACTGCTGCTAGTTTAACGGTAGAATTTTGCAGAATGAAATCGAATTTTGAAATCAGCTTATATCAAACAATAAATAAATGAAAAATAATAATAATATTAATTTTCGAATTATATCTAAAATGAGAAGAGATTTAAGTTTGCAGTGAAGCGAAGGATAAACGATTAATTATTTTAACAGTATAAGTTGTTTCATTTTAAGGACGTGTTATATCAATACGACTACATATTACAAGTGATAGCGATATTTAAAGTACTCACTTGGAAGGCTGTGAATTGAACCATGAAGGAAAATGATACAGCTGCAATATTTTTTAGAATTCGCCATTTTTCACCGGGTGTTAACTTGATTTTGGATTTAGGTTCTGTGTCGAGGCCACCATTTTTGCCACTTTTTGGTGATGACGGTTTCAGTTCACCGTCGTACCCCTGATTGTCGTAGCCGCCTCCTCCGCCGCCGACGACGCTCACTGTGTACACGTCGTCGTCCCCCGTACTCTTCTCAAGGCTCGCCACCATCCTACCAGCCTCGTCTAAGAAACAGACAGAATAAAACATGCTTGATTAGTATTTGTCGAACAATTAGCGTGATTCAATCATAATTCAACTGTAAAATAATTTAATGCGTGAAGTTTGGTGCTTGATAACAGGGAATTTTCGAAAAATTCGCTTCGATGCACAAGTAGCGAGTGATATCACGTTGTAGCAACATCCAGTTGACCATAAATTGACATACCTCGGGGTTGACGACGAAAGAAGAAATATTGTCATTCATATTTGAGACTTCTCGGGAATTAAAAGTTGAGAAGAATGAAAAGTATTGTTGAAAGTTATTGCGTATTAAAAATGTCTTAATTTCAAGATGGAAAATATTTAAGGAATCAATCCATTTCATCATATACATTTGCTTAAAAATAATTCGCCAATAATAAAACTTGTATACATCACTAGCACTAGTATTCTTCAAGTGAGAAAAAATCACGATTGTTCACTGGCACGTAAAGGAAACAAAAGATCCAGCCGGCATGGACATGAGCACCTTATCGCTGCTGTTAACTAACCGATATTGCAGAAAAGCAAATATTTCCTCGATTTAGTCACCGTATAGAACAATCACGTTTCGACGACATTGACTCACTGGCGGTATTGTGTAAGAGAGCAATGGATTTGAGAATACACGTCCTTTAGTGGGCGAAAATTTGAATGTGACAACTCGTAATGGAAAATCATTTCGATTTTCATCGTCCTACAATCGAATTTGAACGATTTCGACGCATTCGAGGATCACTCGCATTATTCGTTCGAACAGACAGTTGTAATGTTTGTCTAGCACATTAATTCCTATTAATCACTAATCAATCATTAAAATTTAAAGATAAAAAACATCATATAAAGGAGAAAAACTAAATAGAATAATTAAAAATCATCAAAAGAGTTCATTGTTAAAAACCTAAATGCGTCTATCTGTTATTGAAATCAAGGCTAGCCATTTTTAATGGACGGAGAAGAAAAGGTGATTGTGGCAAAGTTTTTAAACGTGAGTAGATCTAGCAATCTTCTCAAAGTTGAGCAACTTACGGAATCTCGTTAATATGATTTTTTATCAAACCGCTTCCACTTATGAATGTGTGTATGTTTGTCAGCGCACTTGTCAGGCTGAAAATAATAACTTCACATTATCCAAGCCTGTATAATACGGGTAGGCTCTCATGAAGGACGTCTAAAAGTTTTTTACTTTCCTAGCCACCGTTGGGAGGAGAAGCCACGACGATGAAGGAGCTGAGAGAAGAAAAATGGACTTGGACCACTAGCATAACCTGCGACGGGGTTTGATGGACTACCTTAAAAAATTTCTACACCAACCGTTCATTAGTCGACCGAGAATCAGTAACAGGCAGGAAAACTGACTCACTTGGCGTTTTGATAACTAAAGAATTCGTTGAAATTTTTGAAGAATTTTGAGAAATGAAAATTTCCGTTGTACATAAATGGAAGTACTGGGATCCTCCGAAAAGCCAGTCGGTGGTCCACCAACACGCCAGTGAAAAAGAGTGTTGTTCCACAAGTAGATTGACATAGTACGTGGCGTGCGTGACCTTTTGATATTTTTTCTGAAGATAATATCATATTATGACTAACGGTCACTGTAATAAAACTCAATTACGAGAACGATTGGACACGTATCTTCTAACAAAATGTTCTGAGATAACGCACGTCGCGCATTCCAACTTACTTCGTATTGAAAAAATTTCTAATAACATATTTTACCTCCATAGAATTATTCTCAACCGCGGTCACAAGTTCAGAAATATCTCGTGTTCTCCCGGGCATTTTAAATTTAAGTCAGGAAACTCGGCAAGCAATTCGGCCAAGGATTTTTTTTCTTGGTGAACGTTATTTGAATTTCAACTTGAATGAAAAATCGATTTTTGTGATGTCAATGATTATAGGTATATTCTTGTTGGAGAATTTAAACAAAAAAAATATTGATAGAACGGGACCTATGCATGCAAGACATAAATACAGGAAAAATGTATTTAAAGTGATTTACCAATATCGCATTTGGTCGCATGGAGTCGGATCGACATAGCTGAGAACGACGTCAGGTGAAGATACAAAAATGAACTAAGGAACGATATTGTTTTGTTTTCCGTTTCATCCAATGATGAGACACTTGCTCGCCCCTTCTCCTCTCTAAGAACTACACTCTCGGATAGTTGCACGAGTGCACGAGAACATTTCAACTGGATGACTCGAGCTTAAACGACTGCAGATAAAATGCACTAATGATCGATTAACTTTCGCAAGGTTTATTCATTGTTGTAGCACGAACTGACGATAAACTTGTCGTTGGAAATATTGAAAACTCAGAGCGAACAAGAAAGAGTAAGCGTTCAAAAGTGATAGCGTTCAGAGTTACTGCTTGCAACTAGTTCGTTTTACGAGTTTGCTGAGCGTTAGTCAATGAAGGATAAATTTAGATACATCTTGCCGATCAAGGCACTGACAAGTCATATAATACGCAATCCGAGTTCTAATGATCACAATTCCTGAGCTACTAAATCAATCAATATCCTTAGTTTCGGTTGAAATCAGTTTTTTCAAGTTTTAACTTTTTTTACTTTCTGAAACGCTATCGAAAACCCCAGTCGACCAGGCGATAGCTTCAAAGCTAAACCAAAAGAGCGTCACGGAAGCGATATGTAGAACCGAAGTTGTACGTACAGCCAAATAATGAAGTAGAATCTGTTGGGTTCCTGGAAGTTCCAACGTAAGTAAATTACCTACCTATTCACATAAATGAAAATGAATGATTGAAACTCTATGATTTACACTCCAGTCAGATTTGTAATTATTTGCCTGAGGTTGAAATTAGAAGTTTTCTCTCGTGAAAAAAGCGAAATAATTACAAGATAAAACTGAGCGAAAAATTACACCACGCTAATAACTTCGCCTATTTTTATAGGAACATAATCCAAATATTTTACCCCGATTTCTATAGAAGTGTAATTTTCATATTAAAAAGTATAGTTACTGAATTGAACCGAGAGATACTTGAGGTTTTAGCATAAATGTCAGAATTTCAAGCAGAGGAATTAGCAAACGTATGACCTTTAGTGGCTCAATGACACTTTCGACCGCTCCACCCAAGGTTCCACTCGCCAACGCAATAATGCCCCATCCTTTTGTGAACTGTCATACATTGTACCAACAACGACCGAGCTAATTTTCCTCCTGCTCCAGAACTATGGTAACATGTGGGTCATTGCCAGCGTATATTTACTTACAATGAACGTTTCGACCCATAAGGTAACGCATGCGAAATATTATGCAGGATATTTTTCGAAATACACGTACTATGTGCTATTGAGTTGCCATTCCCGCTTCATGCAAAATAACGATATAGCATACGCTGATTTAGCTTACGAAAGTCACAATCTGAATAAATGCTCCGTAACAAAATGTCAAAATGTTCTAACCGACGTTATCGAAAAAATCATCGACGACTAATGGCAGTTTAAAATTAGGCTTTGTTCAAGAGCATACCCCGTTATGAGATTGGAGCATTCCTGAAGACGAATTTGCCCTAACGCGATTAGAGCATAAGAAACCGATATCACGAAGTTGTTCAGGAAGGCCAATAATTTGCAACCAGTTTCGTACCCATGAACTAAGCTTAGGAGGGTCACCGGAGTTAGGAAGTTGTGATCAGATTACAATTTACGGTACACTAACAATAATGCTGTTTTGAAATACACCTCAAACGCACTCGGCTTTATTTAGAGGCTCCTTCAGTACGAAAAGTGGGAGCAGCTACTCTACGATGAGCTCCGAAACTGCATTATTTGACAGCCAGCAGCACCAATTCTAGCACCAGAATCTAGTTACCAGAGAAGTGGGGTTTGGAGAACCTCGACATCCAAAATCTACTATCAAATTCCCATTCCAAAATCACCCAGTTGTAAATGTTAGGACTTTTGATCCATCGTTGCAGAATTGTGTGGGTTCAATTAACCAAAACTCGTTATGCTACAATACAGTAGTTTTGAGAAAGAATCAACCGAATAGAATATTTCAAAACGGTTCATTGTAAACTATTTTGTCTGTGCGCCACATTTACAATGAAACGCCTGAAGTAAAAATGGTCTCGTGCGACCCGACAGTTTCCCTACTCACGGTATCGATTCTTCGATCTACGATCATCGGATCTAAACCGTTCTATTCCACTTGGTAAACTAATAATCACAAGGATGACTATCGAAAACCACAATGATTCTAACCACTGAAATCAAACATGGTCCAACACGAACGTGGATACACGAACTGCACGACAGAGGTATGAAATTGTTGGCTGTGCGTTTATTTGATCGATCGGTTGACGCTAGCCACCGAACTGTTATTACAGCTGTGAACACTTACCATGTCTGATTTAGGAATATTTGTTCAATTTGGCCATCGGAATAGACGACCAGAGAGAAAATTAATCGAATTAACATGTTTTCAAGCTTGCTCTTAGTAGTTCAGGCTACCCGTAACACTTTTTTGGTAATATTGAAATGCTAAACAAGCGTTGTGTGTAGATGAACCACGAAAAATATGAGTGACCTGGAGAAGACGCAGATACATGAAGAACACTGTTATGGCTGATTATGTCTTCATGGTCATTTGAAGAGACCATTGAACTAACGATGTTGCTTCACTGAGTGATCCGTAGAGTGGATAACAAATTGGACACGTTAATTGGCTATTTTACAGCGTCTCCTCAGCGAAGGTGATCAGAATAATCACGACCATTTCTTCTACAATATTTAAAACTAATTCAGTCGTAATCAACTCCCTGTATTTATTTCTAGAAACAATAAATTAGCCGACTTTCATAATCTCATTTTAAAAAATTAAAAAATGGACCAACAGATGAGAGAGAGAAAAAAACCCCGCAAGTCAACCATGTAACCTCCTCCTTTTTTGAAGTCGGTTAAAAATGGTTAACTTGCATTTTGTTTGCAGGCTATGCCGTCACTAATAACCATCGAGCTGAATACATAATACTAATTTTTTTCACAATTACCCACGAATGATGCGTGAGCCAACGGTCCGCAAGACTGAACTAAAGAAACACTGGAGAGGTCAAGTTGGGGGCCGTTCACCGGCCTTGAAGGAGGAAACGACTCAGCTATGGGATCTCCACATTTCGTATCACAAGAATTCGACCTACTACAGCACCTGTCTCAAGGGTGAAATGTCAATGATTACATGCGTATGGAAATGGATAAAATTAAACCTCTACGTGCCAGTGACAGGATGATCAAATGAAGAGACTAATTTTATTAGACACTCATAATTCCTCTCTTTCCCTGACTGACGCCAAAACAGAGCAGTCGGAGAAACTTTAGTAAAGTATCTAACAACATCGAATAGTCAACCTATTTGGTGCAAAAAAATTTTCAATTGAACCTTCGTCCTGAAGAATGACGACATCAGAAATGCTTATATATATGATATTACTAACAAACGTTAACGAGAATTCATCAGTTAGTTGTGAATTCAGCTAAGACACAACCCGTTGGTATGTAGCCACAGACCATTGCTTCCGCTGAGTATTACAGAGAGGTAAGAAAATTCTTGACCGAGTCAACCGTCTGCTCCCAAGTGGCAGTTGGTCCCGCTGATTGCGGCAGACACGTGCACGCCGATACAATGATTTTATAAACAGTCAAACTCGGTTCACATTGATCAGGAGCGCGGACAATTTATGTTCTCCATCTACTCGCGTTCCCTCAATTACCGAATATTTTGTAATTCACAAATACATAAAAAAATGAAACGTTCCTCGTGAGATGATTCCTCATCACTCGTGACGTACGACGTATACTTGAAATATTGGAAGAATTCACGTCACAGATCATAATTATTTTTATTTTGCTGGACATTTCACCACTCAAGAATGGCCTACTTTACTTATCCTCCAAGCTCGTTTTATCTTCCCTCTAACCCATCTTCGTTTGTTATAGAGAGGAGCTTTGGGAATATGCTGAGCTGCGCAACATGATATAACATGACTGAACATTATCTTGAAAGCGTTGAAGCAACGCTTTTCCTAGACTACAGCGAAAGTTATGGTTGTAAAACCCATCAGGTTTTAAATAAAATTTCAAACCGATACCGCGAATCCCGGGTCAATGCGAACTCAACTTCATCAGTACGTGCAAAATCCAACTATAACCAGTTTTGTCAAGGCCGTTTCCTGGATCACAAGAGTTCACACGACAAGCCTTGCCAATCGTTAGTACTTTTTTCTCCGCTAATTGAATGCCTTGATAATTATGGTGTGTAAAACCATTCTATTGGGCATAAGTTCAGCCAACTCAATTCCGCCTCTTCCTTTAGAATTCATGAATTCCATTCGTAACCACTACCTATGTCAAAATGAATTACAAAGATTACTGTGGTTTTGTCATGATTGGACTAAAAAACTTGTTCATTGCAAAGCTAACCTTTCGATTCAGGGTAATTATTGGTTTAGTGTTTATATTGATATATAGACAACTTTACCCTGCCTGACTTCTTTAACCTGCTTAAGTTTATCATTTTCGATATTTTAATACGACAAGACTACTCCATTGTCTGTTGAGCTCATCACTAGTGCCTTCGCCTCCACAATATTTTACGAAGTAAAACGTGAGTTATGAATTGGAACACTATTGACATTTGTGTATACAATTATGATGTATTTTTAGTCGTATAAATATTCGATCGTTGATGAAAATCTAAAATGTTGACATCTTGAATAGAAACGCCATTATAATCGGTATTCTAATAAGAATTTGTTGTTAATTGATTGACCAATCTATAACACCGGCTATTAATATTCTTCATCAGAACTGCGAGTATATTGTTTTTTTTTTTCTTTATAAGTTTGTACTTGAGTTAAGTTGACTTTTTATTACTGGAAAAATATCTTGAATCATCCGAAGCGCTTAACAAAAGGATCTAAATTATCACCCTGACAATTACTCCTGTCATTCAAGCGGAAATAAAAGGGCGTACTTGGAAAATATGCGAATTGATGCAATTTGTTTCCTTAATAGGAATACTAAAGCGAGTAATTGTTACGACGTCATTAGCTCCACATAAATAACTTGGAAGATACCAGCGGCACTATTGATGATGGGGCACTCTGACCCACGAAGATATTTTCGAGGTCTTAGCAGCTACAAGAGAATTTATGGCCATACGATTGAATAACTACAACGAATTAGTGGTGTTGGTCCTTATGACTAGGTTAGGAAAGCCAAGTTTGCGTGTTGAAAAACAGTATCTTGTTGCAAATAATGGAAAAAATTTAAAAAATCTTACAAGTTCAAATAATGAGGGAAATGCTTGAATTTCATGTATTTGGATCGCAGTTGTCAAAGTTATAGCAAGTTATTCTTATCGCAGTTACGATTGTTCTTTTCATCACATTTCTCAATTTTCGGGGCGATTGTCCTCGAAAATGGTTAGTTATTTACGGATAAAATAAAAATGTCGATAGCTATTTATTATGATAGAGAGGAAAAGTAACGGGAAAATTAAACCCAATTTGTTTTTTATGTTAGTATTACGGGTGATAAAAAGGAAAAACGTTCAAATTAATGAGAAATTTTGTAATAAAAAAGGTCAAGCACGAACGTCCGGTATAACCGCATTTATTTAACCAAATTTAGTTGTTCTGGTTCACAAACGAGTTGTTTAACATTTAGGTATTTGAAATAACCTAGCATTTCATTTCAACATGATCTAAAAGCGTGAAACAGAAGTCAGCGGGTTTGTAGAAAGTAACAATTAGAAAAAAACATATTATTTCACCAATAAAGAGAATTACGACGGAGTTCGTTAAACATATGAAAACTGCTCCCACTTTACTTGGTCGTCGGAACAAAAATTCAGTGCGTCCGAAATCGCACCAAGCTCCTTTGCATTTTTATCGCCGCTGTTCACGTCTTCACTCCAAAAATACAACCAAATAGTTCTAATCATTGGTCCCTGACGGTTCGACGATGGAAGAAAACGTGTTTGTTAAAAAGAGGCACATTACGTCAGACGATAGCCCGATGAATGTACTGAGGATCAATTGTTTTCCTTCTACGTAACTGAATAATTATCGGCTTAAATAGGCCTGAACGCATTACGAATACTGGTATTAACCTCAAGTTGCTTACGATTTCATAGGAACTACTAGAAATCGTCAGTTTCCGACGAGTATTATAATAGTCCTCATTGCTACGAAATTGAGTTTGGAATGTGATTGAAACAAATACAGAATAGTATTTTACAAAATAAATATTTGCGAGATAATTTAGGTGCAATCGTTTGGTTTTTAATGTGGATTCATATTTGGTAGTAAGAAGTAAATGTCAATTGAACCACGATGATTATATTTTAAGAAAGTCCAATGGCTCAGAAAGTCACTAATTTCAATCTACATGATGATATAACACTCAACAGTGAATGGAGTTATAATAAATAGAATTATTAAGTTCGTATTAGAGAACAACAAGAAAACTCAATTGGAAGAGCAGGTGATTGAAGGTTTTGGTTATCATCTAAGCAAGGAATCTCAGTTTTCTAATGAGTGATAAGAATCAAGTAGGTACTGAGAGCAAATCACCAAATAAACGTGAATTCTTCAGTTTGGGTCGTAAATCTTTTTAAAAGCTAAGGGTTGATTTTCGATACTTTATTTTAGAATGACGCTCCAAAAACTTTTTTTATTTTGTGTCGTAGAGAATAATTAAGAAGTAGTTAGCTTTTATGTGTACATTTCTCGTAGCAGTGGTTTGAATACTGGTAACTTAAGCTGGCAAATTATATTCAAATAAATGTAATACCATACGTAAATTTGATAATTAATTAACGACTCGAATGCGACGATTTAACGAAATTTTATCACCGTCTTGACTTTTGACAATAGAGCTGTGTCGAGTTGGATGGGAAAACTGCAGTCATTACCGAGGACTTTGCGTCACTCGAAGGTTTGTAATTACTTATTTCCGGAGTTGACATGTTTATATCATTTTCAGTCCTTGACGCGCTCACCTTCACACTTGGTGAGTTTTCTTGTTTCAGTTGTCAGGTCGGATCGAAGCGAAAACACATTTTACGAGTTACGAGTGGTGTTAGATCGCACGATTAACGAACCTGATAAAAATTGTAAGAATAGAAAGCCAAAAATGCCTCGGTCACCTTCCAGTGTGGCATAAATTCGCAACCTCAGCGACAGTTCGGGCTATGGCAAATTGGATTAATACCTTAACTGCTCGAATTAAGCTCGATAAAAGATACCTCACACGTTAACTGTACAAACTGCACGAAAACAAAAAATACCGCGATCGAATATCAGCAATTTTTTTCAATGCTAGGTAAACTGCTTCCAAGTGCTGTTAGTGGCTACACGATCCATCCGTTCAAATTATGTTTGATTGGCTACGATTATCATAACCTTTCATCTTCGAGGATTGAAGGAATACTCCATGACGTGATATTATTTTGTTATCAGCTTCACAGCATCAAGCTCCTATCGGAGTATTGCCAAATTATGACTTTTTGATAATTTAGTTTCTATTTCTAGTATACTCACAATTGGTAAGTTGACGATATGATATGTGGTACTTCGCAACAAACTGGAGGATTAACAAATTAATATTAACTATGGTTGAAACGTGGAAATCAAAACGTGTATTTGGAGAGAACGCTAGAATCCCTAAAACGGCTAAGCTTCGGAGAACGAGATCGATCCCCTCGAATAATGCGATAATGACAACGAAGTTTGCAATCTAGTGCCTTTCCCCAAATATTGGAGTTGAAACTTGTTCTGTTACTAAAAATCAATTGCACACAAAAAAGTACTTTGCGAAAAGTAAATTGATTTAATTTTGAACCTTAGAATACCGTATTATTATAATCACAAATATTTGTGCCCTTGAATGTTTGCTCTCAATATGTTATCGGTATTTATTAATAACGGTAATTTGAACAGCTGTCGTAAATATCAGAATTTGATGAACTAGCTATGGTATTGACTACGTAGACACTCTCGCTATTTTTAGTCGTGGGTTGCCTATAGACATGAGATTGAAGATGCCTATGCCGGGGCTAAAAAATATGTTTTTATTGCCAATTTGTTATTGATATGGTTAACAGCCTAGTCGCCATCTGATTCGGTATAGTAAAGCGTTCCACATGCCTACCATAGGTCATCGACCATACTTCGCATGTTGCAGATTCATCAGATTGCAATCTCACTTCGAGCTGGCATCAGTAATTGTCTGCACTCTCGATGAGAGGAGAAAAGAAAGACGCAAGTGAAACCAGTCCTAAGAGCACAACTCAACGATAGAGGATTTTAAGACGATTCGGCTTTTGTGCACAGTTGGGTTCATTAAACGGAGAAGATTAATGTGTCATTGTTAATCGAAGGGAGAAGAGAGATCCAGAAGACGGATCCATCGACACCCGAAGAAAACGGGTGTGGTGCGGATTCCTAGGACATAGTGACGTAATTTAGTACCGATGCGATCCGGTCGTAACTGGATTGATATGTATAATTAATACTAGGACGGTTGCGGACTACTACGATTTAATAGCCAGGTCGAAACTACAGCCCAATTGACGTACCATAAATAGATAGGTAGTATGCCAAAGAAAAATAATATATATATCGTTTTTTGAACATAATTTGAATCCATACATTTTGAGAAAGGGTGGGTAAATATATGTATTTTTTTAAACGAAATTAAAAAAAAAAAAAAAAAAAAAAACTCAGACATTTTCACTAATGCTCCACTATGGCCCTTTTTGATTCATGAGCTCGATCAATTTCTATCTGTTCTGCAGCTCATATGAAGAAACAAGATATATTTTCCACTGTTGGGACCGTTCCAAATTCTATCTATTTATCTGATTGAACTCTATTTCAAATGGTAACCACTCTTATTGCGGCTGCGGGTCACGTGAGGATGAGAATATTGGACAATTATTTCGATCATGAAAATGATAACCTATTTGACACCCATGCCGAAATTGTAGGTATTCACTAGTGGTATTCACAAGTATAGTTCTAGTGTTCATCAAAAAATTAAGTTTCTCCATTCTACCACACATTTATTTGATAATAATGAATGAGCGATCGATTTTCTGTTGAAACAATTTACCCGAACGTAAATCGGGTGGAATTCATTGACTCGAGTCTAGGGTGCACTGATGACAATTTAATAATCGTCTGCGGTTTTGTGATCCCTCGTTTAACAAAGATTTATTGAAGCGAAACCAGTCACGTAGCTCGTTGCAGTCGGGCAAATGAAAAGAAAGAGAGGAATTAGTGGGAACGGTTGCGACCAGCTGGTTGTCAAGGACGTCAACTTGGGAACGCTACCTGATAATGCGCTTCGGGAGCACGTCTGCATTTTAGATGTTCGTACAGGTTGATAGAGCCATTGGTAAATCTGTGTTCGACTGACAAAGCGCCTTACACGACTAGACTATAGCACTGTATTCACATACCGACGGAAAATGCGGAAAACGCGGAAACGGAAAGAGCGGACCGCTATCTGATCGGTCGAAGGATAACGCGTATCCCTATGCAACTGGTCGATCAGATGGCAAACGGCTCTTTCCGCGTTTTCCGTCTGTATATGAACCCAACTATAGTTATCGAGCTATTAACTATAAATAGATATCACACCTATTTCAATGGAGAAGGATTCCTATTCGACAATTTTGAGATACTCAAAAACAAAAAGCGCTGTAGATCCAAACTACGTTCATTTTTACCAAGATTTCATTTCCATTCTTCACACTAGACTCAAAACAGTGTATGGTTTCATAGTTGAATTCGGTCAGGGTATTTCGAACGTTCAGAGAACCAATATGAGCCAATTCTTGAAGCTGACATTTCTAGCAATAAGTCAGGGCTGCAATTATTTTGTCATTTATCAAGAATAGCCGTAAAGCAAAATACTTTTCCTTCAACGCTACTATCCTATCAGTAGAATGATGAAGAACCTATTGACATCGGCAAATTGTCAAGTTAGCAATAAAAAAAGACAAAAAAAAAGCAATTAGGAAACAAATTAGCCATAACCCCATGCGATAAGTTTGCCTCCTGCATTATTGACTCTGAGTTAAAACTATAATTATATTGCGTGAACACTCTTGCATAAATTCAAGATTGATTAAGTATCACTGATTGCATTTCCTTCTATTCTTCTAAAACGATTGGAGCTCAAATTCCCCTAATTCAATTCCATACAGCCAAGAGTAGATTCACATTGAGTTAAGAAACAGAAAAATATCATTATTTACACTAATAAATGAGAGTTATTTGGTTTGTGAATTAGTAAACCGGCTAGTTCTGCGAAGTACATCCTCTGGCTCAGCTCCAACGCTAATTTGGCTATTTGGATTCTTAAAACGATCCGCTAAGTCACATGCTCGTGTCGTGGTGGTCTCGGGAAAGCTAACGGCATTGAATTTGAGAGTCCTAGTCTCCAATTTCGTACAATGTCGACCTTGCTAAGACCAACAGCTCACATTAATATTGAACATAGTATTAAAAGTGGGGAGCTGCGTAAGGTAAATTAATCCTATTACTATATTCCTTTTATTAAAATAAATATCTCATGTTTCTTTTCTCGTTGAATGATGTTATCAGATTTGGTTGATATTATGGTAAATATGTGATTTAAATAGTTCGGTGCAGATTTGGTTGATATTTGGGTAAATATGTGATGTAGATAGTACTGCAGAGATGGTGTTTTGAATGCTAAGAAGTTCTATGGATCATCTAGTGTTTCAGCATGGTAACTGGAATAGGTTTTTGGTACTTCGTTTATTGATGCGTGTCCAACGGTTACCACGAACACGGTTTTAGAACCGGCATCATATTGCTAGCACTAGAAAATTAAGTAAAAGAAGTAACCAAATCGGAAAATCTCTCGCAGCAGTTATCTCATTTGGCAGAAACGTTTGTTGGTGCAAATTGGTCGTTTTTAAACCAGCTCGAAAACAACTGAAGATGAACTTACCTTCTCTTCTAAATATACTCGTATTTATTGTATCGTCTAAATGCCTACAGTGACTCACCTGAAAAAAAAAAACAACAAAAATTACTTTGCGGCCAAGTTTATCAACTTTCGCTTACTAACGCGATGTTGCGATATAAGGGTTTCCATATAAATTATCATATTATAATATTCTTGCTAGATCTCAGAAGCAGTTTGTTACTCAATGGTCGAAATACGAGAGTCGATAAAAAAAACCTATGATGTACCAGAGCAACAATGCAAAAGTTTTACATGCAACTACGTTCATTTTTGCTCCTCAAAGTTTTCAAATTAGTAGTTCTAGTCAACAGATGAACAACGCTCAAAGCTATAGATATATAGTGCAAGTATTTTTGGCTGATAATTTCGCGCGAAGGTTTATTATTTATTTTCAAGTGGTTCTCTCCATAAAATGTTAATTTTAGGGGTTATTGGAATACTACGAATGAATTGTACTGCGAGTCAATTTAGTGAGTATGTAGTGTAAATCAAAGAGGGCATTGAAGATTTAGATTTCAAAAGTTCGGGCATTGATCAACAAGCTTTCGAATTATAAGAACCACTTCAGTTCACATTATTGATCGATATGATAGGAGAGAGTGCATTTTGATCGGTAAGGAACGAACAAGAGGGAGTTCACCAATTTTTCAATTCACAAAATTATTAGCGTGTGACTTTTACTAAATGGTGACTTTAATTATTATTCTATCACTGCTATAAAGTCGCGTACCTGGTTCGACTGTTGAAAGTTATCCCATTCACTCAGGGCAATTTTTAATTCACGAAATCGATTCACTTTTCACTGCGCGGCCTAAATTCGACTAAGCGCGACTGACATAGTTGGAAAGTATACGGCTAACAGTCGATAAAATTGAGTGAAAAAGAATCGGCGAGGTCGACTACGAGGGAAAACGCGGAGTGCGAGGTCGCGCTAAACCTTGCGCACTATGCGAACCGCAAGATGATAATGAGCCGCCTCACGTTCGAGACTAAACAAAGGTGATTTCCTAAGTATACAAGCGACCCGATGGGTTCCTCCTTGTCAGAAGTCTTGGGGAACCCTCTGAAGAACACATATGGAGAGGGGATCGATAGAAAGTCGAAGAGGTCGGGACTGGGCGTCGTGCTGAGGGTAACCGTTAGGTGCGACGATTGTCGAAGATCCACTTGAGGAAGGCTCGCGAAAGGTCGGCGCAACCGAGAAATGGGTTTCCGTCAGCTGCATCCAGATGATGCGATTTTGCTATTTATAGTCGAGAGAAACGATCGGCAGGATTGAATGTTCATGGATTTTTTTTTTCAAGTAACCTTCTCGATATCGATATTGGAGTGCCCGAGGTTCATCCGGTTTTTAAAAACGGTGTTGGTAGGTAGTGGCATATAATGATAGATGATATAATATTCAAGAAAGGTACCTCGGTACCCTATGGACCTAGGGAGCCCGAAGGATGCCAGAATGGGCGAAAGTACATGAACTTAACAATTCCTCGAGAACCGAAAATAATGGAGTACAATTTGCGTCTGTCTCACTCAACTTCCCATTGTAATTCAAATTATGAAAAAAACCCATGGGGGCTTCTAATCTTCGAAATGTTCAAACAGAAAAATCGACTCTTTGATTAAATCGGGGAACATTTTACTGGAGGAAACTGAATGACTGACACCCACCGGCCCGGGTTTGGAAGTCATCCAAGCTTTTTAGTGGGGTAACA
Source organism: Tupiocoris notatus (assembly GCA_037159825.1). Classification (NCBI taxonomy): domain Eukaryota; kingdom Metazoa; phylum Arthropoda; class Insecta; order Hemiptera; family Miridae; genus Tupiocoris; species Tupiocoris notatus. The sequence continues at coordinate 1,122,121 of JASJUZ010000125.1, read as the reverse complement.
TATTTGCAAAATTGTAACCTCGAAACAAAAGGTAAGCCGGCAATAAATGCGAACAGTAGACACGACGCATCACTTATATCACCGTTTAAAAGGAGCAGAGAATTCTTTTGTCACTAAGTCGTTTTCAGCCGTGTTTCCCTTTCACTTCAGCCAGCCGTGCCAAGTGTGCGCATGTCAGGCACATCTACGAACGTGACTCTACACATTCATGACTCTCGACACATAATAGTTATTACGAGTGTGATGAATACGGTACCGCTTAGCTCGGAATCAGAGCCCGATTTTCATAACCATCACTAAAACTATTTATTTATAAAAATTATGCAAACTGACATAGGTTTACCGTTGTGATGAAAACTTATAGTGCAAAAATGGGGATTTGGAATTTCAGTTTCAAACGTGAAGGAATTTATACCTGTCAAACCATAAGAAGATTTGCGATTGTTGGGAGAACCCAACATTGGCGAGTCAGGTTAGTGGAGCTTGAAGTTATTCCAAAGGAGACATTCACTTTTCGATCGTTTTGCCGTTCACGAGGTGAACCGCATTCGCCGATGTCAAAATCGTTAATAGGCCAGTACATTGCACTTGGCAAAACAGAACTAGCAAATGTGCAATTTTCTTTCGGACTAGTGCTCGTTCAGAACAGAAAGAGAGGGAGCGATCCGAATGCAACTGGTTGGTGAGGTCAGTTTGTTCCATTGTTTAGCACTCCCGTGAAGCTCTGTTGAACCGTATTCATTAATAGGTTGTACCCAATAGGTGGGCGAAAAATTTACTCATTCCTAGGACTCAGCAAATTAAAATGCTCAATCAGGATAGTTCAATCATCGAATTGATAGAAAAACGCTGCAAATGATTGTACAATGGTTTATTATTCCTTCGCTTCAAATAAAATTTCAGAAGACTATCCATTTCAGATAGTCATTATTCAGAACATGTGTGAACATTTCAACCGAAAAACAGATTGGTAACTATCGGGGAAAATTCCGTAGCAACTATTGTAATTTTAATCTATTTTATTTTTCTTAATTTCCAAATTAAAAACTAAATTTTTTGCCCTACCGTACAGCTGGAGAGAGTGTTTGACGACCATTCCAATGAGTATAGAACGATTTTTATAGCTCCAAGAACTCTCGAGTTATACCCTAATGCCAAATTTCTGAAAATCTCCCGAATTCGGCACAAAAGCTGCGATAACTCGAGAACCAATAAAGCTATCGACCTGGCGATGGTCTCATTCGATTCAGCGTCCAAAAATCTATATAAATTGATACCACGTACAAATTTTTCTGAAACACCCTGGAAAATATGAATTTTCTCCCCCTCAAAACCCCCCAAAAAAACCCTTAAAATTGAGCTAGCAAGTTGGTTCAAGAACTGTGCCGTCGTAGGACCGAGATTGATTTTTGGTGAAAATTTCAAGAATTTAGCTATTATAGTTTGGCCGGAAAACTGCTAACGGCGTACGGCGTACGGCGTACGGCGGACAGACAGAATTTTTTTTATTGGATATTCGGATTCTACATGCCTTGAAACGTAAAACATCAAATTTTGAGGGGGGGTTAGAAATTTTTTTTTCTTGGGCGATTACAATGGTTTATTATTGAATAATAAACCAAAATGGGATTGGCCAGCCAGTTTCGGGGATTGAGCATTTTGAAAACGTCCAATGGCCGAAGATAATGCCCATTACCCGAAATAATGCTCACTGTCATATAAACGTCCTTATCAAACTTTCAAAAATGTCGCAATACCTTGAAAATTAAGACTGGCATTCGTGATGGTTGGTTTGTGCATTTCCAAATAGAGAACTAGGCGTTAAATACAGCTTTGTGGGATATCTAGGTAGCTGTGTGACGTCAGCGGCGGAAAAATTCAAAACGAGGCTGATTAAACCGTCTGTACCTAAAGGGGAATAATTGTTCTAATACCTACCGAACAATTTCAACCAGAGAAGCTACTTTCCTCCAGCCAGGAATCCGTCTAAATTTGGCCAAAAGGCAGTTGACAATTTAAAAATCAAGAATATATATTTCTTTGTTTCAACAATCTCATGTAGGTCAAATAAAATTTTTAAAGCTATAGAATGGCATTTCTTGTGTTGAATTTACCCTATATTACTAAACTCCGCATGGGAAATAGAAAGATATATTACCTAAGGAAGAGGACGATGATTCAATTACATATCTTTTGGTCTACTTTTTTTGTCTAGGGATCCAGTAGAGGAAGAAAAAACATTTTGGATACAAATTTTACGGACTTGAAACTTTCAAAAACAAAACAGGATAAACCTTTTATTCTAACTTACTCGGGTGAACATATTTCGGTGAAACAATGAACGTACACAGGTGACTTTAGTCATAACGATGAATTATAATTATAATGAACGCTACTATATATGTTCTCTACCTGGACACATCAAGATTCCGTGCTATTGACTTGTGTAGTTGGGGTATCACGTAATAATTTTGTGAGGACGATAAGCACATTATAAAATATATCATAATCCATACTCCCCTTCAAGGTAGCGGTCAATTTTATTTGTATTCATCATCATCACGTACCTAATGAACGATTGTTTTCATTAGTTTCTGGCAACCCACGATTACCCGCATTTTATGAGCCAACGTACGGAAATGTCAACAACCAGTCGAATACGATTGCCGATGGAACCAGTTAGTGATTTCGGCAAGTATTTACCTTTCGGTTCAACCTTCACGGCCAACAGTACAGGTACGGAATTAGGAAGAGCGATATTTTGATTCTGAATTTTTTGGACTCATTTTTTCGCTCTACTGAATGAAGTATTGGAGAGAGCTTGTTAATTCATTGGCAAAGTTTTTGAGAAGTATTGGTACCATACCTGTCCTTGAGAGCTAGCAAATTGATCGAGGGTGTGAATTAGACCGGTCAATATTTGTCTGTGGGAACATGGCTGCTATAATTGCTCCGAGTGGGAAGTATAAATTGGTGAGAAAAATAATTACAATAAATAAAATAATATAAAATAATTGTCAGCATTGTATAGCAATTACGAATGATAGCAAATATTGAATAATAAATATGTATGTAATTGTAAATAGTTGTGTATAATTGTAATAAATAAAGAAACATGAAATAATGCTTGAGACCACATCAGAACTAACAGTATCGCCTAGTAGTAAACTAAGCCTGTGGTTACACAGAAGTCATGAGGTAGACTGTACACCGTCTCGCAAATCTCCGATGAGGCACTCATTGGAGCAAGAAACATCATCTTTGGCATTCAACCGTTTCCATTTCATCATCCATTTCGTTAAGAATATCATCATTCTCATTATTATTTTATTGTTACGCAACTTACTGATGTTTTCTTTCATACCGAAATCTTCGATGGAATGGTCGAAACATACTTCTCATTATTCTACCTAATGCTATAAACAAACAATAATTCATTCAGTCTTCTCTTCCAAATCAAGAGCCCGCTACTTTGGATGTTTTTTTTCTTGACAGACTATAATACACGATGTATACATGTAATAAGTGTTTTACTAACTTATTGCATTTGTATTATTCTAAAAAACGGTATGCCCGTAGACTATTTCTTTAATATGGAAAAATACCCCATACCTTGTTAGAACGTTAAAAAATACCCTATACGGATCTGGTAAAGAATGAGTATCTCTCAATATAGGTTTTTTTTGTGATTGTTTCGTTTCTGAAGAATCATTTTTTTCTCACAAAAATGCCATCACTAGACGGGATACAGCGGACTGACACAAATTTTTTTTACCCTAGAATCGGCTTCTATATGCCTTGAAACGTGAAACAACAAATCGGTGACGGTCACTTCAAGTACAAGAGATACGTCAACCAACACCTTGATTCCACGTTTCAAGGAAGAATTATTTGGTGAATGTCTTTAGACGAAAAAATACGGAACATCGATTTACAGCACGATCGGTTCGGTACGTCGTGAATCTGACAATATAATCACCACGTTGCAAAATATATAAGACGGATAGCTGTTCATCTGGGAGTGGCCTTGCTGGCTAAAACCTTAAACGTTGATTAACGTGAAAAGATCTCAAAACTACTGGTGAGTTCAAGCTACCGAAATGTCAATAAAGCGACAGAGCGTTGCCGGCTCAGTGTCCAGTCCTTGGCAGAACATTCCATGAGCGCGAAAACGTTGCGCAAAAATAACCAGGTTGCCTCATTTCTGAAGGACTGGTCTTGGGCGAGCCTCAAATAAAGAAAAAGACTAAAACAAACGTTTAAAAAAATCGTTAGGAATGAATTTGAAAAAAGGAGAAGGAAAACGAACGTTACTTTGGGACACCTTTCAGTTTTGTTAACCGCAGCAAAGAAAAGTTGTTAGCATCTGTTGAAGTAACTTCTAAAAATGTAGGTACACCAACTAATAAAATAATGTTAATACTTTCTTTATACTTTTGGTTGTCGCGTTACTTTAATTCAATCGGGGAAGAATCATTAGTATTTTCTCCGTTATTTTACTTTTATTTCGCGGTACGCTTCCGCCCATTCGGGGCAATAGCGGATATGAAAATGGGCATGGACATGTATTTGTTTTTTACCATCAAGACACCCGGATAGATAAAGTAAGCTAATAAGCACTTGAAAAAATGCCATCTGCTATAATATTATGTGGTCGGCCTGGTGTCGGTGGATGCGTATGAAAACTGAATCGATCAGTTTTCAGTAAATGAGAAAAACAAGTTGAATTACTTAGCGTCAGGCTTTTCACGTGGAAATAATGCTGGTAGAAAGCTATAAAAATTAACTCGCATATCATATTACCTAACTAGATATACAAAATTAAATTAATCTGACGATTACTGCGAGTTACTTGGAGTGACAGAACTGATTGTTACTGAAAAAGGGAAGCTAGTCTGGGACGAAACGGAAGTGAAACAAAACTCAAGGAGGTGAACTGGAACACGCCAAGGCAAGGAAGGAAGCTCGATTGAATCACAACAATCGTCGCTGTATTTCTTGTGACCGATACACCACGAAGATCAGCCTACTCGGCCTCGCCTATACGTGACTTTAATAGTGAATAGTTTTGCTATTGGACAGGTCCGAATATTAATGTAAATACGTCCCTAATGGGCATTAACACTTGAACAAGGGGTCAGGAATATTAATCTTCAGATAATTTTTCTATTGAATATATTTCTCGGAAAATGAATTGAAGTGCACAAGTTAACATACGCCGATAACAAGAGTAGATTACAACTAATGTAATCTCTATCAAGCACCAATTAAAAGATCAAAGTTTAGACAAAGAATTCGACAGATGAACGGTTCTGAGTTTTGTTCACTCGGATGCACCCTTGGAAGCCATCGACTCATTACGTACGTGTGTAACTTGATGAACCGTACAGCAGATGTATTTTACGACCGACGATGGCCTTCACCCACTTGATCTTCTGACAGCTTATGCCAGACTTGGTATGCAATCTTTAGTTTACAGTTCTTCCGGCGCATCAACTGAAGGCGAGTTAGATAATTTTGAACTTCAGATAATTTTGATCTCGAGAAGATGAGCCAAGGTCAATGATATTGCCACCGTGGTAAAATTAGTATGCGGAAATGACAGATAAAATCCATATCCGTGCATCCCAACTGAAACTGCATTCGTCGAATTCTTTGACTGTGTTGACTTGCGTATTCCGGCTGACAATTCGACAAACGGAAGGGAATGAAAACCAGAGGTGTGCATCTCTCACACAGTACTTCCATGTTTGAGTCTATAACTGGAATAACAATTTATAAAATCAAGAAGCTCGTACTAAGGGTGCAATTATTACTCTGCAACTTCTATCGAGTTCCGGGTTGTGTGGTGGAGAAAAACCAGGCGACTCATGCTTCAACTCTTTATTAGCTTGCCGAACACTTTCGCCCATTCGGGCATCCTCAGGGCGACGTGGAGCCATAGGGTCCACAGCCTTATTGAGTTATTGAAAAACTAGCTAGGAGAACTCAAAAATCGAAAAACTCACCAATTAGGTTAATAATACGGAAGGGCAAAATGTGAACCTAACAAAACAGTTCAAGCCAAGTTTTTGTAAAATGGGTTAATTTCCATGAACCTCCAGCGTAAAAATATTGATTTTTTTTCACGGCCGGTGAAAATCTAAATACTCAATACACAGCGAATTACGAGGAAATACGGTGTATGACACCAAAAATCAAAATCAAACGATATCCAGCTGACATAAAGAAACATTTCTAGCCCCCAGCGTTAAAATATAATCATTTTTGCCGTCTGAAAAAATCAAATAATAGTCAATATTCGTATAACGAGGAAGTACTGTAAAGCCCCCACGTGATAAGAATCAGACTTCATTCGATCGCCCTCCCAAACATTTCAAGACCTCAAATACAATGAGTTTTGCGGCCTGTAAAAATCAAAACAAAAAATACGCACTAGCGAAATCGCGAAAAAAGGTCATAACGTGGAGGTACGGTGTGTTACAAAATATCAACAAAAATTAAGCGGCATCTGCTCGCCATAACGAACATTTTAAGGCCTCGAACGTAGAAAAATATTTATTCTTACAGCCTGCAACAATTAAAATAGAAAAAACTTTGAACGCCTATATCTCGGAAGTACTGTGTGTTATCCGGAAACGGCTAATTGTGAACAATTGCTGGGAAAACATTCTCTTAAAATTTCATAGCGTTTCATTTATTTTTCACGGAGCTATGGCGATATACGAAATTTTTTGACCACAGACACACAGACACAGGTGCAGAAAGTGTTTCTGAGTAAAGAAGTAGGAATTATGCCCTTGAAAATCTGTACTTTTCGCCTACAACCGTTCAGTATTTTTGTTTTAAATCTTCTTGTATCAGCAGAAGCGTGTGACGCTAGATCACCAGTGCTGCGGGGATATCATTTTTGCGTAGTCACACTACGGCGATTCCTTTAAATAATTTTACTCACAAGATTTGTCAAGTTTTACTATCATCATGAACAGAATTTTAGCATTTCGTGCTACGGTTTTGAATATATAGCGAGCTTAAAATGATTGTTATGGTGCGTGACATTAAAAATGCGCGATTTTTTTTTGTTTTAAATTTACGACTACATAATTCTTAGGGAAATTATGTTCACATTGCTTCCTCAAAGAAAATTCAAAGGCTACTCACGTCACTTGTAATAATACACGAAAATTGTTTATTATTCCCTGTTACCTTAATTCTATCAGCTTAATTCTCATTATAACTACGGAGGTTTTTTTTTCACAGCGGTTATCATTGTATCGTAACAGTGAACTACCGGTCTTTCGTCAATAACTGCATCAGAACATTGGTAACTATACGTTGAGTGAGGCCATCTATTTTTGTACCTTGCATGAGTTGTTCCAATTCCGTAGGTTTTTTACATACAAATTAAACATCGTTACGTAACAGTCTTCTAACTGAACATTTTCGCGGGCCCAACCTTGTGCAATTTTCATGGTTCGGCAAGTTGACTCAATGACAACAATGTTGAAAATGACGATTCAATCGTAAAACCAAGAAAGTTATTCAATAATGTTAGTTAAAACGTAAACCCACGTTGAAAAGCGTCTATGATGGTGTAACGTGTAGACAATAAATTGTGTGAGTAATATAACCACTGACCTGATTCCTCTTCGCGGCACTAAATAAGAATGCCCATTGAAGATAGCGATTCCGAAGAAAGCAAATCGAGTTTTACTATGGACCTCTCGCTCTTATCGGAAGATTGAATAACGATTGATCTTGTTTATTTTGTTCACACTGACAAACATGTGTGAACCTGGCAGTTTTCTGAAGTCATCACTTACTCTGACCGACGTGAAGTATGCTAACGATTAAGTAACGTAAGTATGAATTTGGCTTAATTTATGTTCAGGAACTAGCTCCTTCTAAGCGCAGCATGAGCAATGTTGAATTCAATTCTAAACTCAATCTTTAAATCGAAAAATGATATCATGGTTAAAATACTCATAATAATTAAAAACTTCCCAAATATATAGAGCAAAAAAATAGATTATTCAACCCATTTTCGGATGAGAAGAAAACGTTTTTCATTTTCTCTTTTTGTGAGGTTGAAGGGGGGAAACTGAGGCGGCGAATATTCTCCAACTCCTTTTATATACTGTGCGCATGATATAAGGTAGATATAACGCCCTGATCGTAAAAATGCACTAACATTCAATGGATTTCGGCAGAAACACAACAAATTGGAAAAAAAGTTACCCAAGTGTTTTCTCCCCCACCAATGTATCAATAGATATCATGCGACGAGCAAAACTCAAGTTTCTCTAGAATTTTAAGCATTATAGGTATTGATGATATTGCTTCTTAGAGCCGTCAATACTTCTATGCGGAAACTAAAGGTACGCATAGATGAAATTTTCAGAATTCAATTTTGAGTTAATAGTTTTAATGGTTTTGGAGCTAACGCAGTTTTTGGGTCAATACTCGTCAAATACAATACTAATTCTAATTAAGAATTACAAGTTGATCTTTTTAAGTCATAAGTAATTTAAGCAAAGACTACTTACTACTAATAGTAACCCACACTGTGCAATCACGTCAAGCGTTTTTCTAGGAGGGATTTGTCAATTCAAGTGTTAGAAAGTGATAAACGGCCGAAATGACATCAGAAGCTGACGCTATAAGTTCTCACGTTTCGCTTTTTTGTGTTCCTATGCCGCTATTTATAACACGCTTACTGTTAAAAAAAAATTGCACCGTTCAGTATATACATTGATATAAGCACCTGTTCGGTGAATGACCTCATTTTCATCAAAGGAATATTAATCATGTTTTTCTTGAGTAATAACTTAAAAAAATGCGATGAATTCGCAATCTTTCGAATCGATCATTATGAAAAGTGCAATGTACAACTAAAATGCGTGTAAGGCGCTACGTCAGAGATGACTGCTTTCGGTAAATTTTTGTTCAAGATGGGAAGGCATAGAAAATAGCAATTCAGAAACGAAAAACTGAATCACACTGAATAGCGAGAGTGTCGATGTGTACAGCAGGGACATTTGTACAGGATGATACCCAATGCCTGATTGATGTACCATGGATTTTATTATTTTGCTATTCCTCTGAGGAAAATGCTTTCAATTTGATGGGTAAGTTGGTTGAGGGAGAAAATTATATACTAAACGTACTATTTTATGAATTCTTGTCATTGGAAGTTATGTAAAAAATGGTCCCTGAAGAGGATCAAAGGGAGGGAAGTACTCGGCCAGGGGACAATTTATTTATAATAATTCGGAAAAGCGGCCGTCTTGCAATTCAATTTACTCACTCAACAAATTATGCGACAACACAATGAAAAATGCATTAGTATGGTTGATTTTCGGTCATCAACCTTTTATTCCAACGAGTACTTTAATCTTTCAAGCAACTTTGCGGCAGTAGAAGTCACCTAATTTTTTGCTCCCTCCAATAAAATATTTCTATATATTTCTCTATGTATGGCATTCGTAAATGTTTTACGGGGTTTGACTAGGAATGTTTGTTTGAAAATCGATGCCGATTTACAGCGGATTGTATTCAGAAAACTTCAGTAGATAATGCATTGAGGTTTGGCATCTGTTGAGGTTGTACCAGCGAATGGCTGGCTGGAGTTCATGAATTCCCATTGATGAAAATAACAACTAAGCAGGCAACAATCGGATTAGTGTTCCGGATATACCCCAACCGCATGACAAGCGTAATAACTCGAGGGGTTGCAACAGCACTAAAATTGTACTAACTTGGATCACTATTTTACTAACTACCAGTTCGTTTCGGTTCGACCATTTTTTCGTCCCGTTGATCCTAATAGACTGGAACATTGTTCGTTGAAATTAGGTGTTTCGACAGAATTACGAGAATAGAGCTAACGAATATGAACACAAGAAGCAACTGGTATCAATTTATTGACGTTACATAAAAATATCTTCCACACGTCAGTAAAAACCATGTTATGACTCACATATCGCCCTACGGGTTTAAAGTTTCGGCTGTTGAAGATCAGTAATAGTGTATAATTATCTAACATCTATATAGGAATGTTGGATTTCACTGTAACACATCCTTGTGTTGACTACTTTCGTATTTCGAGCCCTCGAACATAATAGCAACATAAACTAGTGTTTAGATGGAATGAAAAAGTACCCGGAGAAGCGATAATCGTAATATGTACAACTGAAGGTATATGGTATAGAGGGGATGTCTTTAATTAACTGGATTTTACGCAGAAAACAATAATCCTGAAATGCTCTTGTCAATTATTCATTAACTGACTGTTCTTAATAGAAATGAAAAACGAGCGTCTACCGGCGGTTGGGATGAAAGTGTGTTTTGACGATTATATTCGTTCCGTAACGATAATCAAAACATCGATCGCCTTTACGTATAGAACAACATAAACACATTTTTTTTCTCTTGGAAATTACGAGAAATTCTACAGCTAAGACAAAACTAAGATGATTGTGTTCTTCGAAAATATGTTTTTGGCTGCGTGACCGTGATGAGCTGAAAAAGATCCATGTAGAAGTCTAATAAAAATATTTATTTCTCTCCGGGACTTATATCATAATATAGTACCTAAGTATTTTCTCTCAACTTCGGCTCGTGTTGATGCCTGAATATGGGATTTTTCCAGGTGCTCTTACCTGCTGAAACAGGTCCCTATGTAAATATTAACAATGTGATTGATTTTATTTTAGGTATCGATTTTTTTATTTATTTTTAAAGAACCCGTCAAGCCATGAGTTGAACTTTAGTGAATGCCTTAGTTGAATATTTATTTATATACGAGTATATTACTGTCTTTCGTGACTTTTATTCTTTTTCATAAAATAGTTCGTCGAAATAGTAAATCAATTTAAATAAGAAAAGTAAATAAGTAAATAGGTAAAATGAAATAAAAAATTAATTTTAAAAGTTAACTCACGGTTGGTATTAGTTGTATAAAGCAATGAAGCCGGCTAAGTTCACCCCAATAATTGTTGACCGTTTCGTTTTTTTCGGGTGTCGTCAGAAGAAGGGAGGCGTTTTCCGCGCGTAGGCACAAAGCGAACACTGGAACTGGACTGATCACAGAACGGACGGCGATCAGGTGAACTGAGTCCGAGCTGCAGATTCTCACCCCCACAACACGACCGCCCTCACTCCTCCGCTCTTCTCGTAGCTACAACCATAACCAGGGTCTCTGTGTTTCGAGTGAAGCCCTTCCAGAAGATGTAGCTAGTAGTTAACGCTTCAGCTCGCTAAACGTTGCATTAGCCAGTCATAGATGTCAAACCACGGTAAACAATGATTATGATAGGTAATTAGTTCTCTATTCAAAATGCAATCCAATTTGATCGCTTACCATTATTAATAGAAAATTATGATATAGAAATCAAAATTAATTATTTCAATCCCATTTTCATTATTTGGAAAATACAATCATGCTGTTATATATATGACGATGTTATATTTAACATAAGAGGTGGGTGATGTTTTTGGTTTATTATTCAATAATACCATTGTAATGCCCAAGAAAAAAATTTTTATATCCCCCCCTCAAAATTTGATGTTTTACGTTTCAAGGCATGTAGAATCCGAATATCCAATAAAAAAAATTCTGTCTGTCCGCCGTACGCCGTACGCCGTACGCCGTACGCCGTACGCCGTCAACACTTTTCCGGCCAAACCATAATAGCTAAATTTTTGAAATTTTCACCAAAAATCAATCTCGGTCCCACGACGGCCCAATTCTTGAACCAACTTGCTAGCTCAATTCTAAGGGTATTTTTGGGGGGTTTTGAGGGGGAGAAAATTCATATTTTCCAAGGTTTTTCAGAAAAAGGTGTACGTAGTATCAAATTATATAGATTTTTGGACGCTGAATCGAATGAGACCATTGCCGGGTCGATAGCTTCATTGGTTCTCGAGTTATCGCAGCTTTTGTGCCGAATTTGGGAGATTTTCAGAAATTTGACATGAGGGTATAACTCGAGAGTTCTTGGAGCTATAAAAATCGTTCTATACTCATTGGAATGGTCGTCAAACACTCTCTCCAGCTGTACGGTAGGGCAAAAAATTTAGTTTTTAATTTGGAAATTAAGAAAAATAAAATAGATTAAAATTACAATAGTTGCTACGGAATTTTCCACGATAGTTACCAATCTGTCGAAAATAGAAGACTCAAAAAAGTTGGCGAAAATAATATTTTTTTGTATCACGCAACGTATTTTTTCACACTGAAAGATGCAATAACGGGATCGATAGCTTTACTGGTTTCTGGTTCTAATACACTTTTAAAAAGTAGGTATTTAATTGTAATTTCTGGTCAAAAGTGATTTTCTAAATGATATTTTATACAAAACCGTGATTTGACATGTTCCCACTTTGTATCCAAAATATTTATTTTTATTTTTATTACTACTGTTGACCAGGGGCGGATCCAGAAATCATTTCTGGGGGGGGCTGGATCATGACCCACGTGGGAACGAATTTTCAGAAAGTAGGTACTCAGTTTCAATAGAAACCAAAAATATTTATTATTACCGAAAATATACCCTACTAAACACTGTATAATAGTTGCACTCCAAGTAATTTTCCAAAATATCTAGTGCAAAGCTCGAAGCTCTGGGGGGGGCTTCAGCCCCCTAGCCCCCCCCCTGGATCCGCCACTGCTGTTGACGAAATTTTATTTATATTGTTGATGTTGTAAAAAATGGTATATCCGTCAAATAAAGTTATATATACTTTTGCGGTTTTCGAGCTTTCGAATAATATAGCTTTTATCACCCTATCATTTATTAGGTTTTAATATCTCAATATATTATAATGATATTTTTCAGTCTCTTCTACCACCAATACTCTTCGAAAATTCCCTCGAAATGCCGTGATAGATCATTTTTATTTGTCCCCTTAATTTTAATAGAAACCCATTTTTCTTAGTTCAATTTTTTCCCGTAGGTATTGGTTCTTTCATTCCTCTACTTTTCAATTCCCATCAGCCTTTTTGTTGTTTTGATTATTTTTGTCTCATCACTATTTGTATGATGAAGACGCGATGAATTCTTGAATATTCCGGTAGCAGATCAAACGCGACCGCGATCTTCCCGATCATGAAAAATTCAAAGGATTCGCCGCGGTAAATTATTCGCGAGATTTAGACGTGCAGAGGACTGACCATTTCGGAACCCCGATGAAGGTCTTCGACTAGCCTTCCCCTCTCCAGAGTAAATAACCACCCTCAAACCGGCCAATATCTGCCGGCGACCTACCAACACAACGCCCGCGTTGCCCGTTCATGTCTCCCGCGTTCAAAGCACGACGAATCAACTACGTTCAAAGGAGCAATATTCTTATTCGATACCAATACTTGCCTATGACTACAGGAATTTTTCGCGATGATAGTAGAGTAGGACATTAGCTCGTATAATTTACATTTTCCCTGGCTACTCACTTCTCAGGAAAAGAGACAATCGCTAGCTATCTAGCACTACACAAGTCGTTCATATCCGGCCACTCTGTATTCGGGTAATGTCAATATCGAGTTTGCTCAGTAGCCTTTCAACATTTCAAAGCTATTGAAACCTACAAAATACATTTTGTGTCTGATTGTGTCAACTCGGATAAGTAAAAAGCATGTTTTCGATTGAAAAAAAAAAAAAACTTTTTAGTATCTTACTAAGTTACAGATTAGTTAATGGTAGTTTCAAATTCCTTCTATCAACACGGCAGAACATTATGGTTAAAATAAATTATCAAATATACGAATGTAAAAATAAATAAAACTACGTAATGGGAAAATTGATTCGAATTTGCAAAAGTTAAATTTGATTCCAGTACGTTCAATGGGATCGGCGGTGTAGGAGGGAAAGTTAGATGGGCAAGAAAGAAACAAGAGCCCAACCTTTTATTTATGTGTGCATAACCATTTCAACACCTCTAATGTTCTTGACAGCACCGATGATTAGTATTTATTAAAAGCAATTTAATGAAACATCCGAAATCAACGAAGAATTAAACGATAAAGATGAGATCAAATCATTAACTCATTCAGCCCATGATCATAACTATCTGATTTTGGGTAAGGTTTGCATGTTTATATTTGTTAAGGTGATGTTTATATCAATCATGTAAATGGTTCAACTTACATTCTCGAGGGTTATGGCTGTAACTAGAATTCTACTTCGATAACCGCGATATTTTGACGTTCAGGGTATGGTTATGGTCGACTTTTAGAAACTAGGTTATAGATCAGCTGAAGGCGTTTTTAAGTTCGTTCTATCCATGCATACGGTAGAAGGTCGTGTTAGTAATAAATTATAAGTGAGAACCATGTTCATACTAAATTAAACATTTCAAATTTAGCGTGCCGAGGGAATTGAAAAGGTTTACTGCAAAATCAAAGTAAAAACAACAAACGTCCTTCATATTTTGATAAGAATGGTTATTAGGAAAAGAAGATTTTTCATGTTCTTATAATGAATCACTTGAAACATAACGAGAGGTTCGCGTGAGTAATTTTTTTGAATAGGTGGATACTTGACACAGAGCGCTAAAGTGATTACTACCAATCGAATTAGATATATCTTCTCTCATTTTCGTAGATAACTTCAAAGAACCTTCCTCAACATGGAGAAAATTTGATAACGTGAATAAATTTAAATGCGTGGTCGTGACACTTCGATATTAGTTTTGGTTTGTTATTCATAATAAACTATTGTAATCGCCCAAGAAAACATTCACTTCCCCCCCCCTTTACAGATTTTTTGTTTTACGTTTCAAGGCATGTAGAATCCGAATATCCAATAAAAAATACTGGCGGCTGTGGTAACCTATGGTTCCACATCGCCCTGAGGATGCCCGAAGGGGCGAAAGTGCTCGGCCAGAAAATAAAAAATCGGAGAATTCTTCCTGGTTCTTCTCCCCCTCACCAACCCAGTACAATGAGAGATGCGACGACTCAACCAAGAATAAAAAATACGTACGCCGTCAACACTTGTTTGACGAAACTATGGAAAAAAATCTTGAAATTTTCACTGAAAATCAATCTTGGCCTGACAACGGCTCAATTATTTAACCAAAACGCTACCTCAATTTTAAGAGTATTATTGGGGGGTTTTGAGGGGAATAAATTTCGTCTTTTCAGATGCTCTTGTAACTATTAGACGTAACCAAAAGTCTTCACATTTGAGTCTACGCACGGATCAAAATCAAATCAAAATGATTGCTTCAAAGAGGATTCGTCTTTTGGAACCATCCACAAATGGATTATTTTATTTTTCTGTTTCCTGGTTAGAAAGAAACTCTGAGTCAGCTCCGAGTGAGCGTTTTACAGCCGTTCCGTCCTAACGCACTCAAGTAACGAATCTCAACCAACCGTTCGAGTAAAAAGATTCTCATCGAGATCAGTATCGTTGAAAAACGCTTGGAATAATTCTTATGCGGAAGGAACTGATGTGGGAATCTCTAGGAGGTGTATATATACGAATCACCAAAGACCAGACTGCAGATTCGTTGCACGTCCTTGGAACAGGTTCAATGGAAGTGCGCCCGTGCTCTCATCCGGTTCTGCGAAGCGTTTTGATGAAAAGGGAAGAAAATCTTGAAATTTGTCTTACTCTTAAACTGAAAGTCGGTAAGAGTAAAACGGAATAACAGCGAGCATGTTCCTCTCTTTTGGTTTATAGTAAGTACACCTCTTCCATCGTGAATGAGCAATACGTTGGTAGCTTGAAACATTCATTTCTAAGCGGCGCCGTGATTATAGGAAGCTGACACGGGCGGAAATTCCCGATGGCTATCGAGGCAAAGGTGGTTGAAAAGCTGAGCACCGTCGCCCTGTCGGGCATCTCTATTGATAATAATGAGGGTCACTGATTGTGAAAAGACGACAAAAAAAATACATTTCTTACTTTCCCTCCGATGTTGTTACTCGTATTATGCACTGGTTTATAGAATCTTGCAATACTTGTAAAATTTTGGATTTTCGTCACAACTGTGGTCCTTCAAAAAGTGGGACATCCTCCTGGCAATGTCGCAACCCAGTTACATCAGTAAGACAGTCTAGTCTGTTTGTAAAAAATTTTCCTAGCCAACCTGATAAACGATGAATTTTTAAAGCGGCACCTCGCGTTACGTGATAAGGCCTTCGCAAAACCGCCTGTACACCACTAAGAATATATGAGAATTTATTTAACCTTCGAATGTTGTCCATTAGAGTTTTTACGAGGTTTTCACCACCCACCAGTTCTCTGAACTGGAAAAAATCACAAAAATACATCTTGATAAAATACAACTTTCCTAAGAATGTCATAATTATGCACATTGAATTTTTGTGGATCATTTTTTGATTTCGATTTCGCTCCAACTTGGCATGATGATAGTTGAATGGAATTATCCTGAGATATACTCCCTAACATTCCGTCACGTTGATACATAATTTCGTATCAGCGTTTGGGGGACCAGAATTTCGAAATCATAGTTGTTGTTTTTTTTTTTTACCAACTTTCATATATTTTCGTTAATCTGGAGTGTCACGAGTTTGGAGCATGCTGTGGTAGGTCATTCAGCGGTCGACGTCGGACTTGTTTACGTTTCTCCAGGGCCCTTCAAGCTGGCGAGCAATGGCTGGCATTGACACTGTCAATGGCACGAGAAAAGAATCATCGGTTAGTCGTTGCGTGTACGTGCAAGATTGACAAGGATAATACCTACGTGCTCCGCCAAGATGATACGTAGACCGCTCGCCAAACGAGATACCTTCGTTTTGGAACCTCGGAAATGACACCGTGTGTATTGTGGAAGAAACACGATTTATAGGTATCGACTTCCGCTTCAAACAAAGTTCAATCATTGCTTTCGGGCTCAATTTTCTTCGAGCGATCACTTAGACCCATGAAATCGACTGGAGGTAACAGAAATCACAAAAATTTAAGATATCACGACTTCCTCTATCTCCAGACCAATCATGATAGTCTTTGTAAGAAACTATATGAAGGTTGAACTTCTCTTGAGTGAAGTACGATTTATTTGTGTTTTAATCAAAACATTGATTACATAAATACTTTAAATACATATATTATTTTACATAAAATAAATACATATATTATTATATATTAGTTATTAAATAAATACAACATTGTTTTGAATCGACTTGATTTATTATACAGCTTTGCAGGTATTCCACATAAATCGTGGTTTTAATGATAGCTAACAAATTAATTCAAGCAGAACAGCAGGGACCGATCATAAAACAACCATTTATTAAACGCTTAACGCTTGTTTTTCTAAGCAGACACTATTATGATGACGTTCGTGGTCAATTTAATCGTTTTAAATCGTACAACGTCGTTAACTCCGTTCAGCGCTCGTCAAAGCGTCTGTTGAATGACCTAACAGACGTCTAAGTATCTCTATCTAACTATTTAAAAGCATCCAAGCTATAATGACAGGCCTTTTTTTGTTACAGGTTCTACTTATCAGAATATTATCAAATATAGCCCTTTGAGAGATTTGGCAAATGTTTATTTAAATCGTGAGCTCTATTTAAACCAACCAACGTACAATTTTCACAGTGATCCAAGTTGAAAAGACTTCGCAAGTCATACCAAAATGCTTCCTCTTCATCATGTGGGATTATACAAGAGGCAACCGCTGATCTGATCATGAACTTCACAGGAGGCCATCTTTTGAATAACCCCAAGTTGTCCCGGAAAATTTTCATGAATTTTGAATCTAATTCGAGCGAACTCTGCCTCCTCCGTGTGAGGCAACAAAGCTGTAAACTCTCAATACAGGATTTTTAGTCATGTAATTATTTGATCAATGAAAATAAAATTTTCATTCCCTCATTGAATATAATCAAATAAGGCATCTGATATTCAGTATCTTTATTAGCATAGGACTGCGATATCATGCATTAAAAATTAAATTAATTTCTAGATAAAAAAACTCTCGAGGATTTAAAAATTCTATTAAGGTAGAAGTATAGTTGAGGGACAAGATCGAAAGCGAAAGGCGATTTTTTATTCCTTACGGTCACCTCAATACGGAAATGTCTCGACTAGATTGCACGAACGAACATAATGAAGGCGTACGACGACGTATATTTCTTTGCTATAGCGAAACCGCAGCAGACCGCAACTCATTGTTATCAACAAGTCAAACCTTGTCCTTCTCTTCAAGAGACAGTCGCGGAGCCCAAATGAGACTTCTTCACATTGTCAACGCTGCCTTATCGGCCAGTCTCTTACGACTGATCAACTGCCTGACGCTAATTCTGATAATATCACGGTGGAATGTCGATTGCTAAAAAAAACTTCTGTTCCGGTAGTTGACGGCCTGACCAGGAAGCATGTTCTGAACACTATTTGAACTCCAGTTATTCATTTGTTCTTTTGGTGTCTACTACATTTTTGTGCATCTATCAGCTGTCAGCATATCTGAAGATAAGTACCTAGCTAATAATTAATGAGAAAATAAAGACCTTAAAAATGAGAATGTCAATGAATGTTTTCAATTAGTATTTTAGCTATTGAATTAAATTCAAGATAAAAAATGTAGTGTATGTAATGTATCCATCACAATATCAAAAATAGAAAAACTACCTGGAAATTACCTACAGTTCTACGTTGCCGAGGATCTATTGTATTGAAAGCATACATGTCCATTATAAAATGATTAATTCTTCTGCAATTTCGTATGGATTGTATATGCATTAAAGAAAAAAAGTGTGCATTTTCTAATATAGTACGAAAGTACAAGGAGGGGCAGAAACTGACGAGAAACATGGGGATTTTCAAAAATTTTGTGAAGGAATTGAAAATCCACCACTAACAACTCATAACTAGTGCTAGCTTTAGACTTTTAGAAAAGCGGCACGTTATTCGTGTCTTTTTGTTTGGCAGGTTGACGTTTGAATGGCTGATATCACGCTTTGTTCGTAACAATTTACCTATTTCGCAGAATACGAGCTGTATATACGCTTCCTAACATCCGGAAATCCCCGGCACTTGTTTATCACAAGCAAGGTTCACGTCAGCATTTATGACTTATTGTGCGAATTGGCGAAGTGCTATGAAGAATTTTTATTGTTCAACAACAATAATTGCGGTTTGGAATAAATTTGCGTATTTCAGAATGAAACAGTTAATGAATTAGTAAAAAATTAGTAAAAATCAATTAATAATAAAATAAGACTACAAATAAGTTAATCTAACTGGTAAAATAATTCTTATATCAGGCGTATTTTGGAAGGCATTCCAAAAGGGAGTTTTACCTTCGGATACTTCGTTAGAAGACAATTATTTTCAAGGATCCAAAAATTAGAAATATCCGGTACTATTCAATCACAGCATCTATACATGAAAAGAACTCTCTATTAATTTTATCTAAGCCAGTGATTGGCTCTTTGTAAACGAGTGTACGTTAAAATCTTGTATTGCTATTTCCCGATAGTGGATGAAACTGTTGTCGAGAAAAACCGGTATTTTCTATATATAAAAATCAGAAAAAGGTCTTTGCGTAAATTAAGGTACTCGTAAACATGCTCGCAACGAAAATTAAATACCAATCAATACCGATACCATCAAATACCTATCAATGTTTGATCTTTGTTAGAGTATTTTTTCTTGACGGAATACTCCCAGACTATCTTGACTATCCGAGAAAAGACACCACGCGAACCGCGAACTCGATAATTAAATAAATAGCTAGGAATTGTTTTTCGCTGATTCGCAAACTACCAATAACATATCGCTTAACATCGGCACTTCTAATTAGCACAGCAGGTCAGTGCGTCCTCGTTTGAATAACTATGTTAGTTGTAGTAACGTTAAAACTTTTTGTCTGTTTCACACATTGTACCTAGGCCAACAGGAAAGTTACTCGGCTAACACGATTTCCAGGTTTGTATTACGAATCACGTGCTCTTCCCGATAAGGACAAAAACAATGAATTATTCATAGTGTTTTTCATTTTCGACAAAATTAGAGTCCAATTAGGCAGGGCGGCGGTAAGCACTAAACACCGCAAAACAAACGCAAGCGAGCTAACAACCACGCCTATACATAATATAGAGGCACAGAACTAGATGATTGCTTTTTTTTGGCCAATTTAAAATTGCGTCAAAGAAGTCAGCATACATTTTAGTGCGGCTAGCCCAGTACGATTTATTAAACCCTCGAGGGATTACTTCCTCATCAACTTTGATCAAGATTGCAGTTACTTTATTAAACGAAGATTATATTGAGAGTTTCCGAAGTGGCACGTCTCGAATGAGTGATAGAGTATGGTCCATATTACTATTCATAAGTACATCGAATGCCGTAGGCCAAAATCAACTTTAATGGAGGAAATGTATTGAAAGCCGTTCGATGGTAATTGACAATATTTTGCTACCGATAAATGTATTTCCGCCATTGACTTCAATTTATAGATTAAAGAAAACAAGCAGAGTTGCTGTAACTAATAGTGCTAAACATAAAATACATCGGGTTGAATTCTGTAATCGTGATTCACGGGTCTCCTATCTTGGCAAATTTTGCTTTTCAATCTGCAGAACAGACATAGAATTTATTGGCGAAGGTGAAACGAACACAATCATGGTGTAACGAGGTAGAAAGCCTCGAGCGCTAATGGCCAGAACCCAAGTAGGACAAGTGCCTCGATGTGACAGCAATGCAAATATTTTTCTACGTTCAACTGGTGCCACCTATCACCGAACTAATACTCACCAAATTATGATCCTACATATTATGTTGCTCAAATGATACAATCCCTCACCTATTCATGTCAGCAATCACAGGGATGAGCACTAAACTTGGCCGTGTCTTGTCAAAGTTCCTTTAGTGCTCACTGCTACGGTGTTTCAGAGTCTACCATCAGCACATACTGATAGAAGTATAGAAGAAACGGAAAAGGTCAATAATTTTAGAAAAGCAGCAAATATTTTTACTGTATTTTTTTTATAACGCATAGTTACTTCGATTACATAATAAATTTTACAACTGTTAACTGTCCAGATAACTTGATCACCATCGCTGATATGCAAAATCTTGCCGCTGCTTTTCTCCTGATGTTTCTGTGGTTTTTCAGCCGCTCCCCAATATTCGCTATCGGAATCGTTTGTTGTTGTGGTGCTACAAAACGAATAGTTCTCAATATGCATTAAAAAAAATCTGACCGAAAAATTCTCCGTAATAAATAATTTAACGCGTAAACAAGCGGAAGGCTGGCCGATGCAGGAAGTGACCTTCTAAATGCTTCATCGATAATGTATTCACAGCAGCACTCACCGCCCAGCGAAGCCACGCTTTGAAGATATTTGAATTACATTCACCGTTTTGCGACCCCGAGTCGTTATAATTAGCACGAATCAAACAAGACTGGAGAAATGTTTGCAGTCAATAAGGAATAGAGAGAAATTTACCTACACCAAATACAATCTAATCATTCATATCTAAGTCTAAAATCGTAGCTTAAGATAAAGAAGATTGAGTATGAGTAATGTGACGAGGGAGTAGAAATTCATCACAGATGAACGAAATTTGAATCTTTACCTTCATGAAAGATGGTTTGAATTTATTTGATAAAAAGGCACTATGTCTATCCACCAAGATCAAAATGGGTGAGCTCTTCTCTCAAATATTAAATTTATTTGATGCAAATCTTGCGAACATTCATAATTGTAACTTAAGTGTGACTAAAGAGTGGCATACAGAATTCACTTAAATCAAAGTAAATATCGTTTGAAAAGTTTGGTGAAAGTTCCCCTTAACTGTAATTTAGGGCTTATCTTAATTTGGCGTAATTTACTCAAATTACCCAAAATTTGTAGATAACCTAAATTTACCTTCTAAAATCTAACTTACTAGTGAGAAACTTACCCAAGTGTGTAAAGTAAGTGTAAGTAAAGGTGAAAAGTGTCTGAAAAAAATCAAATGAGAAACACGCTGTAGAAAATCTACCAAAATACTCATAACGCTATCTTTTTTCGATCTGTCGGCAGACAAACACATTGGCAAATCATAGTGATAAAAAGGTGGAAGAATAAGATTCATTTTGCACGCAGAATGTCCATCAATCTTCTCTGCCTAAAGAATTTAGACATACAAACTTCATTTTCGTAGTATTATTTGATCGTGGAAAGTCAACGGCATTTTTTTTATTAAAACGTAATAATTTGAATGATGCGCATTTAGTCAATTTCGTATATGTTGGTAGCCGAAGCCGTGATTTTCGTTACCTATTCAACAATTCATTTGAATTCGAAACGATTTAATTTTTCTGTTAAACATGAGCAGTGTTTTTATTTTGTGACATTTTTCGTAATTCTTATAAATTACTTCTGACGAAAAACAAGCGAGTGGGTGAGGGTACAAGTGACCAGAGCCTAAAGGCCAAGGACCCTTCCCCCCGCCCACAATATTGGCTGGTCCACAGATCCTGATAAAGACGCTATACCGCGAACGTCCGATGGGCGAGGTCGCGCGAACAACTTGCTCCAGCTCCGAGGCAGAATCGATTGCAACACGATAACTAAGCTGAAGATAACTTGGTACTTCACGATTTAATCGGTTTGAGACAATCTCTTGGTATTTTGAATTAAAAAGGAATGTAGGATAATATTGTAACATAAAACATAAACATAAACAAACAAGCAAATTTGATCCATTAATGACTTTTTATTGTTCGAATTTTTCGCTCGCCTTCAGAACCTGATTTTTGCTTTTTTGGCAAACATTTTGCCAAATTGTCTTCTTTCCCTGAAATTATGACACATGTTCAGGTTGTATAATGCCAAAACGTACACAGAGTGAATGATTAGTAAAGAAAAACCCCAGCAGCTTTTCTGTAAAAAATGAGAACTCCAATATTGGAGCTGTATGTGAAAACTACGATCATCTCGCTACATACATCGCGCGTTCCAATTTTAAGGCTCGAGATTCGCCCACAATATTTTTTTCCATTGATTCAATGCCAGTTTATTATTTTGTTTCTTGATTGGACCTATTCAGTCCTAATTGCCGTCCCAAAGAGGGAAGTGCCATTATGAACTATACATCCATGTTTTTTTATTGTATTATTATTGTCTATACTTAATATCTCAGAGATCAAGTTTACAACGAAGTTGGCTCGACTTGTAGTTTTGAGAGGAATCATATTATTTTTACAGTATATTTGAAAAGTTTTAATGCATTGGGGTTTTTTTTTTTTTTTTTTTAACTTGAACGTGGGGGTTTTGGTTAAATTGAAGTAAACTCCTACATTTAAATTTTGGAAGAAGACGCAATGCACTAATACTCTGTATTGACGAAAAGACAACTACAACACCAAAATTCACTATAGGAAGGTGGTCTATCTAATTCAATCGGTAGGTGGACTCGGTTCCCTCATCTGTGACTGTGTCGAACAACTTCTGTGGACTGTTCCACCTTCCATCTTCCACAGTAGGTGAGATGATGATTATCTGACGTTAAAAGTAGATTTCTTAGGTTAACTTGCGGTTGATTTTTTTAATAAAGGATGGTCAACCCGATATTGCTACTTTCAGGATGTCTAGATACCTGGAATCCTCTGGATGTCTTAGGATTTTCATATATAAATATCCTAATACAATCTTGAACCAATTCAAAAATTATTATTGCGTATTTGAACCACCAACCTTTACAGGATCTGGCCAGGATATTTGCAATTACAGCTTTCGGGTAAACAACTGAGCGCGGAAGGAGGAAACAGTATGTTGTTTAGCTTTGCCCGCTAATTGACGATCTCCCATCCGTCCACAGAAGCCTCACGTCGTCCTTGTTCACTGTTCGTTTGTATTGTTTTTGTAACATGGGAATCAGTGACCCAAACGAACGTTGATTGCCATCAGCAGGATTCATTTAACCGTTAGTTCGTTTTGGGAATCCTTTAGTTTCTAAACAACCTGTGCGAATTTTCACAGAGTAATGTTTTCAATCTAAGGATGCTGCTAAAAATATATGGCCCCATTTCGCAGTAAATGACACAATCGAAAATCCTTTACGAAAGTAACTGTAGGAAATGATTAGAAGCCAATCGATTTAGTCTGGTCACTGGTATGCAACTGAAATATAATGTAGGAAGAACACACAATTTAATAGCCCCTACATTAGATCTTCCTTCTCAGCCAACCTTGGCATTTGGACATCATATCCATTTAGTAATATTTTCGTTAAAAATTGTGACTTAGTGGATCAAAATAAATTATCACACTGCAGTATTTGACTCCAGTTGGTAAGACCGCTCAGAGGTAACAGATGCTATGGAAATTCTTTAAAAAATATTTAGAGACTATTTCTTGCTTTTACTACTGTAACTGTAGCGTTGAGTGTTTCGGTTCCACCAACGAATACCTCTTTCTCTCTATCTCTCACAATATTCCATTGAAAGATTGAATGCCTAATTACAAGAGCCAGGGCAGGATGACTTGAGTCTGATATGTGCACATATTTCTTGAAGGAAATCTATTTTTGCATCAGTACAAGCTTATGACTTGAAGTCTTTAAAAGTGAAACAACAATGGATATTGGACACGCCATCGAGTACCACCGCTGTTCCCAACACAGCAATCATGTTCTTTCCAACTTACAAACCGACATTGTAACTTCCTCGGATAACAAAAATAGTCAAAAAACATAGGTACTTACTTTGAAATTAAAAAAACCGTATCTAATTATTTCTGACCAACGATTGAGCTATAGCGTAAAAAAGCTATTCAAGATTAGTATATTTGCTTCGCTGTTTGATTCATGATAACTCGACAAAAGAATTCCAACGCCGTCGCAAATGAGCTTACCTCATGGAAAACTATGGATTGACAATATTTTTCTATAAGTTATTCTCTCAGTAAAACCTCGGAGGCAACGTGTTTGCGCATAACATTGGCGAAAATTGACTCCTTTTGTTTTCAAAATGTCCGCGTGACACAATTTATAGCTGTAAGATACTTATAAATAGTGGAGCAAAAATCCTGCTTTCTACTTCTAAATCAGTTTCGGAACACTGTGGATATCTTAGAACACTATAGGTGGGAGAAATGAGGAAATCCTATGAAAAATCAGGAAGTTTGGTGGATTTGAGAAATTCCGTAACATTATTTTCCAAATTTTTCAGATTTTGATTAAGGCTTTCGGCTTCTTTATTCACAATTGAAATTACCTCTGTTTTCTGTATTCCTTTTTCACTATCATGACTCGCATAGGCATATTTGCATCAACTTGGTAGTTATTGGAGTTGGCATACTATAATCATTAAGCTGACAAATTTGTCGAAATCGTCGTACATGATGCTCGCATGGTTAGTGATCATCATTTGCATTCAAATTAAATATAATGCCTGAAATCGAAAATGTATTTATCATAAATACTAAAGTTTGCATAACTGTGCAAACAAATAAGAAATTCATCGATGTATACAAAACAATCGTTCAAAGCCAAAAATCGTGGTATCCTGAGGCTATCGGGTTGGGCTATGCTATTTAACAGATGGAAACCAGGATTGGGCGACTCCTCAAGATACTAGATACCGATCTGATGCTTGACCTCATTTGTGTTCGATCGGAAGCAAAATAACTGCTGTTCCTAGGCAGACATACAGTCTTGAAAAACAAAACGCATTTTGGCAGAGTCAGTTTCCGCAGTAACCTGCTTATTATAATATGGGCTTGCTAGAGTCGAACAACTTTTCGAGGTTGTCCTTCTAACGTGTTCCCCTAGCAACGATAGTTTAGGAATTTTTAATGACGTACTACGGGTTCGGAAAGATTCTTGGTGGAGTAGAATAGATTTTGAGTGGTTATCATATTAATGAACCAGGATTCATTAATTTTGCTGAACGGTCGCATAATTTTATTAACCGATTGTTTTATTCTTGGAATGGATACATCTATATTGGGTACATCTATTGAAGAATGAGTGTCCGTATGATTGTCCTCAGCTGGAGTGTGATCTCTGTGCATAGTTGTCACTGGCCCTTCTTTGTTGAGCTCCTCGTTGTTGGCAGGCGATGGAGAACGAGAGGAGAGTCAAATCTTCTATAATATAGAAGATTTGACTCTCCTCTCGTTCTCCATCATTTGAAAGCCTCAACGAGCATATTATGCTCGTTGAGGCTTTCAAATGATGGAGTGCGATCTAAAAGGTAAGAGGCCGGGATAAGATTGTAACGATTTATTCGAACTGTGCTGACAAAAGTATTCAAAAGGTCTGATCTCGGTTCTTGTAGAATATCTACTATCTGAACATGACGTGTGATTATAATAATCGGCGACTCACGACCGAATTTTTAATACCCTGACCGCAGTGACGCCAGAACATGCTCACGTGTTCACTGCAGTAAACAATGGACGAGGAAATCCACCGTTTTTCTACCCAGCGTTCCACTTAAGTTTGTACGATCTGGGAGGCGGACCTGATTGGCGAGCGATGCCCATTCATCAAAAGCCGGTACGAACTGACAGCTATCCTACCACAACCGGCAAATCGGCAGGCCTCAGTACGAACGGAAACAGCTAACAACTTCCATCCTGTGTATGCGCAAATACAAAAACAGCAGTACCATAGTCGGATAGGTTATTCGGCCAGGTCAGGTTTGAAGATTTTAATTGTTCGTCGTCGGCGGGATATGAAATGACGTTGCGAGGTCCGAAAACTCCATTCGTGGCCCTGAATTATTTCCTCATGATCGTAACTTTGGTTTGCTGTAGACATCGACCGACTGCCCAGTAAATCGAATAGCAAAGTCCCTTGTTGAAAAGGAAATAAAACTAACTTCAAAATTATTCTTGATCATGAGTGGTAGTTTTTCACAAAAATCTTTCAATTTATCATCTTTCTTTTCAGTATAAGATTAAATTATAGTATTCCAAGAGGAAAAAAATGTTTCCTATCGATAAATATGAACATTCGAAACTTCGAATATTTGAAAATTCAAACGTTCGAATCGGTTTTGGTTCCTCAAAATGTACAATCATAATAAGTTTGAATTGATTGAATTAGGTATTAGCGCAGCATCCTATGTGGTTCCGTTCTGTATTGACTTACGAATTGAAAATTCGTCTTATTGAGGATCATATACCTACTTTTTACTATGTTTGTATTTTGTAGTTGTAAAATGTAGTAAAAAGAATTTGGAAAAATTATTGTTGACAATTTGGAAATACTCAAAAGAGATAAACGTCGCAAAATGAACCTGCCTACGCTGTTACAACTGTTGGATAGATGGGAGTGTACGATTGGGAACAACACACGCGATGTTTGAGAATACCTTACGTTGCAAAGGTCAAGGCACTATAATGTGTGAACGATTGTCGACTCGGGCATGACTCAAATAAGGGCACACAGAACGAAACAAGGAGGCTTTGCGATTCCTTTTATCTTGCTTCTAGGACTTCAAAAAAATCGAGATTTCGCACGTTCTAGTTTATTGTAAAGACCTAACGATCATCTTAATTCCATCCCTATTCATTCCTATGGTTAATAAATGAAATAATAATAACAGAGAGTGTCTGCGATTGTGGATGGTAAAGTAGCCTAATGATTAAATGCAGTATTCAGCTTCAGACTGTCTTGCTGCGAATAGAACCGACGATAATTTGAAAACCGGTTCAACGTCCTCAACTCGTTTTGACTCCGGAAGGTGAAGAACCCCACATATGCAAGATGATAATCTCAGGAACAAAATGCTTGGTTAAGACCAAGATGGATGAAATAATGGAGATTATTTTCGTGCTCAACAACACCGACAACCAGTAGGAACGAGTTGATAAACTCAAAAAATCATTTATGTGCAATTTATATTAACGTTCAATATTATATGCAATTAGCATTGATTGAATGCCTGATAAACATCAGTGACCATTTATAGTTAGTTCGTACTAGTCTCGCTACTACATAATATTATTTTTCCGGAATTACTTCACGATAGGTAGCGCACGGTTTTTTGCCTTGACGAGATAAATTAACTTTTTCAATTATTTCTTCAATCGAATTACAAAATCGCTTGCATATTCTATTTATTACCCAGTTGTAATTCACGAACATTTTTACAATTTGAATGAATAATAAAACCAAAATAATGAAATTAATCTTTTGCAGTCAGCAGAAGTCGACCAAAATTAGTGGAATTTCTCAGACAAACTTTTGGATTTCAACATAATTTGTCATTAATCAAGAATAATAATACAAAAGTAAATCACAAAAATTCAGATGAAATATAAACGCTAGGCAAATGGAGTACATTATGTGACTCTGAAGACACTTAGGTGAAATGATGTTGCAGAAAACCGTTCCTGCAACTCTAATTAATTAGATCCAGTCATAAGGTAACTGGCGTTCAAGCATCGTACCTTCATTTTCATTCGTTTTTTATGTTACCAACCTTATGACTGACAGGTTACATAATAGACATCTGTCTATGAGATGAATTGTAGCAAACATTGACTTTCCATTGAGAATTATAATGATTTGCGCGGCTGTAGCTGAAGAACGTACATGTTTTGAACGAGGCTAGACCAATCCCATTAACTTCGTCAACAGGATTCTAACTTAACAAGTTCTATTCAAGTTTTCGCCTTTTGAATCGGTAAGAGACGTTCGCGATTGTTAAAATAGACGTAGATATTTCCGAATAGGCCTCAAAAGTAAAGAGAAAGGAGAAAAAGAGTGTGGGACACAAAAAAAAGAAGCAACTCCAGAAGGAAAAAGGAGTGGGAAAAAATAAAGACCTACTTTCAAGTGAGTGGTATTTTTGTACTATTTATCAGAAATATTGTTGTAATAATATCATAATATTCGTCAACTATTTTTTATATAGTCGAATAAATTGAAGTAGGTAATTATTTACCTATCTCAGTTCGAATTGCATACGTTCCCCAATCATAGGCTTGAATTTTTTCCAGATGGAGAAAAAAAGATTAATTTTTTTCAGGCTGTGGACGTCCCAAAAGAATTCCTCGAACCAGACCCGGAAATTGTGACTACCTAGTCGAGCTTCCTAAAATTTTTCAGGAACGATGCTCTCTTATTCATTGTTGAAAAGACCAACCTTTATTATTTACAAAAGACCGGCTAAGGGTCTTGCGTAACTAGAGCAGACGTTCAAAATTATATATTGCCATTGAAATGTTGAAAATTGCCACTGATGGGGCTATTTTCAATTCCATCGAAGCAGTTCGAAGCTCACATTTTTTAAAATAAATCGTCATTTTAGTTACAACGTAGTGTACCTCATGTTACTGTTGTTTGAACTATTTCTAAAATATTTCCTTTTACCACATAAGCATGGAAGAAAAATTATGTGAATTCCTACAACCCTCTACTTGTGATATTTGAATTCTAAGTCGTGAGTCATAATTACATGTCAGTATCAGTCTGATAATATTTTTATTGAACTGTAATAGGTAATTATTATTGTGATAATTGGAACTACCCTTGCTGCTTCCCATGGAAATTGCTTTTTATTATATTATATATTTATTATGGCTTGCAAGAATCTATATTTGCAAGGATTAGTACTGGGTGGCTAAGATATCCAAAAGCCATAGATGAGTATGGTTTTGGTGGTTGGTCATCAATAATGGGATCTGGGGTACGAACGAAGTACTCAATGATTCTATTCACAATATTTCAACGCAATCTAATCTACCCTCCAACAATTTGTGGCACTAGGCAGAACAAGCCGGATTCGTGGGTGTTGACAACGTGAGGCTGTGACGTCACCTTGAGCCACATTTCAGAAGCACTGGCAACCGTGCAATCAGCCGACTCTGCTGTCAATCTTGGAAGAATTTACGATTGACAAACCGTTTCGATAGGCGCTTTAAAAGGACAGTTATAACTTTCTCGCATCTTAATTACATTGGACGTGCCCTTTGTACGGTGATCATAGCTTGTCATGAAAGGCTCATACCGGCTCATATCATTAATTAACTGTCATATTAATAACGCAAGCCTTTACGCTATACATTGGGGCATTCAATTGTAAATAACTGAGAACGGTGACATCTATGAATAACAACACTTTTTTACGAGCTTAACACAGTTGAATAACGATTTTGGTTCACCTGGAATTAAATTTGACAACTGTGAAGTATCCAAAGAGGAAGTCAACCTTTAACTGCCATGTTTATGTACCTTTTTACTGCGATGTTTGTAAAACCGAAAAGTCGGATTCATTTTCATTGCGCTATTATACTCAGAAACACTTTCTGAAAAAGTGTTTATGCGTCCGTCTGACTGCCGTCAAAAAGTTACTAAGGTTAGCATGTCTCAGTTGAAAGTTATGAGATTTAATGAATTTTCAGAAAATGTTCTTCAAGGAAATGTGCAAAAGCATACGTTTCCGGATTTTTTTTTATCGTGGACGGCGCTGAGGAATGCGGCTAGAATAAGGACTGTAGTGGGATCTAGTGGATTCACGAGTGATTTTTAGTTACGTTAGGGTGTTACAGAGGTCGCTGGAAAGTTTTCTGATGGTAGGAGGTAAACAAAACGGAAAACGGTTATCTCATTGCTACACGTGTCTGCTTGAGTGCCCAACATCTCGGGTCGAGTCTAAAGATTCTCTAACTCCAGAGTAAGATAATAAGCAATTTTCTTGAACTTATTTCAGTTTTTGTTGATATTTTGGGTTCATTTCATGTTTTCTCACCATAGAAATACTTCAAATCTGGAAAAGTATTTTGATTTGAAGGTTTAATTGCGTGTACACACACTGGCCTGACAGAAGAGCTGTTTCCCAATGTGTGGACTGCTGTTCACAAACTGGAAAATGCACTGATGCACGTATTCCCATAGTTAAGATGTTATTTTCGTAGCCTGCCTTCTGCCTTTCAATAAGTCTTAAAACCTAGGAGGAGAGGCGTTTTTTTCCAGTACCTATGTGAACGGCAAAATAGGAAAAAAAATCATACTGTCCACACATTGGACTTCAAGTGTCCAGTCTGCGAGCGGTTCATTTTACTTAGATAATTAGATATTAGGCACAAAGTTGAGTAGGTACCTACCTACACTTCCATTATATTTATTTAGGATTTATTTTTTTCAACAAGAAGTCACTATTCCTCCTATGGGAAAAATGTGTCACAGCCTCACATCCATCCAACCCTCCCCTTGAAACGGAGACAACTGTTACATTGGAGAATAACCCTTCTGGTTCCCAGAATTCCATCCCATCTCCAAATTTGTGCGAAGCTAATGAACCAGGAACATCTCATGTGTCGCCTGAATTTTTAGATGTAATGAGCATGCCAGTGGACTTCTCAGGCGAGTGGGATCTCAACCTTGATCCGAATTTGACAGGTCCTAATTATATCAATGCTGAATCTACCACCGTTGAAGCAGTCAGCAATATTCCTGTTATTGATACAACAATAACCAAAGTTGTGGGATTTCACCAAAACATATCGTTGAATTATCCACTCCCATACAAGAAAACACTTGTCACACCTACTAACTGGGAGGATCAGACAGAAAGATTGAAGAGTATTTGGGCCAAAGAGTTGACGTTACCTGACCGAGGAAAAGAAGGTAGGTACTACGAAGAGAACAACTGGAGCAGTCACAAAGCAGTATTGTATTGCTGAGTCTGATTGGCAAAAAGAGCAAGACCAGAAAGAGAAAGAAGAGAAAGAAAAGGCCAAAGCAGAGAAAGCTAAACAAAGGGAAGAGAAGAAATCTGAACTAGAAAAAATGAAAGCAAGAAAACTGGAATCCAAATCCGAGAAAAAAACACGAAATTCAAAACAAAAGAAAGAAACATAAAAAAAAGAAAATCTGGCAGAGCAGCAAGGAAGACACTACCAGAAAGCTCCAGCAATGCACCAAGAAGCTCTACGGAAGCATGTTGACAAGACAGAACTGTTGAAGACAGTACCTACTGAAGAACGCAGATGTCCCTCTTGTGATGGGTTGTACGATTCTCCAACTCAGGAAGATTGGATCGTGTGTAACAAATGCAATGTTTGGTGGCATGAAGACTGCACATATTATATGGGATTAGGGGAATTCAAATGCTTTGAGTGCGAAGCACAAGAAGAAGATTAATTACTTTCTAGGCCATTTTGTTGGTCAAGTTACCCTTTTTAATAAAATGTGATTTTTTGTGAATGTGATTTTATTTAGGTAGAAGATGATAGCTTCTAATTATGCATAATACAGCTGTGTGTTGATTAAGAAAACATTCATGACAGTTTTGTGATCAGATGAGTAGGAACTACAACCTACATTACCTTTATACAAACCTTTCTCGTTTGAACTAGTCTGTGTTTTGTATTAAGGCTGTAATTTCGAAGACTGATTGCAGTGCCTTACTGCTTACATACAAGTATGTTTAGCATAAAGTATTTAACGAATTTAAAGTATTAACCCACTATAATATTTTTAGAACCTCTATGTTTCAGTCAATAATAAAGTTCCTCTTTGACGTTGTTGCTTATTACATTAAAAATAAAACCTACCTAAAGATTTCCCTTTTCATAAATAATGCTGAAATTTCAGGCATTAAATTTTTCAAATTGCACTGTTTTCTATCCTGATTGTCATAAAAACCAGGAAAAACGGAAATATGATAGGTACAAACAAAAAATTACCTTACCTAGGTACCTACTTATTATTTAAATGACATAATATCATCTTATTATTTTAATTACATAACGTAAATTTCATAGTACCGTCCGCGTTCACTAACTAGAAGCTAATTGTTCACATACATGAAAGGTTTTGTTCACAAACTGGCGAACAGCTCTTTTTCCAAATTTCCCTTTCGTGTTCATTCTGTACCTACGCAATGAAGCTGCGTTTTCTAATTCTAATATAATTTCGATTCTTGAATAGATTTTGAAGCACTAGGGGCCGGGAAAGCCAGGAAAAAATTGAATAGAGCCTTTGATAATTTTCATGATTTGGGAATAAGCCGTAGCACTTTAAAGTACAATTTGGAAGCTAAGGCTATCATGATGAATTCAAGTAAAATATAGTCCAGCCATCAATGAATTAATGAGGGAATGTGTGATAGCCATCTCCAACGGCTCATGAAATTGAATACGACCAACAGCGAGATGAGTACTACCTAGCGAGTAAGGCGGAAACTTCCAGCCACAGTAAGTTACCAAACACGCCGTTAGGGAGGGTTTACGTGATCAATAAAGTACCAATTACTGGAGACACCTAACAATGAATATTGTTAAACTCTTACCTGCTAGAATTTATACCTATCACCAAGAAGATCGCTCCCATTCCCGGTCAAAGGGCTCGGCTCCCCTTGGGCTGGGACAGGAGAAATGTGGTAAGCATACCCAAGTAGGTATAATAATTTCAAATATTACGAACTCAATTTTTCGATCACGCATTTGAGTTACACATTATCCAGCATACTTAAACACACTAACTGTTGGACAGTGAAATCTGAAGAAGAATAATAATTACATTTATGTTATAACCATGTCAGGTTACAAAACCATGTGCAGTGGGCAGTCTCAACCGAATCGTTGCACCGCAACCTTCTGTCCGTTTTACGTGTACGATATTTTTTCTTTTCATTAAGATCTATACTTCATCGAAGTGCTTTTAATACATATCCAAAACGTCAACACTAACCCTATTTCATTTTCCAGGGTAAATAAACTAACCCAGGGTAAATGATTTTTCAAGCGCTCCAGCATTATTTACAAGATTGATGAACAACAGTTTGGTTCAAAAACTATTTTCATTTGATCTTAGACTTATCGTCTCAACTAGCCCATCCTGCCGAATTTCATCAAAATCTGATTTTCAATGAAAATGACAAATGGATATTTCGAGGAAAGTGTACCTGATATCAGAAAAAATCGGCACAATCAAAGCTTTTCATTGCATCAACTTCCAAAATTATTGATTTAGTTTATTGCTTGCGAAGCTTCATCAGGAAACCCCATTCGAAGAAAATGTTCGAAATTCGAATTTCTAGGCGATTGACATTATTTTGCTCTGCAGGCAAATGAAAATGCAATAACTCATCGTTTCAAAACCCTGAATTCAGTAAAATTTAATTTTGTATAAGTAGGTACCAATATGAAATGCGACTACAAGGAAAGAACTAATATTTTATTTTTTTTTTTTTAAGGTTTTTGATTATTTACTGCTATTTATATACTTATATTGACTGCGCCTTTGCACCCTGAGGTACGTTTTCATTAACGGTTTGGTAGAATTTTAGCGATCAAGACCGTGGAAATCTCTATGATCGGCGGAAAATGGAAATCGCATTATACTGTAAACGAACAATTTACTAAGTCTTCGTGACATTCCTTTACAAACTCTTCTCCGTAAAACGAACCATTGTCAGAATAAGGTATGCGCGGAATTAATGCGTAAAAGGGAAAACTGAGCTAAATGAGAGGGTCGCCTGTGCACAAAAGGGACAAACCGAGCAGCCTATTGTAACTATGTTTGAGTCAGAAATGAGAACATAGTTCTGAGAAGTTACTGTTAATCGTAGCGACAGCCCGACTCCGGTATACGCTCTCTGGACTTTCATTGCATCGTGCCGAGTCGTTTCAGAGGATGGAAATAACTGGGGAGGAATGCTTCGAGTTGAATAAGTTACTAGAGTAATGGTTGCTAGATGGCCGAGTGAAAATGAAAGTATCGTAGAGTCTTTTCGCAGCTACTGTGAAAAAGTGTGTCGAAAGAAGCTAACCAAGTCATCAGCGAGATAGGTCAGTTATTCCTCATAAAAACTATTAGAACCCACGTGGGGGAAAGCAACAGCCACAAAAAATGCTTTGCCACGTGCTTCCTCATCCATCATTCGACATGATGGAAATAACCAGAAATGTTAACCGATTAATAGTAAGGATTGTTCACTCTTAGATTCGCAGTTTGCTGTAAAAATCTCCATGTGGGTAGTTATTTTTAGTAGTTATCTTTCAAGTCTCCTGAGCTTCGTTTGGCCCCGAAATTGACGTTATTAGGTACATGAAAAAGAGGATCAACATAACGTACGTATGAGGCTCGCACAACTTGAGAAGATCAGAATAACTGGCATTACTACCAACTAACTGGCCAATAACTGGTTATCACCTTTTGGCAGTACGCTGCACTATTATCTTTTGCATAATCACCCAGCATTCCGTCAAAAAACTAAGAAGGGATTCTCTGATTGTTCTTAGGATAGTCAACTTACCTAGTTTACGATTTTTTTTTTTTTTTTTCTATCGCTACAGTATACTAAAGCGAGAGCGACTTTCCGGTTTTCGTGTCGTCTTTTCATCTACCACTAATCATCTAAAAATCATAACTACCATTAGAAAATCATAATCATAGAATTGTAAGCGGAATTCAAGTCAAATTCAGCAGTAGCAGACGGTAATGTTATCGGTTTTAACAGCGAAATGAGCCATCTTACTACCGCTGCGACGGACATGATGAATGGACCTATCTCCAAACAATAACAACCTCAATTAGTTGACTTAGGGTCCGACAATATCGCCGCGTACGTTGCTTCGCCGGTATTGTTGAAACCCAGTGCATGTGTGTGGCTTTAGCTTGTATTAATACTGACTGGTAGTAGATACCGAGAGAAGTCAGTAGGCGGAGAGATGACGTATCGCTGGTCGGTCGAGACAGCTTGGTGTGTCCCATGTCGATAAAGTGGCCCCGTTTGTATGTTAACTGACAGCCCAAACTCGCTATCATTGGTCGAAGTCCGGATAGCTGTCGGGCTCAATTGAAAATGCGGTAATCCGTAATTAATATACATCGATGAGTTCGGTATTCCGCACGAATAATACCTTATACTAGACGTCAGATCTGACTAGAGCCAGATTTCGTTGGGATCGGTATGATAATGTATGAGATACCTACCGAGATCAATACGAATTAGTACAGTAAGATGAATTCGCCTAATGCTGAGTGAGAGAAGGCGTTACTTTCTGTTAATTGTAAATTGGGAGGCATGAGCTCCATATTAAATGAATTCAAGTTCATTCCTCATTGAAGTGAAGTATGAAAAAGTAAATTTTCCTACGGAAAGCCTAGATGATGAAGTCATCAGAAGGGAGAACAAAAATCGAAAACAACAAGAGGAAAGGATAGAGAGTGAGGTATAGAATAATTCTATTGAAACAATAATCTTAGAACTTAGAGATTTACATCCACCATACTGTTTCATACAGCCGTGCACACAGTTTCCAATAAATTATTTTAAACGCTTGCTATGCAGCAGAACATAATAATTATTGTAAGTACGGTAGATACTAAGTATGTACCACTCGAATCGCGTTACTTTCTTTTCAAGCCCGGTGAATAAACAGCAATAGCATAAATAGACATTGAATTAAAATAACAGTATAATATTCTCCTGCCCTTTCATTTTCGTTGAACATGCGTACAAACGTAATGCAGTATCACCGCTTAGAATTCTACCTAATTAAAAATTTGGGAAAAATTTTGATGTGACAGCATTTTCGACTCGGCATTCAGTTCAACCGGTTCCAATTTTCTGATCACTCGGATTCCATCTCTGCACGCAGGATGTGACCATTGCAGAATAATGTAAATATTCGACCCAATACACCGTGAAGCCCTTCATCGCAGCGAGGAGACTATTAAAATGCTAATGACTCCCTGTTGGATGATTCAAAATCGTTTTAATTTCCACCTCGCTTTTCATAACGAGGATGGCATAGAAAAAAGTTAACCGTCTCATTAATTTATATCAACCTCGTCAGGCACCAGCGCTCTCCCTTTATAATATAAATAGCTTTTGGATATCCACTCGTATTCTCCCTTTGCGGTAATGAATTCTCAGGCTGTAATTAATTTGAAGATTCGCCGCATTTAAGGGGAACTGCTGTTGGCTCGAGTGCGAATATGAATGAATGGCAAGATTGTCTTGGTATCTGAGTGGTTATAATTCATTTTGCACTGAATCACGCTACATTTGCAGTCATATCATACCCTCAGTATTTTCATAAAATCTGTATGACATGCGAGCTACCACAAGGAAACTGATCAACAACATATTTTGGAAATAGATGATTTTTTTTTTTTTTTTAACAGAGCGTATAAACCCAACGTTAATTTATTCCCCGCGACTCAAAAATATTTTATCTTCTAAGATCTTTCATTCCACTCGTGTCTCCGAATTTCACAATGTTAGCATCATCCATGGGACGACTGTGTCTCACAGAATATCGATCCTACTCTGGTGAAACTATCTGGGATATTCTGCGGCATAACCGCATCAAATTCGGCGCGATCGGATCAGTGGTTTAGTGCACGATGGTAAAGCATTTGTTGTCAACCAGATGTCAGTGTTTTTTAACCTCGACTCACAACGTAAAAGATGCCGTTCTTAGAATAGAATTTTAACCTTACCTGTTGTAGCTGTAAATATTATTCGAAAGTGATGTATTCAACATTCGCATTGTCTAGAAAGCGTTTCATTTTTTCAGCGTTTTTTTTCTCTCTCGCCATTCCCTCTCGTCCGGTTTGCGATACGCTGTGTGTTTTTCGAGTTGAAAGCAAAAAGCGAAAAGGAAGTTGACACGATTCGATGCCAAAACTTGTGAATTATTCATTCGCAAGGGGAATTATGACCCCTTTCTTAAATATATAACTAGGTGTTAACGCAGCGGAAAGTCAAGGCGTCTGAGAGGAAGGTTGAAAAGCAATTATTCTGCAGCAGCTTACGTCGCGAATTTGCATTTCAACCCCTTTTGCCGGCCTTCGGAAAGGAAGCGAACGTTGTTAAAGAAGAGCTAATGTTTTATTGGTGTCCAACTTCCAGACTAGTCTCAGGAAAAATTTAAATGTTGTCCTTGAAAGGAACCATTTGATTTTCTTAATTACTGCAATTGGATAGTTTAGATGGTCGTGTTAGGATTCCACGCTTGATACGTGCAACAGGCGCAAAACTTAAATCGACGAGTTTTGTGCATTCGCATTTTTTGAAAAATCCTACGCTTAAGTTTACAAATCACACGAAATGCACGCACATAGAGTTTTAACTGTCTATTATGAACAGTGAGTGAAGAACTACTATCAACTGTTGCGGATCGATGATGCCATTATTATCGATCTATGATAATCAGAAATCCCATAATAATCATTGCTATCAGAGAGTCTCTTAAAAAACACGTGAGATATAATTTCATTGGAAATAATAAAAACTAAATCAGTTTCTGATGTATCAGTTTTCAAAACTGAATATCAACTCGTAAAGAAATCTTTCCAGTTCCTGTTGCTTTTGAAAAAAGGTTTATTTTATTTTCATTCAGAGTATAGACGATGAATGGTGAGACTTGTTCGGGCGAAATTGAATACGATGATTTGCATGAGAATTGATGAAGGTGAAGGTGTTACAGATCTAGTCGGCTCCTAACGCGATAGCTTTAGTTCGATCTGGACGAAACGTATAGTTCAACATTATTTTCTCTTCCATTTTTCCCATCCGCCTGTTTTTTTTCTACTTCCCCTCTTCCAAACTACGCTGGGAACCACCTCGAATACATTTAAATAGCTGCTAAGCGACTACGGGGAAGGTCGGCTGGTCCTTTGTTCGCTCGCCACTTCTTGGCACCTTTTTGCGTTGGTGAGCCAAAGAATGAAACTTTCCACTCGACTTTATATCAGTTTTCTAGAACGAATATCATGGGATGGAGGAATTTCTATGCAAACCATTTTCGACGTCTCTTCACTAAAGCTCAGAATACGGGAGAAGTTGTTAATTCCAAGAGGAAGAAAAACAAACTGGAGCCAAGGATTTAAGTGGAGAAGTACAAGTATGAAAAAAGGATGATTCGTGCTCCTTCTGTTGCCGGTCTTCTCTATAGCAGTGGCCTTAAATCTTCAATCTTTGTATTCAACTTAGTTAGTGATATTTGACAAATTAAATTAAACTTTCATCCTTGATTACATCATCTTATGTTTGAACTATATTGCACTGACGAACCAGTTCCGGAACCAGTTCCGTTCCGGAACGGAATGGAACTGGTTCCGGAACTGGTTCCGGAACTGGTTTCGGAACGGAACTGGTTCCGGAACTGAACTGGTTCCGGAACGGAACTGGTTCGGGAACGGAACTGGTTCCGGAATGGAACTGGTTCCGGAACGGAACTGGTTCCGGAACTGATTCCGGAACTGGTTCCGGAACGGAACTGGTTCCGGAACTGATTCCGGAACTGGTTCCGGGACGGAACTGGTTCCGGATCGGAACTGGTTCCGGAACGGAACTGGTTCTGGAACGGAACTGGTTCCGGAACGGAACTGGTTCCGGAACGGAACTGGTTCCGGAACTGGTTCTGGAACGGAACTGGTTCCGGAACGGAACTGGTTCCGGAAAGGAACTGGTTCCGGAACTGGTTCCGGAAAGGAACTGGTTCCGGAACTGGTTCCGGAACGGAACTGGTTCCGGAATGGAACTGGTTCCGGAACGGAACTGGTTCCGGAACTGGTTCTGGAACGGAACTGGTTCCGGAACTGGTTCCGGAATGGAACTGGTTCCGAACGGAACCAGTTCCGGAACTGGTT
The DNA here is from genome assembly GCA_037159825.1 of Tupiocoris notatus. Taxonomy (NCBI): domain Eukaryota; kingdom Metazoa; phylum Arthropoda; class Insecta; order Hemiptera; family Miridae; genus Tupiocoris; species Tupiocoris notatus. Next base: position 1,082,591 of record JASJUZ010000125.1, on the reverse strand, counting down.
CGGGAAATGGTTCCGGAACGGAATTGGTTCCGTTCCGGAACCAGTTCCGGAACCAGTTCCGACCCGGAACCAGTTCCGACCCGGAACCAGTTCCGGAACCAGTTCCGACCCGGAACCAGTTCCGGAACCAGTTCCGACCCGGAACCAGTTCCGGGACCAGTTCCGACCCGGAACCAGTTCCGGAACCAGTTCCGTTCCGGAACCAGTTCCGTTCCGGAACCAGTTCCGTTCCGGAACCTGTTCCGGAACCAGTTCCGACCCGGAACCAGTTCCGGAACCAGTTCCTACCCGGAACCAGTTCCGGAACCAGTTCCGACCCGGAACCAGTTCCGGAACCAGTTCCGGAACCAGTTCCAGAACCAGTTCCGGAACCAGTTCCGGAACCAGTTCCAGAACCAGTTCCGGAACCAGTTCCGGAACCAGTTCCGGAACCAGTTCCGTTCCGGAACCAGTTCCGTTCCGGAACCAGTTCCGGAACCAGTTCCGTTCCGGAACCAGTTCCGTTCCGGAACCAGTTCCGTTCCGGAACCAGTTCCGTTTCGGAACCAGTTCCGACCCGGAACCAGTTCCGGAACCAGTTCCGTTCCGGAACCAGTTCCGACCCGGAACCAGTTCCGCAACCGGTTCCTACCCGGAACCAGTTCCGGAACCAGTTCCGACCCGGAACCAGTTCCGGAACCAGTTCCGGAACCAGTTCCGACCCGGAACCAGTTCCGGAACCAGTTCCGACCCGGAACCAGTTCCGGAACCAGTTCCTACCCGGAACCAGTTCCGGAACCAGTTCCGACCCGGAACCAGTTCCGGAACCAGTTCCGGAACCAGTTCCGGAACCAGTTCCTACCCGGAACCAGTTCCGGAACCAGTTCCGACCCAGAACCAGTTCCGGAACCAGTTCCAGAACCAGTTCCGACCCGGAACCAGTTCCGGAACCAGTTCCGGAACCAGTTCCGGAACCAGTTCCGACCCGGAACCAGTTCCGGAACCAGTTCCGGAACCAGTTCCGACCCGGAACCAGTTCCGGAACCAGTTCCGGAACCAGTTCCGTTCCGGAACCAGTTCCGTTCCGGAACCAGTTCCGTTCCGGAACCAGTTCCGTTCCGGAACCAGTTCCGTTCCGGAACCAGTTCTGGAACCAGTTCCGGAACCAGTTCCGACCCGGAACCAGTTCGGTAACCAGTTCCGTTCCGGAACCAGTTCCGACCCGGAACCAGTTCCAGAACCAGTTCCGGGACCAGTTCCGACCCGGAACCAGTTCCGGAATCAGTTCCGACCCGGAACCAGTTCCGGAACCAGTTCCGACCCGGAACCAGTTCCGGAACCAGTTCCGACCCGGAACCAGTTCCGGAACCAGTTCCGGAACCAGTTCCGACCCGGAACCAGTTCCGACCCGGAACCAGTTCCGGAACCAGTTCCGGAACCACTTCCGACCCAGAACCAGTTCCGGAACCAGTTCCGACCCGGAACCAGTTCCGGAACCAGTTCCTACCCGGAACGATTATACTACGCATTATAATATTATAATACGCATATGTCATAGCTATCGAAAACTTTGCACATTGCAAGTTCACACGCAGTAATTTTTGAGAAAGAGAAAAAAGGGAAACTTCATCGGGAATGAAATATGAGCAAACAGCGAGCTAATTCCGCGTCTTAGGTTGATTAATAGTGTTGGAAAATCCGATATAATTGAATGCCACTGAATGCGTGAGCTTGGTGCGAGGAAGGGCGTCCCATGTGCAGCTGGTGCGGGCGCAGATGCGGTGAAAATAGCGTCAAGCTCCAGGCTTGGCGTTGTGTCACACCACTACTATCGACTGTTAAACTTGAGGTCACCGATGCTGTATTCGTTATTTACGTACGTGCGAGTCAGTACTTGTGTAAATCCGGACGGTATTACACATGTCACTTAACGAACGTAACATATTTTGAGTGTTGTACAGCATCCGACGAGGGGGAAAGAAAGCTCATGAGCTCACGTGATAATACCATACTGGCGAGATAGGCCTCAGCGATTGTTCAAAGAATTACAATTGGCTGTAATTCATAATTATATTAGTGTCTCTGCTTACCAGACTCGTTATAAGCTGTTAATCGATAAAAGCCGTCTGAAGGTCGTCCAGATGGAGACTTCTTTGAAAGCTGGCCAAAAAACATTAATCAGCATGTTAGGTTCTAAAGTTTTCAGGTTATAGCATGGCTTGGAGTGTGAACAACGTGATAGAAAACTGGATTATAATAATTTCCTCATGTTGGGGGGTTCCGCTTTGTGGAAAATATTAAACCCCCATCGTTGTGCGACTATTATCTCTCTGCGTCTAGTTTTTTTTCCCTCTTAGATTAATTACCCAAAGTACCTTTTTTGAATTAGCTCCAGTTCCGTTCTGGAACCAGTTCCGACCCGGAACCAGTTCCGGAACCAGTTCCGACCCGGAACCAGTTCCGGAACCAGTTCCGACCCGGAACCAGTTCCGGAACCAGTTCCGACCCGGAACCAGTTCCGGAACCAGTTCCGTTCCGGAACCAGTTCCGGAACCAGTTCCGTTCCGGAACCAGTTCCGGAACCAGTTCCGTTCCGGAACCAGTTCCGTTCCGGAACCAGTTCCGACCCGGAACCAGTTCCGGAACCAGTTTCGACCCGGAACCAGTTCCAACCCGGAACCAGTTCCGACCCGGAACCAGTTCCGACCCGGAACCAGTTCCGACCCGGAACCAGTTCCGACCCGGAACCAGTTCCGGGACCAGTTCCGACCCGGAACCAGTTCCGGAACCAGTTCCGTTCCGGAACCAGTTCCGTTCCGGAACCAGTTCCGTTCCGGAACCTGTTCCGGAACCAGTTCCGACCCGGAACCAGTTCCGGAACCAGTTCCTACCCGGAACCAGTTCCGGAACCAGTTCCGACCCGGAACCAGTTCCGGAACCAGTTCCGGAACCAGTTCCAGAACCAGTTCCGGAACCAGTTCCGGAACCAGTTCCAGAACCAGTTCCGGAACCAGTTCCGGAACCAGTTCCGGAACCAGTTCCGTTCCGGAACCAGTTCCGTTCCGGAACCAGTTCCGGAACCAGTTCCGTTCCGGAACCAGTTCCGTTCCGGAACCAGTTCCGTTTCGGAACCAGTTCCGACCCGGAACCAGTTCCGGAACCAGTTCCGTTCCGGAACCAGTTCCGACCCGGAACCAGTTCCGCAACCGGTTCCTACCCGGAACCAGTTCCGGAACCAGTTCCGACCCGGAACCAGTTCCGGAACCAGTTCCGGAACCAGTTCCGGAACCAGTTCCGACCCGGAACCAGTTCCGGAACCAGTTCCGACCCGGAACCAGTTCCGGAACCAGTTCCTACCCGGAACCAGTTCCGGAACCAGTTCCGACCCGGAACCAGTTCCGGAACCAGTTCCGGAACCAGTTCCGGAACCAGTTCCTACCCGGAACCAGTTCCGGAACCAGTTCCGACCCAGAACCAGTTCCGGAACCAGTTCCAGAACCAGTTCCGACCCGGAACCAGTTCCGGAACCAGTTCCGGAACCAGTTCCGGAACCAGTTCCGACCCGGAACCAGTTCCGGAACCAGTTCCGGAACCAGTTCCGACCCGGAACCAGTTCCGGAACCAGTTCCGGAACCAGTTCCGTTCCGGAACCAGTTCCGTTCCGGAACCAGTTCCGTTCCGGAACCAGTTCCGTTCCGGAACCAGTTCTGGAACCAGTTCCGGAACCAGTTCCGACCCGGAACCAGTTCGGTAACCAGTTCCGTTCCGGAACCAGTTCCGACCCGGAACCAGTTCCAGAACCAGTTCCGGGACCAGTTCCGACCCGGAACCAGTTCCGGAATCAGTTCCGACCCGGAACCAGTTCCGGAACCAGTTCCGACCCGGAACCAGTTCCGGAACCAGTTCCGACCCGGAACCAGTTCCGGAACCAGTTCCGGAACCAGTTCCGACCCGGAACCAGTTCCGACCCGGAACCAGTTCCGGAACCAGTTCCGGAACCACTTCCGACCCAGAACCAGTTCCGGAACCAGTTCCGACCCGGAACCAGTTCCGGAACCAGTTCCGGAACCAGTTCCGGAACCAGTTCCGGAACCAGTTCCGGAACCAGTTCCTACCCGGAACGATTATACTACGCATTATAATATTATAATACGCATATGTCATAGCTATCGAAAACTTTGCACATTGCAAGTTCACACGCAGTAATTTTTGAGAAAGAGAAAAAAGGGAAACTTCATCGGGAATGAAATATGAGCAAACAGCGAGCTAATTCCGCGTCTTAGGTTGATTAATAGTGTTGGAAAATCCGATATAATTGAATGCCACTGAATGCGTGAGCTTGGTGCGAGGAAGGGCGTCCCATGTGCAGCTGGTGCGGGCGCAGATGCGGTGAAAATAGCGTCAAGCTCCAGGCTTGGCGTTGTGTCACACCACTACTATCGACTGTTAAACTTGAGGTCACCGATGCTGTATTCGTTATTTACGTACGTGCGAGTCAGTACTTGTGTAAATCCGGACGGTATTACACATGTCACTTAACGAACGTAACATATTTTGAGTGTTGTACAGCATCCGACGAGGGGGAAAGAAAGCTCATGAGCTCACGTGATAATACCATACTGGCGAGATAGGCCTCAGCGATTGTTCAAAGAATTACAATTGGCTGTAATTCATAATTATATTAGTGTCTCTGCTTACCAGACTCGTTATAAGCTGTTAATCGATAAAAGCCGTCTGAAGGTCGTCCAGATGGAGACTTCTTTGAAAGCTGGCCAAAAAACATTAATCAGCATGTTAGGTTCTAAAGTTTTCAGGTTATAGCATGGCTTGGAGTGTGAACAACGTGATAGAAAACTGGATTATAATAATTTCCTCATGTTGGGGGGTTCCGCTTTGTGGAAAATATTAAACCCCCATCGTTGTGCGACTATTATCTCTCTGCGTCTAGTTTTTTTTCCCTCTTAGATTAATTACCCAAAGTACCTTTTTTGAATTAGCTCCAGTTCCGTTCCGGAACCAGTTCCGACCCGGAACCAGTTCCGGAACCAGTTCCGACCCGGAACCAGTTCCGGAACCAGTTCCGACCCGGAACCAGTTCCGGAACCAGTTCCGACCCGGAACCAGTTCCGGAACCAGTTCCGTTCCGGAACCAGTTCCGGAACCAGTTCCGTTCCGGAACCAGTTCCGGAACCAGTTCCGTTCCGGAACCAGTTCCGTTCCGGAACCAGTTCCGACCCGGAACCAGTTCCGGAACCAGTTCCGACCCGGAACCAGTTCCAACCCGGAACCAGTTCCGACCCGGAACCAGTTCCGACCCGGAACCAGTTCCGACCCGGAACCAGTTCCGACCCGGAACCAGTTCCGGAACCAGTTCCGTTCCGGAACCAGTTCCGTTTCGGAACCAGTTCCGACCCGGAACCAGTTCCGGAACCAGTTCCGACCCGGAACCAGTTCCGGAACCAGTTCCGACCCGGAACCAGTTCCGGAACCAGTTCCGTTCCGGAACCAGTTCCGTTCCGGAACCTGTTCCGGAACCAGTTCCGTTCCGGAACCAGTTCCGTTCCGGAACCAGTTCCGTTCCGGAACCAGTTCCGGAACCAGTTCCTACCCGGAACCAGTTCCGACCCGGAACCAGTTCCGGAACCAGTTCCGGAACCAGTTCCGACCCGGAACCAGTTCCGGAACCAGTTCCGACCCGGAACCAGTTCCGGAACCAGTTCCGTTCCGGAACCAGTTCCGTTTCGGAACCAGTTCCGTTCCGGAACCAGTTCCGTTTCAGAACCAGTTCCGACCCGGAACCAGTTCCGGAACCAGTTCCGACCCGGAACCAGTTCCGTTCCGGAACCAGTTCCGTTCCGGAACCAGTTCCGTTCCGGAACCAGTTCCGGAACCAGTTCCGGAACCAGTTCCGACCCGGAACCAGTTCCGGAACCAGTTCCGGAACCAGTTCCGACCCGGAACCAGTTCCGTTCCGGAACCAGTTCCGTTCCGGAACCAGTTCCGTTCCGGAACCAGTTCCGGAACCAGTTCCGGAACCAGTTCCGGAACCAGTTCCGTTCCGGAACCAGTTCCGTTTCGGAACCAGTTCCGTTCCGGAACCAGTTCCGTTTCGGAACCAGTTCCGACCCGGAACCAGTTCCGGAACCAGTTCCGTTCCGGAACCAGTTCCGACCCGGAACCAGTTCCGGAACCAGTTCCGGAACCAGTTCCTACCCGGAACCAGTTCCGGAACCAGTTCCGACCCGGAACCAGTTCCGGAACCAGTTCCGGAACCAGTTCCGACCCGGAACCAGTTCCGGAACTAGTTCCGGAACCAGTTCCAGAACCAGTTCCGGAACCAGTTCCGACCCGGAACCAGTTCCGGAACCAGTTCCGACCCGGAACCAGTTCCGGAACCAGTTCCGACCCGGAACCAGTTCCGGAACCAGTTCCGTTCCGGAACCAGTTCCGTTTCGGAACCAGTTCCGTTCCGGAACCAGTTCCGACCCGGAACCAGTTCCGGAACCAGTTCCGGAACCAGTTCCGTTCCGGAACCAGTTCCAACCGGAACCAGTTCCGGAACCAGTTCCGGAACCAGTTCCGGAACCAGTTCCGGAACCAGTTCCGGAACCAGTTCCGACCCGGAACCAGTTCCGACCCGGAACCAGTTCCGGAACCAGTTCCGACCCGGAACCAGTTCCGTTCCGGAACCAGTTCCGTTCCGGAACCAGTTCCGGAACCAGTTCCGGAACCAGTTCCGGAACCAGTTCCGGAACCAGTTCCGGAACAAGTTCCGACCCGGAACCAGTTCTGGAACCAGTTCCGACCCGGAACCAGTTCCGTTCCGGAACCAGTTCCGTTCCGGAACCAGTTCCGTTCCGGAACCAGTTCCGTTCCGGAACCAGTTCCGTTCCGGAACCAGTTCCGTTCCGGAACCAGTTCCGTTCCGGAACCAGTTCCGGAACCAGTTCCGGAACCAGTTCCGACCCGGAACCAGTTCCGACCCGGAACCAGTCCCGGAACCAGTTCCGGAACCAGTTCCGACCCGGAACCAGTTCCGTTCCGGAACCAGTTCCGTTCCGGAACCAGTTCCGTTCCGGAACCAGTTCCGGAACCAGTTCCGTTCCGGAACCAGTTCCGGAACCAGTTCCGGAACCAGTTCCGGAACCAGTTCCGGAACAAGTTCCGGAACCAGTTCCGACCCGGAACCAGTTCCGGAACCAGTTCCGACCTGGAACCAGTTCCGGAACCAGTTCCGTTCCGGAACCAGTTCCGTTCCGGAACCAGTTCCGGAACCAGTTCCGGAACCAGTTCCGACCCGGAACCAGTTCCGACCCGGAACCAGTTCCGGAACCAGTTCCGGAACCAGTTCCGACCCGGAACCAGTTCCGTTCCGGAACCAGTTCCGTTCCGGAACCAGTTCCGGAACCAGTTCCGGAACCAGTTCCGGAACCAGTTCCGTTCCGGAACCAGTTCCGTTTCGGAACCAGTTCCGACCCGGAACCAGTTCCGGAACCAGTTCCGTTCCGGAACCAGTTCCGACCCGGAACCAGTTCCGGAACCAGTTCCGGAACCAGTTCCTACCCGGAACCAGTTCCGGAACCAGTTCCGACCCGGAACCAGTTCCGACCCGGAACCAGTTCCGGAACCAGTTCCGGAACCAGTTCCGACCCGGAACCAGTTCCGGAACCAGTTCCGGAACCAGTTCCAGAACCAGTTCCGGAACCAGTTCCGGAACCAGTTCCGGAACCAGTTCCGGAACCAGTTCCGACCCGGAACCAGTTCCGGAACCAGTTCCGACCCGGAACCAGTTCCGTTTCGGAACCAGTTCCGGAACCAGTTCCGTTCCGGAACCAGTTCCGACCCGGAACCAGTTCCGGAACCAGTTCCTACCCGGAACCAGTTCCGGAACCAGTTCCGACCCGGAACCAGTTCCGGAACCAGTTCCGACCCGGAACCAGTTCCGGAACCAGTTCCGGAACCAGTTCCGGAACCAGTTCCGGAACCAGTTCCGGAACCAGTTCCGACCCGGAACCAGTTCCGGAACCAGTTCCGACCTGGAACCAGTTCCGGAACCAGTTCCGTTCCGGAACCAGTTCCGGAACCAGTTCCGGAACCAGTTCCGACCCGGAACCAGTTCCGGAACCAGTTCCGACCCGGAACCAGTTCCGGAACCAGTTCTGTTCCGGAACCAGTTCCGTTCCGGAACCAGTTCCGACCCGGAACCAGTTCCGGAACCAGTTCCGGAACCAGTTCCTACCCGGAACCAGTTCCGGAACCAGTTCCGACCCGGAACCAGTTCCGGAACCAGTTCCGACCCGGAACCAGTTCCGGAACCAGTTCCGACCCGGAACCAGTTCCGGAACCAGTTCCGTTCCGGAACCAGTTCCGGAACCAGTTCCGTTCCGGAACCAGTTCCGTTCCGGAACCAGTTCCGTTCCGGAACCAGTTCCGACCCGGAACCAGTTCCGGAACCAGTTCCGACCCGGAACCAGTTCCGGAACCAGTTCCGACCCGGAACCAGTTCCGGAACCAGTTCCGACCCGGAACCAGTTCCGGAACCAGTTCCGTTCCGGAACCAGTTCCGGAACCAGTTCCGTTCCGGAACCAGTTCCGTTCCGGAACCAGTTCCGACCCGGAACCAGTTCCGGAACCAGTTCCGACCCGGAACCAGTTCCGACCCGGAACCAGTTCCGGAACCAGTTCCGACCCGGAACCAGTTCCGACCCGGAACCAGTTCCGACCCGGAACCAGTTCCGACCCGGAACCAGTTCCGACCCGGAACCAGTTCCGGAACCAGTTCCGTTCCGGAACCAGTTCCGTTTCGGAACCAGTTCCGACCCGGAACCAGTTCCGGAACCAGTTCCGACCCGGAACCAGTTCCGGAACCAGTTCCGACCCGGAACCAGTTCCGGAACCAGTTCCGACCCGGAACCAGTTCCGGAACCAGTTCCGTTCCGGAACCAGTTCCGTTCCGGAACCAGTTCCGTTCCGGAACCAGTTCCGTTCCGGAACCAGTTCCGACCCGGAACCAGTTCCGGAACCAGTTCCGTTCCGGAACCAGTTCCGACCCGGAACCAGTTCCGGAACCAGTTCCTACCCGGAACCAGTTCCGGAACCAGTTCCGACCCGGAACCAGTTCCGGAACCAGTTCCGGAACCAGTTCCAGAACCAGTTCCGGAACCAGTTCCGGAACCAGTTCCGGAACCAGTTCCGACCCGGAACCAGTTCCGGAACCAGTTCCGACCCGGAACCAGTTCCGGAACCAGTTCCGTTCCGGAACCAGTTCCGGAACCAGTTCCGTTCCGGAACCAGTTCCGACCCGGAACCAGTTCCGGAACCAGTTCCTACCCGGAACCAGTTCCGGAACCAGTTCCGAGCCGGAACCAGTTCCGGAACCAGTTCCGGAACCAGTTCCGGAACCAGTTCCGGAACCAGTTCCGGAACCAGTTCCGACCCGGAACCAGTTCCGGAACCAGTTCCGACCCGGAACCAGTTCCGAACCAGTTCCGTTCCGGAACCAGTTCCGGAACCAGTTCCGGAACCAGTTCCGGAACCAGTTCCGGAACCAGTTCCGGAACACGTTCCGACCCGGAACCAGTTCCGGAACCAGTTCCGGAACACGTTCCGACCCGGAACCAGTTCCGGAACCAGTTCCGACCCGGAACCAGTTCCGGAACCAGTTCCGTTCCGGAACCAGTTCCGTTCCGGAACCAGTTCCGTTTCGGAACCAGTTCCGACCCGGAACCAGTTCCGGAACCAGTTCCGTTCCGGAACCAGTTCCGACCCGGAACCAGTTCCGACCCGGAACCAGTTCCGGAACCAGTTCCGGAACCAGTTCCTACCCGGAACCAGTTCCGGAACCAGTTCCGACCCGGAACCAGTTCCGGAACCAGTTCCGACCCGGAACCAGTTCCGGAACCAGTTCCGGAACCAGTTCCGGAACCAGTTCCGGAACCAGTTCCGGAACCAGTTCCGGAACCAGTTCCGGAACCAGTTCCGACCCGGAACCAGTTCCGGAACCAGTTCCGACCCGGAACCAGTTCCGGAACCAGTTCCGACCCGGAACCAGTTCCGGAACCAGTTCCGACCCGGAACCAGTTCCGGAACCAGTTCCGACCCGGAACCAGTTCCGGAACCAGTTCCGTTCCGGAACCAGTTCCGTTTCGGAACCAGTTCCGACCCGGAACCAGTTCCGACCCGGAACCAGTTCCGGAACCAGTTCCGACCCGGAACCAGTTCCGGAACCAGTTCCGTTCCGGAACCGGTTCCGTTCCGGAACCTGTTCCGGAACCAGTTCCGTTCCGGAACCAGTTCCGTTCCGGAACCAGTTCCGGAACCAGTTCCTACCCGGAACCAGTTCCGGAACCAGTTCCGACCCGGAACCAGTTCCGGAACCAGTTCCGGAACCAGTTCCGACCCGGAACCAGTTCCGGAACCAGTTCCGACCCAGAACCAGTTCCGGAACCAGTTCCGTTTCGGAACCAGTTCCGACCCGGAACCAGTTCCGGAACCAGTTCCGACCCGGAACCAGTTCCGGAACCAGTTCCTACCCGGAACCAGTTCCGGAACCAGTTCCGACCCGGAACCAGTTCCGGAACCAGTTCCTACCCGGAACCAGTTCCGGAACCAGTTCCGACCCGGAACCAGTTCTGGAACCAGTTCCGACCCGGAACCAGTTCCGGAACCAGTTCCGGAACCAGTTCCGGAACCAGTTCCGGAACCAGTTCCGGAACCGGTTCCGGAACCAGTTCCGACCCGGAACCAGTTCCGGAACCAGTTCCGGAACCAGTTCCTACCCGGAACCAGTTCCGGAACCAGTTCCGACCCGGAACCAGTTCCGGAACCAGTTCCGACCCGGAACCAGTTCCGTTCCGGAACCAGTTCCGGAACCAGTTCCGTTCCGGAACCAGTTCCGGAACCAGTTCCGTTCCGGAACCAGTTCGGTTCCGGAACCAGTTCCGTTCCGGAACCAGTTCCGTTCCGGAACCAGTTCCGTTCCGGAACCAGTTCCGGAACCAGTTCCGACCCGGAACCAGTTCCGGAACCAGTTCCGACCCGGAACCAGTTCCGACCCGGAACCAGTTCCGGAACCAGTTCCGTTCTGGAACCAGTTCCGTTTCGGAACCAGTTCCGACCCGGAACCAGTTCCCGAACCAGTTCCGTTCCGGAACCAGTTCTGTTCCGGAACCAGTTCCGTTCCGTTCCGGAACCAGTTCCGGAACCAGTTCCGTTCCGTTCCGGAACCAGTTCCGGAACCAGTTCCGACCCGGAACCAGTTCCGGAACCAGTTCTGTTCCGGAACCAGTTCCGACCCGGAACCAGTTCCGTTCCGGAACCAGTTCCGTTCCGGAACCAGTTCCGTTCCAGAACCAGTTCCGGAACCAGTTCCGGAGATAGTTCCGTTCCAGAACCAGTTCCGTTCCGGAACCAGTTCCGACCCGGAACCAGTTCTGGAACTAGTTCCGACCTGGAACCAGTTCCGGAACCAGTTCCGGAAAGAATTTAGCGTCAGGAACCAATCAGCTGATCACAACCCTGTGCACCTTATTGTTCACGTCGTAAGGAGGCTACCAGCCAAAGTTCAGCTTACTCCGGTTGATAGGAAAGAAGTTAGCTTCAGGAGCCAATCAGCTGATCCCAACACTGTGCACCTTATTGTTCACGTCGTAAGGAGGCTACCAGCCAAATTTCAGCTTCCTACGGTTGATAGGAAAGAAGTTAGCTTCAGGAGCTAATCAGCTGATCAAAACCCAGTGAACCTTATTGTTCACGTCGTAAGGAGGCTACCAGCCAAATTTCTGCTTACTTTACTACGGTTGATAGGAAAGATTTTAGCTTCAGGAGCCAATCAGCTGATCAAAACCCTGTGCACCTTATATTGTTCACGTCGTAAGGAGGCTACCAGCCAAATTTCAGCTTCCTACGGTTGATAGGAAAGAATTTAGCTTCACGAGCCAATCAGCTGATCAAAACCCTGTGCACCTTATTGTTCACGTCGTAAGGAGGCTACCAGCCAAATTTCAGCTTACTACAGTTGATAGGAAAGAAGTTAGTTTCAGGAGCAGCTATAATCATAAATATATATCTATAGGTAGGTAGATACCTCACTTCTAAGAATCATAATAATCATTGAGCATATTTCGTTACGTAACGTGACATAACGAAAATTTGGTTGTGTGCCATAGGAAAGACATGAAATAATGTCAAAACTAAATTATGCTCAGCTTTTCGTATACAAATTGAAAACAAGTGTTAATTGGTAGGACGCAATGATTTCATCATTCATGCTAAGTCTCATTGATGTTATCTAGTCATGTTCTAAAGAAAGACGACCTTCAAGCAACTTTAGCATGTGTGGATGCTACTACTGAACTTTCTCGCCTTCTCGTACTATTGATCCGAAATTCTCATCGTTCCATTCAAATTTGCCTTTTAATATTTATGAGTACTCGGATTTCTCTTCGAACGGGCGTAGTATTATACTGAGACTAAGCAGACAGGCTCCTTGCTCCAGTTACCAACTGTAATTACTTTGCATTACAGCGATAACCTACTTTAACTCTTAATTTTAGGTACTTTCAATTCATCTTTTATAACCCAATGGCGGGATTATTCGAGGTTATTATCATAAGGTGCGATTCGGGGAAAAATATACTAGTTATTACAATATTTCTTTTTAAATTAATTTCTTTTTCAATTGAGTTACTGCCTCTACCCTGAAATTAAAACTAATCAGTGGTACTCAATATAAGTAAACGTATATATGTATAATATATAGGTATATTATACCAATTAAATGGTACTTCTCTTGTTTGCAATAAATCTGAAACCATATTCTGGAAAAAAGAGGTCAATTTGCCATCGCGAACCTTCATCTGTTTTGAAACGGTTCTATCTTAAAACCCTCTCTACTCGTTCAATCACGATTATTGTCCCACTGTCAATTTATTGTACTCAGAAGTAGAATCGGGTTGTCCACTGTCCAGACCATACATCTTTCAAATTCTCTCTATAACTGTTCTGACCTTCAGCGGCGCAGTAAATTTCAATCATTTCTCGATTCTGTAATGGCTCGTTCAAATATTATTTTAGATCTAACCGATGGCAATCTCCCTGAAGTCATCTGTGATTGCATTGATTTTACGTTTAACCATAAAACGAATGGCTGCCTTAGCATCCCCGTCCGGGCATTCGGCGATGACTCAAGTAATCACGCGTCTCGTGCTACGTTCCACCTCGTCTTCGCTCGGGGACTCCCTGGCCGTTGGTTTTCTCAGTCACGTCGAGGAACGAAAAGTGGCTTAGTGCCTAATCATATCGTGACCGTAAATCCATGCCGGTCAACCATTCCCCACCCCTCTTATCACGATTCGCTTCTAGTAAGTTCCAAACCCGTTGAACCTTCCTCTCCCATTTGAAAATCTCTGGTTTAATACTTCCCAGCGCGCGTTCCTGTCACAGCGCAGGCTTTACTGCCACATAAACATCATGGTCGTAAATTCTTCCCTATGCAGCACACGGTCCAGCTAGCTGCCGACTTGCTGTGTTTATCCATGACATGGTCTCACCCAGCCCAACTAGCTTTGTTGGCGTTATGGACTCTAGAGATAATAAACCCTTCACAAACCCATTTCCGGTTTCAATGGGTCCAAATGGATTCAAGGATCGTTTTTTAAAGACGGCATATACGAGCCATGTAACGACAATGCCGCAAAGTTTTTCTTTCATAGATAAATGGCTTTTAAAGATTAGAAATAACTATGAACCAAAAGAATTGATGAAAATAAATTACCTTTTTCGATCGGACCTCCATGATTAATTTCTAAACTAATTTTCCACGAGATAGGTTTTTTTAAAATAAAGCTAATTGTAAGATCCGTCATCATTTTTTCTTTTTTTATCGGAACAACACTGTAATCACTGTTACAGCAAACCGACCAAAAAATTATTTTATACAGATCAATTCTGTTGACCATAATGGGGAATTGGAGGGGGCACCACGCGACCCGTTGCCCACAATTATAATTTCTCGTCCAAGCACTTTCCCAAAATAGCTGCACAGATGTCTGACACATTTATGGTTAAAGTGATCCTAGATACTTTATCTGTACCGTTGTTGGGAAAGTCTAGGAATATAATAACGCAGTTCACTATATGACGCAATTACCTACATTTACGTCATAGCTTTGTGTTGGATTTTGAGCTATTGCCTTAATGGTTGTCCTCATGTTGGATATTATACGTTCCTGATTTGGTAACAAACCTGTAGATTAATGTCAAGATTGCTGAAAATGATTTTACCAACACAATCATGATCGTTGGGAGTTATCTGATCGTGAATGGTACGTACATTGGTGCAAACAACTAAATAAAATTGTATAAACACACAAAAAAGTTTTTAAATTTAATATTAAATACAGAATTTGTGTAGACTTATGAGTGATGATAACAAAGCTGACTAACTAGCCCGTGGGAATTAGAGACATAGGTTGATAACTGGTTACAATAATGCATGTATCAACGATGTGGCATATGCAAGAAGTAAAATCCTCTTCTGAGATGAGGAAAACAAATACGGTCAAGGATTTTCGAAACAGCAAGAGAACAAAATGCGAAAGTTTGCTGTTGAAAATGACATTGTCAGGTTTTCATATTTTAACAGTAGTTATTAAGAGAGGAAACATTGGAAAAGATGAGAGAACAGAACAGAGCGTCGGGATCGGGGGCACTCAGTGTTTCCTACGAGTTTCCCAACTCCAGTCACGTACTCAGCGGTGATAATTTCAGTTTTATATCTCGAATCTCCCAACGCAGATGGAAAAAGGGTCCAATGTATGGCAAACCGCTCTTTGTCCGAGGTTTGGTTCTGTGCTTTTACAAAAGTAGCGAAGCAGTAGCCTAAGGACCGCAACTCCGATACAAAAATTTGGGACAGCTTCGCTACGATATGATTTGTGGAATGAAATAGCAGTGGCTGACGCGATCGGTTGCTTTCATAGAGCATATATCTATGATTTCATAAATACATGTTGTAGATACTGTGATACTTTCAAAACTGCTCTATTGTTAGCGTTCTACTTCCTATGCCACCATTCCTGATAGGGGTAAAGTAACGCGAGTAATGCTGTAGGTTTTTGGTACTCGTATAACAACTGCAAATTTGGATTCAAATCGTACAAATCGCGTGAACGATCTAGGAATGATTTAAAGTCATGGTTGCAGATTCTCAATCGAAAGGTAAAAATCACAAAAAGAAAACCGTTCACATTCTTACCGAATAATCTTTCAACAAATTTCGATTTCTCTTCGAAATTTTCGTTTTTTCCCCGGGATAGAAATATTCACATAAACACAAAATATTAATAACTAGGTACGTCAATATAAATCTTAGATCCGTATGCAAAAATATACTCCGTTGATTGGCGCTAACCTAATTAATAATTATGGCCCTATTAATTAACATAGTGCTTGTCCTTCGCTGCCTTGCTCAGCTACTTCACCCTTCGGTGGGTCCGAGCAGCTAACCGCGGGGCATTAGCCTCCTATTATTGCCTCCAGAACCTTCACAGCTTCTGCGTTCAACCACCATTTAATAAAATTTATTGCACCCCCCACCTCTTTCGGCCCATTGGTCCCTTCAAGGGTTGCTCAATATCTCTCAAAATGTAATAATACATCCCCTCTATACCTCTATTTCCTTGCTCGCCTCGACATTTCTGGCCTAAAGGGTCAACCCTTTCAGTTTTATTACATTGCTACAGGACGTGCCTGTGCTGACTGAGACTAAATGTGTGCTGAAAAAGAACAAGACACTATAACTTCCATGCATTGGACACTGCTCAGAATCAATCGAGTTCACAAAACGTGAGCTGGAATAGAGAATACCTACCGGTTATTGCCAAGCTGGAAGAAACTGGGACCTCTCTTTCCGTGGCCTAAATACATTCAAAACCTAATTCACCCACACAGTCGAACCAATTAATTATACCAAATAATAATGGCAAGCTATGCTATCTTGATGATATTGGCGAATGTGAGAGGCGACCTCAAATATTTACGAAATGGCCCAATAGAGCTAATTCAAAAAAGGTACTTTGGGTAATTAATCTAAGAGGGAAAAAAAACTAGACGCAGAGAGATAATAGTCGCACAACGATGGGGGTTTAATATTTTCCACAAAGCGGAACCCCCAACATGAGGAAATTATTATAATCCAGTTTTCTATCACGTTGTTCACACTCCAAGCCATGCTATAACCTGAAAACTTTAGAACCTAACATGCTGATTAATGTTTTTTGGCCAGCTTTCAAAGAAGTCTCCATCTGGACGACCTTCAGACGGCTTTTATCGATTAACAGCTTATAACGAGTCTGGTAAGCAGAGACACTAATATAATTATGAATTACAGCCAATTGTAATTCTTTGAACAATCGCTGAGGCCTATCTCGCCAGTATGGTATTATCACGTGAGCTCATGAGCTTTCTTTCCCCCTCGTCGGATGCTGTACAACACTCAAAATATGTTACGTTCGCTAAGTGACATGTGTAATACCGTCCGGATTTACACAAGTACTGACTCGCACGTACGTAAATAACGAATACAGCATCGGTGACCTCAAGTTTAACAGTCGATAGTAGTGGTGTGACACAACGCCAAGCCTGGAGCTTGACGCTATTTTCACCGCATCTGCGCCCGCACCAGCTGCACATGGGACGCCCTTCCTCGCACCAAGCTCACGCATTCAGTGGCATTCAATTATATCGGATTTTCCAACACTATTAATCAACCTAAGACGCGGAATTAGCTCGCTGTTTGCTCATATTTCATTCCCGATGAAGTTTCCCTTTTTTCTCTTTCTCAAAAATTACTGCGTGTGAACTTGCAATGTGCAAAGTTTTCGATAGCTATGACATATGCGTATTATAATCAATCCCAATTTTATTAAGTCTTTGAAGTTTCAATATTTCTCTGTCCATAAATTTGGTTCGAATAAGAATCAGAATGTTCAATTCTTAATTCTTATTACATTTCAGGGTAAAGAGAAAATACTTATATCTTGACGTACGTATATCAAAATCCAAGGATCCATGCCCCTTCAATATCGCACTGAGAACTAGCAAGATGGTAATCTTTCGCAGTTCTTTATTTTTATTCCAAGCGAATAGCCAAACAAGTCATTTTATGAGATGATGATCATTTTTGTTGCACGTTGAGAGCAGCTATGTTCGAGGATGAATGGATGGATGAGGGAATTTATCCCCAACGACACGCAAGAAGGCTGTTTCTCTTGTAACAAGTAAGAACGGGCCAAGAACGTGAGAAGCAACGACGAGAGCCTGGCTGTCATGCACGTAGCTTACCTCGTCCTGTGTCTCTGTCTGAACCGCACCTGGAGTCGTGTTATTTCCTAGGTGCTATGTTGAAGCTTAATACTATCCTTTGTTGGATTTTCTCTTTACCGAAAGAGATTATTTGGAGATTAGCGGTCTGCTAGTGGTATTGTGTAGCTATAATTCGATGTATGAACTTAATTAATTTCATTTTTCTGCAATACTTCGTGACAACACTACAGCTGCGGAATCCGTTTTTAGTCAGCGAAATTCCTCATTCAACGTTGATTACCGTTTAACTGAAATAAGTTTATTCTTCGTAGCTCGACCATTCATCATGGCACGTTACAGTTAAATAGTTTACAGCATTATTGCGTCAATTCATACAACCGTCATAATGGATTATAGAAACGTTTTGCACATCTTCCGCGTCTAGAACGAGTTATTTAAACGTGCAGAGCCTAAGCAGCTTTAAAAGTTTGATTTCGTGGCAGCAAAGGCGGATTCAGAGCCGTGATTTTATGTGGCTCCAGAAGATGTACGAAATTTAATTACTCGCTTCGCGCCTCCGCAAACTCATCCTCCCTCCGGCTCTTTTTGGCAACGATAACTGCGTTCTCTTTAATCTTGTAGGCCTTTTCCCAGTTTTTCCATGCATTGAGTGAATTTCGCTGTGTTCACTCCAGATGGCACCGACTGAAAAGTGAGCAGAGAAAATGATCTACCCAAAAAGTTTGATAGCGAAGCACCACTTCTTCACATCGGTTGAAACTTCAATGCTGTTATGATGAAATCCAAAGAAAAGTAATGGTGAAAAAACTAAAAATTTCAAGTGCGTTCATCCGTATAAGTATACCGATAAGTTCTTTCCCCTGTCGTCGCATTTTTCGATGTCCAAGAGGTGTAAATGTGAAAGTGAGAAGAACCTCGTGACTGACTTATTCTCCGATTATTTATTTGCCGGCAAAGCACGTTCGCCCATTCCGGCATCCTCAGGGCGACGTGGAGCCATAGGGACCACATAGGGGCTGTGGACCTGAGGATGCCCGAATGGGCGAACATGCTCGGCCGGCAAATAAAGAATCGGAGAATGAGTCACCCGGTTTTTCTCATCTTCACACCTCCTGGATAAGTTCAAGGATATTTTTAGATCACTAGAAACGTTGAGAGTACAAGATTTGTAAATAGGCTCTTTTTCTGAATCCTTCGCTTATAAATGTGAGGTTTCATGTTTACATTAGTTGAAACAGTGCCTCCTTTCAAAAATCCTGAACTATTGAACTATCTCTCTTATCAACCGAAAATAGTATATTTTTTTCGGATTACTTGTTTGGTAACATATATTTTTAACCATAGGTAGCCGGTTACCTCTTAGTATTAGGTGTGAAGGGGAAAAAATATTGGGTAAGATATTATTCGAAAAAAGAGGCCACCCGTAAACTTAAAACGCCGAAACCAAAACCCTCGACTTCCAGCAGAACTGAGGGTCCCAGATGTTTTGTTTAGAGGCAGACGTTCCTTCTCGAGAAAAGATTTACCGCCGCTCGAGGAAGCACTTGAAGGTTCTTTTAGGAGATTTCATCCTCCGTTATTTATTGCGGTAAAACCGAGTTGAACATAAAGAGCGAGAGATGGTTAAAATAGAGAAGAGCGTTGCGATGGAACGAACTTGAAGTGAATTGAATTTACAAAATTAATGCACCGGGTAGCATTTTTAAAAGCCCGCGCGCGCCTAGCGTATTCTCATGGGAGCTATTGGTAGCGCGAGGGAAGCAATCCAGGATTGAAAAGGTGAGCCGTTTCGAGGCGCTTAGTAGACGTATTTCATGAAGCTTTACTTGCCTACCACGGTTCTTTTACGGTAGGTGAAACGTTTTCAAAATTTCTCTGTTTAATCTGAATGAAAACTGTGCAAACGATTGTACAGCTTTCAATTTTCCCCTCAAAAAGCCTCGGTCCAAAATTCCTTCTTTATAGATGACAATGACATAGATGAAGCCAAGAGAATCTTTTTAGCCAGTGTTGGCATTCTATTTATGCTTTGTTGAAAATGTAAAACAACGAAACAATTAATTTTTGTAAAATGTTATGAACAATATTATGGTTACAAACAAGCGTCATAATTTGAGATATTGATCTGAATACTGTAATATTCATCCCAACAGGATCATGTTCCACCACCGGAGCAAGAAGTAAAACCGTTTTCTGAACAAGCTAAACCGCCCGAGTTAGTGGTCTTGTACCCTACGTGATAATTACGAGGGTGTCGTCCTAGTGCTTTTGCGATAACGGAAGGAATACTGGGAAAATATTATTTGGTAGGAGGGGTCCGAAAGGGTGCAGAGACATCCCTGCGAGCAACAGATGATCGGAATTTAATAATCTCCACAGCTCGCCGGCATGCGGTCTTCACCCTTGCGTTTTTCTGGCAGCTCTTCTTCAACGCCTCCGTTTACAATGTCTGCAGCAAAAACCAAACTGCTGCTTTTTCGTTCGAAATGTAGCTAACGTTGAGGATTTCGAATATGAAAAACTTTATTCGGTCGTCTCACAGACGCACAACAGATCGCTGTTGCGGATATGGTATAAAGAATTAGCCGTCAATATTTTGTATTTCGGGGGGTTACTTAGTACGAGATAGTAGTTATATATTGTTTTAGAATGGTATACAAAATTAAAACAAGAGCTTCTTTCATGAATTGATTTTCGAGAAAAAATTTACGGTTCCAAACGGTGAGATATAAACTGCGGAGATTCGTGGCAAACTGTACTGCTACGCCCGTTTCACAGCAAAAATAGCCGGATCGCTCGTAAGCTTTCGGATTGTTGTTTTCAATTCTTTCAACCATTCCAACCTGTTTCTCTCCGAGTTTTTTTCGACCTTTTTGATTCTGTTAATTTTTTTGTTTTCGACTCACTGTGAGTCGTACACATCGCCACTGTTTGGATTTGAAGCTCAATTGTCAGCCAAATTATTGGAATCCGACGAAAAGAGGATGCTTTGGGTTGGCTATTTCAGAAAACGCTCTTTGCCTTTCATACACATTCGCGGACGACTCGATGTTTTCATGCTCAGTTTTTCGAAGGTTTCACGTACCTCATAATTGTTCGTTTAACCGAAATCAGGTCCCAAGAACATTTAAAACGCCAGTAGTATAAAGAAAACGTCGAATTTCGTTAAACAAAATAATATTCGTCACCATGGGTCAATATAGGCAGAAATTGAAAATGTGTACAGCTAATCATAGATATGTAATTACTATTATTATTCATATTGTAACATGATCATAAAATATATAGATAATATCTAGATGAGGTGGCGACAGGCGGGTTGCCCTGATGATGCTGAATCAAGTCTAACTCTTGGTGCTTCTCGTTCTACTGCCCTGAGGAAGAAATATAGGTCATTTGATACTTTTGCCCAATTGTTATTTTATTTGATTAGTCGAGGAACTGAGAACCAAAAATTCTGAATTATGGCAAATAGCTAAAACAGCTGGCCGAATTTCAGACGACTCGCTCGCTAAGCGATACGGCCGATGCCACGGGCCTCATTGATATGCGCCGTCACGCCGACTTCCCTTGCCCCTACCTTATCTCCGCCTAAACACTTAGCCACTTTGTACCGCAGTAGCGCACCCTAGAGGCGAAAACAGGCGACAAAAAACCGCCCTCCAGCCTCAAGCGTGGGTATTATACTGCTTGCATAAAGGATAATCCACCCAGTCAGTTCTGGTCATGTTTGTTTCACGTTACTGTTACGAGATAACGTTTCCCATAGTTAGTAGAGTGGAACCATTCTGCTCGCACTATACGCTTATTATGATTTCACCCTCATGCGTTTTCCATGCACGCGTCCTCAAGTATTTTTTCCTATCTTCCTCCATGACTTTGATGAAGCATTGGCCTGCGGAGAATGTGATAAACCTGAAATTGATTGCGGGCCACAGGCCAACGGAGATAGCGGTAATACACCTTATCCGGTTTGAAATAATTATAAAATATTGCACTGATAGAACTGATTCATCATCGTGATAAGCGCATCCCTCGAACATCGCCTCGATTCCGTTATCTAGTCACGTATTTTGATTACAAGTCAAAGAATTATGATCGAAACAGCCGAAATGCCTTTTTAAAAACTGCTTCGCATCTATTCGAAATGATTCATGCTCTCCCCCCCCTAGTAACAATATTGGGAACAATGGTAGAGTTGATATCACTTGAATGAAAAAATCGAACTATAGCCGAGACTGCGAGTTGGTGGAAAGGCTGCTCGAAGATTCACCTAACTTCAGCCAAACAATAGAACCTCATGTTTAGGGCGATTCCCTCAGGACGTCTCCATCCTTTGTCAATTTATACGAATGGTCGACGACCTTTTACATATTGGATTAACCCATCTTTTCCCTTTTTTCTGATAGCCCTTTCCGGTGTTGGGTGGACACAATGCCAATAAAATACCTACTTACTTCGATGTGCATCTTTTGAAAACGGAAAGCGTTGGTGACGGACATAGTCTTCTCATAATTTGTGGAAAACTACTTCTTTAAACACATTTAGTTAATTTCAACAGTTCACAAACTTTAAAGCAGAGAAACTGAGATTGAATGCTTCACGTGCAAAGCCCTGCTTTTCAATGTTTCAAACGATTTTAGGTTTATCGTCAGGGGTGTGCTCATAATTTAATCACAAAATTGTCTATGAAGTAACAAACTAAAGTACTAAACAAAATAATAGCGATGAGCCCTTCAAACTTCAATGTAATTAATTGTATTGATCAGATTTTGTTGATAAATTTTTGATAAATTTGTTTAATAATACAGAAGAAATGAAAGGGAAGGGCCGAAAGGTCAGGAGGGGTCATGAAAGGCCGTATTGTTAGTAAGAATAGATATCAGCGGCTCCAAATGTGACCCTAAAATATTACCCCACGCTTGATGTTGAAGTACAATAATCTCCCAGAGAGGGAACATGGATTAAGTTATCAAACTTTTCGAAACAGCAGTGGAATTGAAACTGATGAAATGAATTAGTGAATTTCATCGGATAAAAAGGCACTTTTCGTAGAGGTTTTTCTACCGTAGTGGAACCACTAATTCGATCACACAAATGCTTAAACGTTTCCTACAAAAAATGATATTCTATGAAAGTAAAAAAAAAATCTAAATACCCGGTCATTTCAGTTTCTCCTCTCAGCAAACTGAAATTCAATTACAGATTTTCGCTTTCGTTTAAATACTTGCTTTTAAATCTGCTATCAGAATAATCAGAAAAAAACTGTGGGGCCAGTAAGGAAGACGGTTTTGAAAGCTGAAACAATCAGCCCGGAGGTTTATTGTCTGACAAAACTCCTAGCGATTACGTTGAGCCTCCCCTTGCAAAGGCACCATCGATGAAGATCCTATAATATAAGCCTTCATGAATAACCGAAGTTGTCAAGTAAAGGAAATGGATGAAGACTTCTTTGGTTGGCATTAAATACGAAAAACCCGGGAGTCACGTAGCGGAACAAGGGTTGAGTGCAATTTAAATGGAAAACTTGAGCAAACAATATTAAGACTGAAAGGCCCGAGGTATTAATAAGATGGTACCGTCACCGTTGTCGGTGTTGTGTGAAGATGAGAGCGTTTAGAGGTAAAGACAAGCGTTGAGAGGGTGCGCAGGAATGGATTTTGTCTTGTCGACTCACCGCTCCGCTGTCTTGTGTGATTGTAGGCAAACAAAGGCAGCGGTTGTAGGTAACCTTCAAACGCCCTCGGGGCACCCTCGAGAAGGGAATCCCAAGGAACACGGAACCTATTTGGTGACGTCATACAGCCCCGTCCCTCAGCCAAGATATTTGCTTGAGAGTACCTACCTTGAAAAGCGACTTCACATCGTATGAAGCGGAGTTCCAAGAGGGTACAGGAACAGATTCATAACGCGACGATACTTTGCATAAAGAACGGATGAGAAATTCAGTTTGCCACCGTTCGGAGATCAGTAAGAACGCAATCCCGTCGGAAATTGCCTAGTAGGTACTCGTGGCTCAACTGAAAGTCCCTGCCTCTTCCGAATCGAAAAATGTAAAAAAGCTGATTATGTATTATTCTCCTAAGTGCTCTCCCGAGATCAACCTAAAATAGGGTTTGGTTTTTCCTGGCGCCAAAACCAATAGGAAATTGTGAAATTTCTGGCGAAGCCGATCACGATGAGTGAAAGCAGTAACATATTATGAATCAGTAGTCGCAGATATTATGGCCGTCAACTACATCAACATATTGATTCTACTGAAATTAGGATAAATGGTACACCGTGATAGGTATTCAACTTAATGTCGTTGTCCATTTAACGTTTCCTTTATTTATTCGTCACAATGCAATATCGGTTGAGCAACGTACCACCCCGTAGATAAATAATTTTACGATTCAACTTCATAAATCCTGATACTTGATTTCTCAGGCATTTGAATAGAATCATTGAACGATGCGGGGATCTCTATGTATGTTGGTATTCAAAATTCGTTTATGGCGAGGTTGAACCCCGGTTACGTAATCGTAATTATATGAAATCCTTTGACGGCGGCAAAGGCAAGCCTTTTTCGTTAATTAGCTCTAGTTGCGCAAGTGGACGAGTATATTTGGTGGATGGGTTTATTTCTGTGCGATCCTCGAGCCGCATCAATACATGGATAATCATGTACAATCACAGACATATTATGTGCATTCAGTACTATTACCCGCAATCGCTGGTGTTGAATACGGCTTTGGCACGAGCTAGAGCAGCAGTATACTGCTGTGAATTCGCTCACTTGAGAGGGCCTTGGTAGTTGGTTACGTCCGATTAGACACCATCAAAGGACTCTATGATGTTCCCTGGCAAGTAGATAAGGGTGCAATGGAGGAGTTACCTATGGACAATTGTCAGGACACACCCCGAGAATTTGCGGAATGCACAGAGATCACACAAGCGGATACATTTGCAAACTGAGGTCACCTGCTACCTCGACTGCTTTCACGTATCCATACGGGGGCTGAAATCTCATCTAATGTACTCTCTCGAGCGAAATAAATGGAATCAGAGATGATAGGAAGAGCAATTTCAAGATAAAAGATGGCAAAGGAGGCTATATTTTCCTCTCTGCCCTAACTCTGATGAATGCTGAGGATAAATTTATGAAAAATTGTATGACTCTTTTCGATCTGCTAGGTGAAGTTAAATAGTTTTTCTTAGTTGTTACACGATTTTATTGAGTTGAAAGAACTTGATTACTGATACATTATCGTCCTCTTACTAGTATTGCTTGAATTACTTTGGTCTCTTTGTTATTGACTGACAGCTGTAACATCACTGTTTGCTCTATAAATTATGTATCAAGTGTAGTTCCTACAGTCGCCAACACAGGAGGTGAAATTCACCGACATGTCAACGGCAAGCGGATAATCGCTTACAGTAATTTTCTCAGTGCGGAAACAGGTTTAGGGAACCTCCGTTCATCTTTGTGAGGGTATCTCTCGACCTGTCATCCGTTGAGCTGGGCTGTACAGCTTGTGTTTGCTACGTGAGACGGTTACCGGGTGAGGGTTGAACGTTAAACTTTCCGTTCGGATGTTGCACACTTAGACGTTGCTGTCAAACATTGTGAAACTAAACTGCTGCAACTCAACGAAAGTGATTTTGGAACTAAACTGTACATCTAAGCTGCCTGCTTTTCTGTCTGCCTCGAATTTAATCCTCCTCTAAAAAAAAAAAATAATAATAATCTATTACCTATCCGCCAAATCTAAGCTTGCTGTTTTCACCACAATGGTAACTGAGACAGCGGACACAGGTATCCATTTAATTAACTGGTTCGTTTCATGTCATATTATTTGAATTCTTGAATAGGTGAGTTATTTTTTAAAATAATGTGCTAATACGTTTTGATTTGTTTTTATGGCAACAGTGGCTTGAAAGAATTGAAAAAAAAAAAAACTAAAGATCCGGTATCTATTAATTTTCGCAAATTGACACGGCAGTATTCTTATTTTTGGTCCAATAAAATCGTTCATTTTCCAAGACTCTATTTTCCCTCGGCAATAACTCTCCGTGAAAGACGTAGCCTACTTTATCGTTCCCATCTTTAATTTCCTAGTCGCATATCGTCAACGGAGCCAGACTTAGTCCCCTCCGAGGGTTGTACACCTTGAAGTAGTATTCTCACCGTCAGGATCCATCAAAGAGGAGATAGCGTAACACCCTCAACTTCTTTTTCGGCATACTTGGAGCCATCAAGAAGAAAACGTTCAAGGCCTCTCATCAACAAGAAGTTCCCATAGATAGGCTGGTTTGAAAAAGTGTTCAATAAAATAGCCAAGGGTAAAACCGGTTTCAAGAATTTATCAGTCTTCGTCACTAACACTGTGTTGCAAAGATTTGTGAAGGTTTTCAACATCATGCCATACCAGGTTATATTAATCTATTTTGAATGAGTGGTTACGACAGCCAATCAGTTGTGAATTGCCGCAATTAATAATGATGGTTAAGTAGATAATTAGTGACTATCTATGAAGATAAAAGACCTCATCCAGGAAAATTTGAATGTCAACAATAAAAAAGAAAAGTATCGTAAAGTATCGTTGATCAATACAAGGAATAGGTATTTACTGAATGCGAGCTATCACCTTTTACTTCATAGGGGAAAAATACAGTGGAAAATACACAGCGAACTTCTTTAAAACGCTTTAACGTCCCACAAGTCACTAGTCCCCTTATTTTGGACCACTCGGTCGTTGCCATTTCCTCTAGCAGTCCCCTCTTGTAAAAAATATTCCTTTACCCGACGTTCCAGAACGTTCAGCACCACCAACACAACAAACCTTTCTCTTCCCAAAGCTGAAAAACGTTGAATACTTTTCAGTGGACAGCTCCGATATCTCACCAGCACACGACCTGAATATTAAACCGGATGTTGGTCGGAATTGCCAACAATAATGTTAATTGACGTTAGACCCTTCCTTTTCTCTACAACAGCACTTTTCGAAACGAGGATAAAAAATTGATGCTATTTCTAACCCTAGAGGGCTTTACCTTCGCGTGATTTCCCTTCAATTCGACTATGTTTAGGAGGAAGAGAAATTCATTAGTTTTTCATTTGGAAACCACTGCCAATAGATCTGCACAATTAACGGCATGTTCTTATCGCCATTTCTTTGCCATGCTGAGTCAACTTCAAGAAGCTAATTTGTACTGATATCCTCACTGATTACTTATCCAGGTAATCTTCCTTCCACTTTTATTAAATTTGAGACTTATTCATTTCAGTATTCAGGGTATTTAGTGATTCATCCCAAAACGGTAAACAATCTCGAAAATGTTCAATTTGAGTCCCGTTGAGCTGTTGACATTACCTTTCACTGCTGTTAGGGATGACCGAAAATGAATAAATAAGTATAGGTGTTTTGTTTTCTTGCAAGGAAGGATAAGGAAAGGACTTAGGGACATGCAACGAGGATCACTCGTCTTCAGTTGTACTCTACAGTTCAAAAGGAAAAATCCCACAGCCAACGCAGACACCAACTCATCAATAATAGATGTGCGGCCGGGTAAAAAAGGTCTAGAAGTATAGCACTCCCTTCAGCATCTTGCTCGTGATAGGCGCACAGAGCATGGTGGAATCGCTTTTAGTCGAAGTACAGGAAGCATGTGAAGGGAACTTGCCGTTGCACACGACCACGGACAAATTGAATTTAATAAATGATGGTGCATTGCGTGAGGATGTTAAAGAGAAGTTGGGGTGAAGTAAAATAGTGTGAGAAAAGCCGAAAAAAAACCTTTAGAAGAGAAGGAACTCCTTCGAAGAAGCGTCGAGAAAGGCGCTGCAAAGCGGCTACACTTAAGCGGCCGCTATTCTGAAGGGTTAACTGTCAGCCGCTTCGACTTATGGCAGGTGTGCGGTCGGAAACGCAGAAGAAATGATGGCGAGAGAACGAAAAGCCTTTCTCCAGGCTAGAGGCTTTCTTTTCAAAAAGAAAACGCAAGTTGGCTCCAAAGTTGTGCGCAGGCCAATCGGAGGTTAGAGGGCAAAAAAAAAAAAAAAAAAAAAAAAAAAAAACGGATAACGGAAACCGGTGATACAAAAATGGTCATTTTTCAAATGAATAAGTTACAATAGAATGAAGCTCTTGAGATGACGATCCCGTAACTATTGCGAATAAAAACTGAGTGAAACTTTTTTCTATACTTCTCAGCATTCCTGTTTAAGGTAAAAGTCAAAATGAAGGACTCAGTGATTGACGTAAGTGTATAAATAGTCGGTAGGTAATGAAGAGTTTCAGTGCATTGCTCATTTTTCAAAACTTAAACGTAATGCATTGCTCATTTTTCAAAACTTAAACGTGGGAGTTTTGGGTTACTTTCTCATATTGAATATGACAAAAAATTTTGATAATGATACAAATTTTGTATCTAATAGTCACTACAATCCGCCATCAACTGGGCGGCTACTATAATAAACTTATGATTTAACAAAGTAACCAAAACTCTCTCGTTTATTTTGAAAGAAGACGCAAGATTCTCGCTAGAGTACTTTACCGTACAGAGATTCTAAAATGCAGGAACGTGGCCCATCGCCCAACCAACCGACGTACATAGCAAATTACCATAACTTAATGGTAATAAATAAGAGATCGACTCTAAACCGAGTAGGTACAGAATCGTGTTATGACAGGAGTGCGGTACGTACGTGAACAGCGGTTCCACCTAGATAACTTGAGCAGAAACTCGTTGTGATGTGCTCGCATGCGGTTTATTTTTTCATTATGTAGTTGTCCAGACACAACAAGAAGTTTTCGACACGATGATGCGACGAAATTGTGGATGGGAAATGGTGATCCTGATACAAAAACCAGCGAGGTAAGGAGTAGCTGATTAAATTTGGAGCAATAATTTTTTCTACCGAACTAGTTCAATATTTTTCATCTGATGATCTCTAAACTGACAATTTCTCACAGCATTTTCTAAAGATAATTTTTTTTGAAAAATATGCTTTTAGAAACTACCGGGTTCATGCTAAAGAACCGTCTCCTAATCGATACGATTCAATCGTGGGTGAGGTTAATAGGCTATCAACCCTCTCAGGAAGTGTCATAACCAACGGTTTGGACGCAGATAAATCATCGAGCGGCAATAGTTCGGCGTCAGAGGGATAAGGGATTAAAAGAAAAGTTCAAACGTATACTCACAAAGGTGCGTCAGGTGCGTTGCAGGTTAAAATATTCATAGCTCCAGCCCGCATATTAAACATTTAACAACATACTACGTTGAAGAACCCAAAAGCGCGTGCGAGGGAAAACGAAGAATGGAGCCCTCTAACGAAGACAAATTAATTCTGAAGGCGAACTTTCCGAGAGGAGTCACCTCTTCCCCTCTCGTTCGTAACAATATCCATAAATCACTTTTACCGGAAAAGAGAAAGAGGAAGACAAAAAAGTTCGAATGGTCCACGTTTTTGCTGTGTTTTGCCTTGCACGACGAGGAGAAATTTTCGGCTGACTAAAAACGGGAATACGGAATCCCTTTTCCGGATGGGTCGGATGACTCGGGGTCCTCGCAGAGCCATCCATATCGCGATGTGACATTTAGTGCAGTTTTATGCGACTGTGCTTCGTGCTTTCCCTCTGAAGTAAGCGATTTCACATGATGGACTTCGTTGATTCAGAGCGCAGTACCAGATAGAGAGACTCTGGATTGTAAAATCGGACACCTGTATTATTTCAATGACGTTGCCTGGTCTCTTAAACAAGTTTACACTGAAAATGTTTTGGCCTAACTCAAAGCTTTCACCCCCTGCCATTCAGTTCGAACGTGCCAAAGACATAATAAAAATAATTGATCCTTGATGAAACCAGTGACAATTTTTGTCTCTTCAAAAACTATGCATTTATTATTCAATTGTATGAGGCAGTAAGTACCAACCCACAGATTTAAAGACAAAAAAATAGTCTAAAAGCTCGGCCTCTCCAATAGGTTTGCGTAACTAAACATCCTGCTCTGCTGTGGGCGTCCTACCAACCTGGTTGATTTTTGTGCCTACGCAGAGCACCCATGTTTATGTTTGTAGTAAAGACAATGAGACTTTGGTCTCTCATTTTGGTTTATTATTCAATAATAAACCATTGTAATCGCCCAAGAAAAAAAAATTTCTAACCCCCCCTCAAAATTTGATGTTTTACGTTTCAAGGCATGTAGAATCCGAATATCCAATAAAAAAATTTCTGTCCGTCCGCCGTACGCCGTCCGCCGTACGCCGTACGCCGTTAGCAGTTTTCCGGCCAAACTGTAAGAGCTAAAAATTTGAAATTTTCACCAAAAATCAATCTCGGTCCTACGACGGCCCAATTCTTGAACCAACTTGCTAGCTCATTTTAAGGGTATTTTTGGGGGGTTTTGGGGGGGAGAAAATTCATATTTTCCAAGGTTTTTCAGAAAAATGTGTACGTGGTATCAAATTATATAGATTTTTGGACGCTGAATCGAATGAGACCATTGCCGGGTCGATAGCTTTATTGGTTCTCGAGTTATCGCAGCTTTTGTGCCAAATTTGGGAGATTTTCAGAAATTTGACATGAGGGTATAACTCGAGAGTTCTTGGAGCTATAAAAATCGTTCTATACTCATTGGAATGGTCGTCAAACACTCTCTCCAGCTGTATCGTTAGGCAATAGGTTTAGCTATTAATTAGGAAATTAAGAAAAATAAAAATGATTAAAATTACAATAGTTGCTACGGAGTTTTCCCCTATAGTTACCATCTGTTTTTCGGTGGGAACGTTCACAAATGTTCGGAATATTTAAAATGACAAGTGGATGGTCTTCTTAAATCAATATTGAAGCGAAATAATAATAAACCACTGTACAATCATTTGCAGCGTTTTTATTGAGGTTTTATTCCAAAATGCCTCTGGGGTATGTCAAAAATGATTTAGACAAGGCATATTGCGCTGTCACCAGAAATTTACAGCGGGAGATATAAAATATTATGTGCCGGCTATGGCTGCCATATCAGAAACAGCACGCGCGATGAAGCGGTGAAACAGCGAGCCAAATGAATCGAAGTGCTCCTCTAGTACCAATCGAGATCACAAGCGCCACGAGAGCAAATCATAAAGAGAAACGGAAAACAAAAGAGCAGGTGGTTGAGGTGGTGCGTAATGTGTGTATGGACGGACAGAGATGAATTGTGGCCATTGTGACTGAATGTTCAGAGTGGAAATGGGCGGGTAATTTTTTAGCGTTCATTCGGTTTTTGATTGACAGTTCAGATTTTAATATTAGAACGGCGATTTGAAGGGAGTTGTTCTATTAATATTTCCCTAGGCCATGAGTCTCCAATCGACATATTAATTATGATATCAATATAATTTATAATTATTATGATATTATAATATATTCTGTTATTATTATGATATAAAAATATGTTATCACTTTAAGCGTTTAATGGCAAAGAATATTATGTCACTTTTTTGCTCACCAGATATACCTATGAGCCAAAGCTAAATCGCTGAATTTCGCCGCTTCATATCTCGTTCTACAAGACACGCAATCGTAGGTATCCAAGAATAAATCCAAGGCTAGGAAACGTCCAGCAAAAAATGTTTACTGGTCGGAGCGCAATATCTCGTTTACAACGTTATTCGCCCTCTGTTGGATTAGAAAATTTCTGAGAAGAGTTCTTTTTTCTAGAATTCAAATAGTTTCGTTTGATCCATTCCGGGACGGGAATGGAACATAAAACTGGAGATTATGCATGTTTTTTCCTATTGTGACCGACTTTATAACAGACAGTTCGCTATGTATGTGACCTAATTAAATTTGTCATTTATGAGTCTAAATTATTTACTCACTTTATTACATGTATTTATTACTCATTTACTCATAAAAGACATATCGCACTAGTGAAGGTTGATATGACTATGGTGATGCTCCAAGATGTGCTGTGAAACGTTTTAGCCGAACTGGTGATGATATCCAAATCTATGTAATTCCTTAAAAAATGGAGAGCAACGTCAAGTCGAGCGAAGCGATCTGGTTGGTCAGCCTCTCCACAGGATCCGACCACCGACAATAGAGCGATTCCGTGCCCATCGCATACGAGGAGAGATCCTACATCTCCTTGGCACGGGACACCTAAATTTTTGGAACCATATCTTAGTAAACAATCAAACGTAATGAGGTGATTTTTCTAGTGCAGCCCAATTAGAATTACCAACGAACCTTTGATGGGCTTTGCACAGATTTTACCAGTCATAATAACTGACCAGCTGCAGTAAGGAAAGCTATAATCCTCATCGGTGCAAATTTCGTCAGTGCATTTTTCCCATTGAATGATTTGATGCTCAGCCAAAAGAAGCACTGAAGATGGAATTTTTGCAGTTCTGTACTGATCAAAAGCCCCGCCCCAACCAGCCAGTTCACATCTTACCTGAAATTATATTCCGAAAAATAAATAATGAAATGGATACCTGCATTTATAGAACCTGAAGGTTTTGGTGTTCATCAACTTTTTGTGTCAGGTCATAACTGTTATGCGGCTGGGATTTGACATACCACGTAATTTCGTTACTTCATGAGTAATAATTAAAAATAAAAACACGGCAATATTCCAAATAAAACACTGCACATGATTGTACAACGGTTTATTATTCCTTTGCTTCAATTATGATTTAAGAAGATATCTATTTCTCATAGAAGATATTCCAAAAATTTGTGAACATTTCCACCTAACAACGGACAGATTAGTAGATAGAAGGGAAAACGGTATAGCTGCTGAGAGTTTTTGACAACCATTCCATCAAGTATAGAACGATTTTTATCGCTCCTAAAATTCATGAGCTATGCACTCATGCAAATTTTCTGAAAATCTCGACAATTCAACAAAAGTTGAGCTGTGAAAACTCGGGAACCATCAAAGTTATCGACCCCGCAATGGCCTCATTCGATTCAGCGTCCTAATACTATAGAAATTGGAACCGAAAACCAAACAAGTCTCTGCCAGAAAGGTTTCGGAAAGTATGAATTTTCTGCCCCTCAAAACCCCTCAAAAATACCCTTAAAATTGAGGTAACGATTTTGTTAAAGAATTGAGCCATTGTAAGACCAATTTATTTTGGTGAAAATTTCAATAGTTTAGTTAATATATAGTTTCGTCAGAAACGTGTTGACAGCGTGCGGCGTACAGAAAGAATTTTTTAAATTGCATATTCGGATTCTACTTGTTTTGAAACGTAAGACATCAAACTTTGAAGGTTGTTGGACATTTCATTCTTCGTTGATTACAATGGCATATTATTGAATAATAAACCAAAAGCGGCAAATAATTTAAAGACACTGAAATTCAAAAATTTTATACTTCCTCTTCCAAATAGTGGAGTATAAGTTTTTCAAAATTGTTCTTCTGCTTGAACGGAATGCTCATAAGTTTAACTGCGTCATTCAATACGAAGGATTCGTTCGGCTTGAGAAACAAAACAAAAGAAAAACATATTTGTTGATCAAATAGCATGGTTGAGATTACTGAAGAAAACTTTTAGAATGTAATATAATTGACTTTGAAAATGACATATTCCTATCAATAGATATATGAATCAGAAATAGGAGGTAGATCTTATCAGTTCCTTTATACTGCATAAACGGCTGAAAAAATGGATGGAAAAACCAGGGAAAGGTAAGAGAAATAGATTACTTATTGTTATGTATATTTAAAATTATAAACTAACGACTTCTCATTGAAGTTATCGAGAGTGGAAATCATGAATATTGGGCAACCAAATGGATTGTTTGATAACGGCATGCCAAGAGAAGCAGCGTCTCTAGCAATTTATTAAAAAAAAAAAATAATAATAATAATAATGATAATAAGAAGAAGAAAAATTAAAATAGCTCTTGGGAAATACCACCAAAGTAATATACCTGAACAATTGCGTAATCGAGCATTACACCAGCGTCGGATATGTAAACGGAATCGAACGAGCAGTATTCGTGTGGGACAATAAGAGCAACTGTCCTCCACTGCCCCAATGTTTCATCGTAGAGAAAACTCGTCCCAGCGATAAGCTGGATCGAATTGTAAAACGGCGGCGATACCCAACTTAAAAGAGAGCATGTTGACAGAACCCAATCCGAGCTCACGAGCGCGCCTGAACCGAACACACCCGTCGTTACGATAAACGCCACCATGAAAGACCAATCAGGCCAGTGTGCTTCATGGGCATCAACTACTCTGCCTGCACTGTAATAAGCTCGAAAAGGTCAGTAGGGTATTGAAATGACATAAATGACGACTCATGCCACGGAGGAGACGTATCATGAACGAGTTAATACCTACCTGGATTCGTTGTGCCAAAGGATTGAAGCCACTAATTCGAGAGTTGAATAATATGCGAAGAAAAATAGTAATTTCATTCCGGCAGCGCCAACAAGTTGGTTCCGCCTGATCACCAATTTTCTTCTTCAACACCCGAATGTTATCATGGAAATCTTCTTCAGCTTGCTCAGCATCAAACAAATACGTTGCATAGTTCGTTGCATAGAAGTTGAGTGGCAACCCTTTCCAATCGTGTACTAGGATTCTTCACAGTATTTAAAGCTATGTGTTGCAGTTGGAAGAAATTGAGAATGAGGTATTAGGTACATATACAGAGAGCTAAAATTTCCATCAGAAAAAGTCGATACTCGGTCACTACTTAAAAAACTAATACTTCTCTATCAGTTGGAAACCGTCAACCTATAGTTGGCAAACAGACGTTTCTAGAAGACGTGCTGAAAAGATCATTTTCAGTTGAAAATGTCAAACTTTATGTGATGAATGTCGATTTTTAAGTAGATAGTGGAATTTATTTTCAGAAGGATAAGAGACGAAGAAATAGTCACAAAATACACTAACTTTGAATGAGATATATTGTGATTTCGGCTTTGACGTATAGGCTATAATCAGTAACAATCTTACTACTGAAAGTTCTACGTTGAGTACACATGTTTAAAAGCTTTAGGTGAAAGGAAGGTTGACTCCTATTGGAAATCAGTGGAGTAATAAAAATTTGGCCCCTATTTTAGCCATAAAAGAAACAAACGAGACGCGGGGTGCTTTCACCTAGCCGATTAGAATACCAAACGCAGCAACGCAAACGCATTGACGGATGCCTGTGAACCCAGCTTTAAAGCGACATTAGTATGTCAAAAACTTATTAAGTGTTACCTATTTTTTGAAAACAACAGGTCACTAAGTAGCTTTTTTTTTAGTTCCCCGATCAACAGCATCTAATAAACCTACCTTCATTTCCCCGTTGGACAGTTATATGCAATGAGAAATGGAAAAAAATATATTTCCTATATTTTAATAATCTGTCGAATTTTTTCACCTTTCCCGATTGCGCATAAGAAGTTGAAATTGATCTGATAAAAGCTGATAGTTAGGTTTGCGATTAGGAGATCGTGAAAAATGTAAGATCCCTTGGCTTGAACACTAACGAGTACACTTAGGTAACGAGTACATTTCCTGTTAGAAAACAATGAACTGATCAAAGCAGCCTGTTACTCAAGAAAAATTATTGTGACGCGACTAGTGATGAAGTGCTGATTCGGGTCGTCTACGACTAGATGCCGTAGCAGTTAGAGGAGAGTAGCGAGGCCGCGATAAATCCGAGGTAATTGAGTGGCGAGGGCGGTTAGATTTGTGCCGAGCAAAGTTGGCAAAGAGTGAAGTAGTAGTTGTGAGCGCCTGTAGCACGCCTCCACAGAAATATACATCAAAGCTAAGAGAATTCTACGCTGAAGACTATTGGGAGCTTGCACGCTAGCCATCCATCATAAGGTTCTTCCCGTCAGCAAAGCCTAACTTCTCTTCCTCCGTTTCTCTTATTCTCCGCAGTTCACTTCTGACAGTTCTTATCGGCGCGGAATAGCTTGCACGAAGCAAGAGCCAGTTGAATTGATTAGTGCCCGATAAGATAAACAAGGTCTCACTCAGCTCTGTTCTGTCCTGCAACTAACAACAACATTTCGGGCGTTCCGAAGGATTCACATTGGCCCGAAAGTCATCCTTCACTCGCGCAAAAATAATTTGACAGGGAAGACAGCGGTAATCGCTCAAGCTTATTTGATAAGTCCATGATGCGATTGGGATGGATTATGGGGCATGCGAGTTGAAACTACGTTCGAACCGTCAATACAACGCCTGAAATCCGCACGGAAAGGGGTCATCAGGCGGTCGCATATGTTCATGGTACTCTAGATATGATTGACGCCGACATCGGCCGATTACATAGCCGTAAATTGGCATTAGAGTCCGTTTTCGGAAGCCCTAGTCTCGGCCGTCTTAAATCACCTAGCCAGTTACTTGCGTCAAGGGTTGCATTTGCAATATTACCTCTATTACACACTTGAAGCCAAGTGATTCGTCACGTGATGAAGATTAAAAATCATTAGGCTTCTCTAAAGTATAATTTAATTGAGAACTGTGTAGTCTGGTAAATACTATAGATTAGGATTTGAAAATTTCATGAACGATTTCCATCGATCAGAAGTTATTCAATCTAAAAACTCGACAGACGTTTCAATATTATTTAATTATAACTTATCATTAGCGCGGCAACTAATCTGATTAAGTACCTATCGCAAACCTCACAATCAAGGCGAAGGGGCTAAATGAGATATCTATTCTTAAACTTCATAAATACCCAAGCTGAGCAATAGTTTATGTCAGTAACATTTTTATCAAAATCTCTGCCATCGAATTTCTACGAATTTTCTCTAGGAACCTCATAGACGACTGGTTCTCTTTCAGATAATTGAATAAAACAAAAAACAAAAACGATACAACTGGAGAAGGCCCTACTGAAAATTGTATTTTTACTTATATTTCGGTAAGTTCTGATGTAAAATACCTATCTTATTCTAATAAATTATGAATCCTCTTCTTATTTAAATGCAAGTCATGCTTCTGATACCAGCCGTTTTCATAACAAAGTCACTCGTGTTGATAAACTCTTTCATTCATCATATGAACACAAGTTAAATCGACCCTGGGTTTCATTCGGAAGTTGACACGAATCCGCACGATCCAACAATGCTCACCATCAATCTCCTTGCCTGTTCCTCGTTTTCCACTTGGAACACGTTGGTACTAAATGTACGAAAGCTGTACGGAAAGCAATCATAGCGAGTCGGTTCTTAGGCTTTACACGAGGAGTGAGTTCATTAATAACTGGTGAGATAGCGACTGATAGGTGCACAAGTGGAACTTCTCATTTCCTCTATTAGGTATTACATAGAGAGATGACGCTTTAACAGTTCATAACGTCGGCTGTAGTCAGCGGCGTGATGTAAGGGAAGGAAATAGTATAGTATTTGATATCATCAAGACTTTTTGTGCGCTCTTTTTTTGCCTTCGGAGTGATTAGCGATATGAGTTTCAGCCTCTTGGAATCCAACTTATTATGCGTGATTCGACTCGGCGTAACGTTCCCAGTTAATCGTGTGGAAGGAAGAGATCCTTCGTATCGATATAGTGTAGAAACGGGACGAGAGTCTCCCCATCTAGACGCTAGCACGAAATAGTCATACCGGACCTAATTAAGATGGAATGGACAGCATAGGGCAGTCGATGTGACAGGGTAAAACGAACGCACGCAGGCGGATCGCACGGATCAAATATTAATGAAAACGAAAACTACAGTGTAGGTACAGCCCTGCCTGACAGTCGGTCGTAAAACGAGCATTATTCGTTGTCGAAAGTCGGGGAATCACGCGATTCAGAGTCGGACGGATCTGTCTTTGTATAGCCTTTGAGTGATTGGCGAGCGGAGGGGGTGGGTAAGTGAAGTCAAACTGCAGAGGATTGAGAAACGACTTGACCACTCCTGTTCTCTATCATGTAAATAATCGATCATGGTGCATATCAGCAACTATAGTAAAAAATACTGCCTTAAGAATGAATAATCGTGTTGCTGGAGCAAGTACAATAAAAAAGGTTTTAATTCTGCTCATACTCCATTTCATAATTTCCGCGCTGTTTTACTCTGCACCAAAATATATTCTCATAAATCCTAGGATTCGAAATTTCGACCATTTTTGTTTTATAAAATGCAATGTAATCCTCTATTCTAACTAGTTAAAAGACAACGAAAAAACCTCCACCCGCATAAACTGAATAGTACAGCGAGGTCCAAACCAATTTTTGTTGGAGTTGTCTCTTCAATCTTTAATTCAAATAACTTGCTTTAAAAGGCAAGAAATACAAGACTGCACTGGAAGCTGTGAAATGACAATTGACTGAGTTAATTAAAACTTCTTGCAATTGATCGGCCGACAGGAGTGCCGGTAGGCGGTACTGAAGGAGTCTCTTGTGTTTCCGCTATTGTGAGCGCTCGCTTGAAGTAGCTGCGATGATAGGTTGTTGGATTGGGCCGCTCGGCCCGAGGAAGGAGCACCACTTCATTTCAAGGAAGCCCATTGTTCATGGAGACCCCAAGAGGAAAGCTGTGGTGCACTTGTCATTTCGCCGACTCCTCACAGTAGTTTTGACATTGCGATGAAGTATTTGCTGGAGCCCTTATAGCTTTTGAACGAAGACCGATTGAAGGACATTAAGCTGAATTGCTAGAGGCGCTCGATGACACATCTATTGGCTATTAAGATTGCGCGCGTCATTGGCGGAAGAAATTCGTAAAAGGAAGAAGGGGGAGTTTGAGACGGGATAGGGTTCAACCAATAAAGATGACCCAGCCGGCAAATTGTTTTGATTCAATTTTAAATACATGAGAATATTTTATATTTTTCTTCGTGTCACATGCCAAATTGGCATAGAAAAAATTTGCTTTTCTTCGTCGGATTTCCAGGCCAATATACATATTGTCATTGTTACATGTTGTATAACGAAGAATTACCTAGTACAGTGGTTTTGATCTAAGCCTTTTACACATTAATTTGGATAACTGCGATCTGAAGCGGAAGCCAGGAAACCTGTGGTATGCGATTGGGTAAGGAACTGGAAATGTTTTGATTGACTGAAGATGAAGTAATTATTTATTAGGCATTTGAATAAGCATGATGCGTTTCTAGCTTTACCAGGAGCGTTTTAGCTTGATACAGCCAGTTTTGATCCGACTTGGGATTCGATACCAACAGTTGAATGGTCTTAGGAGTAATGAAAACAATAATATCCGGAGGGGTAGGTAAGAAACCTTATACCATCCGCATCCAGTGTTAAGGCCCCTGTTGTCTATGCGAGGCGTAGCAAACTCATCCCATCTGCGTAGAGCCAACGCGTGGTCCGTTCAGCTTATTGCTCGAGGCTGTTCACTAGTTCAATTGCCATGAGAAGGGTGTTAGGTTGCTGGCCATACGAACTGCTCATCCGCGTGTACGTCTTATAAATTGAATAGGGAGTTCTTCCTGATGGTGTATGAATGGCAACGCGGATTCGAGAAACAGCGGTCTCTAACAATAGATCTATAGCATTAGGTTGAAAGGGTTCCTACGGTCCCCAGAGCAAAACGGACGACTTTCATAAGCAAAGTTGGGTTTTTCGTTTTGGACCCCTCTCGAAATAACAGATGCAATGCCCCTGCGGTGGCCCCATGAGACGGCGGGATGTGGCGTCATAACAAAAATATCAGGGGCCACCCCATCAACAGAACGTGCACATTACAATAACGAGACTTAATATGAGGATGAATAATTGATCTGAGCATGAAGGGCCAATACTGGTGGGACAGAAACGTTGTAATACAGTGAAAAGTTGTCAATCAAATTCAACTGTAGGTAAGAATGATTTCATGTTAATGTAGAGTAGGTATGTTTAGTACAAAATTACTTCACTCATAATTTTTACCGAGGTTTTGGTGGATTAGCGTGTAACCAATTGGTCAATTTATTCGCATATTTGTGCGTTGAACTGTGGATAATCCTTGAACAACGTAGGAAATAAGAGGGATCGTCCGAAAATTGGTGCGTTTGAGTTTTCACTTATAGACGTGAATCAAGGCGACTCAAACGTACATAAATATAATATTTCGTTTGCTATACAGGTTTTCCCCTGCCTCACAGAAACTATCTTCAGAACCTTCAATGTCTTGAATTTCTCCGAAGGAAACATCCGACAGCCGAGTGAAGTACAAGACATTATTCTGACGTTTCACACTTGGAAAAACTCACGCATTCTGCCTTCACCAGGGCCGAAAGCTCTCACGCATCGTTCCGTCCTTTTGATAAAGCGATAATTTGACGTGCCGACTGTGAAGGAAAGGACAAAAAATCTTTTCCTCGTGATGCGTGTCTCTTGCGCCGGGGCTGACTCACAACTAGCCATAGAAACCCAACCCTAACCTTTCTACAGCCCTTGTCGGCTTCTTTCCGAAGGGCCGCACTTACGCCTACCAATATGTCCCTCTTGGATAAACGCAACAATACGAGGGTGCACGGGTACAGAGAATAGTGTGGGGTGTAGGGCACCGACGCCAACTTACAGAACTCATAGGAAACAAAAGTGATAAATTGTGGATCGGAGGGGAAAAGAGAACCGTGAAATATGAAGGTTGAACGAGGGACGTTAGTGTACCGTCGGAAGGAACGTAAATGGAGATTAACTCGTCCCTCGAGGAGAACACACGGCTGTCATTAGCCAACTGACAAGAAGATCCATAAATAAGTTTTACGTCGAAAAATCCTATTTCCAGATTAGCCACACATTTCCGAAGCGTTTGAATTCGTACGTTTCATCGATACCGTCTTGTTTTTTCTGCATAATGAATGTTCATCCACTAGTTTTTCAATATTACTACAGTCTCCAGTGAACGAGAACAGTTTCTAAGAGTGATTCTCACAGTTTTTACTGATTGTAAAAATGTTGCTGATGACGCTGTGACCAAAACTCCCACGACCACCAGGGTAAGACATTGACTAGGGCATTAACTCTGTGGTTAAGCACGTTCCCGATACTTGGGAAAATCTATAGCCATTTTTTGATAAGGTTGGTGCTTATAGTTTTTGTGCTGTGTAAGCCGTGTAAGGTTGTCGAGACGAATCATATTATGTATCTAATGAGTTGTATTTTTATCCATTGGACCTAACCAGTTACTTGGCCAGATCAGAAGAGTTACTAGATGATCCAGTGACCCTTATTATTTCAATAGTAAGCTCATTATCCGGAACATTTTTCTTATTAATTCCTCTCTCTCATAGACTTTCCAAGCCAATTAACAGATCGTTAAGAACCGATACGATGTCGGTCGGGATCGGTACGGTTATTGTCATTGAGTAAACAGCCAAGTCCAAGCTCCAGCAATCCCGTCCTCCGTCTTCCCCTTTTGTAATTACTGTACGGAACCACCGTTCAATAGTAGTAACCTGCACGTTCCATATTCCCACGAGATGCACTAGCAAGAGAACAGGGGTAACCGACGGTTGTCGCGTTGATTGTTTTTTCGGTTAATGGACTCAATCCAGCTTACACAGGGCATGGATTTTGGGGGAATGGATTTGATAGAAAACATGTAGTCTGGAGGCCTCGCTTTAAAGAATTGAGACATTTTCGTTCGTCGCAAAAAATTAAGGTTCTTGGAAATATGTTTCCTCAAATCATTCAGTCTTTTCATCCATTGCCTCTCCTCTTGATAATAATTGATACAGTATAGAGGGCAATAATAATTTGTCGATCTCTTGAATTGTATTCGTATATTTCATGCGCTTTCACCATAGGCCATTTCAAGCAGCCGGCTACAAAAGGTCTTTTTAGTGCAATTCCGAATCTTCATCGAGCAATTGCTTCGATTCCATTCTGGAAAACGGATAGTCGATATCATTCGATAACTAGGACCTAGCCAATCAGCCGACTAATCCTTCCTTCGGTTCAAAATCTTCAAAATGGAATCATACAGACCGATAGAGACATTGTATAGAAATATGGAGACAATCCGTTGACAAAAGTGGGCCTCAAATCCTCCCCCCAACTCTCATTTGTGTCTACATTGTCGCACATTTCGTCGGTCTCCCGGCCTCCATCGCTTGAATGTCTGGCCGCTGTGATAGCTTCGTATGAGTAACTATACGTTCGAGTGATTCCATTTAACTCAGAAAGGCTCAAGTTGATGGTTCTGAGTTGAGCTTATGAATTGACTGAATAATTGTAAGGCGCGCTCAACTTGACAATTCATGAACTGAAGATGCCCGCAGTATTGTGAACGTCGTAGTTTGCAACCATTAGGCAAAGGGAGATGTTGCTAAAAAGTAAGCAGAAACTCCAATTTACCTTCTCCTATTTTATTCTCCTCGTCACTTCATTTCTCACTCTTCGACAATGATTTTGTGCTTCGAATTTCGTCTGTGGACTTATCAAGATTGTAAGCTGTCAGAGCCGACATCCAAACAGGCTAGTTCTTCATGCTTTTTGCAGATAATGCCTACGCAAGTTGTGTTCAAACGCTTCCATACATCTAAACCTGGTCACTAACTTGTAGCTCTGTAGGACTGTAGCTCATAAAAAATGGCTGAGGCAGTCACCAGAAGAACGGGAACGAATGTATCACGTAGAGTTAGCGATTATTCGGAGCCCGAACGTACAGGACTTGCAAATAACGACCTCTTCACAATACAATGGTGTGGATGCCTAGCTGTCCTCACCACTTAACATTTCGGCTTGACGTTTCACGTTCGGCCGTACCGGTGAAACGTACAAAACTTGTTATTACTTATGTATCCGTTGCCCGTTCGAACGCAAAAACCCACCGTGTATCATATTCTACATAGTAATAGGCTTGCATTCTCTATTAACTTCATCTGGTAACGTCGTTCTGCCCTTAAAGGTTACCTATATAAGCAATGAAAGATGCTATACATTTTTCAGCGTAAGTTTCGAAGGATAGCCGGCAGGTATAATCAAATGAAACGCAAAACCCCTAAAGTAACCGGTGCGTACTGATCCAAGAGATATCGATTCTTATGCATCGAATTGAGACAATTCTCATGATTATTTCATCGTAGTGCTCAATTTTTCCTTTGAGTGCGTGTAAGATGTTTCAAAGATTGGCCAAAAATACGTAAGGTTGCTAACAGCCTCTCCCCTCCAATCCTTAAAAAATACGGAGATTCAGTACTATTTTTTGCACTCAACGTTCGTCAAAGTTCATGCGAAGTTATACTCGCCGGTCTTCTCTCTCCCATCTTTATAAACAAAACCTCAATTTTCTTCCCGAACAAACAAAAACGTGTCGCGGATGAGAATTATGATGATGTTACCTGCACTCTTACGACCGCCATGTTTTTTGCTTTCATTTATTGAAGATGGAAGGGAGGGAAAGATCATTTAAAATTAACTTTGTTTGCGACCCATCTCAACGCCCGTCTTTACATTTTTCTTCGCACCCCACTCGGCTTTTGTGCGTCGTGAATTCACTCGCTCCCGTTAGCGCACTCACGCACATATTCTTTTTCCATCTTGATTTTTTCGCTTTTCTAATGCTTCTCCGACTACTTTTGAATAATTCATTCGTATCCAAGCTCCAAAGTGCATTCGCATCGTCCGAATTCGCCTTGCTGCGCCTTTCAATCATATTTTCACTATGCGGAATACGCAAGTGGCTGCAGTTGTTCAATTCTTTTTTTCACATAAAATGTACCATATAGTATGAAACTGCTCAAGTTCACATATTTCTCTCTGAGTTGGTTTTATATAGCATTCTTCAATGGGAGATCGTTATTTGAAGCAGGACAACGACAAAAGCTACGCAATTTTGATGTTACTGCGTCGAAAATGTTGACCCTTCAGGATTCATGGCTTCTATCCGATTTGGTAGGTGTTATCCAAAGCGGTTTTCTACTTGCTCGCTGGAAGAGTAATGTTGTTTACATATTGCCTACGTATGGCGTAAAAACCGCGCCAACGCAACGGCGTCACTTCATAGCTGAAGTACGAACCGTTTTCAAATTCAGCTGATGCGGTACGATGTTTAAGCATTGTACAATGATTTTTGTGATCTCACGATATGCTGCTTGATCTTGTGAAAGACTGCACTTCAAGAAACGCACAAACAAACGTTTTATTTTCAG
Source organism: Tupiocoris notatus (assembly GCA_037159825.1). Classification (NCBI taxonomy): domain Eukaryota; kingdom Metazoa; phylum Arthropoda; class Insecta; order Hemiptera; family Miridae; genus Tupiocoris; species Tupiocoris notatus. The sequence goes on along the minus strand of JASJUZ010000125.1, from coordinate 1,039,242 downwards.
AATTTTGTTGATCGTATTTTGAAAATATCATCAACTGACTCCTGTAATTTGTAAAAATAATACATATGTAGCTTTCATGCAGTTTTGATAACTGGCATGTTCAAAAGATCGAAATGTCCCAGATATTAACACAGGTGGCAGAATGAGTTTTCCCCTTCGATGAGCGGAAAATGTTCCGTGTAATCAGTTCTATGTAGATCAATGATCGAAATGCCGATCCGATGAACCACGAATCATAACTTAGGGAGACTGAAGTATATTGAAGTCGTTATCGTCAAGAAATTTTTAATGGGAAAAGTTCTGGCTAGGAAAATTTCCAGTCTTGGAGAAAACGCGTCTCTGGAAAAGTGTTGAAGAATTGTGAGTTGAAGGCAGCTCGTATAAAAGGAGAGGAAAACTCGTGACGAGACAGTGACGTTCAAGTTGAAGAAGGATGAACGAACGTAGGACAAGAAGCGTAGAAAAGGAGAAAAGCGCTAAGTGGCCTTCTTCCCCTTTCCTACATTAGATACGCATCGGTTGAGGCCCTAAGTACAACAATGATCAATCAACCGTAACAATCAGCTTTACCCCCCATCTTACCTAGCTTTAGTCGTTCCTGGAGCCTACGTTTTCCTCCTACATCGTCCTTCCACTATTAACTCTCCTCCACCACGTTTCACATCCGAAGGCTTTCCTTATTCCCGATGATAATGGCGTCCTATTTAAGCCCGACTCTCGAAGACGAGAGTAGGGAGTAGTCGTCTTCAAGAACCTTCTGAGCACTTCTCCCATGAAGGATAACGCAACCTTGAACCTGAATTGGGATGTGAGCTTTTTTCTGTCTAGGATGTGACTCACGGCGAAATCCGTACAAGATGGCTGTTTACTAGTATAAATTAATTCAAACTTCAATCGACGTTATTCTAAGTAGCTGAAGGTTGAGTGCCATCAACTGAATCCACCATGACGCTTCTCTTTCCTTGAATTACCTTCAGCAAATATTTGACTCCTACTTACGCTCCTAAGAGCGCATATATGGTCATGAATTTGATACTGATCAAGACCCAGCAGTAGTAGATAAAACAAGAGGTTCCATACCACTGTAACTATCAATAAAAACGCTGCAAATGATTGTACAGTGGTTTATTATTATTTCGCTTCAATATTGATTTAAGAAGACCATCCATTTGTCATTTTAAATATTCCGAAAATTTGTGAACGTTCCCACCGAAAAACAGATGGTAACTATAGAAGAAAAATCCGTAGCAACTATTGTAATTTTAATAATTTTTATTTTTCTTAATTTCCTATTTAAAAACTAAACCTGTTGCCTAACGATACAGCTGGAGAGAGTGTTTAACGACCATTCCAATGAGTATAGAACGATTTTTATAGCTCCAAGAACTCTCGAGTTATACCCTCGTGTCAAATTTCTGAAAATCTCCCAAATTTTTCACAAAAGCTGCGATAACTCGAGAACCAATAAAGCTATCGACCCGGCGATGGTCTCATTCGATTCAGCGTCCAAAAATCTATACAATTTGATACCACGTACACATTTTTCTGAAAAACGTTGGAAAATATGAATTTTCTCCCCCTCAAAACCCCCCAAAAATACCCTTAAAATTGAGCTAGCAAGTTGGTTCAAGAATTGGGCCGTCGTAGGACCGAGATTGATTTTTGGTGAAAATTTCAAATTTTTAGCTCTTACAGTTTGGCCGGAAAACTGCTAACGGCGTACGGCGGACGGACAGAAATTTTTTTATTGGATATTCGGATTCTACATGCCTTGAAACGTAAAACATCAAATTTTGAGGGGGGGTTATAAATTTTTTTTTCTTGGGCGATTACAATGGTTTATTATTGAATAATAAACCAAAAATATACAAAAAGTTGCCACCCTAATTATGGTTGAATGGACAGTGAAAGTAGTTTTATCTACGCTAGGATTCTGAAAACCGAATAGTTTTTTCGTTGAATCAATTACGCTTTTTTCAACAAAAGATTAAACACAAAAAATTAAATGAATAAATAAAAACGGTCAACACTAATTATAGAACAGAAAGAGATTGAACCGATCTTGCACGTATTGCTTTACATTTTACACTCCGTTCAAAAGGCTGAACATATATCAGAAGGTTTGGAAATGGTGTGCCCCAGGTACAAATGGATAGAAATATCATAAACTTTAAATTTAAATTCAAGCCATTCAGCTACGTTCACTTTCCATTGGTTCTACTTTCATCTCCGAGATATTGGATAATATCCAGATTGAAAACGTTGAGGGAAAAAAATTAATGTTTATACAACGGAAAGGCCATCGAGAAATGTCTGGTAAAGACATGAAAGGGAAACCCTGACATCAAAAGGTATGCAACTAATGAAGGAAAAGGCTTGAAAAGGAGAGTCCGAGGTTCGAGAGGCAGCTCTCATCGTGAAAAGGAAAACCTGCGAATGGACACCAGCCATTGAATGGTAGGTGCTAATCAAGGAGGCAAATTGTGAGAGGATGGAGGAAGATGGCGAGAGAAAAAGCAAGAGAGGAGACCTTAATTACCTAGGCACTGATGAGTCTTCGCTCTTCACTTTTCGCTGTTGGAGAGAAGGAAAACTCTATTTTCCAGTAGTCTACAATGGTTACGACTGGAAGAACAAATTGTACTGATGACTTCTGAAGAACACAATTAAGCTATCGTGGTCAAACGCCAAGAAGCGTTTGACCCCTCTCTGTGCTGATCTATGAATTCTATTTGGGTTTCTTTACAAGTATTTTCACACCTCATCACGTAGGAACATAACCCAGATGCCAGACTAAGCACTTTCTCTTCGCACGAAAAATATTTTTCGTCGCACGAAGCGTTACAACTCTTGCTGACTGAGTCACTCGCACTGAGGTTATAGAATCCTATTTTGCAAGAATAGGAGAGGAATATATTTATATTGTTCAACTCCAGTTGTAAAATTGTTGCTGATGATGGCTTAAAAACTGTAATCGATATAACAATATGATTCATTTAAATTAGTGGAATTCGTGACAATCTCTTCTCCTCCTATCCACATTACAACTTGACAAAATTGTAAAAATCGCTGTACTACTCCATTGATCTCCGGCTGAACATTTGGCTATAGAGATTTGATATTCTCCACGATCATTAAGAATTCCACAAAAGGCGCAAATGTTACTCAGTTGACATGAAAACGAAGCTGCATATAAATTATGCACTTATCTTTTAGCATCAACATTCTTTACCCGAAAAATGCCTCGAGGTCTTCAGGATAATTATCCAGCAATGATAATTATTGGATCAATGGTCCCAGTTAACGAGCAAAGGCTCGTCACACCGAGCAGCTTGACGCTTCTATTCCAGTTTCAGTTTGATTTATTCAAGACTTGTTACATTACCTGACTTCTCATGAGTTTCCACGATATCTCAAGCTTTAGGAGTCACATTGTTGAATACATAAAACGACAAGTTTAAAATCCAGGATTTGTGCGTCGACGCATGTGCGACTTAATGAACCCTTCACACTGCAGGCGACGCACATGAATAAGAAATTATACGCCATGCGCTGGGATACAACGTTTGGCAATTAGCTCAGTTCTGGGTAATTTGATGGATTGGTTGGTCGAAAGGAAGTAACAAGAATCGATATTTTTCTCCTCATTGGCCCTTCAGCCCGAAGAATTGCCACCCATAATAATTGGGCACCTCTGATGTTAACTGAACTGATTTAATTATAATTCAGCCACGAAACATGTTTTGAGTTTCTGTGAATAACTTATTGATAAAAAAATCAAGGTCACGTACTTAATGTTAGTCATTATTTTGTTAGGAACATTTTAGTTAAATTCAGATTAATAATTTATTCAGTGTAATGTATTTCTATCATAATATATTAATTTGTAATAATTATTGGCTTAATGTTAAATATGGAACCTGCAAATATGATGGGCAGTCTAATAACTTCATTCTCTAGCCAAGCAAATTGATTTTCTCCACGTGGTATCATAAGCAGTCAGTTAAAGGTTAGCTAAGTATATTGAGAACGGAACAACAGCGTTTAGCGAGCAGTCTCGCACATATCTCTCCCTTATCTTCTTTATTTTGCTTGCTTTCTATTGTACATTGTATCCTCAACTCTTCATGAGAGGAATTTGAAAGGTAAATACCCTGACAATGTTGACTGTTCACGTTTTTGCAACTGACAAAATCCGCAATCAAGTCAACGTGTAATTAGGACGGTGAATCTTTATTTTTTGTACGGCGTTAGCATCACTAAAGTGGGCTGATTTTTTGTTTTGAAATTGGAGGTAGCAGTTCTTCCGGAGTCTGATGAATCGAGCTAGGAGTAACACAGCGATAACCAAGATCAACAGAGTATGCAGTGTGTAGACTTTAGTTCCTGCAAGACTTATTCTTCCTCCTGTAGGAGGAAAAGCTATTCCAAGGAGCCTCCGATTTTTACGGTTCAATCTCGATACTACGCTTTGAAACTTCTGTAAAACCACCTGTTCGGCGTCTTACCTCACCACATCTTACACTTCGTTCCAAGTAGCTCGTAACCATCGCAACGTTTCCTTTCCATTTGTTTCCATTTGCGCGTTTATGTAAATCACGAGGGCAGCGATCGCGAGGGTATCGTATTGTACGTTAGGGAAACTCTCCCTTCTTGCGGGAATTTATGAAAGGCAACCTTGGGAGGCTGTCTGTATCGCCGTACGTACCATTAGCGAAGGCTTGGATTGTGGTCGTACTATATTTATGTATACCCGCTCGTGTTTCATTGTTAGCTGATAGCTCGCAGGTTTGCTGCCTTGGGTACTACCTGTTCCTCCATCAACACATCCACCAAACGGGGGGCGGTTTCTGCGAGGCATACAATAGCTAGGCATATAACCATTTACAATTTGTGAAAGGAGAGCATTCGCTGGGTTGAGTGAAATAATATTTTCTTTTTCCCAGCAGTAATATTGATGCAGCTCCAAAGATTTAATTTTTCCTTTTGATAGTGAGAGTACGCTTTGGGAGTTAACTTATTCGTTCTTATTTCTTATTCGTTCATTCAACTCGCGTGTTTCTTTATTACTTAGTAAAATTATATAACGTTCTCGCAAAAAAAATATATTATACCTATGAGCTCATTTTTTATGAGAAACAATAAGTATCTGAACTAACTACCAGTTCAACTTCTTTTCACAAACCAAACAGTCCTAAAAGCGAAATGTATTTGTTATGCCTTCGCAATGAATCACACGTAGAATATGGGTTCAGATGCCGTGAGATAGGAAAAGTATTTTTTGTCATCATTGGCGGCACAAGGGTTTCTAGAGAGATATTACAAGGAAGCACGCAACCGGTGTCACACGAACCGGATAAACAAAAAGGATGGAATACTAAAAAAACTTAGAATAAGTAATTGTGCTTTTTTACTTATGATAAAGGTATTTTGTTAATATTAATAAATCGGTAATTGTGAAGGTGGTCAAATATTCCATTACATTATAAATTTTACTTCCACTCTAGTTCCTTAAACTAATAATAGGTACCTTTAAGAGATCTTCTGCACTGGGAACTCTTATTTCAAGTCCCAACCTCATAAATGAGGAATGCAACCTATTCATACCTGGCAAATAATATAACACATCGAAGGCTCGAACCCTCACTTATATCCCATATGTAAGAAACTGAATACGAAATGGCTGCAGAAACCAAGAAGAAATCAGCTTTTTGACACCAGGAATTTCGACTTTCTATCATTGAACGCATCCCTTTGATGTTATTGTTGGTAGGTAGAGATAACAACGGTATGAACATCGGCAACTCATTTTACAGCATGTCAACTATGTTCAACCATTCTGACAGCAAGGAGACTCAACTACTTAAACGTTCGAGAGCCGTATATTCTTTACCAATATTTCAAGCTTCACGGTTCAACGAATCCGTATCCCGTAGGGTTCCGAACTGACGCACTCCACATTTGGAATTGTCTCTCGTCCGCTGCACCGGCACTCTCCCTTCTTCCCCCGCCAGTTTTGGCATGATGCACGTGGTTTTTTTTTACTCTCGAAGAGGAAAAAAACCTTCCCTTTGTCGCACTCCTTAGAACGCGTAATGGAAAGGCGAGGTGAATCAAATAATGCTAGCAAAACCCCTCGTGTTCCGGAGGGACCCCATACCGTTTCACATGCCACAAACAAGGGACACAAATAAGATACACGACTTCTCTTCAGAAGTTTCCGTCGCACTTCGAAGGAATGACGCCGGTTCGAGCGTGGGGGAACGCTTGAGGAAGTTTACTCTTCCTCGTTCCTTGCAGAAAACCAAAAAACATTTTGAAGGTTTTCGGGAGCAGGTCTCTGTATAGTGAGTGGAATGAGCATTGAAGTTAGGCAAAGAGGGCACTTACTCATGAGCTCAGGGGTCAACGATTCACATCAAAGTCTATCTCCATCGCCCGAAGGCTGTGCTAGGCTTTTCCTAAGCCAGGATGAAGCGAAGACCGCACACGGTCTTAATGGACATCATCTCTCATCCGAGCCGCTGCATCAGTCGTTTTTCTCCCCTTCCAAGTGAAACTGTGGACCGTAACATCTTTTCAATCATGTTACGACAGGAATCCGCGAGACAGTTGCCCTCCTTCACTAAGGTTTCCCTTCTCAGCCTTCAATCCACCCGATCATCTTCTTACTTTCAGCTGATCCCCGTTGAAAGGCTTTATATACCATCCTGTCTACGCCATTCCCATTCGGCGCTCATCATTGTTTGAGAAACGTGCCGTTAAGACGGATGGAGACTTTTCAATGCTTTCCGTTTGATTCGACAAGGCGGATTTGCTTTAAGATGATGGTGATCTTTTAAAAAGGGTCCACTCCTCTAAAAAAATATATATAATATCTTAGAGGACATCTGTTCCGAAGAGTAGTGCTGAAATTCAATCCATTAGTAAATCTTAATGCGCAGTACGCTATTCAACAAATTCCGCTACCTTGGAATTTTAGTTATATGACCTGGTAAGTTGACATAAGTGGAGTGCGTGATCTTCGGTTACTTCTTTAGAATCCATGGATCCCGTAATTAGTTGGTAATTATGGAAGACATGGCAATGTCTATTATACGTCATGCGTTCTGGATTCGATCAAATCAGATGACGTGGGATAAAACTGAAACTCAAGGCAGCTCGTCGTACGAAGATCAGTTTTGAAGTGAGAAGTTAGTTTCCGAATGGTGATAAAATAGGATCGGTCAAGATGGAGAAGGACTGACGATCAAAACTTTACCGATTAGTTACCTTGGTGAGATAGCGATTGGCACTTCATTTCGACAGTTCGGAAAGCTGCGATAAGTGAGAAGCTAGGCTTAGACTCCAAGTCTTCTTCAAGTTAAATGCTCTTATATCCCAGAATCTTGGGAGAGGATCAAGAAGCTGAATAAGATGGGTACGGAAAGATTTTCCCAGTTTACGCTCTTCCGTTGAATCTGAATCCGCTAAGTTAATGACTGATGATACGTTTTTGGTCGATTTGATATAAACGGATTCATTGACATTATTTTCATTTTTTATACAATTCACCTAACTGCTCTTCGAATAATAAAATCTTACTTCGCAGAGTGACTTCAGGCGTCTACTCAGTGTAGTTTTTAGTCTAGCAAATCCGTACACTCAGCACAGTTTTCCAATTTTCAACCACCTCCACTAATAACTCGTTCAAATTTGAAATCTTTCAACTGACTGTTTCTTATCCAAAAGAATTTACATTATGCACAATCAGGTTTGAACCGTTGTATCTCTCGGATGTATAAATCCTTTTCTGGTCAGTTTGTTAGTGAACAGACATCAATTAATGATCAACGTGAAGTATGAGGTGTCCCAGAAGAGCTAGCCCACAGGAATACCGACCCTTGGCAGCCGCCTATTCATTTTCATCAGTGTTAGAATTCCAAGTAATGTTTGGCTGGCAGGTTGGAGAGTTTAGTCCTTAAAATTTGCCATGGGAGGGGAGGAGTTTGGACGGCGATACTGAAGGCCAAGCCGTTGCTACTTTGTCGACCCTTTCGAAACGGTCAATGACCATCGCACGCCTTGGGATAGAATGTTGCCGTCAGTCACGATTAACTGTGAATCAGTTTCTTAACGCAGTACTTAAGTAAACTCGAATTATATTTATCTAGCCCTTGGCAGCCCTGAATTTACTCTTCGTATTGGAGCTCTATAGAATTCCTTCATCCTTTGAAAAAACTCCTTCTAGGTACAGCTGAAAAATCGATACAGAAGACCAAGAATTTGAATGAGATTTATGAGTATGTACTTGAATAGCTTGCGTTTTCACTTTCTTGTTCTAAACGTATACCAACTTAAAGAGCCGAACGAAGATTGAACTGGCAGATTGAGTAAAGTAAAATGTGGCAATGACTAATGCATGCTCGACACCTTTACTGGTATTGTATTGTGGTGTTGCATATCAATTGTCTACTTAAGCATTCAACAACACATCAGGCAAATTGTTAAGTTATTCGGATCACAATACTAAAATTTGTATCAATAAAAATCGTTCAATTAGGCAGTTGAACAAAAATCGATTCATTCATCCATAACAGAATACTTAGAGAGTCCTACAGATTGGTAGAGGCGATTTCTGAGCGATGACCTGAACTAACCAGCCTCCAGACGGCGCTTCCGTGGCTCTGTCAAATCTTGCCACGGTGCGCGAGACCGATTGCTTTCAACAGAATGCAGATAACTTGCATGGTCGACCATTTTCGTCCCTAATTCAGCGTTGAGAGAGTTCAAGCATTACTATGTCTATCCTGGAATATTCGCTTTTCCATCTCCTCAGCATCTCACAATTCCGAATAATTACTTTACTCATTGAATAACGGACATTGCACACGGACGACGGAATTTAATTTTGATTAGTTTCATCGTATAATCATAAAACTGTTAACTTTAAAAAATAAAAAATAAAATAGGCAGCCAATTTAATTGTCAATTAAACAATTTAATGAGTAAGTAGGTATTTTCCGTAGATTACAAGTTGCGCCAATTTTCTACTATTGATCGCTAAAAAAGTGTCGGGTTAATTATTTCAAGTTTGAACTCAACCGGTTCCGCGTTTAACGCCGTCGGTTCCAGTTTCAAGGTTTCTAATGCTGTTATGTGTCCATTCGTCTCCCCTAAAATGGAAAATTAAAAAAGCTTGTCTAAGTCGGCCTATTATAAAAACAGCTGCCTGTTTCACAAAAAGTGGATGTAGATGAGTTGACCGTTCAACGAAGAAGCTCATTCAGACCGTCGCCATCGTCCTTCTCATTTCTCGAGTCTTTTCGCCATTCATTAACAGAAACCGCCTTTTGTTTCGCGCTTCTCTGCTGCTGGCTGCCTTCGTCCGATTGTTTCTGAGGCACGAAAACTTTCCAACATCCATTAAAAACCCAGGCCGACTGTCAAGTTTTCAAGGAGTTTGGCTCGAAAAAGCTAAGGTTCGCGCTTTCCTCAAAACGAAAATGTTCTGAATATTAATTCGAGAAAGTTTCGCCGTTTTTCTCAACGACTGATGTGAAAGATTCACTTCGATAGCTTGGTTAACGCGTTTGAGGGACCTGTAACGAAACAGTCCTAAAGCAACGTACCAAATAAAGTAGGAGAAATGGCTGATCAAATCTGTCTGCCGGCGTCATCAGATGAATCCGTTTCTGATTTGATTTGAACATCAAACGCAGTAAGGTTCTCGACGAGGATTGTTATTATTCCAGAGAAACTAAAATAAATGAGTCACCTTAACTCCAAAAGAAATGATTATTTGCTTACTCCACTCTGCTATTTCATGATTATGATGAGTAAAAATGAGAGAAAAATTATTTTGTGAGTGCACTGATTGAAGAGGGAAAAAATTCGTATGAAAAATTTCTTTTAAAACATTATTTGTACTTCTGTTGGCATTTCAAAGTTTTTCAAAGAGCTCAACTTCCTAAAACAATGAGCTGCTCACCTGATCACGATTATTTTTTAGCCTGGCAATATTTCATCACCTGGGTCGACATCATAATGCAATGAAACTTTCTAAAATTATACATAACATTCCGTTTTCTGAAAATGGCTTTTATCAATTTCATGACGATCCCATCAGCGGTGGCCAGTGCCCATTTATATTGACTACCTTTCATAATTCAAAGGGTAAATGGATTCCCATACCTTCATTCCGTTTTTATTCCGGGAAAGTGCCAAACTAACATTTTTGAATTTCACCGTTCATTAACGAAATATTTGTCGCGAGACATGGTTTTAAATTCCCTCTACTTTTTATACATCAACGGCGACCAGTTGGTAACGGCTGTCAGAGTGGAACTGTGGTTGGAGCACAACGGACAGGTCTAATGGATGAAACGTGTTCTGGTTGACGTTATTATGCTATAGCCGATGAAGATTTCAGGGACTATCAGTTTACTGTACATATGAGAAATCACCACGGCCCGGATCGAGCTGAACAACGTGAAATGTCTGAATAACTCACTGTTTACTGAACTGTTTCTTTTTTCTATTTCTTTTCGATCAATAGCTATGGTGATAAATCTACAATATTACTAAAATACATTGGTGAGCAATAATTACTAACATTTCTGAAGTTCCATCAAACTTTTGGTTCTTGCACTGTGCATAATATATTAATACTCCGGTTATCATAATATTATTACATACATTTATACTACTGCACAATTTAGTATCATAATCTTAGTACTCAACATAAAATGACGTACCTTCCGAATTAAGTATCAAAATTTTAAAAAAGGACTAGTATTTTCAGTAAAATTATGGAGAAGTACCTAGGTACATAATATAGTAGCTATTATATGTAGGTAGTTAAAGTTTAGTGTAGTTAAATGGTTATTATTTTTTGGTGAGGTTGAGCGGGGGAAATTCTAGGCAGCTTATTCTCCAGTAGGTATCTATCTCGGCGAGATCTTTCGCCCCTTTGGGCTTCTTCAGAGCGTTGTAGTGGCATACTATCTGCGCAGGGGTTGCCTACAACAATCGTAGGTGGTATGTTTCTACAACGCCGTGAAACTGCCCGAAGGTGCGAAAGATAGTGGCAAGATAGAAATGAAGAATGAAGAATAAGTTGACTAAAATTCCCCCCTAAACCTCACATCAAAGGATGTAATGTGATTTCTACAGCACGGATGATCAAGATCAAAAGACATTTAGAAGTTCTGATCATTTTATTTTAGGACTCTCAAAGTAATTCACAGTATTTCAGTAATTCAAGTATTTCACAATTATGTGCTTCGTACGCAATTTCCAGCCCCGTGTTAGCTAATTTGAGTAGACTACAGCTACTTATTCCAAATTCAAATTATGCGCCCGATCCGATCCGTGCGCGCTCCGCAGTATACCAGTCGACCTGATAAATGAATTTGTTTTCCAAACGGTTCTCTGTTTTCCCTGTGTTTTCGTTGAGTTAATTTCAAGTGTCAATAATCGAAAACCAATCAAGTCATCCACATGATTGAAAATTCTAGCGTTTAACGCACGCCGTTCGAACAATAGGTTTTGGCCGCTGCGATTCTCACCATTCCCTCAGCTGTTGATTGTATTGAAATGTTCCCCCGCTTATAAACATCAACAGCGACTAATTTGATGAGTACATTAACACGTTGTGAAACACAGCGGTGAAATGATTATTTTGCGCGCATAGCCCGGAGAACAAGCGAAAAACTCAACTACCTAGATGGAGAGTGACGATGAAGAGTTTGTTATGGTGGTTGTTATCATAACGTAACCAGGTTTGCAAGGGGAGATAACACCGTTTCCGTTCACCCCTGTTCCCTGCGTTAAACCATAATGTTCCATGGCGAACGAAGCAGCCGCGGGGTATTGAATTTCCGCTGTAGAGGGAGATACGACTACGAAAAACCTGTGAAATTGCTGTGAAGTTAGGCAACGTTCGATCCAGCTTAAAAACGAGTTTGTTGAAAAGTGATGACTAGGATAAGGGAGCGAGAGTTTGCGTGAGCCGGTATTGAAAACACTTGGCAGGAGGCTGTCGACAGAAGTTAGCCAACAATAACAGGCATAGGGGCTTTATGATGCTATGATGTGTTATGATTGTTTTTGGGACAGACCAAAAACAATGTGCAGTGAGAATTAATTGTCACCCCATTTGCAATACAGTACATTTAGAAAAAAATTGAGAACAATAAATTATTAGCGAAGGTAAATATCAGTAATTATATTTTCAGTGCATGAAACTCCTTCTACGCTATTTCAATCAAATTTTTCGGGACAATTTTTGAGTTTAGGCCATGAAATACATTCGTATTATCTACACGCAGTGGAACCGTTACCTCTAATTCTACGGAGCAATTTTACCCTGGCCACCGTTGGTAGCTTGGCCAAGCATGAAACCGATGCCGCTTCTCGCTTGCTTCGTTTATGTTTCGAAAGTAAGAGAAGCGTTGAAATAATTTACCGTTATATAAGGAAATTCAGTTTCTAAAAGCGCCAACGTTATGGTCAAAACTGTTCGAGTTTGCTTAGGACTTCCATACGGGCGTCGAAAAATAACATACTACAGGAGATATCGTGAAGAAGAGCAAATTTTAGTGAGTACCTAGGTATGTTAGATTGAAGGCCTTTCGCCGAACGTTATTGCGATCTCAAGCCTGGTTGGTAGAACAGGTGTTGTGATTCGATTCGCACTAATTTCGCTTAAAACCCTTGATTCAACGATAACATCCATCCCCATTAAGGGTTGATGTACTCGGGAAGGCAAGATTGAACGCACTTGGTATTGCTTCAAACTAGTTTCAGGCAAAATCAAAATGAACAGATGTTTCAGTGGATAAGCTATTCCCATTCCATTGAAATAACATAGCTTTAATTATATTCAACAGGTAACTATAAAGGCTTTTCTTCATTGGTTGGATTCAGCGATAGAGTAACACTTTCAGCACTTTTCTTACCTTGACCGATTGAATGTGGAAGCTTTGGGTTCACACTTCTCAAAAATGCCAAAACCAGATGAAGATAACAAGCGAGCGAGAATAATTCCTTGTCACTGTTCGTCCTGGCCTTCTAGATGTGGATTCGGAAAAACCAATGGTGTAACTACAGTACTTCCATGTTTGTGTCGGTAACAAGTATAACCCATTATAAAATCAAGAAACTCGTACTAAGGCCGCAAACTTAGTTTACAACAATAATTGTATGTGAAAAATGGCATTCTGCATGTAAACAATATTTCGATAACGAGGTAGTAGAGTATAAAACTCATGCACCAAGGAAATCATAAATCATGCCATAAAAAACATTTTAAGACTTAAACACTGAAAAATATTGACTTTTATAGCCTGCAAAAATCGAAACAGAAAACACGTTGAACTCCTATATCTCAAATGCACAGTGTGTTATCCGAAATTCAATAAAAGCTAATTTGCTTCATTCACTAGAAAAACATTACCAGAAAATTTCATTCATGTTTCAGGATGATATGGCGACACAGACACAAGGACAGACGGACACACAGACGCTTGTTCATAAAGTGATTCAGAGTATTATAGAACTATGAAAAATTCTTCTAACAGGACCACGATGCCAAATTCAACTTTTCAGCTGATCACAATACTTCCATTTACTTCGTACACATGGAAGTAGAAACAAGTATTACAGAAGAGCACTCCTATTTACCGTGGCGAAGTCGGTGAGTTATATTTTTTCATGTACATGTTATCCGTACAAGTGACATAAATATCACGTTAACGATATTTGACTAGTTAAACAAAAACATCTTACGATGCCTCGTTCAATCAAGTCCACTCATGGCTCATCTCTGTATTCTCGAATCATCGCAGTTGCAGAGAAGCAAACGTTTTAGGTTATAGAACCCTCGCACCTTTTGTTAAATTCATGAAACGTGAGCCGGGCAAAATAAGAAAGCTAGACGCTTCGACGGTTCATTGCATTTGCAAGAAGTGCTATTCAAACATGTACGAGCCCTCGGAAGTGCGCTTCCGCTTCCACCTGGGAAGACTAGCAAATAACAATTAGACCGTCCACGTTCTCCTTTTTGATGTTACTAGCAATTCTAGAGAGTGAATCCATTTCCTAGCATTTGCTCAAGTAACATATTTGGGCTATAAGCTCGTGGGGAGATCGGTGGTATATGATGTCTTTAAAAAATCAATGGAGTTAGTGTGCATAGTTATAGGGTGTTACTGATGTGATAAAATAGTGTTACAACAGATTTTCCACAGAAAACATATCACGTTTTGGAGGGAATATAATTATTTGATTAGAAAAGGAGAAAATTGAAAAATTATACTGCTTCCATCAATCGGATAATTTGAGTAAGTACCTATTGTTTGTATATGCCAAGTACCTCCAGGGTGCAGTGTAAATTCCGATCCCCTCCACATTTTCTTCTTAGCAGGGAAAAACAGTTATCGTTATGCCAATCCACGTCCTTTTTTGCATTATCAAACACTGAGCTATTTCAATTTCATCGGGTTTTACAGTTGAAATATTTATGTCAAAATGAAAACTGATTACAATTTATCATTCGATAAAAGGCTTATAGAACAAACGGAATACATTTTCTGCACAGGAATCGAAATACAAATTACAATACGATGATGAATTAGGTCTGTATACAAGAAGAAGAAGAAGAAGAAGAAGAAGAAGAACGGATATGCAAATCGTATTCGGGAGAAACCCAATACTTTTAGTGCGCTAGGTAGGTGCTACAGATTCAACAGGAAGGGTAGAAACCACAATCAATCACTTGAAATGCACCCTCGCGTATCTTTTCTTATTACCGCACAATATTTCGAAAATCGCGGTAATTTATCATGCTTCTTCCATTACATCCTGCACCTACGATTCGCAGATGGGTAAAAACTGAGAGGAGGAGAAGAGTGTTTGAAAGCATATTGCGAGTGAAAAAGGTTGAGTGTTTTTTTTTTTCACAATAAATAATAGACTTCAATAAGGAGGAAAGATGGGAAGGAACAAGCGAGGGGTTCTCATCAATTCACACAACGCCGCACTTGTGGCGCTTCATATCTCGTTCTACAAGACACGCTATCGTAGGTATCCAAGAATAAATCCAAGGCTAGGAAACGTCCAGCAAAAAATGTTTACTGGTCGGAGCGCAATATCTCGTTTACAACGTTATTCGCCCTCTGTTGGATTAGAAAATTTCTGAGAAGAGTTCTTTTTTCTAGAATTCAAATAGTTTCGTTTGATCCATTCCGGGACGGGAATGGAACATAAAACTGGAGATTATGCATGTTTTTTCCTATTGTGACCGACTTTATAACAGACAGTTCGCTATGTATGTGACCTAATTAAATTTGTCATTTATGAGTCTAAATTATTTACTCACTTTATTACATGTATTTATTACTCATTTACTCATAAAAGACATATCGCACTAGTGAAGGTTGATATGACTATGGTGATGCTCCAAGATGTGCTGTGAAACGTTTTAGCCGAACTGGTGATGATATCCAAATCTATGTAATTCCTTAAAAAATGGAGAGCAACGTCAAGTCGAGCGAAGCGATCTGGTTGGTCAGCCTCTCCACAGGATCCGACCACCGACAATAGAGCGATTCCGTGCCCATCGCATACGAGGAGAGATCCTACATCTCCTTGGCACGGGACACCTAAATTTTTGGAACCATATCTTAGTAAACAATCAAACGTAATGAGGTGATTTTTCTAGTGCAGCCCAATTAGAATTACCAACGAACCTTTGATGGGCTTTGCACAGATTTTACCAGTCATAATAACTGACCAGCTGCAGTAAGGAAAGCTATAATCCTCATCGGTGCAAATTTCGTCAGTGCATTTTTCCCATTGAATGATTTGATGCTCAGCCAAAAGAAGCACTGAAGATGGAATTTTTGCAGTTCTGTACTGATCAAAAGCCCCGCCCCAACCAGCCAGTTCACATCTTACCTGAAATTATATTCCGAAAAATAAATAATGAAATGGATACCTGCATTTATAGAACCTGAAGGTTTTGGTGTTCATCAACTTTTTGTGTCAGGTCATAACTGTTATGCGGCTGGGATTTGACATACCACGTAATTTCGTTACTTCATGAGTAATAATTAAAAATAAAAACACGGCAATAATCCAAATAAAACACTGCACATGATTGTACAACGGTTTATTATTCCTTTGCTTCAATTATGATTTAAGAAGATATCTATTTCTCATAGAAGATATTCCAAAAATTTGTGAACATTTCCACCTAACAACGGACAGATTAGTAGATAGAAGGGAAAACGGTATAGCTGCTGAGAGTTTTTGACAACCATTCCATCAAGTATAGAACGATTTTTATCGCTCCTAAAATTCATGAGCTATGCACTCATGCAAATTTTCTGAAAATCTCGACAATTCAACAAAAGTTGAGCTGTGAAAACTCGGGAACCATCAAAGTTATCGACCCCGCAATGGCCTCATTCGATTCAGCGTCCTAATACTATAGAAATTGGAACCGAAAACCAAACAAGTCTCTGCCAGAAAGGTTTCGGAAAGTATGAATTTTCTGCCCCTCAAAACCCCTCAAAAATACCCTTAAAATTGAGGTAACGATTTTGTTAAAGAATTGAGCCATTGTAAGACCAATTTATTTTGGTGAAAATTTCAATAGTTTAGTTAATATATAGTTTCGTCAGAAACGTGTTGACAGCGTGCGGCGTACAGAAAGAATTTTTTAAATTGCATATTCGGATTCTACTTGTTTTGAAACGTAAGACATCAAACTTTGAAGGTTGTTGGACATTTCATTCTTCGTTGATTACAATGGCATATTATTGAATAATAAACCAAAAGCGGCAAATAATTTAAAGACACTGAAATTCAAAAATTTTATACTTCCTCTTCCAAATAGTGGAGTATAAGTTTTTCAAAATTGTTCTTCTGCTTGAACGGAATGCTCATAAGTTTAACTGCGTCATTCAATACGAAGGATTCGTTCGGCTTGAGAAACAAAACAAAAGAAAAACATATTTGTTGATCAAATAGCATGGTTGAGATTACTGAAGAAAACTTTTAGAATGTAATATAATTGACTTTGAAAATGACATATTCCTATCAATAGATATATGAATCAGAAATAGGAGGTAGATCTTATCAGTTCCTTTATACTGCATAAACGGCTGAAAAAATGGATGGAAAAACCAGGGAAAGGTAAGAGAAATAGATTACTTATTGTTATGTATATTTAAAATTATAAACTAACGACTTCTCATTGAAGTTATCGAGAGTGGAAATCATGAATATTGGGCAACCAAATGGATTGTTTGATAACGGCATGCCAAGAGAAGCAGCGTCTCTAGCAATTTATTAAAAAAAAAAAATAATAATAATAATAATGATAATAAGAAGAAGAAAAATTAAAATAGCTCTTGGGAAATACCACCAAAGTAATATACCTGAACAATTGCGTAATCGAGCATTACACCAGCGTCGGATATGTAAACGGAATCGAACGAGCAGTATTCGTGTGGGACAATAAGAGCAACTGTCCTCCACTGCCCCAATGTTTCATCGTAGAGAAAACTCGTCCCAGCGATAAGCTGGATCGAATTGTAAAACGGCGGCGATACCCAACTTAAAAGAGAGCATGTAGACAGAACCCAATCCGAGCTCACGAGCGCGCCTGAACCGAACACACCCGTCGTTACGATAAACGCCACCATGAAAGACCAATCAGGCCAGTGTGCTTCATGGGCATCAACTACTCTGCCTGCACTGTAATAAGCTCGAAAAGGTCAGTAGGGTATTGAAATGACATAAATGACGACTCATGCCACGGAGGAGACGTATCATGAACGAGTTAATACCTACCTGGATTCGTTGTGCCAAAGGATTGAAGCCACTAATTCGAGAGTTGAATAATATGCGAAGAAAAATAGTAATTTCATTCCGGCAGCGCCAACAAGTTGGTTCCGCCTGATCACCAATTTTCTTCTTCAACACCCGAATGTTATCATGTAAATCTTCTTCAGCTTGCTCAGCATCAAACAAATACGTTGCATAGTTCGTTGCATAGAAGTTGAGTGGCAACCCTTTCCAATCGTGTACTAGGATTCTTCACAGTATTTAAAGCTATGTGTTGCAGTTGGAAGAAATTGAGAATGAGGTATTAGGTACATATACAGAGAGCTAAAATTTCCATCAGAAAAAGTCGATACTCGGTCACTACTTAAAAAACTATTACTTCTCTATCAGTTGAAAACCGTCAACCTATAGTTGGCAAACAGACGTTTCTAGAAGACGTGCTGAAAAGATCATTTTCAGTTGAAAATGTCAAACTTTATGTGATGAATGTCGATTTTTAAGTAGATAGTGGAATTTATTTTCAGAAGGATAAGAGACGAAGAAATAGTCACAAAATACACTAACTTTGAATGAGATATATTGTGATTTCGGCTTTGACGTATAGGCTATAATCAGTAACAATCTTACTACTGAAAGTTCTACGTTGAGTACACATGTTTAAAAGCTTTAGGTGAAAGGAAGGTTGACTCCTATTGGAAATCAGTGGAGTAATAAAAATTTGGCCCCTATTTTAGCCATAAAAGAAACAAACGAGACGCGGGGTGCTTTCACCTAGCCGATTAGAATACCAAACGCAGCAACGCAAACGCATTGACGGATGCCTGTGAACCCAGCTTTAAAGCGACATTAGTATGTCAAAAACTTATTAAGTGTTACCTATTTTTTGAAAACAACAGGTCTCTAAGTAGCTTTTTTTTTAGTTCCCCGATCAACAGCATCTAATAAACCTACCTTCATTTCCCCGTTGGACAGTTATATGCAATGAGAAATGGAAAAAAATATATTTCCTATATTTTAATAATCTGTCGAATTTTTTCACCTTTCCCGATTGCGCATAAGAAGTTGAAATTGATCTGATAAAAGCTGATAGTTAGGTTTGCGATTAGGAGATCGTGAAAAATGTAAGATCCCTTGGCTTGAACACTAACGAGTACACTTAGGTAACGAGTACATTTCCTGTTAGAAAACAATGAACTGATCAAAGCAGCCTGTTACTCAAGAAAAATTATTGTGACGCGACTAGTGATGAAGTGCTGATTCGGGTCGTCTACGACTAGATGCCGTAGCAGTTAGAGGAGAGTAGCGAGGCCGCGATAAATCCGAGGTAATTGAGTGGCGAGGGCGGTTAGATTTGTGCCGAGCAAAGTTGGCAAAGAGTGAAGTAGTAGTTGTGAGCGCCTGTAGCACGCCTCCACAGAAATATACATCAAAGCTAAGAGAATTCTACGCTGAAGACTATTGGGAGCTTGCACGCTAGCCATCCATCATAAGGTTCTTCCCGTCAGCAAAGCCTAACTTCTCTTCCTCCGTTTCTCTTATTCTCCGCAGTTCACTTCTGACAGTTCTTATCGGCGCGGAATAGCTTGCACGAAGCAAGAGCCAGTTGAATTGATTAGTGCCCGATAAGATAAACAAGGTCTCACTCAGCTCTGTTCTGTCCTGCAACTAACAACAACATTTCGGGCGTTCCGAAGGATTCACATTGGCCCGAAAGTCATCCTTCACTCGCGCAAAAATAATTTGACAGGGAAGACAGCGGTAATCGCTCAAGCTTATTTGATAAGTCCATGATGCGATTGGGATGGATTATGGGGCATGCGAGTTGAAACTACGTTCGAACCGTCAATACAACGCCTGAAATCCGCACGGAAAGGGGTCATCAGGCGGTCGCATATGTTCATGGTACTCTAGATATGATTGACGCCGACATCGGCCGATTACATAGCCGTAAATTGGCATTAGAGTCCGTTTTCGGAAGCCCTAGTCTCGGCCGTCTTAAATCACCTAGCCAGTTACTTGCGTCAAGGGTTGCATTTGCAATATTACCTCTATTACACACTTGAAGCCAAGTGATTCGTCACGTGATGAAGATTAAAAATCATTAGGCTTCTCTAAAGTATAATTTAATTGAGAACTGTGTAGTCTGGTAAATACTATAGATTAGGATTTGAAAATTTCATGAACGATTTCCATCGATCAGAAGTTATTCAATCTAAAAACTCGACAGACGTTTCAATATTATTTAATTATAACTTATCATTAGCGCGGCAACTAATCTGATTAAGTACCTATCGCAAACCTCACAATCAAGGCGAAGGGGCTAAATGAGATATCTATTCTTAAACTTCATAAATACCCAAGCTGAGCAATAGTTTATGTCAGTAACATTTTTATCAAAATCTCTGCCATCGAATTTCTACGAATTTTCTCTAGGAACCTCATAGACGACTGGTTCTCTTTCAGATAATTGAATAAAACAAAAAACAAAAACGATACAACTGGAGAAGGCCCTACTGAAAATTGTATTTTTACTTATATTTCGGTAAGTTCTGATGTAAAATACCTATCTTATTCTAATAAATTATGAATCCTCTTCTTATTTAAATGCAAGTCATGCTTCTGATACCAGCCGTTTTCATAACAATGTCACTCGTGTTGATAAACTCTTTCATTCATCATATGAACACAAGTTAAATCGACCCTGGGTTTCATTCGGAAGTTGACACGAATCCGCACGATCCAACAATGCTCACCATCAATCTCCTTGCCTGTTCCTCGTTTTCCACTTGGAACACGTTGGTACTAAATGTACGAAAGCTGTACGGAAAGCAATCATAGCGAGTCGGTTCTTAGGCTTTACACGAGGAGTGAGTTCATTAATAACTGGTGAGATAGCGACTGATAGGTGCACAAGTGGAACTTCTCATTTCCTCTATTAGGTATTACATAGAGAGATGACGCTTTAACAGTTCATAACGTCGGCTGTAGTCAGCGGCGTGATGTAAGGGAAGGAAATAGTATAGTATTTGATATCATCAAGACTTTTTGTGCGCTCTTTTTATGCCTTCGGAGTGATTAGCGATATGAGTTTCAGCCTCTTGGAATCCAACTTATTATGCGTGATTCGACTCGGCGTAACGTTCCCAGTTAATCGTGTGGAAGGAAGAGATCCTTCGTATCGATATAGTGTAGAAACGGGACGAGAGTCTCCCCATCTAGACGCTAGCACGAAATAGTCATACCGGACCTAATTAAGATGGAATGGACAGCATAGGGCAGTCGATGTGACAGGGTAAAACGAACGCACGCAGGCGGATCGCACGGATCAAATATTAATGAAAACGAAAACTACAGTGTAGGTACAGCCCTGCCTGACAGTCGGTCGTAAAACGAGCATTATTCGTTGTCGAAAGTCGGGGAATCACGCGATTCAGAGTCGGACGGATCTGTCTTTGTATAGCCTTTGAGTGATTGGCGAGCGGAGGGGGTGGGTAAGTGAAGTCAAACTGCAGAGGATTGAGAAACGACTTGACCACTCCTGTTCTCTATCATGTAAATAATCGATCATGGTGCATATCAGCAACTATAGTAAAAAATACTGCCTTAAGAATGAATAATCGTGTTGCTGGAGCAAGTACAATAAAAAAGGTTTTAATTCTGCTCATACTCCATTTCATAATTTCCGCGCTGTTTTACTCTGCACCAAAATATATTCTCATAAATCCTAGGATTCGAAATTTCGACCATTTTTGTTTTATAAAATGCAATGTAATCCTCTATTCTAACTAGTTAAAAGACAACGAAAAAACCTCCACCCGCATAAACTGAATAGTACAGCGAGGTCCAAACCAATTTTTGTTGGAGTTGTCTCTTCAATCTTTAATTCAAATAACTTGCTTTAAAAGGCAAGAAATACAAGACTGCACTGGAAGCTGTGAAATGACAATTGACTGAGTTAATTAAAACTTCTTGCAATTGATCGGCCGACAGGAGTGCCGGTAGGCGGTACTGAAGGAGTCTCTTGTGTTTCCGCTATTGTGAGCGCTCGCTTGAAGTAGCTGCGATGATAGGTTGTTGGATTGGGCCGCTCGGCCCGAGGAAGGAGCACCACTTCATTTCAAGGAAGCCCATTGTTCATGGAGACCCCAAGAGGAAAGCTGTGGTGCACTTGTCATTTCGCCGACTCCTCACAGTAGTTTTGACATTGCGATGAAGTATTTGCTGGAGCCCTTATAGCTTTTGAACGAAGACCGATTGAAGGACATTAAGCTGAATTGCTAGAGGCGCTCGATGACACATCTATTGGCTATTAAGATTGCGCGCGTCATTGGCGGAAGAAATTCGTAAAAGGAAGAAGGGGGAGTTTGAGACGGGATAGGGTTCAACCAATAAAGATGACCCAGCCGGCAAATTGTTTTGATTCAATTTTAAATACATGAGAATATTTTATATTTTTCTTCGTGTCACATGCCAAATTGGCATAGAAAAAATTTGCTTTTCTTCGTCGGATTTCCAGGCCAATATACATATTGTCATTGTTACATAAATATAACGAAGAATTACTTAGTACAGTGGTTTTGATCTAAGCCTTTTACCCATTAATTTGGATAACTGCGATCTGAAGCGGAAGCCAGGAAACCTGTGGTATGCGATTGGGTAAGGAACTGGAAATGTTTTGATTGACTGAAGATGAAGTAATTATTTATTAGGCACTTGAATAAGCATGATGCGTTTCTAGCTTTACCAGGAGTGTTTTAGCTTGATACAGCCAGTTTTGATCCGACTTGGGATTCGATACCAACAGTTGAATGGTCTTAGGAGTAATGAAAACAATAATATCCGGAGGGGTAGGTAAGAAACCTTATACCATCCGCATCCAGTGTTAAGGCCCCTGTTGTCTATGCGAGGCGTAGCAAACTCATCCCATCTGCGTAGAGCCAACGCGTGGTCCGTTCAGCTTATTGCTCGAGGCTGTTCACTAGTTCAATTGCCATGAGAAGGGTGTTAGGTTGCTGGCCATACGAACTGCTCATCCGCGTGTACGTCTTATAAATTGAATAGGGAGTTCTTCCTGATGGTGTATGAATGGCGACGCGGATTCGAGAAACAGCGGTCTCTAACAATAGATCTATAGCATTAGGTTGAAAGGGTTCCTACGGTCCCCAGAGCAAAACGGACGACTTTCATAAGCAAAGTTGGGTTTTTCGTTTTGGACCCCTCTCGAAATAACAGATGCAATGCCCCTGCGGTGGACCCATGAGACGGCGGGATGTGGCGTCATAACAAAAATATCAGGGGCCACCCCATCAACAGAACGTGCACATTACAATAACGAGACTTAATATGAGGATGAATAATTGATCTGAGCATGAAGGGCCGATACTGGTGGGACAGAAACGTTGTAATACAGTGAAAAGATATCAATCAAATTCAACTGTAGGTAAGAATAATTGCATGTTAATGTAGAGTAGGTATGTTTAGTACAAAATTACTTCACTCATAATTTTTACCGAGGTTTTGGTGGATTAGCGTATAAACCAATTGGTCAATTTATTAGCATATATTTGTGCGTTGAACTGTGGATAATCCTTGAACAACGTAGGAAATAAGAGGGATCGTCCGAAAATTGGTGCGTTTGAGTGTTCACTTATAGACGTGAATCAAGGCGACTCAAACGTACATAAATATAATATTTCGTTTGCTATACAGGTTTTCCCCTGCCTCACAGAAACTATCTTCAGAACCTTCAATGTCTTGAATTTCTCCGAAGGAAACATCCGACAGCCGAGTGAAGTACAAGACATTATTCTGACGTTTCACACTTGGAAAAACTCACGCATTCTGCCTTCACCAGGGCCGAAAGCTCTCACGCATCGTTCCGTCCTTTTGATAAAGCGATAATTTGACGTGCCGACTGTGAAGGAAAGGACAAAAAATCTTTTCCTCGTGATGCGTGTCTCTTGCGCCGGGGCTGACTCACAACTAGCCATAGAAACCCAACCCTAACCTTTCTACAGCCCTTGTCGGCTTCTTTCCGAAGGGCCGCACTTACGCCTACCAATATGTCCCTCTTGGATAAACGCAACAATACGAGGGTGCACGGGTACAGAGAATAGTGTGGGGTGTAGGGCACCGACGCCAACTTACAGAACTCATAGGAAACAAAAGTGATAAATTGTGGATCGGAGGGGAAAAGAGAACCGTGAAATATGAAGGTTGAACGAGGGACGTTAGTGTACCGTCGGAAGGAACGTAAATGGAGATTAACTCGTCCCTCGAGGAGAACACACGGCTGTCATTAGCCAACTGACAAGAAGATCCATAAATAAGTTTTACGTCGAAAAATCCTATTTCCAGATTAGCCACACATTTCCGAAGCGTTTGAATTCGTATGTTTCATCGATACCGTCTTGTTTTTTCTGCATAATGAATGTTCATCCACTAGTTTTTCAATATTACTACAGTCTCCAGTGAACGAGAACAGTTTCTAAGAGTGATTCTCACAGTTTTTACTGATTGTAAAAATGTTGCTGATGATGCTGTGACCAAAACTCCCCACGACCACCAGGGTAAGACATTGACTAAGGCATTAACTCTGTGGTTAAGCACGTTCCCGATACTTGGGAAAATCTATAGCCATTTTTTGATAAAGTTGGTGCTTATAGTTTTTGTGCTGTGTAAGCCGTGTAAGGTTGTCGAGCCGAATCATATTATGTATCTAATGAGTTGTATTTTTATCCATTGGACCTAACCAGTTACTTGGCCAGATCAGAAGAGTTACTAGATGATCCAGTGACCCTTATTATTTCAATAGTAAGCTCATTATCCGGAGCATTTTTCTTATTAATTCCTCTCTCTCAAAGACTTTCCAAGCCAATTAACAGATCGTTAAGAACCGATACGATGTCGGTCGGGATCGGTACGGTTATTGTCATTGAGTAAACAGCCAAGTCCAAGCTCCAGCAATCCCGTCCTCCGTCTTCCCCTTTTGTAATTACTGTACGGAACCACCGTTCAATAGTAGTAACCTGCACGTTCCATATTCCCACGAGATGCACTAGCAAGAGAACAGGGGTAACCGACGGTTGTCGCGTTGATTGTTTTTTCGGTTAATGGACTCAATCCAGCTTACACAGGGCATGGATTTTGGGGGAATGGATTTGATAGAAAACATGTAGTCTGGAGGCCTCGCTTTAAAGAATTGAGACATTTTCGTTCGTCGCAAAAAATTAAAGTTCTTGGAAATATGTTTCCTCAAATCATTCAGTCTTTTCATTCATTGCCTCTCCTCTTAATTATAATTGATACAGTATAGAGGGCAATAATAATTTGTCGATCTCTCGTATAATATTCGTATATTTCATGCGCTTTCGCCATAGGCCATTTCAAGCAGCCGGCTAAAAAAGGTCTTTTCAGTGCAATTCCAAATCTTCATCGAGCAATTGCTTCGATTCCATTCTGGAAAACGGATAGTCGATATCATTCGATAACTAGGACCTAGCCAATCAGCCGACTAATCCTTCCTTCGGTTCAAAATCTTCAAAACGGAATCATACAGACCGATAGAGACATTGTATAGAAATATGGAGACAATCCGTTGACAAAAGTGGGCCTCAAATCCTCCCCCCAACTCTCATTTGTGTCTACATTGTCGCACATTTCGTCGGTCTCCCGGCCTCCATCGCTTGAATGTCTGGCCGCTGTGATAGCTTCGTATGAGTAACTATACGTTCGAGTGATTCCATTTAACTCAGAAAGGCTCAAGTTGATGGTTCTGAGTTGAGCTTATGAATTGACTGAATAATTGTAAGGCGCGCTCAACTTGACAATTCATGAACTGAAGATGCCCGCAGTGTTGTGAACGTCGTAGTTTGCAACCATTAGGCAAAGGGAGATGTTGCTAAAAAGTAAGCAGAAACTCCAATTTACCTTCTCCTATTTTATTCTCCTCGTCACTTCATTTCTCACTCTTCGACAATAATTTTGTGCTTCGAATTTCGTCTGTGGACTTATCAAGATTGTCAGCTGTCAGGGTCGACATCCAAACAGGCTAGTTCTTCATGCTTTTTGCAGATAATGCCTACGCAAGTTGTGTTCAAACGCTTCCATACATCTAAACCTGGTCACTAACTTGTAGCTCTGTAGGACTGTAGCTCATAAAAAATGGCTGAGGCAGTCACCAGAAGAACGGGAACGAATGTATCACGTAGAGTTAGCGATTATTCGGAGCCCGAACGTACAGGACTTGCAAATAACGACCTCTTCACAATACAATGGTGTGGATGCCTAGCTGTCCTCACCACTTAACATTTCGGCTTGACGTTTCACGTTCGGCCGTACCGGTGAAACGTACAAAACTTGTTATTACTTATGTATCCGTTGCCCGTTCGAACGCAAAAACCCACCTTGTATCATATTCTACATAGTAATAGGCTTGCATTCTCTATTAACTTCATCTGGTAACGTCGTTCTGCCCTTAAAGGTTACCTATATAAGCAATGAAAGATGCTATACATTTTTCAGCGTAAGTTTCGAAGGATAGCCGGCAGGTATAATCAAATGAAACGCAAAACCCCTAAAGTAACCGGTGCGTACTGATCCAAGAGATATCGATTCTTATGCATCGAATTGAGACAATTCTCATGATTATTTCATCGTAGTGCTCAAATTTTCCTTTGAGTGCGTTGTAAGATGTTTCAAAGAATGGCCAAAAATACGTAAGGTTGCTAACAGCCTCTCCCCTCCAATCCTTAAAAAATACGGAGATTCAGTACTATTTTTTGCACTCAAGGTTCGTCAAAGTTCATGCGAAGTTAAACCCGTCGGTCTTCTCTCTCCCATCTTTATAAACAAAACCTCAATTTTCTTCCCGAACAAACAAAAACGTGTCGCGGATGAGAATTATGATGATGTTACCTGCACTCTTACGACCGCCATGTTTTTTGCTTTCATTTATTGAAGATGGAAGGGAGGGAAAGATCATTTAAAATTAACTTTGTTTGCGACCCATCTCAACGCCCGTCTTTACATTTTTCTTCGCACCCCACTCGGCTTTTGTGCGTCGTGAATTCACTCGCTCCCGTTAGCGCACTCACGCACATATTCTTTTTCCATCTTGATTTTTTCGCTTTTCTAATGCTTCTCCGACTACTTTTGAATAATTCATTCGTATCCAAGCTCCAAAGTGCATTCGCATCGTCCGAATTCGCCTTGCTGCGCCTTTCATTCATATTTTCACTATGCGGAATACGCAAGTGGCTGCAGTTGTTCAATTCTTTTTTTCACATAAAATGTACCATATAGTATGAAACTGCTCAAGTTCACATATTTCTCTCTGAGTTGGTTTTATATAGCATTCTTCAATGGGAGATCGTTATTTGAAGCAGGACAACGACAAAAGCTACGCAATTTTGATGTTACTGCGTCGAAAATGTTGACCCTTCAGGATTCATGGCTTCCATCCGATTTGGTAGGTGTTATCCAAAGCGGTTTTCTACTTGCTCGCTGGAAGAGTAATGTTGTTTACATATTGCCTACGTATGGCGTAAAAACCGCGCCAACGCAACGGCGTCACTTCATAGCTGAAGTACGAACCGTTTTCAAATTCAGCTGATGCGGTACGATGTTTAAGCATTGTACAATGATTTTTGTGATCTCACGATATGCTGCTTGATCTAGTGAAAGACTGCACTTCAAGAAACGCACAAACAAACGTTTTATTTTCAGAATTTTGTTGATCGTATTTTGAAAATATCATCAACTGACTCCTGTAATTTGTAGAAAGAATACATATGTAGCTTTCATGCAGTTTTGATAACTGGCATGTTCAAAAGATCGAAATGTCCCAGATATCAACACAGGTGGCAGAATGAGTTTTCCCCTTCGATGAGTGGAAAATGTTCCGTGTAATCAGTTCTATGTAGATCAATGATCGAAGTGCCGATCCGATGAACCACGAATCATAACTTAGGGAGACTGAAGTATATTGAAGTCGTTATCGTCAAGAAATTTTTAATGGGAAAAGTTCTGGCTAGGAAAATTTCCAGTCTTGGAGAAAACGCGTCTCTGGAAAAGTGTTGAAGAATTGTGAGTTGAAGGCAGCTCGTATAAAAGGAGAGGAAAACTCGTGACGAGACAGTGACGTTCAAGTTGAAGAAGGATGAACGAACGTAGGACAAGAAGCGTAGAAAAGGAGAAAAGCGCTAAGTGGCCTTCTTCCCCTTTCCTACATTAGATACGCATCGGTTGAGGCCCTAAGTACAACAATGATCAATCAACCGTAACAATCAGCTTTACCCCCCATCTTACCTAGCTTTAGTCGTTCCTGGAGTCTACGTTTTCCTCCTACATC
Organism: Tupiocoris notatus; assembly: GCA_037159825.1. Taxonomy (NCBI): domain Eukaryota; kingdom Metazoa; phylum Arthropoda; class Insecta; order Hemiptera; family Miridae; genus Tupiocoris; species Tupiocoris notatus. The sequence goes on along the minus strand of JASJUZ010000125.1, from coordinate 1,011,056 downwards.
GTCCTTCCACTATTAACTCTCCTCCACCACGTTTCACATCCGAAGGCTTTCCTTATTCCCGATGATAATGGCGTCCTATTTAAGCCCGACTCTCGAAGACGAGAGTAGGGAGTAGTCGTCTTCAAGAACCTTCTGAGCACTTCTCCCATGAAGGATAACGCAACCTTGAACCTGAATTGGGATGTGAGCTTTTTTCTGTCTAGGATGTGACTCACGGCGAAATCCATACAATATGGCTGTTTACTAGTATAAATTAATTCAAACTTCAGTCGACGTTATATAAGTAGTATTCTAAGTAGCTGAAGATTGAGTGCCATCAACTGAATCCACCATTACGCTTCTCTTTCCACCTTCAGCAAATATTTGACTCCTACTTACGCTCCTAAGAGCACATATATGGTCATGAATTTGATACTGATCAAGACCCAGCAGTAGTGGATAGAACAAGAGGTTCCATACCACTGTAACTATCAATAAAAAATATACATAAAGTTGCCACCCTAATTATGGTTGAATGGACAGTGAAAGTAGTTTTATCTACGCTAGGATTCTGAAAACCGAATAGTTTTTTCGTTGAATCAATTGCGCTTTTTTCAACAAAAGATTAAACACAAAAAATTAAATATAAACGGTCAACACAAATTATAGAACAGAAAGAGATTGAACCGATCTTGCACGTATTGCTTTACATTTTACACTCCGTTCAAAAGGCTGAATATATATCAGAAGGTTTGGAAATGGTGTGCCCTAGGTACAAATGGATAGAAATATCATAAACTTTAAATTTAAATTCAAGCCATTCAGCTACGTTCACTTTCCATTGGTTCTACTTTCATCTCCGAGATATTGGATAATATCCAGATTGAAAACGTTGAGGGAAAAAAATTAATGTTTATACAACGGAAAGGCCATCGAGAAATGTCTGGTAAAGACATGAAAGGGAAACCCTGACATCAAAAGGTATGCAACTAATGAAGGAAAAGGCTTGAAAAGGAGAGTCCGAGGTTCGAGAGGCAGCTCTCATCGTGAAAAGGAAAACCTGCGAATGGACACCAGCCATTGAATGGTAGGTGCTAATCAAGGAGGCAAATTGTGAGAGGATGGAGGAAGATGGCGAGTGAAAAAGCAAGAGAGGAGACCTTAATTACCTAGGCACTGATGAGTCTTCGCTCTTCACTTTTCGCTGTTGGAGAGAAGGAAAACTCTATTTTCCAGTAGTCTACAATGGTTACGTCTGGAAGAACAAATTGTACTGATGACTTCTGAAGAACACAATTAAGCTATCGTGGTCAAACGCCAAGAAGCGTTTGACCCCTCTCTGTGCTGATCTATGAATTCTATTTGGGATTCTTTACAAGTATTTTCACACCTCATGACGTAGGAACATAACCCAGATGCCAGACTAAGCACTTTTTCTTCGCACGAAAAATATTTTTTGTCGCACGAAGCGTTACAACTCTTGTTGACTGAATCACTCGCACTGATGTTATAGAACCCCATTTTGCAAGAATAGGAGAGGAATATATTTATATTGTTCAACTCCAGTTGCAAGATTGTTGCTGATGATGGCCTAAAAACTGAAATCGATATAACAATATGATTAATTTAAATTAGTGGAATTCCTGTCAATCTCTTCGCCTCCTATCTACATTACAACTTGACTAAATTGTAAAAATCGCTGTACTACTCCATTGATCTCCGGCTAAACATTTGGCTATAGAGATTTGATATTCTCCACGATCATTAAGAATTCCACAAAAGGCGCAAATGTTACTCAGTTGACATGAAAACGAAGCTGCATATAAATTATGCATCAACATTCTTTACCCGAAAAATGCCTCGAGGTCTTCAGGATAATTATCCAGCAATGATAATTATTGGATCAATGGTCCCAGTTAACGAGCAAAGGCTCGTCACACCGAGCAGCTTGACGCTTCTATTCCAGTTTCAGTTTGATTTATTCAAGACTTGTTACATTACCTGACTTCTCATGAGTTTCCACGATATCTCAAGCTTTAGGAGTCACATTGTTGAATACATAAAACGACAAGTTTAAAATCCAGGATTTGTGCGTCGACGCATGTGCGACTTAATGAACCCTTCACACTGCAGGCGACGCACATGAATAAGAAATTATACGCCATGCGCTGGGATACAACGTTTGGCAATTAGCTCAGTTCTGGGTAATTTGATGGATTGGTTGGTCGAAAGGAAGTAACAAGAATCGATATTTTTCTCCTCATTGGCCCTTCAGCCCGAAGAATTGCCATCCATAATAATTGGGCACCTCTGATGTTAACTGAACTGATTTAATTATAATTCAGCCACGAAACATGTTTTGAGTTTCTGTGAATAACTTATTGATAAAAAAATCAAGGTCACGTACTTAATGTTAGTCATTATTTTGTTAGGAACATTTTAGTTAAATTCAGATTAATAATTTATTCAGTGTAATGTATTTCTATCATAATATATTAATTTGTAATAATTATTGGCTTAATGTTAAATATGGAACCTGCAAATATGATGGGCAGTCTAATAACTTCATTCTCTAGCCAAGCAAATTGATTTTCTCCACGTGGTATCATAAGCAGTCAGTTAAAGGTTAGCTAAGTATATTGAGAACGGAACAACAGCGTTTAGCGAGCAGTCTCGCACATATCTCTCCCTTATCTTCTTTATTTTGCTTGCTTTCTATTGTACATTGTATCCTCAACTCTTCATGAGAGGAATTTGAAAGGTAAATACCCTGACAATGTTGACTGTTCACGTTTTTGCAACTGACAAAATCCGCAATCAAGTCAACGTGTAATTAGGACGGTGAATCTTTATTTTTTGTACGGCGTTAGCATCACTAAAGTGGGCTGATTTTTTGTTTTGAAATTGGAGGTAGCAGTTCTTCCGGAGTCTGATGAATCGAGCTAGGAGTAACACAGCGATAACCAAGATCAACAGAGTATGCAGTGTGTAGACTTTAGTTCCTGCAAGACTTATTCTTCCTCCTGTAGGAGGAAAAGCTATTCCAAGGAGCCTCCGATTTTTACGGTTCAATCTCGATACTACGCTTTGAAACTTCTGTAAAACCACCTGTTCGGCGTCTTACCTCACCACATCTTACACTTCGTTCCAAGTAGCTCGTAACCATCGCAACGTTTCCTTTCCATTTGTTTCCATTTGCGCGTTTATGTAAATCACGAGGGCAGCGATCGCGAGGGTATCGTATTGTACGTTAGGGAAACTCTCCCTTCTTGCGGGAATTTATGAAAGGCAACCTTGGGAGGCTGTCTGTATCGCCGTACGTACCATTAGCGAAGGCTTGGATTGTGGTCGTGCTATATTTATGTATACCCGCTCGTGTTTCATTGTTAGCTGATAGCTCGCAGGTTTGCTGCCTTGGGTACTACCTGTTCCTCCATCAACACATCCACCAAACGGGGGGCGGTTTCTGCGAGGCATACAATAGCTAGGCATATAACCATTTACAATTTGTGAAAGGAGAGCATTCGCTGGGTTGAGAGAAATAATATTTTCTTTTTCCCAGCAGTAATATTGATGCAGCTCCGAAGATTTAATTTTTCCTTTTGGTAGTGAGAGTACGCTTTGGGAGTTAACTTATTCGTTCTTATTTCTTATTCGTTCATTCGACTCGCGTGTTTCTTTATTACTTAGTAAAATTATATAACGTTCTCGCAAAAAAAATATATTATACCTATGAGCTCATTTTTTATGAGAAACAATAAGTATCTGAACAAACTACCAGTTCAACTTCTTTTCACAAACCAAACAGTCCTGAAAGCGAAATGTATTTGTTATGCCTTCGCAATGAATCACACGTAGAATATGGGTTCAGATGCCGTGAGATAGGAAAAGTATTTTTTGTCATCATTGGCGGCACAAGGGTTTCTAGAGAGATATTACAAGGAAGCACGCAACCGGTGTCACACGAACCGGAAAACAAAAAGGATGGAATACTAAAAAAACTTAGAATAAGTAATTGTGCTTTTTGGTTTATTATTCAATAATAAACCATTGTAATCGCCCAAGAAAAAAAAATTTCTAACCCCCCCTCAAAATTTGATGTTTTACGTTTCAAGGCATGTAGAATCCGAATATCCAATAAAAAAAATTCTGTCCGTCCGCCGTACGCCGTCCGCCGTACGCCGTACGCCGTCCGCCGTACGCCGTACGCCGTACGCCGTTAGCAGTTTTCCGGCCAAACTGTAAGAGCTAAAAATTTGAAATTTTCACCAAAAATCAATCTCGGTCCTACGACGGCCCAATTCTTGAACCAACTTGCTAGCTCAATTTTAAGGGTATTTTTGGGGGGTTTTGAGGGGGAGAAAATTCATATTTTCCAAGGTTTTTCAGAGAAATGTGTACGTGGTATCAAATTATATAGATTTTTGGACGCTGAATCGAATGAGACCATCGCCGGGTCGATAGCTTTATTGGTTCTCGAGTTATCGCAGCTTTTGTGCCGAATTTGGGAGATTTTCAGAAATTTGACACGAGGGTATAACTCGAGAGTTCTTGGAGCTATAAAAATCGTTCTATACTCATTGGAATGGTCGTCAAACACTCTCTCCAGCTGTATCGTTAGGCGAAAAATTCAGACTTTAATTAGGAAATTAAGAAAAATAAAAATGATAACAATTACAATAGTTGCTACGGAGTTTTCCCCTATAAATAGTTACCATCTGTTTTTCGGTGGGAACGTTCACAAATGTTCGGAATAAATTTAAAATGACAAATGGATAGTCCTCTTAAATCAATATTGAAGCGAAATAATAATAAACCACTGTACAATCATTTGCAGCGTTTTTACTTATGATAAAGGTATTTTGTTAATATTAATAAATCGTAGAGGGGTTGAGAGGTTATTAATAAATCGGTAATTGTGTAGGTGGTCAAATATTCCATTACATTATAAAATTTACTTCCACTCTAGTTCCTTAAACAAATAATAGGTACCTTTAAGAGATCTTTTGCTCTGGGAACTCTTATTTCAAGTCCCAACCTCATAACTGAGGAATGCAACCTATTCATACCTGGCAAATAATATAACACATCGAAGGCTCGAACTCTCATATATCCCATATGTAAGAAACTGAATACGAAATGGCTGCAGAAACCAAGAAGAAATCAGCTTTTTGACACCAGGAATTTCAACTTTCTATCATTGAACGCATCCCTTTGATGTTATTGTTGGTGGGCAGAGATAACAATGGTATGAACATCGGCAACTCATTTTGCAGCATGTCAACAATGTTCAACTATTCTGACAGCAAGGAGACTCAACTACTTAAACGTTCGAGAGCCGTATATTCTTTACCAATATTTCAAGCTTCACGGTTCAACGAATCCGTATCCCGTAGGGTTCCGAACTGACGCACTCCACATTTGGAATTGTCTCTCGTCCGCTGCACCGGCACTCTCCTTCTTCCCCCGCCAGTTTTGGCATGATGCACGTGGTTTTTTTTTTACTCTCGAAGAGGAAAAAACCTTCCCTTTGTCGCACTCCTTAGAACGCGTAATGGAAAGGCGAGGTGAATCAAATAATGCTAGCAAAACCCCTCGTGTTCCGGAGGGACCCCATACCGTTTCACATGCCACAAACAAGGGACACAAATAAGATACACGACTTCTCTTCAGAAGTTTCCGTCGCACTTCGAAGGAATGACGCCGGTTCGAGCGTGGGGGAACGCTTGAGGAAGTTTACTCTTCCTCGTTCCTTGCAGAAAACCAAAAAACATTTTGAAGGTTTTCGGGAGCAGGTCTCTGTATAGTGAGTGGAATGAGCATTGAAGTTAGGCAAAGAGGGCACTTACTCATGAGCTCAGGGGTCAACGATTCACATCAAAGTCCATCTCCATCGCCCGAAGGCTGTACTAGGCTTTTCCTAAGCCAGGATGAAGCGAAGACCGCACACGGTCTTAATGGACATCATCTCTCATCCGAGCCGCTGCATCAGTCGTTTTTCTCCCCTTCCAAGTGAAACTGTGGACCGTAACATCTTTTCAATCATGTTACGACAGGAATCCGCGAGACAGTTGCCCTCCTTCACTAAGGTTTCCCTTCTCAGCCTTCAATCCACCCGATCATCTTCTTACTTTCAGCTGATCCCCGTTGAAAGGCTTTATATACCATCCTGTCTACGCTATTCCCATTCGGTGCTCATCATTGTTTGAGAAACGTGCCGTTAAGACGGATGGAGACTTTTCAATGCTTTCCGTTTGATTCGACAAGGCGGATTTGCTTTAAGATGATGGTGATCTTTTAAAAAGGGTCCACTCCTCTAAAAAAATATATATAATATCTTAGAGGACATCTGTTCCGAAGAGTAGTGCTGAAATTCAATCCATTAGTAAATCTTAATGCGCAGTACGCTATTCAACAAATTCTGCTACCTTGGAATTTCAGTTATATGACCTGGTAAGTTGACATAAGTGGAGTGCGTGATCGTCGGTTACTTCTTTAGAATCCATGGATCCCGTAATTAGTAGGTAATTACGGAAGACATGGCAATGTCTATTATACGTCATGCGTTCTGGATTCGATCAAATCAGATGACGTGGGATAAAACTGAAACTCAAGGCAGCTCGTCGTACGAAGATCAGTTTTGAAGTGAGAAGTTACTTCCCGAATGGTGATAAAATAGGATCGGTCAAGATGGAGAAGGACTGACGATCAAAACTTTACCGATTAGTTACCTTGGTGAGATAGCGATTGGCACTTCATTTCGACAGTTCGGAAAGCTGCGATAAGTGAGAAGCTAGGCTAAGTCTCCAAGTCTTCTTCAAGTTAAATGCTCTTAGATCCCAGAATCTTGGGAGAGGATCAAGAAGCTGAATAAGATGGGTACGGAAAGATTTTCCCAGTTTACGCTCTTCCGTTGAATCTGAATCCGCTAAGTTAATGACTGATGATACGTTTTTGGTCGATTTGATATAAACGGATTCATTGACATTATTTTAATTTTTTATACAATTCACCTAACTGCTCTTTGAATAACAAAATCTTACTTCGCAGAGTGACTTCAGGCGTCTACTCAGTGTACTTTTTAGTCTAGCAAATCCGTACACTCAGCACAGTTTTCCAATTTTCAACCACCTCCACTAATAACTCGTTCAAATTTGAAATCTTTCAACTGACTTTCTTATCCAAAAGAATTTACATTATGCACAATCAGGTTTGAACCGTTGTATCTCTCGGATATATAAATCCTTTTCTGGTCAGTTTGTTAGTGAACAGACATCAATTAATGATCAACGTGAAGTATGAGGTGTCCCAGAAGAGCTAGCCCACAGGAATACCGACCCTTGGCAGCCGCCTATTCATTTTCATCAGTGTTAGAATTCCAAGTAATGTTTGGCTGGCAGGTTGGAGAGTTTAGTCCTTAAAATTTGCCATGGGAGGGGAGGAGTTTGGACGGCGATACTGAAGGCCAAGCCGTTGCTACTTTGTCGACCCTTTCGAAACGGTCAATGACCATCGCACGCCTTGGGATAGAATGTTGCCGTCAGTCACGATTAACTGTGAATCAGTTTCTTAACGCAGTACTTAAGTAAACTCGAATTATATTTATCTAGCCCTTGGCAGCCCTGAATTTACTCTTCGTATTGGAACTCGATAGAATTCCTCCATCCTTTGAAAAAACTCCTTCTACAGCTGAAAAATCTACAGAAGACCAATAATTTGAATGAGATTTATGAGTATGTACTTGAATAGCTTGCGTTTTCACTTTCTTGTCCTAAACGTAATACCTACTAAAAGAGCCGAACGAAGATTGAACTCGCAGATTGAGTAAAGTAAAATGTGGCAATGACAAATGCATGCTCGACACCTTTACTGGTATTGTATTGTGGTGTTGCATATCAATTGTCTACTTAAGCATTCAACAACACATCAGGCGAATTGTTAAGTTATTCGGATCACAATACTAAAATTTGTATCAATAAAAATCGTTCAATTAGGCAGTTGAACAAAAATCGATTCATTCATCCTTAACAGATCACTTAGAACTTAGAGAGTCCTACAGATTGGTAGAGGCGACTTCTGAGCGATGACCTGAACTAACCAGCCTCCAGACGGCGCTTCCGTGGCTCTGTCAAATCTTGCCACGGTGCGCGAGACCGATTGCTTTCAACAGAATGCAGATAACTTGCATGGTTGACCATTTTCGTCCCTAATTCAGCGTTGAGAGAGTTCAAGCATTACTATGTCTATCCTGGAATATTCGCTTTTCCATCTCCTCAGCATCTCACAATTCCGAATAATTACTTTACTCATTGAATAACGGACATTGCACACGGACGACGGAATTTAATTTTGATTAGTTTCATCGTATAATCATAAAACTGTTAACTTTAAAAAATAAAAAATAAAATAGGCAGCCAATTTAATTGTCAATTAAACAATTTAATGAGTAAGTAGGTATTTTCCGTAGATTACAAGTTGCGCCAATTTTCTACTATTGATCGCTAAAAAAGTGTCGGGTTAATTATTTCAAGTTTGAACTCAACCGGTTCCGCGTTTAACGCCGTCGGTTCCAGTTTCAAGGTTTCTAATGCTGTTATGTGTCCATTCGTCTCCCCTAAAATGGAAAATTAAAAAAGCTTGTCTAAGTCGGCCTATTATAAAAACAGCTGCCTGTTTCACAAAAAGTGGATGTAGATGAGTTGACCGTTCAACGAAGAAGCTCATTCAGACCGTCGCCATCGTCCTTCTCATTTCTCGAGTCTTTTCGCCATTCATTAACAGAAACCGCCTTTTGTTTCGCGCTTCTCTGCTGCTGGCTGCCTTCGTCCGATTGTTTCTGAGGCACGAAAACTTTCCAACATCCATTAAAAACCCAGGCCGACTGTCAAGTTTTCAAGGAGTTTGGCTCGAAAAAGCGAAGGTTCGCGCTTTCCTCAAAACGAAAATGTTCTGAATAATAATTCGAGAAAGTTTCGCCGTTTTCCTCAACGACTGATGTGAAAGATTCACTTCGATAGCTTGGTTAACGCGTTTGAGGGACCTGTAACGAAACAGTCCTAAACCAACGTACCAAATACAGTAGGAGAAATGGCTGATCAAATTTGTCCGCCGGCGTCACCAGATGAATCCGTTTCTGATTTGATTTGAAACATCAAACGCAGTATGGTTCTCGACGAGGATTATTATTCTTCCAGAGAAACTAAAGTACATGAGTCACCTTAACTCCAAAAGAAATGATTTGCTTACTCCACTCTGCTATTTCATGATTATGGACTGAAAATGAACTTATGATGAGTAAAAATGAGAGAAAAATTATTTTGTGAGTGCACTGATTAAAGAGGGAAACAATTCGTATGAAAAATTTCTTTTAAAACATTTTTTGTACTTCTGTTGGCATTTCAAAGTTTTTCAAAGAGTTCAAACTTCCTAAAACAATGACCTGCTCACCTGATCACGACTATTTTTTAGCCTGGCAATATTTCATCACCTGGGTCGACATCATAATGCAATGAAACTTTCTAAAATTATACATAACATTCCGTTTTCTGAAAATGGCTTTTATCAATTTCATGACGATCCCATCAGCGGTGGCCAGTGCCCATTTATATTGACTACCTTTCATAATTCAAAGGGTAAATGGATTCCCATACCTTCATTCCGTTTTTATTCCGGGAAAGTGCCAAACTAACATTTTTGAATTTCACCGTTCATTAACGAAATATTTGTCGCGAGACATGGTTTTAAATTCCCTCTACTTTTTATACATCAACAGCGACCAGTTGGTAACGGCTGTCAGAGTGGAACTGTGGTTGGAGCACAACGGACAGGTCTAATGGATGAAACGTGTTCTGGTTGACGTTATTACGCTATAGCCGATGAAGATTTCAGGGACTATCAGTTTACCGTACATTTATGAGAAATCACCACGGCCCGGATCGAGCTGAACAACGTGAAATGTCTGAACTTTTTCTTTTTTCTATTTCTTTTCGATCAATAGCTATGGTGATAAATCTACAATATTACTAAAATACATTGGTGAGCAATAATTACTAACATTTCTGAAGTTCCATCAAACTTTTGGTTCTTGCACTGTGCATAATATATTAATACTCCGGTTATCATAATATTATTACATACATATAATATACTACTGCACAATTTAGTATCATTATCTTAGTACTCAACATAAAATGACGTACCTTCCGAATTAAGTATCAAAATTTTAAAAAAGGACTAGTATTTTCAGTAACATTATGGAGAAGTACCTAGGTACATAATATAGTAGTTATTATATGTAGGTAGTTAAAGTTTAGTGTAGTTAAATGGTTATTATTTTTTGGTGAGGTTGAGCGGGGGAAATTCTAGGCAGCTTATTCTCCAGTATCTATCTCGCCGAGATCTTTCGCCCCTTTGGGCATCTTCAGAGCGTTGTAGTGGCATACTATCTGCGCAGGGGTTGCCTACAATCGTAGGTGGTATGTTTCTACAACGCCGTGAAGCTGCCCGAAGGTGCGAAAGATAGTGGCAAGATAGAAATGAAGAATGAAGAATAAGTTGACTAAAATTCCCCCCTAAACCTCACATCAAAGGATGTAATGTGATTTCTACAGCACGGATGATCAAGATCAAAAGACATTTAGAAGTTCTGATCATTTTATTTTAGGACTCTCAAAGTAATTCACAGTATTTCAGTAATTCAAGTATTTCACAATTATGTACTTCGTACGCAATTTCCAGCCCCGGGTTAGTTAATTTGAGTAGACTACAGCTACTTATTCCAAATTCAAATTATGCGCCCGATCCGATCCGTGCACGCTCCGCAGTATACCAGTCGACCTGATAAATGAATTTGTTTTCCAAACGGTTCTCTGTTTTCCCTGTGTTTTCGTTGAGTTAATTTCAAGTGTCAATAATCGAAAACCAATCAAGTCATCCACATGATTGAAAATTCTAGCGTTTAACGCACGCCGTTCGAACAATAGGTTTTGGCCGCTGCGATTCTCTCCATTTTCTCAGCGGTTGATTGTATTGAAATGTTCCCCCGCTTATAACATCAACAGCGACTAATTTGATGAGTACATTAACACGTTGTGAAACACAGCGGTGAAATGATTATTTTGCGCGCATAGCCCGGAGAACAAGCGAAAAACTCAACTACCTAGATGGAGAGTGACGATGAAGAGTTTGTTATGGTGGTTGTTATCATAACGTAACCAGGTTTGCAAGGGGAGATAACACCGTTTCCGTTCACCCCTGTTCCCAGCGTTAAACCATAATGTTCCATGGCGAACGAAGCAGCCGCGGGGTATTGAATTTCCGCTGTAGAGGGAGATACGACTACGAAAAACCTGTGAAATTGCTGTGAAGTTAGGCAACGTTCGATCCAGCTTAAAAACGAGTTTGTTGAAAAGTGATGACTAGGATAAGGGAGCGAGAGTTTGCGTGAGCCGGTATTGAAAACACTTGGCAGGAGGCTGTCGACAGAAGTTAGCCAACAATAACAGGCATAGGGGCTTTATGATGCTATGATGTGTTATGATTGTTCTTGGGACAGACCAAAAACAATGTGCAGTGAGAATTAATTTTCACCCCATTTGCAATACAGTACATTTAGAAAAAAATTGAGAACAATAAATTATTAGCGAAGGTAAATATCAGTAATTATATTTTCAGTGCATGAAACTCCTTCTACGCTATTTCAATCAAATTTTTCGGGACAATTTTTGAGTTTAGGCCATGAAATACATTCGTATTATCTACACGCAGTGGAACCGTTACCTCTAATTCTACGGAGCAATTTTACCCTGGCCACCGTTGGTAGCTTGGCCAAGCATGAAACCGATGCCGCTTCTCGCTTGCTTCGTTTATGTTTCGAAAGTAAGAGAAGCGTTGAAATAATTTACCGTTATATAAGGAAATTCAGTTTCTAAAAGCGCCAACGTTATGGTCAAAACTGTTCGAGTTTGCTTAGGACTTCCATACGGGCGTCGAAAAATAACATACTACAGGAGATATCGTGAAGAAGAGCAAATTTTAGTGAGTACCTAGGTATGTTAGATTGAAGGCCTTTCGCCGAACGTTATTGCGATCTCAAGCCTGGTTGGTAGAACAGGTGTTGTGATTCGATTCGCACTAATTTCGCTTAAAACCCTTGATTCAACGATAACATCCATCCCCATTAAGGGTTGATGTACTCGGGAAGGCAAGATTGAACGCACTTGGTATTGCTTCAAACTAGTTTCAGGCAAAATCAAAATGAACAGATGTTTCACTGGATAGGCTATTCCCATTCCTCTGAAATAACATAGCTTTAATTATATTCAACAGGTAAACTATAAAGGCTTTTCTTCATTGGTTGGATTCAGCGATAGAGTAACACTTTCAGCACTTTTCTTACCTTGACCGATTGAATGTGGAAGCTTTGGGTTCACACTTCCCAAAAATGCCAAAACCAGATGAAGATAACAAGTGAGCGAGAATAATTCCTTGTCACTGGTGTAACAGTACTTCCATGTTTGTGTCGGTAACAAGTATTAACCCATTAAGAAACTCGTACTAAGGCCGCAAACTTAGTTTACAGCAATAATTGTATGTGAAAAATGGCATTCTGCATGTAAACAATATTTCGATAACGAGGTAGTAGAGTATAAAACTCATGCACCAAGGAAATCATAAATCATGCCATAAAAAACATTTTAAGACTTAAACACTGAAAAATATTGACTTTTATAGCCTGCAAAAATCGAAACAGAAAACACGTTGAACTCCTATATCTCAAATGCACAGTGTGTTATCCGAAATTCAATAAAAGCTAATTTGCTTCATTCACTAGAAAAACATTACCAGAAAATTTCATTCATGTTTCAGGATGATATATGGCGACACAGACACAAGGACAGACGGACACACAGACGCTTGTTCATAAAGTGATTCAGAGTATTATAGAACTATGAAAAATTCTTCTAACAGGACCACGATGCCAAATTCAACTTTTCAGCTGATCACAATACTTCCATTTACTTCGTACTCATGGAAGTAGAAACAAGTATTACAGAAGAGCACTCCTATTTACCGTGGCGAAGTCGGTGAGTTATATTTTTTCATGTACATGTTATCCGTACAAGTGACATAAATATCACGTTAACGATATTTGACTAGTTAAACAAAAACATCTTACGATGCCTCGTTCAATCAAGTCCACTCATGGCTCATCTCTGTATTCTCGAATCATCGCAGTTGCAGAGAAGCAAACGTTTTAGGTTATAGAACCCTCGCACCTTTTGTTAAATTCATGAAACGTGAGCCGGGCAAAATAAGAAAGCTAGACGCTTCGACGGTTCATTGCATTTGCAAGAAGTGCTATTCAAACATGTACGAGCCCTCGGAAGTGCGCTTCCGCTTCCACCTGGGAAGACTAGCAAATAACAATTAGACCGTCCACGTTCTCCTTTTTGATGTTACTAGCAATTCTAGAGAGTGAATCCATTTCCTAGCATTTGCTCAAGTAACATATTTGGGCTATAAGCTCGTGGGGAGATCGGTGGTATATGATGTCTTTAAAAAATCAATGGAGTTAGTGTGCATAGTTATAGGGTGTTACTGATGTGATAAAATAGTGTTACAACAGATTTTCCACAGAAAACATATCACGTTTTGGAGGGAATATAATTATTTGATTAGAAAAGGAGAAAATTGAAAAATTATACTGCTTCCATCAATCGGATAATTTGAGTAAGTACCTATTGTTTGTATATGCCAAGTACCTCCAGGGTCCAGTGTAAATTCCGATCCCCTCCACATTTTCTTCTTAGCAGGGAAAAACAGTTATCGTTATGCCAATCCACGTCCTTTTTTGCATTATCAAACACTGAGCTATTTCAATTTCATCGGGTTTTACAGTTGAAATATATCAAAATGAAAACTGATTACAATTTATCATTCGATAAAAGGCTTATAGAACAAACGGAATACATTTTCTGCACAGGAATCGAAATACAAATTACAATACGATGATGAATTAGGTCTGTATACAAGAAGAAGAAGAAGAAGAAGAAGAAGAAGAACGGATATGCAAATCGTATTCGGGAGAAACCCAATACTTTTAGTGCGCTAGGTAGGTGCTACAGATTCAACAGGAAGGGTAGAAACCACAATCAATCACTTGAAATGCACCCTCGCGTATCTTTTCTTATTACCGCACAATATTTCGAAAATCGCGGTAATTTATCATGCTTCTTCCATTACATCCTGCACCTACGATTCGCAGATGGGTAAAAACTGAGAGGAGGAGAAGAGTGTTTGAAAGCATATTGCGAGTGAAAAAGGTTGAGTGTTTTTTTTTTCACAATAAATAATAGACTTCAATAAGGAGGAAAGATGGGAAGGAACAAGCGAGGGGTTCTCATCAATTCACACAACGCCGCACTTGTGGCGCTTGAAAAATTACAATACAAAACTCCATCGAGCGAAAAAAACCTTTCTAGGAAACTGGTTTTTCGATGAATTCTAATCCTACTTTACAGTATAATCGCATTCAATCATCTTTGTAAAATACCATTCTCAATGTAATTTTATTCACACCCGTACTAATCGATTCGTGAGGTGATGATGAAAATATTTCAGCTAAACTGGAATCTTTATGGGGAAAAAAATACGAACACAGCAGCGTTCTAAAATGTGCCACCGTCCGATTGAAATAGCGTGTTGCAGAAACAAGAATCAAGTCATATTGAAATGTGAGAATAACGTTTGTTAATTAGGGCCGGTTTCAACGAAAAAACCGGGTTGCTCAATCTCAAATAGTATTGGTTTTCGCTACGCAGCATCACGTTGGGGTTGCCTGTCCGAAATGTTTCGGGGCCATCTCAATTTTTCGGCGAAACTAGCTTGAACTAGCGTTGGAAGTTTTAACTTCAGCAATCAAGTTCTCTCTAAACTACGCTTAATTCACCCGAAGCGACTTACCGGATAGATGTACGCGTTTTGATATAAATCGAGGAAAATAAAACGAACGCTTCCATTGTTTCGAGCTACGCTTCGTTTCATGGGATTATCGTAATAAATCGATGGGAATTAAAATACAAAGGCACGCACGAATGGCAGGATATGATACTCTCGAACTCTCCTCCAATTCAAACTCGCGTACCCCCAACTCCCGAAAAACCTCCCCGAATCACACTCCATGCCGCCTCCAGCCGCCCCTCGCCCCCGTAGATCGATGCCGTGGTAACGATGTACTCCGAGAGCAGTCAGTTTGCCTCCAGTTGTCGGCCGGTTCTCATACCAACCACCTTCTGGGGTTAAATCCGTGTAACGTTCGGGATACGTTGATAACGCGATTTCTACTTTTGCCGGAAAATCGTAACAATATCGAAAAGGCCGAAATCATCATTTCGACATGTAATTCGGATTTTCGAGCATCAAGAAACACAAATTGTCGCGGATTGACGAGCACCTTCTCGGACCCTTCCCGGCGCTCAACAAGTGAATAAGGTACGGTGTGAGATTTTTCAAAAAAAAATAATAATAAAAAAATAAATAAATGTTTTCAAAGACCAGCTTATACGAATGGGAATTTACGAATGATAAAAATGAACATTGAATAATATTCATACTCTTTCATTTATATCACTTGGCTGAGAAACAAAGAGAAAGTAATTTACAAATAGGGAAAAACCCCGATTGGAAAACATGAGTGCCTTTAATATCACTCTTTAGATTCAGCAATCATTTTCAATACCTAAATAATTTCGAGCTCAAATTCGTAACTACTTTTTTAGATTTTAGCGCTCGTTTTAAATTTTTAGAGGAAATCAGATTAGCATCTAATTCTAGCTGTTCAGCGGCAAACGTTCCTCGAATGCAACATTTCAAATGGCTCATTTTGATTCCGGTCTGTGTTCCAATAATTCTTAAGGTTCTTATGTCACAAGTAACCTGCTATTTCTTAGCTTTCTCAAAATTCGTTCTTTATATCCCGTGTAATATTGCTACCTTAAACTAACAATTCCGTTCTTCATTATTGCAACAAAAAAAAAAAAAAATTTTTAAGTTTTTTTTTTCTTTTTTAAATTAGAAGAACGCTTTTTCTATTGAAAGTGGGCATGGGACATTTCGCACGAGAGAATAGTAGAGAATTGAGTTCATTTGGACATGATAATTATGCGTACCAATTCGGGAACGAGGACTAATTATCAGAGAGCTATACAAATCTTGCGGCCTGGATTAAAAACAATAATTAATTTTTTTGTGTTTAATAACCTCCTCCTTTTGAAGTTGGTTGAAAAAAAAAGATTTAAAAAAAAAAAAAAAACTGGACAGCAGCAGTGCGTCAACAGAAAGCAACAACTTCTACCAATTGTCAGTTTGGGCCCGTATTACTTCTACTATTCGGCAATCACACACCTCGTGTTAAATCAATTGAAATTTAATTAAGCTCAAGCGATTGTCGGTCGTAAGTTCTTATTAATTAGGGATATCGGGGATTGAATGGCCATACAACTGCCTGGAAAATAGAGTATAAGTAATCAGTTGGGCTAACTTAGTTCCGAAAATCGAACAATTTATTGTATTTACTATAATGATTATGAGCGTGATTTATCTGTCAGTTTGGCATTGATGAGGATATTATTGACCTTTAGGCGAACTGGCCTTAGTGAAAATATCTAATATTCGCCGCTGGCACAACAATATTGCCTTAATTAATCGTTTCGGTAAAAGCTACAAGGCACGCTGGTGTCGTTATGTCGTTATTAGGATCAACGTCGCTTTGTCCTCAACGGTAACCCAGCTTTTCCTTTGTGACACCATCAGAAACCTACCAGCTTATGCTTTTGTACATAGAGGCTGTAGTAGCCTTCGTAGGTTTCACGTGGAGAAGGCCCTTGTGATCAAAGCAACTCATAAAAAGCTATCGCTTTTTCCATGGCTTTTTATCATAGAAGGTGAGCATGAGCAAAACCTGCGACATAAAGGGGCGAACTTTCTTTAACGCTATGTCGCCACCATCAAGGCACCTTTAAGTCATATATAAATTGCGATGAAAACTAATAGCTACTTTTTCTTGTAAATCTCTGCTTTGCTACGTCTGGTGTGATTTTGACAGTCGAATCTCGAAAATATAATGATCGTTATTTCAACTGACCTCGAGCAATAATATAGATGTTTAAATTTGATGACTCATACTCATACTCTCCTTATACATGAACTTGAATTCGCAATAACCGGAATCTGTGTTTAGTGGCAAAAACCAGCAACTGGGAAAAGAGCTCTCTTACCAAAATGATCTTTCAGAGAGATTACTTGAGAACGTAGAAACCAACTTCTGCAATAATTTATTTTCCCATCTCGAAGAATTTGATTTCCTCAATAATCTAATCCTTTCCTACCCTCTTCCTTCTTACATAATAAGTCAACAATTCTTTTCTCTGTAATATAATTTTGAAACTGTTACGTTTGAAATACATTAGTGAGAGGAAACGTTCAACGCAAAATTACGGTATGAACATTTGTTTTTGTATTGATGCCCAAATTTTTTCACTCGAATATAGATAAATATAGCAAAATATCAGTTAAAGTGTGTTCCCGAAGAAGTTCATGAGAATATAAATGCAGATCTTGGAATGAAAAACTTCCATGCGCTGTTAAAAATTGCGCGATATCAACATACGACCAATATGCGTTAAATTTTATAACACAGTAGGAACTGTGACTCTAAATGGCTCACCTGAGACAGAAATTCGCATCGTATTCCTGAATATTAGCAAATCAAAATTAGTACAATAAATATCGGTTTGAGAAAAACGCACCACTTCAGCTTTTCGGTGATATCCGGGTCACGAGGTACTCGGACAGATTCAGGTCGGTCATAATTTCCCTTTTACAGCCCAAATCACGAGAGAATGAAGACTTCGTTAATGAATGGGCCGTTTCGTGCGGGTATAAACGCAACTGCGAAAACTACCTTGAGACGTCGCGTCGACGCCACAACACAGGAGCCTATCACTATCTGGGGAACCCTGGTTCGCGTGTTAAGCTAAGTTAATTACAACGTGTCACTCGCCACTAGCCGACTCAGTTATCGGAAACTATTGGCGGACTGACTGTAACTCCACGGAGCCTTTATATTCCACGGAAAAGCGCTCTTTACTTAAGCACTATTCACTAATTGAGACTGCGGCAATCCGACTTCTCACTGTCTTTAATATGCTATTTCTAATCTAGCACTGTGAAAGACATGTAGATGTATCTTCCGGGTGTTGGTATGTTGCATTAGTTTAAAGGATGCCTTCAATTTAGTTGGTTTGAACTAATTTGCAAATAGAAGTCTCCACGACACGCAAATGCGCGATTCTTAGACAGGATAAAAATTGCATGTAGGCAAAATTGTATTGTTGTTTTCGACTTCGTTGTAGAGTCAGCTATGTGAGTTTTGACTACGCGAAGTAGAGAGACCCGTTTGGTGAGGCAACTGTAGTGTCCCAATGTTCCCAGCCATAAAAGAGCGCTTGAAATCACAATTTGTAACTGGATTCGTAACCATAACAGCGCAAAACATCGTTATTATCTATTTACAGTATAAAAATAAACGACCAGTGGAAAAAAGTATTATTTGAAAAGGTCACACGAACCACTCGAACCTGCCCAATACTAAAACGCCGCAGTAGGGCCTTCTTCATTAAAAATCCTCTATCCACGGTTTTCCCGACCGAGATTATCAGTTGATTAAAAGAGTTGCCGTTTGGTTTTGTTTTGTCACGAATGCGAATTATCGAATAGGCTACCAGCGCCATCACCAAATTAGCACGAACGTTTGCGTAAGAGCTGTCGATTTGCATCTTTCGGACGAAAAAACCATATTCGTCTACGCACGAACGAAATTAGCCCCACATTTTCCATTTATTGGCAGAACGAAACTTGGCTATCAGGTTGGATAATTGAATTTCTGAATGAATGTTCGTGAAATGGATGGATAAAAATGCAGAAGTAGACACGATCATGATTATTTATGTTTCCGCAGCGAATTTCAAAAGTTCCGTAAAATTCTTCCTTTGTCGACGAAACACTTCTTTGAGGATATAAAATTACCAATGTTTGCAATATTTAGTTCATTCAGTTCGAAACTATCGAGAAATCTTGGTTTCCTCACTAAGAAAAATATGGCCGTCATGGTACAGAAATAACGCTTTTGACAATCCGAGTAAATGAGCTTTTGTTGACAAATAACGACAGCCCAACTTTTCAAGATTGATCACATTTTTTCAGCGTCGAATTCGGACGCGCATTCAAATTGCATCACAAAAACAGAACACGCGATGGAATAAGAAAAAAGCTTGTCATCCTACACGAACCGTTTTCATTCTGTTCGAATAGAAATGCCACCAATGAAAAAGATTACCCAAAGACGAGTTGAATCTGGATGAAATGAATATGAAGCGGGGCAGCAATAACAATACTCCAACTGAAATTCAATGTTTCACGTGTCAAATAAAGAGCAACTTGCTTCATCTTACGACATACCCACGAAACAGTTACATTCAGGAGGATTCAGTCAATAAACAATCTCAGACCTGCGGGGCTTCAACTGAAGAAAAACTAGCCTGTCAAATAGATTCTACTCAAGGGAACGATTGCCCAAGATGTAAGTACTACGTAGAATTCATTTCCAACCTGATGGACGGAATAATCTGTCTGGAGCTGAATGAGGTGAAGAGGAAAGGAAGTGGCCACTCTTGCTCCGAACGTGCTGAGCTAGACAGTCAGCAAAAGGTACAAGTTGTTCAGAAATTGTATGTGCTATTCAGCGATGCGCAAGTAGCGGCTTTGAGCGGTAGGTTGAAGAAATTGAAGCCATCGTGTCGAACTTCTAAACAGTGGAATAACGTTGAAACAAGCACTTCTGAGTTTACGAAAACACCGGGGAAACCTGGTGAAGAAAATGGAAATAGCTGCTGTAACAAATATTCACACGAATGCCCAGGGCCTAAACAGAAGCAGTGCTTGTTGGAACGTATTGCTCCAAAACGAGCTTGTCCTCGAGGACAATGTAGATCGTTTTGCAAGGAAACTAAAGCAGTTATTAAAAGAAAATCGAGCATTTGCGGTACTCAAGGAGCTTTGACTGGTTCATCCAAATCTGATCGACGCAGGAGATCATCAACAACACCTTGTTCTATTCTCAAAAAATCGTCCAAGAGCTCTGATAATACAAATCCAGACTTCGAGAGTATCAGCGATCGAACTCAAAACCGTCCAGTTCGCGAGGTAGACGAGAAAAAGGAGAAAAAAATCGAAAACCAATCTTTTCAGCAAAGCTTGAACGAAAGTAATGAAATACGTGCCGACGTATTGCCAAAATGTCAAAAGAAAGTTTTGTGGATTTCAAATATAAAAAATACAGCGATAAGAAAGTCAAAATTCAAGCTAACTATTCCGAAAAGTTCAAATAGCGCGCCCGTAACCACAGTTTCAAAGAAGAGGCGCGTCTTAAGCCCGTTTGGTGGTGAGACATTAACTTCCAGGCAGAAGAGTCAATCTTTTAATGAACTAATAACTGAATCTTACGATGAGTTGATTAGCACTGGATCTTTGCCGACAAAACAAGGAAAACTAAATGATGGATGCGATATTAAGGGGACAGAAAAAAACTTTTTGTTCCATACTAGTTCGAATGGGAAATGTACGTCGTTGGTGATCGCCAGTTCACAAGATGAGAAACCTACTGAGGGCAACGAAAATATACGCATTGATTTCAAGGCATTGAAGAAACATATTCGAAGAAAATAAAGTGGATTAAATGTCACAAACCACATTTTTAATGTAATACAAACAAAATTTTCAAAAGCTATATTATATTATGTGACTCTATTTCCTCAGTTGTTGGAAAAACCATTTACTCGACAGGAGTTTCAGTCCTTGAGTTTTTGTAGTTAGCATAAATACTTACATTTGTTTACAGTCATGTGATTTTGGCCAAAGCTGGCTAAACAACACGAGGCTACTAATACCATGAGATGAAATTTAGAAAATAGAAACTTTTTTGTGAGTGTACTCGAACCTATTTTTAGAAAACACCTACTAAAAAAAATCAACACGTCAAGGCATGGAATGCAAACTTACTACGAAGAAGAATCCAGATGACTATTAATTTCACAGTTATGAATGATATCAATATGTTCAGCCGAATAATCAGTAGATCCCTCCAAAATTTATAATACGCTCCCACAATCACAACTTCGTGGGTGACCTTCGGAAGCTAATGTTATCGGACTTTTCCACGTAAACAGCCACTTGTCACGTCAACGCCAGAGGCGAAAACCTCATAATCTGGGCCAATGGTAGCGGTCAACGATTGGCAGGATGTGGAGGGTGGATAGGCATGAAGCGAAATGTTTGAATAGTGTAGAGACTTTGAGGTGTGATACAAAACCCGTTTATTGGGATGATTAGATACCGACGTTACTCCTCAATTGGGTTACTGTTTTGAAGATAATATTACGCTCTCAGCGAATAGTTTCTTTCAGAATGAGTTACTAGATGCTTCAGGGCGCAAGTTGCGGCCACTATCATTTGCTGAACATAACAGACTATTTCTCAAAAGTGTAGAATGTTTCAAGACAAAAATTGGCGAATTGGGCGATATATGAAGCAATCGAAAAATGAGGTTCCAAGCAATCTATGAGTACAAGCATGTGAGGATCGTTTTCCAGCTAATTGAGGCACCGACCGGAAAAATGATCGTGAGGGGAAGTCAGGAATATATTTTTTAACCTACAATAGTTGTTGCATGCGATTTCTTCGTGCTTTCGTGAAGCGTTATGTTGCTAGATTAGCTACGGCCTAGCTACCAATGGTGCTACAAAGCCCTGATGATGCCCGAAGGGGCGAAAGTGCTCGGCGGGCAATAAAGAAAATCGAGAACGAGTCGCCCAGTTTTTCTTCCCCCGCAAACTTCAAAACCAAGAAGATATGAAGCGAAAACCCAAAAACGAAGAATACAAAACTAGTTACTCACACAGCACTGAACGAATAAATATACCGTTTTTTGTAAGCGGTAAATGAAAATGGAGTCCTAGTCCCAGCTATATAAGACTGCAATCTTTGTCATCACTGAATGCTGTGGATCAAAAACAATTTAAATAAGAAAATATTGATTTAAAGAGGGAGCGATGGTAGAAGGGATTAGAAAAAAGGCGCCCTCTGATAGCCGGAGGTTAAAAAGGGAATCGAACGTCGCCCTCAAATCCGTGCATTGTGACGATGCACAGGAGGTCAGAGGTGGTTTGGTGAGATGACTCGCCAGAATAGAACTGCCAGGAGGGCTACTGTATGATTGGTTGGAATGAGAAACCCAATAGTTGAGAAGATGTGGAAAATGGGGAAGGAAAGGCGGGATATAAAAACCTTAAGACTCGAAAGGAACACAGAACAATACGTGGACAGGGGTGGGATATAATTGATCGATTTTGTGCAGTCCACGTGGACGATTAGTCCTATGGCCCTAAGATGAAGTTTGGTTGAGCAATAAACAAAATTTTTAACAGCCAGAGAAACAAAAAATGTCGAACCCCTTGCTTTTATCCGTGGTTGGTAATTCAAAGGATTCCGATTACACCTTGAACGAGGAATACAGGTGCTTTTTTCATGTTCAATTCATTATCATTTAATTGCAATACTTATTGTAACTATTGCGTATAACTATTACGTGATGGACGCTTAACAGTGCCAAAGTACAGTACCGTAAATGGTACTCAACACTACAGGGCTCCATCAATCAACTGTGAATTGATGAACGAGCGTAAATGTAAACGAATATTCGGTATGTATTTTATACCGATATTGGTTCCATTATATATACAAAACCCTCTGCTAAACCACATGGACAAGGCCTTGGCCCCTATCATAAATTATTGTATTATATAGCAATATCTTGAGTGGCGTCATCTGCTTGGGTTTCAACTTTTCAAACGACTCAACCAAGAACGCGTGTGCGATTAAGTCTGAATTTGTTTCTCGGAGTTGAAGGTTAGTGTGCATTGTTGTAATCAGAATTAGCTCCTACAGTTATACGCAGACGTAAGAGAATGAGGCTAAGTTGATGGGAGAGTGCTTCAATATAGCAAAGCTTTCACTTCGCACTAATTAATCCTACGCTGATTAATTATATTCTAAGAATTTGCACTACAGCTACAAAATACAACGTCGTTATAATTTTGATTTTATTTTGCTTGTAATTGTGATCATACTTGTTTCTTTAGCTCAATAATTCAAGTGATCTATAGCTTGGTGCATTTTGGCCTAAACCAGCTAGCGTTCTCAGAAGGAGCTGGGATTAGATGAAAGGAAAATTTATTTCATTGATACGTTAGACGTCTCATCGGCCTCGAAGTAGAGGCGTAAAAAAGTATTTTTTCACGAATTAAAGGATGATACGATAAACGATAGAATAGGATAAAAACTATGATAGGAAATTGTTCTATTTTAATTGACCAAATACATTTAGCTTTCGATGGTATCGGTTGAATATAACATTCCGGTTGCTGTTATGCGAAAGCCGATACCAGTGAACAGCTAGCGATTTCTCATAGTGACGGAACCAACTAAGAATCCGTCCAACAGAACTGAAGTTGAGACTGCCGCAGTTTGTGACACATTTCGCTTTGAATTGGCCGCACCGGATGAGGTGATGAAGAAGGGGAATCTTATTTTGGGAATCGCGAGATCAATAGCTCGCATCCAGTCCAGGCATGGGTGGCATGGCAGGTAAAGGCCCTTCGGGCGAGTGCCAGGTACAGCCATCGACCATTTTCCATTAGCTGACAATCCATTAGCGCTCGCTTGGAGGGAAACCCCTCGTTTTTCGGTGCCAAAGCAGAAGCTGCTCAATCGGGAAAGGAACGGACAAGGTCTGGGGACTTTTTGGCCGTCGAAAAGCGCGATGGTGAGGAACTGAGAACCTATAAACGGCAGAGAAAGACAGATCGCCGAGTTTTCCATTCTATAGCTGTTTCGTCAGCAGCCCGCTATCCCGATAGCGATGTTTTGTCCGCTTACTGATATGGTATGGACGAGGCATCTGAATAAATGCAACCGTTACCAAGCCAAACCATTTTCGAGGAGTTTCGGTCTTGTCTCTCTGCTGTTTCCCAGGAAAAAAAAAAAAAAAAAAAAAAAAAACAGTATTTATAGGATTTGGATTAGGTTGCATGTAGAAGGATGCCGTTTCACCATAATATTTTCTTTACTAGGCGCAGCACTTTCTCCTATTTGGGAATCCTCATCGAAGTAAAGGTTCCATACAACCCAACCATTCATTCGAAATTGAGAATGTAAATAACCTGACTTGGAAAGGCAGCATGAAAACAAAAAAGTATAAGTACGCTCGCATTACTCTCACAGATGAGACAAACCAACAGCATTCTTCGCTTTTCGCATCGACTCGTCGCAATTTTTTTCCACGCCAAGGGTCCGGACGCTTCTGAGGGTGAAGCCCATAAGTGTGCCAACTCTTCGCCCTTATGCCCTTCAGTCCTTATCAGACGCCTCTCGCTACGAGTAGAACCTATGGTAAAGGGCTGGGGCGAAGCATCGCATCACTTCATCCGGATCCCTTCGGTTCACAGCCCGCCGTGGAGAAGAGCGAGGATCATCCTCTCGAGCTATCGGGAACAAGTTATCTCCCTCCATCCCAGCCGTGGAGGGTGATCAGCTTCTACTCTCGTGAAGAAAGGGTTGAAAAAGGTATATCGGTTAGGAGCTCCTCAGGAAAACTCGCATCTTTAGACGCTCAAAGCCTCATCTAAAGTATCAGTCACTCCATCGTTCATCTTGCCAAGGTAACAGTGCAAACTTAATTCACTGCATCCGATACTTAGAGAATTTCATCTCACTCTCATATCTGTTTAGGTCAAAAATCGTCACGCTCGACGAATTTCACTTAAATTTTAAACCAACGTGAATTATTTATGGTGGATTTGCTGAAGGCCACAGGACGTTGGCATTTTTCCTTGATGTTGATAGTTATCAATGACGATAGAAGGATTACTTAGGTGGTCTCGAAACCGTCCTCACGTTTCACTATCGGAATGTTGCTGATACTAATAGCTATCTAGAAGTCTTTTGCCAGCCTCTATCTGCTAAAATACCTCGTTATTCGCTCGAAATGGTCTCGTTTTGAAAAGTTCTTCGTACTCGATGTTATTGCGTTGGTTCATAACAAACAAAAATTTGTAAATCTCTATCTCTTTAAAAATTAAATGTATTGTACCTTATTCGTGGTGTTTCTTATCATGATTATTTATTACCTGAATTCGTCACTACTTACCATATCAATTCAAAGAAAAGTGAACTATAATTATGAAATTAGGTCAATATGGAAGGAAACCTGACAGGAAAACGTGCATTATGGTTCAAAATTCCTCGCAACGATCATTATGGAAGGTTATGGAAGAAGCTTAAGGAACTGACGGTCGTGAAAGGAGCTTTTCTGAATGAAGGCTATTTCGGTACATGAAGTAGTACGAACCATATTCTCATTTGAATTTTGAACTTCTTTCTTTGAAAGGCTTCTTCTTGTTTTCCACTTATGACGCAGTAGCGAATCTGACCGCGTAAGCCCGATAAATCAAAGAAAGGTAACGATCACATTGCTTCATATGGAAACAGTTTTAAATCGTTTTGCATAAATACAAATAGGTACAAGAAAAAAACTAATATTGTTTGGAAATCGTTTACTATCAAGAATCATTTATTATTCCAATACAACGAATATCTACTCATTACGTTTTCAGTTCAACTTGTTCGTTTCGACCAAGCGAAACTCCTTCAGTTGGAAATTCGAAATAGAAAGAAATTAGAACTTCTATTTTCCTCTTTTCTTGTCGTTTTCCCGTCCGGATATTCATTTTGTTTGTTCATTCGTTTTTCGTACTTTCAGAACATACATCATAATAGGGGTGCGTTCGAGCTGAAATTTGAAGCGGAAATTTTGCACTTGGCCGATCACCGTTTTACTGGCTTTTCTCAACCGGTTCAGTCATTACTCTCTACTGATTCTTTTCCCTTTGAGCAAAAAATGCGAGGGTTTTTCTACGTCTGAACATCAGGCGTGATATGAGTGAGCGTTGGGCTTCTTTTTTTGGTAACTCCCTCCGTCACGTTTACCCTACAAGTGTGCGGGATTTGTAAAGAACTTTCATATATGGTGTGAGCGAATACCAGGACGTGAAAATGGAAGGTTTATTTCCAGGAATCCAGGTTTGAGCTATTTGGAGTTTTGGAAGTTTTCCTCACTTCTCTGTCTAACCAAAGCGGCGAGTTCATATCAATTTTTAATACCCGGTTCGGTTTTTTTTATACCTCTTACTTAGTATTTTTTCCAGCTCTTCCGAAAGAAGAAAATCTTTAGATACGAGTTTTTTAACCCCTGCAGCCGACTTTGCCAGTTCAGGAGAGCGTTGATAATGCGGCAACGGACCTGAAGGGGGAAAGTTTGAAAGTCCTATAATACGAGAAAGATCGCAGGTGAAAAACCAGGAAGTAAAAAGTGAAAAAGTGTTTCAAGGCTCCTATCTAGTAGTGGAGATTATCAGGCTTTATGAGACCCGTTATTCAGGCTCCAGAATTATAATAAGTTAGTTCATATGATATTTTGGTTTACCTATATGAAAAAAGTGGACATAATTATAGTAACCGTAATTTGAAGGAAATTGACGAGAACGTAAATCAATATTGAAGCGAAATAATAATAAACCACTGTACAATCATTTGCAGCGTTTTTGATACCAGTCCACGGGAAAACCGAACGTTTTATTCATACTTAAATTTAGAGCGATGCCGATGTGGAACCATTATTTACATACTTTCAAATTGAATTCAACGTTCCAAGTCCCATTGAGGCTCCGAACTATTGCCGTGTTTCACCCATTTAGTCGGATAACTCAATAAACCTTAGCCGTACTCTCCATTACTAAAGTCGACCTTTTAACCCGCATTAAATATACCTAACTACTGGCCGTTAGTACCAGCAGATGGCCTCGAACTGAATCTGTGCTGCTGGCTCGTTGTCGTAAATCCCTAATTACCGGCCGTGGCACAGGCTTTTGGAAGCGCTTGGGAGGAAGAAGCTCACCCAGGGTCACATAAACAGAGAAGAGCCCTATGGCACCCGCGAGAGCGATCAAAATAGGGCAGAATTATTCTCGACGGCCGCGTAATTATAAGTTGAAACGGACGGGCTCTAGTGGAATCCTTTTTACTTGCTCGTAAAGTTAGGAACATCAACCGAATTCGAGAGGGTTTCGTTGATCTGAGAGACGACCGACCGCTGCACAGGATGAAAAACCGCAACGCGAGAAATGCTCATCGAAAGTTGGTCCTATCCTGTGAACGAATTTTCCACTAGTACGATTCATCTGTGCCTTAGAAATTAGAATAGCATGGAGATAGTAGGAATAGGCAACTACCGAACAGAATATCCCCTTTGATCATGAAATATCAGAAGAATTTCGACGACATAGCTGTGCAGTGCAGTAAATAGAAAGGAGCGGCCTCTGGCAATGCGAATTTTCTAACCTGTGGTAAAACGTTAGGCTGTTGCGGGGAATACCACGAAGAGAATTTTCGATCTACATTGGGCGCTCGCTGCTGATGGGAATACCGGCTTGCTTCAATATTCTGGCATAAGCCAGGTGTTATTTTACCGTCCTTCATAAACAAATTCCTCACATCAGGTCGCTATGAAGGCTGCATTACAAATCTACTTCAAAATCTTCGTTTTCAAATTTATTTTTTTCAATCAAAAAAATTTTTTTTTGAAAATCCTGTGCACGGAGGAACATTGTTTTTGGGAAAGTTCACTTGAGTAGTTAATTTTAAGTTCGTCTCAGTAACATTAAAATGACAGAATCATCTCATTATGAAAAATTGGGAAATTTTAAGAAGATTTTCAAATGAATGTCAAACACGTTCTATTACTGATTTTTACGAAGATCTTGATAATTTCTTAAAGATTTTCAAAGTTGTGAAATAAATCGAACGAGGCCGTTCTAGGTAGGTGGGAAGGTAGGTGGAAAATATGAATGTTCGAACTTGAAAACTGATGTTTCAAAATTTATCAAGAAGTTTTTCTTTTGTTGGTGTCTTCATTTTTCGAATTAGTCGGGCATCATCTAAATTTAGGTAGATAGTGCGCGACAGCTTCTGAAGTAATGAAATTAAACAAATTGTCATTAGTAGTCTCTCAACCAATTGCAACCCACTCAACCCGCATACGGAAAACGGAATGTGACAACCGAAGGACGGACAAACTAAAGTTTCCTATTGGCTGTTGGATATGCAGCTGTAACTATACTATTAAACAACAGAGCAAAATGTACTTGCTCAACCATTGGCTGTTTCGTAAAAATTACATTAAATTTTAATATCGGAACTTTTTTTTTATAAATCTTCAGAGCTTTATATTTGTCATAACTATAACGAGAGAAATCACTTTAGCTGCTTGAAGAGCTAGATCCGATTATAGTAAGGAATGTCCCAGTTTCTTGCGACACTTTGCACTAAACAACCACGCAAGATTGCTACGATATCCCTGGCTGATCCTCCTTTTTCCGCACTCACCTTCAGAACGAACTGGGAAATCTCCTCGATAGCTTCCGCAACCTTTTCGCAGCTTTTCTTTCCATCTTCAACCTTCTCGTTACCTTTCATTTCGTATTCCTTTTTCCCTCTCCTTGTTTTTCCTCTCTTCATTTCTACAGTCTCCCTTTTAGGCCATCGAGTTGTGCAGGGAGAGAATGCCCTTTCTCCCTAATTTCCCAAGGTAGCCTCAGGCCGTACGACTCAACGTCTACTAGTCCATAACACATTTTATCTGTAGCTCCTCGACACAAAAACCGAATGGAACACAGAACAGTAAAATTTGCTCTTCACCCACAGTTTGGCTTTCTGCTTGTGTTTCATGAATTAGAAAACGCTCTGCCCTGCATTACCACCTCAATTTTTTTTGTGAGCAACTGTCTGAGTTGAGGTACAAAGTTTCTCTTCGCAGGGTGGTACAAAGTTTTTCTTTTGTTGGTGTCTTCATTTTTCGATTCAGTAGGGCATCATCTAAATTCGGGTAGATAGTGCGCGACGGTATGCTAATACTTTCTCCAGTCTGCCAAAATTACTAACCTTTCAATACCTGGCCGCCTACCCTTTAGTTTAATGTGTAAGTCCTTCTAATTGTCAACCAGTTCGCTTGGTCTTTGGTAGAAACTTGAAGCGTTGCGGTAATTGGACTTTCGACTGGATCAAGCTTCATCCATGAAGGCTTGACTAATTCAGCTAAGGTAAGGTATAATTTTAGTAGTGTTACCCGACTGTTAGCAATATTGTCCCGAATCAATTTTGATTCTCGGCGCAACAGGATGTCATCAGGAGTATTGTGTCATGTTCTGACACACAAAGTCGAGATTTATGCTTCGGTTAACAAACACTTTCGCAAACAACGGCAGCCGGTACCAGCTAACCTACAAATCCAGTTGAACTGACGGACGTCCACGAATACGAAAAGCGTGACGACTATCTCGCGTGACTGGCTGTCGTAAAAAAAACCTTAAGCCGCATTTTTTCAAGATGGAGGTAAATTAAAGAGCCGTTAATAATTCTGGCATCGGATATAATTTATTTAAGATCCTTTCACTCGTTCGTTTATTTTTTCAAGCGCTCAAGGTTTTCCTTAATTGGTTTCATTCATCTCGAAAGAAGTATGTTTTTTTGCGATTATTTTAGCACTTCTTAGCATACCAGCTGTGTTCAGTTCACATTACACGCGCACTGGTAGTCAGAAATAAATACGACTCTGACGACCAGCGATGATGACTGAATACTATCAAGATTTCCACTTGAACGATCTTGAACAAGGGAAGTATCACAACCCTGTTATAAATCCAGTGTCGAATCCGATCAGAATTAACGCTAAGTTTCTCTATGCTACCAAAATCCCAATATTGTCTCTCAGCTGTTCAAGTTGAAAAACATTATGTTCAAGCGAATTCAGAGCAGATAGTGCTAATGATTGTATTTTTTTATAGCTTCGTTCAGGGTTTACATCGTAATCTAGCGTGCTTGTATTTATGCAATTTGTACTGCAAAGTATACGAATAAAATTTCTAGATCAACTCAGTAATTAATAAGAAATTTTTGTCGTGAAGACCGAGCGTTAATAAAGTTCCATGTTCGGGCGCGTGTTCGTTCCGCGGATGGTAGGATGATTCTTCACCCACTCTAACTGGAATAATAAGCGAGCGAAATTAACTATTGTGTTGAAACTCGGCCAATTATGCTTTTCCCGAGCCGAGGGATGGGTCTCCCTTCGCATGGTGTTTAAACGGTAAACCGTAACAAATCACAGCGCTGAAAAACATTCTTTTTGTGCCTACAATCTCATCTCGTGCAAAAGTTTCAAAGGGAAACCAGCTGAACTATACAAGGCGGCTGTACTTATGAAAATGGCTAAAAAGGAACAAATGACACGGGTAAATGGACGACACAAACGGCGACTGGTTGGTTACACAAAGAGCAAAGCATTTTCCCCGCTGAGTCTGACAAAATGTAGGCTTCCATGTAGTCTTCCTATTGTTCGAGGTCATCACTGGTATTCTTTGCCTCAGTCCACCCTGGAGGCGTCCTCCTTCGAAGACTGCGAAGAATTAAAACTTTACAATTGACAAACAGTTGGGCAAGGCTGCTGTTCTTATCCGAAAATGCGAAGGTGCGCTTTTGCAACTCAGCTAATTTAAAAGAAGATTCCCGCCGAGCGGCTTAATTTTTATCCTCAGCGAAAGAGCTCGTGCGGAGCTTTCCTGGTTACAGTACACGTTTCCTTTGCAAAAGTGAGTTGCGGCTTTTATTTAAATATGAAGTGAGGCTGACGTATGGAACTTCCCTCTGTTCAGCATCGCATTTTCTGAAATAACATCATTAGCGCCGTTTCAGCACTGAAACTAGTTGGCGAGAAAAGTTTGTGGTTTATGAAACTCATTTATTCCGTAGCAGAGCAGGACCACAGTTGCTCACTTATGTTCCAACCTCCCGGAGAGTCGGTAAGTTGAATAGTTTGTACCTCCCAACCCGGCCGGTTGATTGACGCGGTTGAAATGCTCCACACATGGTCTAATCGTCAAAAAAGTATAGAGTGTTGCTGTTTGTAGTATAGAGTGTCTGTTCACGGCTTTTCTTCGCTGGAGTCAATTGAGCCGAAAATTTTCAAGTGGGAATTTCGAATGATTGTATGCATCTAGGCTTAGAAGAACATTTACAAATCAATTTTACTAGGTAGACGTGGTGCGTGGCGCAAGAACCATTATCCTTCCTGTTTTTACTGCCTGGCCGAGAAGCAAATAAAATTACGGTCGAATCCGTCGAATGATGTGATTTGTGTTAATGCCAGGCATGCGCTCCTTAACTTTATTTTAAATTTATTTATATACCATTAATTTTTCCTAATGAACTAATGAAATACTCAAACGGTTTATTTTGTTAATTTGAATTCTTTGGATATGTACTTTTGTGCTCCGGGAATGATCCATTTCGTTGTCAACAATCTGAATATTTTGTACTTAACATTGGCCAAAATTATCTGTGCCCCAATTTATATGAGTTTTTTTTCCTATCAATGTAAATAGTGCCATTTATATAAACCCTTTTACAATGTCCGAGGGTGATTGGGTTATGTTATAAATCAGTAAGCCCCTTGCAGCGTTCACTCTATCTGTTGCTTGGCGTTGAACGGAGGCGGTCGGATATTGGAAAGGTCGCATTGCCTGAGGTCAGGGGCTCGTCTTTATATCAATCTCGCCCAGCTCTCTCGTTTCTGTCCCGTGGAAATTCCCATCGTCTCTTACCGCGTATATTCGTTCCACGCTACGACGGAATCTCGTTGTGCGGGTATACCTAACAAACACAGTGAAAATCTTCAGCGCTCGTTTCGACGAATAGCCACGTTTCGAATGCGTTCATCTGGGGTCCGTCTGTGTGCATAGGGCGAATAATGAGGAAACGGACACAAAGGGGAAACTGATCCCTTCTCTGTTGAGCGATGCGATGGAAGTAATTACACCTGGAGGCGAATCTAGTGCTGTGCGTATCAGACCCCGAAGAAGATAATAATACTCTTCTTGATTTCGGTTCCATAGCTCTGGCATACAGACATGCCAAAGGTAAATCCTATTAGTCTGTTTTCTCGATCAAGAACAATACATTAATATTACATTATAATGAATTCCTCGGAGAATGTTTAATCTTTTCAAATGCGTATACTCTCATTGAAAAATGAGAGAGGAATGGAATGTACCACAACCCGAGCTAAACCACTGCTAAATAATAAGATTGAAAATGGAAGAAAAACTCACAATGCAAGTCGACAATAACAATAAGTTGCTGTTTACGGCTCAGTGTCGCAAATTGTTCTTCGTTGTTCACTCTACCAATTCGGGCTTCGCTTCTTCACGGCTTCCAGTAAAACTTGTTGCTTAGGTTCTTTGTTCAGCAAATATTGAGTGCGTGTATTATAGTGCCTTTAATGTAGCACGCCGGTTACTAGTTAACCAGTTTCAATTATTATGCAATGGTTTGGGTTTCACAGCCGGTTATGATTCCTGATAGTTTCGCTTCCATTATCGTTCAAGATCATCAACTTGTGAGTAAACCGTTTTGTTAAAACATTTCCTTTTCATCAATTTTTTTGGATTCTTCATTGAAACACAATGCATTTAATTTCCAGAGGGCTAAAAAATTGCCTTGAGCGATTATAAAAAGTTACTGATTACCTATACTTTCAACGCCAATGAATGTCTGTCTGTTGTTACTCTTTCACGATCAAACGAAAGATCACATGAAGCTGAAATTTCACACGGTGGCTCATTGAAATCCGGTTCAAATTTTAGGCTTATTAGTTTTCTTTCACACTGCTCCTTGGAATTCTAGAAGTGAATTTTATTGATTTTCAAAGGTAGTGTAGGAGTGAATTCTTGTAGGTTATAACCACATAACTTTAGAACGGGGAGAAATTTAATAAGGATGTAAAGACAAAAAATAATGAGCTTTAAAAAAATCAAGAAATAGATGTACTCTAAAATATAATTATCTTGGATCGTTCACGAATTATTTGCATCTCCTTTATTTAACTGGCAGTCTGGTTCTGGACCCGACCAGTACCTACAGTTGAGATAAAATTTTGATTCTGATTTCCTCGAAACCTAAACATTTTTGTCTTTTAAGCCGTTTGCATTATTTTTCAAAATCAGTGATCAGTTCATGAAACCTAGAACACGACAAAATTCAGTGTTGTCTATCAGTGTTGTAAGTCAACCTTTCTCCTGTTTTGTACAAGTACTAGGCTGATATTTGAGAAATACAGTCTACCTACTCTGACGGGTCAATTAGTTACGGTTTTGAGGGGAAATTACTTTTCAGCAAATATTATACTCGTACGTTCATACGCAA
Source organism: Tupiocoris notatus (assembly GCA_037159825.1). Classification (NCBI taxonomy): domain Eukaryota; kingdom Metazoa; phylum Arthropoda; class Insecta; order Hemiptera; family Miridae; genus Tupiocoris; species Tupiocoris notatus. Next base: position 977,594 of record JASJUZ010000125.1, on the reverse strand, counting down.
ATCTGACCAGCATCAAATTATGTTTCATGAGGTCATGAATCATTACATATAGAAACGGTTGATAGACTGTTGACGAGTTCGAGAAAACAGTCCAATCCTATCAATGCGAATTCCGTTCCGGGGACGAAGGTTTCTTTTTTAATCCGTTAGACTGCAATTTTGCAATTCAATTGTTCAAAATTGATCTAGTACTCGTTGTATTTATCACATCGGACATTGCAGCTAGTTGAATAATAATATGAATAAAATAATAGTCAACAAGTTTCATCGACACAAAATTCTCATCTTAATCCTCCCGTTAGGAAGTCCTTCTTTTCATTTCTAATTCCTCTTGCTTTCAGAGATACTACTCTAGAGATGAATTTACAAAACCTTCACTCGCCTACAGTCGTTGACTATTCCTCTCTAGCAATGGATTCAAAGTTAAACTCTTCATAAGATCCTGTTACAATAGCTAAGAATTCCAAGTAATGTTTATTTTCACTTCAAACTACAGTGGGGAAGCCCTGCCTTATGAAAACCAACGAATACTCTGGGAATACGGAGATAGCATCTACACGACCTCTCATCTTGATTCTCGTTCACAATCACTGAAAACAAGCCTCTCTGCCAGAAGGCACGCTCCTCTCGCCTTCTCTTATTGTCTCGGCTGCTGAGGTTCGGGTGCCCGCAGCGGTTTTGAGTTATGCGAGACCGAGCGTGAAGAACGATTCCCTTTTCCAACACTTGAACTGTATTCCAGCCACAGCATACCCGCTTTGCCTCTACACGACGCCGCTTCGTCTGATAAACTTCAAGACTTCTGTTAATTTTCTAATAGTCAACAACGCTGAGCAACGATGCCACCATTCTCTTTGTCAGCTATGTGGACCTTCTCGATTTTATATCCACCGTGCTGAGAATTCCCTATTGTCATCGGTCGCCGGTTGTTCCGACAAATCCTCACTTCTTGTCTGAGCTTTCTCTTCCCGAACAAACTTGTTGTGAATAACTCGTTTTTGAAAAGCGCTTTCGCATTCATTCGCAGAAGTTCCTTTTAAACAAGCAACGCAAACTCGCACGAGTTTCGCTCCTCGTTCGTTCCGTTATCGAGCCTAGTTCTTCCCCTGTCTCGCAAGAACTTCGTAAGATCCCGCCGATGAAAAGCGTTGAGTTTTGTTGTGTTGGCTTGTTTGCCACGCGAGGGATCCCTCTTTCAACGGCTATTGTTCCTCTCGAGTCAAAACACTTAAAGTCATTAAGGCGGCACCTCGTCGCCAAAGGCGAAAACGACCTTTTTCCTTCCTGGCTTTTCTCTCTCTGAAAAGAAAAACTCCGCCGTGCAACAATGAGCTTCGGCCGTGGAAGAGGCCCTTAATCCGTCTCCGGTACATTTTTCAATTTCGTTCTTTGTCGTCCCGATGAAATCAAGATGAATGACTTGAAAATTGATTTCGTTGTCGCCGTTTTGTTTTAATGAAAACTTTTCCTATTCCGAAGCAATCGCCGAGGTTGTTATTTTGCACAAATCTGAATGTACGATTTTTAAACCGACCCAGCACACATCATGTTATAGTAGAAAAATGTCAAAGAAGAACGAATAGTGAACAATATTTCAACGATTCTGAAAAAAAATCCCTACGATTTAGTTACTTTGAAGGGACTTACTAGAATATTCCTATTGATCTGTGATCTATGCTGAGATACATTGGATGCAGCTTTTGACTCAGAACCTGGCTACATTCACCCCTACTCGGTTAACACGGAATGCATATACTTGAGTGATATTTTAAGCAAGTATCATCCTATACTTGGCCTGCGCTGGCAGACACAGTTGATGTAGATTTCCAAATACTCATCCATTGTGTCCATCTTTTACTTACTCTTTCAAATTCTCACTATGCCAAGTATAATGGAATAGTCAATTAACCAAAAATATAAATCGCGTCGCGTTATAATTAAATCAAAATACATGTAAATACAGTTCGTGAAAATTGTTTGAGCTCTCCGGTGCGACGTTTGCGTCTGAGCGCATGAACTATTCCACAAATTTCGCCGCTAAGAAAACAGAATTGCAATTGTTTCAGTGAAAAACTAAAATTATCGCGACCATTTGATTGCACCCAATCACGCAAAGTCATGAATAACTCAATCTTGCCCAGTCGTGATTTTTCATGCCATTTCCGGAAGTAGAAACCTAATTTCATCGTCAACGGATACTAATACATTGAAACCACAAAGGAATATTGCCGTTTATCTTGATTGTTGAGGAAATAAGAAGAAAACAGCGTCGTCAACTGAACTACACTCAATGACGTCAGCATTTCAAACAGCACCCTTTTCACGTGAATGGCCTCTCTCAGTTCTGTTCGCGGAGTTATTGGAGTTTGTTTGAGTTATGATTTAATGCGCCAATATTGGCGACCACGTTCCGGTAAAAAGCTTGTGGGAAGGTGGTTGTGTACAAGGGGAATCGGTTGTTTTTGATGTGCCCTTTTCTGTTTGCGGTAGGGATCGATAATTCGAAAAATCAAATTAGTTCCCTCCGATACATGCCGGCGTACTTGTTTGAACGAGAAACAGAAGTCGGTGTAAACGGTAGAGACACGCAACGGTCGTTACAAAGAGCTCATTTTTCACCCCGGTCACCACAATATTTTTTCAAAAACTTCTTGAAATTATTCGTTATTGTCTACAATAATTTGTATAATCTTGAGCATTGAATTTCCTTAAAACGTTTTGCAAAGGCCTAGCCAAGAGAATTGATATATTTTAAAATCGACATTTTGATAGCAATGAGAACCTTAACGTTTATTCCGATTTGGGTTTCAAATTAATCAATATTACCTAGTGTGAAAAAATTAATACGTTGGTAAAGGAACCGCATAATTGTAGGTTTTTTTATGATGATTGAAGTCTGCTCAATCATCAGTATTTTAGAGAACGGTTAGGGTTTCAAGTTTCTAAACTTATGAAAAGAAAAATAACTTTTGTATTACTGAACAAGAAAACGCTTGGTTCCGAACAGAACATAACCATACTCCAATTTTCAGCATAAAGTGTACCAGCAAGCCATTCAACAATTTCCAGTCAACTCAGTTATTGAGGAAATCGGTAGTAGGAGGAAATAGAAATAAGATCTTGATAATTGTTAACCTAATCCCCACGCCCGTTGATTGAAATAGGTTTCGTAGAAATCGTAGATCCGTTGCAGTGTCTGCAATTTGGACTTATCAGAGTTTTCAAAGCAATACTTTTGGGGAGATACACAGGATAGATAAGCATCTGGAGAGGCGATACAAAAGGATGCTCCGAAGCTAGTGGGGCTCGTAGCTAATGTATGGAGAGTGCATTCTGTATGACACGTGCCAATTCAATCAGTCAGCGCAATCTAATAAGGTTTTTCCACTTACAACGGTCGACTCCGACGGGCTCATAAATATGCTTATTTCATTTATGTTTTTTTTTATTCTGGTGAAGGGTTTTAATCAACTCATTAGGTATGAACTGAGAGGGGAGTATGTTTATTGCCAAATCAATCCAATGGAAAACCTTACGAACACAAATTGATCACTAAAAAGTAATTATTAATCATTCTCTATAGCCGTTTGAACTATCGGTAAACGGTCACTTTTGTAGAACTATAAAAAGTTTGTATACTGGGGAGGAGGATCCTGGTATATGCTCAGATGAATAAGAGTAGATGGTGAAATGTTTGTCGGTCGGGCGACGAGTCTTGTTCCTCAAGGGGTAAAAAGGGGGCGATTGTCATGCAAATCTTCCCGAAAAGTCAGCACCCTCTATCGCATTCTCAAAAACTGAAAGCTGAGCATCTTGGGGCTGGCCGGCAAGGCTCACTTCGCTTTTCACTTGTCAGAACTGTCAACACCTCGGGCACATAATTCTTTCTCCGCTCCTTTCGAATTTTCCTTTGGCGGCTTGGACTACATGGCTTATGATTAACGTCATATTAATTTATGCGAAGAATTGTAAATAATAAATTACGATAGATAATTTCGATACCCATCTTTGAAATTTTATAACCTGAGCGTCCCACAAAATAATATTTATGTTGTATATAATACCATCTCAGATCCTATAATATTAAAACTGCGAAGGAGAGCATTCTCAATCCCATAGAACTGATATTTGGACCGAAGTCGTTCCAATGAGACTACACACTCAAATCATAAATATCTTACTAGTCACTACTGCTCTCTGCGCTCAAAAGGATTTTTACTAGAATAATATTCATAATTACTATTCAAGGTTAATTAGCAATTCTTTCATTCACTGACGGTTTCGGTTCATAAATATCTGAATTACAATATTTGTTAATCATAATTAGGTAGATCGAAAATGAAGGCCGTTGGAAGATAAACAAGCTTAGTCTATATTACTTCATCATGAGAAGTTCCCTATTTCTAAGAAAAGAGGTTCTCCAAACAAACACTAGAACTGAGTTATTAGCTGTCGTAAGTGAATACTGATTTCGAATGCCAATTGCAGATTGCTTTTCACCGGAAGCTAAACTTCAATAAGACCTTTTTCCGAAAAACAGATTGAACAGGTGGTCAACGATGACTGGGGGAAAAGATAGACGGAAGGGTTGAACACTCCATCAAACGGCCCACATTTAATTTAGGTAGGTCTTTTTCCCTTTCCTAATATTGACACTGACCAGGAACCCTCCTATGGTTCCACTGACCTTAAAAACGTACTCTCAAAGCAAACGCATTTACATTTGAAATTTGGGATGGAAACGTCTTTCTTCTCAGAAGAATCGCATAGAGAATCGTCGGGAGAGTATAAACTAATAAGGGTGCGTCCACTGTAACCAGAATCTATGCCATAAACGCGAATTAGTCTGCGTTTTGATGTACTGCAGAATACCATGAATATTACCAATTTGTTAACAAACTGAGGGACGACAGAACTAAACTATTATTGCTATCGCATAAACACACAAAATCAGAGTTTTCGCTTATAGAGGTTTTTCCACGGTGACCGCGGGGAGTATTGGTAACTTTGTAAAATCATACATCTCTACAGATTACAAACCACGTTCCATAAGACGGTAACCATTACATGCACTTGATTTTACCTATATACTCCCCACGGCCACAGTGGAAAAACACCGCTAAAAGTATTCCCACTTCCCAATGTTTCGTGTTTATAAATAGTTACATCGATTTCAAAAGTCGTCAATATCCACGTAAACGATAGCAGCAATTCCAACTGCAAATGAAATAATTGCTAAAAGCGAGAGAACAAACCAAACGGGAAGATAACCCACAACCAGCGGAAGATCATCCCCGAAGGGAAGGTAGGAGTTAGAGGGTATCAGGTGATATTTAGTACTCGGTCGGGTTCAATTGGGTGGCGTGCGGGGAAACTCAGGAAGAGATAAATGGCTGGTTGTCTGGTCTGTTCTACCCTACACTGTCTGTGGGCTCAATGCGAGCAAAACGTAGGTCTTATTCGGTGCCTATTATAGTTATTTCTGTTCCTCGTGTTTTGTAGAGTGTACGCATCATTTTTTCGATTTACGCATTGCCCAACTGAAGAGCAGTTCATGAACCTATATATTATTATGAATTGTCCGAATTTGATTATTTTCACTTTAAATTACAATTCTACGTCTAATTTCCTGTAAGAATCATAATTAATTAAATTTGAACAGTGCTGTAAGTATTTGCAACGGATTTTCAAAGTTGAAAAACGTAGGAGTGGCGTAGTATTAAACCTGGAAAAACTGATAGTTGTCGTGAAATTTCCGCCGTTTTGACGTCATATTCGGATTCAGCGTTAAATTTCCTATAAGAATAGCTTTCAAAATCGATTTAAAACGAAAATTTAATTTTTCACTATTACCGATGCCAGCGGAGCTCGAGAATTCGGCCGGCGAAAAACTCGATTTACGGAAAATAATTTCTCTGGCTCTGTTTAAATTTTTTTCACCAAATTTTTTGCTATGTACGTATGTAAGGCATTCAAAGGAAGACTCCTGCATAATAAAACAATTGATTCACATTAATTTTGACCCCGAAAATCAGCGTTAAAGTCCAATTTTTGAGCTTTCAAAAACCGATTTTTTTGGACAACTTGCAGATTTTTCCGAGAAATAAAAAAAATCACAAAAATACATCTTGGTAAGACACAACTTTCCTAAAAATTTCAGATTTTTATCTGTATTGAGAGAATGGTAAAAAATCGTTGAATGGTCGATTGAAAAAAATCGCAGGGGTACCCCTTGGATTTTTCGCGAAAAATTTTTTGAAATAGATTTTGCTCAACTTCAGCATAATGATAGTTGATGATGTGTATATCAATAATATATGGTTCATTCTTTGTTTCTTTCGCACTAAATAGATGAAAAGAACGTTTAAAGTTGAAAAATGTGATTTTTTCGTGTATAGTCTACCGATATTATTGAATAACGCAAAAACTGTTGGATATTGGATAGGTACATTATATTGGGAAAATGTGGACAGTTAAATTACCTATCTTTTGGTATATTCAAACATCTGAATTGACGACTTTTTGTTTGAGTTATCCACTGTGCAAGTTACAAATCTTGGAAAACTTAAAGTTGTAACGTCTAATTCTGCTCCTTCTTTGCTGCAGTTGAAAAACCCAATACTTTTTGATACAAAGTACATGACAACACCTCCACCAACATACCAAATTATATCAACTACTACTACCTACTATAGTAACCTGGCCGTATTAGAACTGCTCCCAAATCTTGAGATTAATTCTCGAGCAGTATCGGATCAATGTTTGCTGTTGCACACTAGACTTTAGTTCGTCGGATTTCCGAATCATTATTCGATAGATCATTGAATATTTTTTGGTGTATTTTATTGGAATGGAGAACTACGTATTAGTCATGAGTCTGAATCTGCTTTTTAGCCCAAAAGGCGTACCTAAATCATTTGTAATAACTCTGATGCTACACCGAAAATCTAGCTGGCCTCGGGCCGGTGTTCCGCAAGTGGATACGGTAAACCCGATGCGAAAAAAGGGACTACTCTCGGCCCCTCGGCAATCAGCTCTAGGTCTCTGAGGTGCGTTGAAGAAGGTTTATTCCCTCCCACGTTGCCCAGACACCTCAAGTCTTTGTTCTAACAGTATTCTATGCATCCACGTGACTTAACACCAAGGTCATTAGCGTCATTGGGAAATTGTTTACCTTTAATTTTAAAACCGTAAGTAAGGGATGCTTAGTTTTTTACACATCTAAAATTTTTTATTTACACTTAACCAAAATTTAAGAGCTAGAGTACTTTTATAAAATATCCTCTGCCAATAATAAAATTATATACTTAAAAAATAGTGCGATCGGAAACAAACCCGAACTAGAAAAAAAAAAACTTTCCTCGGCAAGCGGTGAGTATTACCTACAAAAATACAGAAAAGTGAGTGCAACTAAACTAATACATGTGTGATTTCGCTACATTAAAAAAAATCATCAAAACTATACGTGAGAAATAAAAGTCCACATACAGCCGTTTTGAAGTCATGTAAATGGAGGTTACCACATTAGTCGAGGGAGAATTAATGAATTGAGTGGCCCACTAGTTGGCCGAATTTCGTGCAGCAGAGACAGAGAGACGGCAGAACTAAGTATATCATGAGAGATCCTGGTGGGATAGCTATGGGCCACCGCACTATATTTACATGGATTTTTGTGAACCAGGAACAAGCATTCGCGAATAAATAAAGCTGGGATTGTAAATATCGATTTTTCTATGAATACATGTTTGCAAGCATCCCTGTTGTAGCCTAATCCGTATACAGCTCTCAAAGCACGACGCTGGCACGAAAAAACCGAAAAGGCAGAGGGAGTATGGCCCCTGCACAGAATGGCATTATGACTCACGGCTCTGAAAGGTGGCAAAGCAGCTGAAAGCACTGCAACATCCGGCAGCCTTTCTCTAAGTCTGCGTGGTAAAAAACTATACTGTTGAGGGACTTGACATGCTGATCACAATGTGATTTCCAGTTTAACTTGGGATCAACACGGACACCCAAAGTCTTCAAGCAATCAGGGTTCATATCAATTTTGCTGGTGAAGTACGACGATGAGATTGAGTGGTGACACCGAACAAAAATATAGAGATAGCACCTTCCGTTGCTACTTAATTTTTTGGACTCCTGATAACTAAATTGTGTAAGGATATTTTACTTCGAAAAATTGCATTCTTAACGTAATATTACATCCAGAAATAACTGCCTGGCTGGACGGACAGCTGGGAATTTCATTGAAGCAGTAGTGGCGCGATATCTCCAAGATACTTGGCTGATAAGAGGTATTGTAATGACAGGTCTACGTTGTATTCATGTATTCTGGTAGAACGATATCCCTCTCGGCTGGCATCCTTTTTCCGCAATGGAGGCAGACCGTTACCTTATCAGCTGTCAGAGGTTGAAATGAAGGACGTTGATGCGGGAAACCCGGTTGGGTAGGTGACGTGTTCCAAAGCGAATGAATGGATGCAAACGGATGAAAAAAAAACTTTCTGCATTGAACGTGTTTTATCTGATCAAACTCCATCTAGTTTGTATTCAATTTAATAATACCATGATCCTTTCCAGTAGAAATATTCTCAACAAGTTCGTCAGTATTCCGAGAATTTATGGAATTATTAAATTTCGATACAAACGCTATCACAAAATATATTCACTATAGGGTAGGTACCTAGTATGCACGTGTATCAAAATGAAATAATACTCTAGTTCGCATGCAAATGTTCTGGAACCAGGTCAGTTTCGTTGGTTATCACCGCAGAAATAGTCAGCATTAGATTTAAATAAAGCGATAGACGATGTTGTACAACTATATTGGGACTGCTGCTGCTTCCGCCCTTACTCTAAACTTATTACTGGTCCATTTCCTCTTTTTTCCGTGCCGTGAATCTTCTCAATTCGAAATCAGATATTTCCATCGCCTGAATACACTTTATAGGATATATCCTGCTTTTATTTTTCTTCATAATAATTATTTTCGTAGAGGGGTTGTGAGGGGGAGAAAAACTAGGCGACTTATTCTCCAGGTTTTTAATGGCTGGCCGAGCACTTTCGCCCATTCGGGCATCCTCAGGGCGACGTGGAACCATGAGGTCCACAGCCTACCTCATGGTTCCCATGGTCGCCCTGAGGATGCCCGAATGGGCGAAAGTGCTCGGCCAGCCATTAAAAACCTGGAGAATAAGTCGCCTAGTTTTTCTCCCCCTCACAACCCCTCTACGACAATAGATGCGACGACAACCAAGCGAATAATTATTTTAATTTTGACTCGCGGGCCAATTATTACAGTGGCTCGGTTATATGGTTGAATTTTCGCCTCCTAAATTGTACAAACGAAGTAGTAACATTTTTAAGTGGCGCATAAAATATAAGTCAGGACTATTGACTATTGGATTGGAAATTTAGATTACCAACTAAACGAGCGGCGTAGCTGCTAGCTGTGAGGAATAACTATTTCAATAATAATAAATATACGCACACAGTCAAAATGGAGAGTTCAAGTTTGAACTGAATCAATGCGGCAGAACCTTATTTCAAGCTTACACTGAAGCTTTGGTCAATGTTAGGCATTCGAATTGCATTGCAAGTCATGCCGGGACTCAAAGGTTGAAAATCAATTAAGGAATCCGACTACGGGGTTGCTGCGATCGTGATCCGCATTTAGATCCGTGAACCTACTGGAATTCGAGAACATAACATGTCAATTTTCCTATCCACGTGTCCGTGTGCCACGTGGTGCCGCTGGATTTGGATTGATTCTAGCACTCCCTATGCCGCTCAAGCTTTGTGCTAAGCTTTGGCACAAAAGAGCGTGAGCAGCGACAAGCTCAACCCGACTGTCTGCCTGTTCAACCCGCACTGACAACAAACGCTGCGGGGATCTTATCCAACTTCTGAGTCATACGGTATTAGCCTTTCAAATTAGCCTCCCTAGCTTTCTCCGAAGGGGCTCTCGAGAGAGAGGTTCTATAAGTTATTCTGCTAGTAAACGCTCAAAGGGGCAATATTTTCGTGCCTGTTCTCAAAAAATGTTTCCATTTGCGATGGAATTTTTACAATATAGTTTCAAGAAGAAAATAAATGCACGTCAAGATGTTAAAAAATCTCTCAAAACTTGATTTTATAAGACTAAGGGCCAGCATCAACGGAAAATAACTGAGATGATTTAAGCTAGAATTTATTATTTTAGAAAGAGTTAGACATAAGGCAATTGGGACTAGGATGCTGTGCAGCTGCACTTCGTCCCAGCGAAGCGACGGCCGTGGGAAATCAACTCACAAAAATGGTCAATAGATGGCAACGTTGACCGCCCATATTTACCCTTTTGCTCGACCACGATCACCATTCTATTTTTTTTTCTTTGTCCTGCAGGCTATATCGCAACATTTTGTGCCCGCCTGATTTCGAGTCAGGTGTAAATCATGTTAATTTGTTTGTGGAACCAGACCTGAAACAACGCTTCAATGGATGAAATCTAAACATATTTTTGTTGTGATTAAGAAAGAGGACATCGGGTGAATACGTTACACTAACCTCATGATAGAGAATAAATTGTAATTTTAACCCGTTCCCTCCAACGTAGCAACAACCCGTAAAGTTGAATGTCAATAGCCCATTAGAATGTTCCGGGAATAGTAACGTGAATAATAATTCAAACAAACGTGGTCATTCAGAGACTGAAGGTTGTAAGGGGGAGGACGGTAATGCGGCAATGTCAATTTTCTATATTTACAAGACATTCCCAGTCTCTCAAATGACAACGTTGGCCAAAAGCTCTGACTCGGCAATGAACTCTGCTAATCAACAAGAGCAATGGAACAGCTTTTTTCCATTCAAATTTTGTTATGGAATTGTAATTCCTTCATTTGGAAAATTTTCAAAACCATTTCTCCTCAGATAAATGATTGACGAGGCATTTTGGATATGAGACCTTTTCCATCCTTTCATGAGACATACTTATGAGAAATAATTTCTGTTGATGGGTCACTTGTATTAGAGCAATAATTAACATAATATAGAACAATTTACAAAAATAACTCATTCAAACCAAAACTTTTAAAATGAAATCAAAATCAAAGCGGATGCGATCAGAGAAGTGGACAATCTCATGACATCTTAAAATCTATCTACTCCTTTGAGAAAGTAGCGCAATGATAAATTGAAATAGTGAAACAAAACTATCAAATTCAAACTACTAGAGGTAACATCTGTTTGTAATTTGAAAGAAAAAGAAAGAAAAACAGGATAAAAGTAAATGAAAAGCTATCTAACGCCTTAATACAGTCAAGTCTGAGGAAAAGTCTATAATCTGGAATAGGTCGGATATAGGTAAGGAACATTTTTATTTACTGCCATTTGAAACGATTCGGAAAGTAGGGTCTCATGTGATGGTAATTAAATTTGTTTAATTTAATTGAACTTGAGTATCTGTGTATAAAAACGCAGCGCCGCGTGTAAGCACATTGCCTTTTTTCTGACCACAAACCCGTTAGATACCCACAGGGGTTGAACAGAGACCTCTTATCTCCTCGGTCCCGACTCTGTCCTCCTCAAACTATGCAAAAACACAGGTTCGCCCAACCGACATCTTCACCGCTCGACTTCATTGAAAACGGCTTCCCCTTCAATATTCTATTCAGTTTGGATGTACTAGGTCGTGAAAAGAGCCTTTTTATAAAAACCGTAAAAAAGAGAAGCACTACTTCACTTGTCGGCGGGGATAGTGTCTATTGACTGTCATTTTCTATTTTCAGCCCGGAGATTCTTCATTTTACTGTGGATAGTTTTTTATCAACAAGATGGTTGACGAAAAAGTGGGGGATACTTTTACGAGTCAATTAATAAATTAATGTCGAATACTTTTCCCGAATATGAGTGCCCAAGGTTTCAATAAGAATAATACGAAATAACCAAAACTATCATCATATTAATAATCATTAATTTATTGACCGGATACCTATGGTATCATTCCAATTCATGTTTGTCGTTCTTCAATTGATCTGTCTGAGTCTTCAGTTTTCAAGTAAGTCTCGAAAAAATTCCTCGTTCTCATAATTATTTGGAATGGAAAATATGCAATGAAATTTAGTACGTCCTTTGATTTCCACCGAAAAGTGTGGGTACGTAATTTATTGGATTCGTCGGTAGTCACTCCATATATGAACATTCTATTCGCGAGGCGGAGTGGAAAGGATAACAGTGTTTAAAATTTTAAAAATACAATAAACCTAAGAAAATACCTGAAAAGTTGAAAATCATCGTTGCTCAATTCGCGGAGCAATTAAGTATTTTGATGAAAACTGCCATGCATTGTAAAAAAAACTGGATTCTGACTCTTTTTTCACTGTTTTCCCTTCATTTGTTCCCAAGAGTTCGTCGGATTGGACTGCCAAAATAGCGTCCCACACCCAGTATTCGAATAAAAATTAGAAAAATGGGAAAAAAGAAAACAAGTGATAGGCATCACACCGTGTACTTCCATGTTTGCATAAACTTCAAACTTATACCTCGAATTCACAGTGTGCTAGTCAAAACATAATAACTGCTAATTTTGCGCATTCACAGGGAGAATATATCTTAAAAATTTCATTTAGTTACCTTCATTTTTCAGGGAGGTATGGCGATTTATGTCACTTTTTGACAATAGTCAGATGGGCAGACGGATAGTGAAACACACGGACACTTGTTCATAAAGTGATTCTGAGTGTAGTAGGTAGTATGAACATTTCATTCAATAAGAGCTCCGTTCTAAATTCGAATTTTCAGACGTAGCCTGGATGTGATAAAGATTGATAATAAATTGCAAATTTGGGTTCTACACATTACTCCAGTAATAAAATGTTCAACACTAAGAGTAAGACCGGTTTCCGAATCGGGTGAAGTTATTTCCCGTTTTTATACAAAACTTTCGGTTTTGTTTCAAAGGCGAATTGAAGTCATGGTCTTGTAGATTTTAAAGGCCGAACTGATTCACAACGTTGTAAAAAGTAACAAAATAGTTGTCAAAGTTGGGAGCAAAGGACTTGGAAACTCCCTCGGTGCTGCGCTCTGAGCGTGGCAAGGTAAAACTTGTTTTTACTCTCCATCTCCGCACTTTTCCTTTCCTGTAGTATTTCGTTTGACTACAAAAACATGCGGTTTGTCCTAAATAAAACATTTTCAGTTATGCGGCTTTGCCGTTCTAACTATACCCTCCGCAATTCGCGAGAGGGACAGCTCAGGTATTTTTCGTTTAGCCTCGTTTAGAGTTTTCCGTAGAGCGGCTTTCTGTTTTTCTTCTACCTACCTCGGCTCTATTTTATATCTCTATCGTCCTTTTTTACCAAGGAAAATTCCGCGCCGTCATCGTAAAATACCTCGAAAAATGATGGGTGAGAGTTGGAGCCCTTGCAAAAATCATTTTCTCTTCGGTCACAGTATACAGTTTGACGTTTTTTTTTTAAGTTTATTTTCCACTCACTGCTGTTACACATTGACAGGCGGACGTTATAGAATAAACCCACCGAATGTCGTCAGTGAAAATATTTGAACGGGAAAACACAATTTTCCACTTTCGTCATTAATCTTCATCAGTAAAATATATAGGTATGAAGTTTAAGTTCTGTTCCGGCCGAAGGATATTCTCGAGATAATTAGCCATGTAACAGAGATTATCAAAGCATTCGTCCTTGTATCCTTGTATTATATTATGCTGTACTCAATAGAAGAAAACGCCCGATAGCCGAAAACGCACTCCTTCGAGTAGAAAATGCGTACTTTATTAATTTTTCATATGTTCGATTTGAATTCTGCACGTTTTTGCTACACAACTTCTGAATGCGAAGGAAATCCGTAGGAACGAGGTGATAACAAAGAAAGGGCTTTCGAAAACCTAAATGTAGGCGTAAACTATAAATTATGTTCGGGGAGAAGAACCAGAAGACTCATCCTCCAATTCTTTATTAGCTGGCCGAGCACTTTCGCCCTTTCGGGCATCCTCAGGGCGACGTGGAGCCATAGGGTTCACACGCTGTGAAAGTGCTCGGCCAGCTAAGAAACAATTGGAGAATGACATGAATAACAATATTATTTAGTGTTGTCTTTCAACATTTTCTCCTGTTGGCAATGGTACAAGGCTTAAACTTAGGAGTCATTGTTAAACCGTATTATACCAACAAACGGGTCTATTGGTTCTGTTTTGAAGGAATATTAGTTTTCAGGAAAAATAATATACATTGATACGCAGGTTTCTTGCCACACGCGTTCGACTGCAATCTTACTATTCCATTGTTATGATTTTGATCTAGCTCCCTTCGTATTTAACACAACGGGCATTGTAGCTAGTCCATCCATATACGTACGGTACAATGACTGAAACAAGTTAAGTGCAACTCCAAAACTGTTGCTGTTTGAACTTAGATCTAGAAAACAATATTTTAATTATTTAGTACATAAAATTCCATTATAGCATTGAACTCGAAATTTACTTTAATTAGTTTCTACGCGATTAACGTTGACCTCTTCAGGGCCTGTTAGTTAGAAGTATACGATTGAGTTGACATTACCTTGTCTTTATATATTCGACTTTTAAAACACACTAACCTGTGCATGCAAGGACAAATTTTTGTGAAAGTTGAAAATGATAATCAACTGAGTAACACGGTATATTTAAGGTACATGAAAAATTTGATGTCAACTGTTTACCATTCTTCATTTATACATCGGATAAGGGATACAAAGGATACAAAGGATAAGGGACCACAACCTGTTTTCAAGACATCGCAGGTCCTAACGCCTTAGAATGTATAATAATACATTCTTAAATACGATGTCTTTCGCGTTTAACGGGTAGGGAACAGTTTATTTAGTATTATGGCGTTTAAAGTCGTTGAATTGGCGTTGGCAACGAGAAAATCCCTTCCTGTCGTTGGAATAAATAAAGGAAGTTTATCATTCTTGCAATTTAACGCTCTAGCATGAGACGCACGTTCACAGCGTGTACTGGTTTTTATTTTTGATGACTCATGATTTCCAACAGCTGGAAAGGAAATCAAGTCGTCATTGGCACAACGTTTTCTGCCGCATGCTAACGACCCTTCTTTTGTAAGCGTTAAAACTCCAGTTTTACAGCTTCGCTAAACTGAATTCATGTTGTTGTGCCTGAGTTTCCTCTTTTCTTTTCAAACGACTCGACTCTTCGTCCCCCCAAGCTGGGTCTTTCCGAAAATTTACTGTTCTTAATTGCACCGTTGCTGCCATTACAACCTAATCCCGAAGCAATCTCGAAGAGAGGAACGAAAACGGGGAGAAACATTAAGTTTAGAGCGATGAAAACGCCGAGGTTGATGGTGTTGGTGTTTCAGGAGAGGGGGATGTGCGAACTGCTTTTGGTTGAGCTCTGGAGGAAAGCGTACCTGAACGAGGGCTTCTTCCTCGCGGAAGAGGAAATCAATGGTCAATCTCATCTAATTGCTTCGCTGATGGAAGAGCAATCTGGCCGACAGTTGAAGAGTGACAGAGCCCTCATTATGTTTCGAGACTTAAACATTCTTCTCGCGATTAAATTAAACTTGCTTGAATCAGACGTCAAACTAGTCCAATGCTTCGCTTACCCAATGAGGCAAGAACAATTGGTGATTTATGGCAAGTTATATTAATGGTTCCATTATGAGCTTTACATAATTTTTATAATGCCCCCGAATTTATCATTGTTAGCTGGACATGGATCCTTATGTAACGTTCAAACGACTTGAAAAAAATTGCGACTGGCTCGACGCAACCATTGGATTTCAGCTCAAAAATGCATACGTATTTGCTCGAACCGAAGACCTGTAAACTTCTCACAAAAAATTACCGAAGATTCTGCACGTCACATCATGCGTCAATACGTGAGATAAAGACATACCTAAACAAAAGGAACTTAATTATAATTTGCCAGCTATAAGTTCAGAAATTTCCATATAAATATATTTTTATTTATCTGATACATTTTCGTGATTTGAATAGCATCCAGACTTTGCAAAACCCATAGAAATTTGCGTAGGGGTTAAATATGAAACGATCGAAGAACAATCTTTTGATAATATTAGGTACCCATTAACTTCTGAGAAGCATAAATCCGTTTACGAATTACAGGGCGTCTCATTCTCGATACCTTCGGGTTCTCAACGGTGGACTTGTATCTTTCCTTTCGTGATCTGTGAAAGGTCAAAGGGTAGAAGTGTAAGACGGAAAGGTTGCCAGGAGGTCTTTCGTGGAAATAGGTAGACGAAACGGGATGAAGCCGTTAACCCTTTCGGCAGCAGACAGCAGGCACACCTACGTGTCTAGAGCTCGCTAAGGTTCGCCTTCTTTAATAATATTAACTAAGGCAAAATTATTATGGTCGTTACCAAAGAAGAAATATGAAGCGCGTTTGGTTAATGCGATTGGATTAAATTTATAATCAAAATCACTTGCCCGTAGGTATTTTTTCCAATTATGTCCTCATCATTGTACCGAGATATCATTATTTGTGAGTTGTGGATAATATTTTAGACATTTTCATAACTCTCCCTCAGCTTATCAATCATTTTGGCCGGGTTTTCATTCAAGTTTTAGAAAAAACCGAGACTATTCTCAAAGTGCGAAATTGTTTGATTGACTGTATTTTTTCATATACAGTATATTACGAGTTCCTATCGTAAAGTTATCATTTACCCTTTGTACTTGCTGGTCTATCACTTCGAACAGATTTCATCAGTCACATATTTGCTAAACATAGCTTGAACAAGGCGTGAGACGAACCGAGAGTGCTGCCCCAACCTTTACGAGCCCTCGGTTTCCGTCAATACCCTCAAGTGATCAGCGCACCAAAGGATTACACCTAGTCGCGTTATTGAAGTTCTGGTACCCGTTCAGACGTGTGTATCCAAGCGAACGAGCCACCGCACGGTCGGAAATCACAGTTTTCACAGTTAGCCGATTGGAAGCTTTACTTATGTGGCTGTAAAACCGATGTAACACGAAGACATAATTTTCCACTCAAAGGGCGGTAACGAAGAGAATCAAGATTGATCAAATCTTGGAAATTTCATGTGTGAGGATCTAGCGTGTTCTATCATCTATTAAATATTGAATAAGTAAGTGTGTGTGCGATAATGCATGTCGTCGATGAGTTAATGAATTGTTCATTTAGTAGCCGGGAAATTTTGGGAAGTCATCAAGTACGTTATGGAAGACTTTTTAGAATATAAAATAATCATGAAAAAACCGAATGTTGATCCTAGTGAATTTTGAGCCATTTTCTGACCGTTTTTGATACATAAGTGGAGGCAAGAATCAACCTAGAAATTGAAAGAGATGTAGAACAGAAGTAAATAAATGAGCCTCCGTTGTCAGTAATTTTGGTTATAGTAATACTGAGAACTTGGCGTGTGGTCAGTTCGCGTGCAGTCACTTAGATAACGTCCTTCGTTGGGTGCCTATATTATTCTGAACGAATGAATGGAGCCTTTTATGCTCACGATTCGGATCTTGATTGAGCCGTATAGCTTGTTTTATTTCCATGCGATTTTCATTCCGATCTGTAGCAAACTGAATTGACATTCAAATTCATCCAACAGATTCCCAAGAAGATCATTTTCCAGAAACACCCTTCTGGCGAAAAAGCGGCAAGACGTAACTACATTATAGTTTGCTACCGAGTTTCGATAACCCTTAACGAGCTCTGAGATTGGTCGAATATTTAATTAATTTGCCAAGAGCTTCTCTCGTCTACCAAGAGAAAATGGCAAAATGAGTTTTTAATGAAAGTGATTGCTTTTGAACCCTTTCCTTCCTTACTCCCTCAAGGCAATTCTCCACAATATCTAGGAAACTGAAGTAGAAATAAGCGGCGATGATGAATTAAAAAATAAACAACGCCAATCTGGTTGAGTGATATTTTTAAACTTTTCAAAAGTTAACCTCGCCTCATCAACCAAATCAAATCGGTACCGTCTCCGGCGATATCATTATTCTTATTATTATAATGATCATCATCGAGAGAGTTATTGTATCTTAGAGCATTTCGGATAATCAAATTATACTGTGAAAATTGACAGCAACTATACTGAAATCAGTGTTAGTATACTATCGTGCGTATGTGCTTTGATTATTTTGTCTGGTCTAATATTGATAATACTCGGCATAGAAGGTCGAGCTGATTACCGTGTCTTAATCTACATTCGCAGTAGAACCAGCTCATCTTCATCTTCTTAGTAACAAGCAACAATCGATTCTTCAACCTACTTGCAGCCCATGGAATTAGGGATTTTCATTTCAACAATCCCCATTTCAACAATCCCTCATACGTCCCTTCATTACGATACCATCATCCTCTGATCTTCATTAGTAACGCTAAAATCTTTGTTACAGCCACCTTAAACGTACTAAGTAACAATGATGATTATCGAACAACTCAAAATCACTGTTAGAACGGTTTGAAATCTGCGTTCCCTCTTGGAATCCTCAATATAATTAATCGAGGTATGAAAGAGATTCCTGTTGGGTTATAACAGACTGGTTTATCAAAAATCGTCTAATAGTGACTTAAACTAATAAGACGAGAACAACCCTGGGAATAATTATCAGAGCATTTGTTTGAAGGGGCCATTCTCACCTTCATCGTTATATTAACAGTTCAAGGTATGATACTGTCAAAATAAATTCACTTGTAAGTCGCTTTGACGGAGGAGGGGCACAACCCCCAAAAAAATGAATGGAAGGCTCAAAATGAAAAAAATATTGAACCTTTATTTTCATGAGTTCATCAATTTCACGTTTTAAAAGCGCATTATTCCGAAGACGCTCACTCGCATGTCAGTTTTCTATCGTTCTCTTTGGCTCACTTTTGCATGTTGAATTACAAATCCACTAGCAAGAAAGTTTTACTCCAACAACTATGGTATCGTTATCATATTCTGACGTTCCCGACTTTGAAACAAATAAGAGGCGTTCGCGGTTTACGTTCGGCGGGAAGGAAACGGGAAAATTCGAATGTGGCAAGGCAGGAAGTTTACTAATGACCGGAGAAGTTTCCTACCTACCGTATCTCCTCTGATGGAATCATTGTGCATACAGTTTCTTTCTATTCGAAAGGATGAAGGTTGTGTTGTGTTATATTATTGTGCTGATAATTTATGTTTCCATAATAGTCATCATGTTCCTTCATTTGGATTGGTGCTAAGAACGAAAGACAGCTACAACTCGTCCTTCGAAATTCTGATGTACCCCGTAGATTTCCCCCTTCGAAGTTATATTCCGACCCCAATAGCATCGAATAGACAATTCCTTTTAGGAGGGTTTTTGGTCTATTATTCAATTATAAACCATTGTAATCGCCCTAAAAAAAATTTTTTTCTAACCCCCTCAAAATTAATGTTTTACGTTTAAATAAAAAAAAATAAAAAAATTCTGTCTGTCCGCCAAACGCCGTACGCCAACAAAATTTTCCCGGCCAAACTATAATAGCTACATTCTTGAAATGTTCATAAAAAATCAATCTCGGTCTCTCGACGGGCCAATTCATGAACCAAATCGCTAGCTCAGTATTAAGGATATTTTTAGAGGGAGAAAATTCATATATTCCGAGTTTTTTTTTCAAAAAAAGGTGTGTTTGGTATCAATTTCTATAGTTACCAAGCTGTTTTTCGGTGGGAACGTTCACAAATGTTCGGAATAATTACTACCACTAATGGATCTAAATCATTATTGAAGCGAAGGAATAATAAACCTACAATCATTTGCAGCTTTTTTAAATCTACTGTTAGCAATATACAAACTGGCCATCAGTGTTGGAGTAAATATTGGTTACTCAATGGGAGCGATACCAGACTAGAAAAACATCATTACGTCAATGGTCTTAGCAAAACGGAATTCGACTTGTCTTGGTCAACAAAGTGCCCATTACATTCAAAGCTCTTTTTACCATCGCCACTCAACTCACTTGTTCCAACAAAATAATGGGTTTCTCCTGTTCTACTGGAAACGACAGAGGAATAAAACAGCTATAAAATCACTCAATGTCTACTTGAGAAATCTATAAAAACGTTATTACGCCTGATCTACTCCACCTGTCATGTTCGTTTCTCCAACATGATTGTTTCCCGCTTTTCTTCCTCCAGTCGTCGAGAACCATGCGATCAATAATGACTAAAACCATCAAACCGGTTATTAAAACAGTCCTTTTAATAAACAGAGGGGCTCAGAAAGTAATTTACTACTCAAAATAATAACACGCCACCCCTGAATTTCTCCCCAATACCGAACAACCCTAGAAGCATTAATTACTACCGCCTGCCTGCAAAGCGAACCTCCCAAATTCTTTCCAATAAATTAGGGCCAGCGGAAAAACCGACGTTTAGAACTTGGGGTATTTCCCACTAATTTACCGGCGATTTCCTTGTTGATCTTGAGTTCGACGTTGTCAATAACAGCATTTCGCCTCCTCTTTTTTATTCAACCGAAGGACTCAAGGAAAACATGGTGGTTACGGATCTATCGAGTTAACCGGAAATCAATATTGTGGAAAACTAATGAGTAGAAGGCTGAGTTACATTATTTCGTCCTAAGAGGGGAATTTATTGTCACGATGAATCAACTTTTGGAATGCAGTAATTGGACCAGTTCAGTCATTACATTTTTCATTGACCTTCGTGCTATAAAAAAAAAAAATATAAATCTAGCTTCCGGAGAAAGCAGTGTGAATTAAAAATTACGATTTTTGATATTGTGGCGGTTCTATAAAAACTAGCCTTAGGATCATGAGGTAAACGTATTTATCTGATAATGATTCCTATTTGGAATTGTTTGTCCTAAAAATATAACTATTGATCAGACCGTGATCACTATCGATGTTAAATTCATTAACGGGAAAACCAACCAACCATGAGCTAATTCACCTCGACTCGTAATGTCAACAACCGACTTGGCAAAAATCAAGATATTTACACCGATCCGATAATCTCTGCTCAAATCCTCAATTTTCCATCGAGCCTATTATATCGTCTTGATTTAATGACATTTGACAAACAAGATTTTTCAAGTGGGCCGTCGACAAGTCCTCGTGCAAACAGATGCTTTGATGGTTAATGGAGGGTGGACCGCAACCAAGTAGAACTTTAGTGAGGAGGATGGGGTGGCTGGGTTAAGAAAACGGTTGGAGTGGCGCCAAGTTGTAATTATATTGGTGTGCGAGACGGCGGAAAGCCTTGCGCTGTTGAAGGCAAGGGTGGTGCTTATTGTGCTTGGGAAAACGGGGTGAAAACCCGTTGCCAAATCTAAGTTCCGCTTCGGGTCGGTAGAAATAATCTGACTCTGAATCCTGAAATTTCGCGGCGCTGTTAGAATACCTTTGAAGTGAAGAGAACCATGACGAAAAATCTTTTTGTAGGTTGAGGGGGCGAAAAACGAGGCGACCTCTTCTCCATTTTCTTTATATTTCTCAGCCGAGTACTTTCGCCCGTTCGGGCTTCTTCAGGGCATTATAGGACCAAGGGTACCTATGGCCTAAAGAAGTAATGCGACCACCTGGAGAAGAAAATGACGAAAAATGATTTCCAAAGCTAGTCTGAAATAAGTGTCCTGTCTGGGCAATCATTTTAGCGATAAAAACATGATTGTATAACTTCAAAATATTTATACGGCATTTGAAATTGTTGCGCTCTCATTCCCAAATAGGTAGACTGCAAACTCATCAGAGTAATATTTTCAGGGCATTGAGCTCGAGTTTCTTGGAGGTTTTTTTTGTAAATGTTGTGCACACCAGTGGACCAATTTTCGTGTTCCAAAGACCAAAAATGACTACCATAAATATACCAAGAACTAATGCTAGAACTTTTTCAAAATATCACCATTTGAGTGAAGGAGATGCAAAAATGTGTGTTTTTGGGATTTTCGGTGGATTTCTCAGATTTTCTGTAGGCGTCAGAAAGTAACGGCTCAAAGCTTGTTAGGTTTCTTTCGGCCAACTTGAACGGGTTTGACCCAAGGTGCCTTGGAGGAGAGCGAACCAATACATCATAGCGCTGAAAAACACTCTTCTTCTCGGCCTTCGTTACTTTACCATACTTAGGTACGGCGGTGTCTTTGACCTCACCGAAACCTTCCCTTTCCGCCAGTTATTTCTTCTGACTTTACTCATGGTTTGGTGTTGCGTTTCATCTATAAAAAGATCGAGTTTCATAGGTCGAACATTACCATTTCTCAATTGCCGTACGCCGTCAACAGTTTTCCGGCCAAACTATAATTACATAAATTCTTACTACATTCTTGAAATTTTCACCAAAAATCAATCACGGTCTCGCGACGTCCCAATTCTTGAACCACATTGCAATTTAAGGGTATTCTTGGGGGGTTCTGCGGGGGAGAAAATTCATATTTTACAAGGTTTTTCAGAAAAATGTGTATTTGGTATCAATTTCTATAGATTTTTGGACGCTGTCTATAGCTTGATGGGCTCTCGAGTTATCGCAGCTTTTTTGTTGAATTGGGAAGTTTTCAGAAATTAGGCATGAGGGTATAACTCGAGATTTCTAGGAGCAATAAAAATCGTTCTTTACTCGTTGGAATGCTCGTCGAACCCTCGCTTCAACTATACCATGAGGCGAAAAATTCGGATTTTAATTTGGCTCCACGTCGCCCTGAGGATGCCCGAATGGGCGAAAGTGCTCGGCCAGCTAATAAAGAATTGGAAAATGAGCCGCCTGGTTTTTCTCCCCCTCACAACCCCTGAAAATTACAATACTTGCTACGGAGTTTTCCCCTATAGTTGCCAAGCTGTTTTTCAGTGGAACATTCACAAATGTTCGGAATAATTACTATCACTAATGGATGAAATTCTCAGATCATTATTGAAGCGAAGGAATAATAAACCAATGTACAATCATTAATTTGCAGCATTTTATGAAATTGTTAAAATTTCGAGACTATACAATTGTAATCTTTGTTTATACTGTCATAGTTTTTCAGAAGGTAGGTACTCGGCCTGCCAATTATGAATCAGAGAATGCGTCACCTGGTTTTTCTCCCTCTCACATAAAACCCCCCCCCACCCCTCTACATAAAAAACGCTGCAAATGATTGAACAGTGGTTTATTATTCCTTCGCTTCAATATTGATTTATGAAGACTATCCATTTGTGATAGTAACTATTCCGAACATTAGTGAATGTTCTCACCAAAAAACAGATGGTAACTATAGAGGAAAAATCCGTAGCAACTATTGTAATTTTAATCAATTTTATTTTTCTTAATATCCTAATTAAAAGCTAAATTTTTTGCCTTACCCTACAGCTAGAGAGAGTGTTTGACGACGATTCCAATGAGTATAGAACGATTTTTAGAGCTCCAAGAACTCTCGAGTTATACCCTCATGTCAAATTTCTGAAAATCTCCCAAATTCGGCACAAAAGCTGCGATAACTCGAGATCCATAAAAGCTATCGACCCGGCGATGGTCTCATTCGATTCAGCGTCCAAAAATCTATATAATTTGATACCACGTACACGTTTTTCTGAAAAACCGTGGAAAATATGAATTTTCTCCCCCTCAAAACCCCCCAAAAATACCCTTAAAATTGAGCTAGCAAGTTGGTTCAAGAACTGTGCCGTCGTAGGACCGAGATTGATTTTTGGTGAAAATTTCAAGAATTTCGCTATTATGGTTTGGCCGGAAAACTGCTAACGGCGTACGGCGTACGGCGTACGGCGGACAGACAGAATTTTTTTTATTGGATATTCGGATTCTACATGCCTTGAAACGTAAAACATCAAATTTTGAGGGGGGTTATAAATTTTTTTTTCTTGGGCGATTACAATGGTTTATTATTGAATAATAAACCAAAACGCGAAGACAAGGAAAATAAATTATATGATTGGTATATTAAACAATTTCCGACTGCTTGAAATAATGATGTTTAGAAAGTAAGAACTGCGTCAACGGTAGAAGTGTTATTTCCATAGCAATTTATATCCGAATTATAAAATTGCTTAACTTATGGAATCAGCCTAACATTTTTAGCAAAATGTGTTCATTCTTCTGTCTGCAGCGTTTATTATATTTATATTGCGTTTTATGAAATTGCGTTTCATAGGTTGAAAATTACAACTTCTCAATTCCTTATTAAGTTAGAAAATATGAATTTTTGACATTTGATAAAAATGTATAGAGTATACAATCATGATCAATGATTAGGGAACGGGAAGTGACGGTAAGTTATGGGGATGGCCGGAAGTACCGCCCGCCATAACGAAGTATGTTGAATTAAAAAAGGCCGCCTGGCCCGGAGTGATTTTTTGCGCCATCTATTGGTTTGCTCCTCCCCGCTAAACGGGTTATTTTTTATTTAAGAGGCTATTATTATTAATTAAGAGGCTATTATTATTATTTAAGAGGTTATTTTATTATTTATTTTTTATTTAAGAGGCCCGTGAGGGCGAAAGCGCTCGAATTAATATAGATGATAAGGACAACTGGTCGCGTTTTTTGTCTTCACCTCAATCTCACAATTATTTTATTATTTTGGGGGTGACCTTCCAGTCTTCTGAGCGCCAGCTCGTATATTAAGAAACGGCAAATCTGGCCTTATTTATTATTAATTTACATTTAATAATTCCTAAGGTAGGTACTGTTAACAACAGACAGGATGTGGCACTCCGATGACGTTGTAGGTGGTTAACGCTCTCTAGCAGCCCTGAGACCTTGTACTAGATATGAAAACTTCCAAGGGCTTAGATTACCGGTGCTCGCAGCGTGAGTGGGTCGGTAATTAATCTGAACAAAAGCACCACGTTTCGTCGAGGCTGGTGGTTTATTAATTCTAAGATTCGCAAAACACGCAACCTTAAAAACTAAGTAGAAAACATATACATTGTAAGGTTTTCGCAGTAGATACTGGATCATTTTTAGCCAAAGAATTGAAAAAAAATCAGCCCAAATAAAGAGAAAAAGCAAGACATTTGAAGAGATTTTAATGTACAACAGAAATTAATTGATTCGATCGAGATAGAACGGAGTCTCTCAAAGTTGCAAGGGATGCAATCCGAATTTTTTTCCCCGAAACACCTCGAATAAAATAAAAATAAATTGCGTGTAAATAAATACAAATAAATAAAATGTAAACTTATAAATACGGAAAACAAGTGATAAAGTCGTAAGTAGAAAATAAGTACAGACCGCACGAATGACCGAGCTTCGATCAGATTTGATTGTTAGCTGAGCCCACTCTTTCTCGCTAATGTGTTAATTGACGAAGATGTAAGCATTCGTAAATAATCTAGCATGCCATCTGAAATATCATCCAGTTATTATAATCGTATCAATTAAATATTTTACCATATGCTCAATGAGGAGCAGACTACGTAAAGATCGTCCGGAAGGTTACTTAAAAGGACTAATGGTGTCCGTGACTTAACGTGTGTTGGGATGGGATACGGTTGAATTAAAGTTGAAAAGGGGCCTTTTCCATGGAAAGTGAAGGCTCAGTCTGGTTAGCCGCATGAAGGATCAGCGTCGACAAAGGTACGACATCTTCGTCTAAAATTCATCAACTTGCTCAGGAGAGAGGCATTCTAAAGGTTTCCCTGAACAAGGATGGTTCTGAACTCGTACCAAGCGAGCAATAGGATGGCAAGGTCTTCTTCGCATTCCCAGTTGACAGCGTGACAGTTCTATTTTAGTGAAACCGGATTGGATTTTAGAGCATTCATATTTATGATACCCGTTCTCTTCAAAACGCCGCACGTTTTGCACTCCATTGACCTCAGAAAGGAAGAATACCTGTGCTATTAACGAGCGGATAGAATAAAAAATGAAGGTTTAATAAATTGGCATTTATGAATTTAACATTGAGGTTGACGTGAAAATATATTTTTATCTGTGAAAAGGAAATGCACATTCTCAATGGGATTTTAATGTCCTCCGAAAAAATGGATTAAATAAAGGATAATACATTCAAAAGTATTAACATTTCGCAGAGGTGAAAATTCATATTCATAAAGATAAAGGGAGTTCGGTTGGCTGTTAACCAGCCACATTTCACCAAATATAGGTCAAACGCGTACTCACGAAAATATACTTTGTATTAAATCTTTATATTAGCATTATATCAATATACACATTTTCAATGTTTCATTAAACCGCTGAGAATGAGAGAAGACGAGGATAGTATTCTATGAACATGTACTTACTCACTTCACTCGAGCTTATTGATTAGCAAAAAACAATGGGACCACATTATCTAAAATGTTTGACAGAATAATTGAGCAGTAAGTTATTGAAAATGTTTTTCAGGAATAGTTGTATAAAATAATTATGGAAGGAAATACCTACAACTGACATTATTTTGTAGACCTCTCACAATTACCTAACAGGCGAATAATCACTATTATTTCGGACGGTGGGACATCCCTGTAAATTTTTTTTCTCTTTTTGGAAAGATTACTTTGTGCATTGGCACGTTAATTTTATCAGCCATCGGCGAATGACCGTTTTAAGAGAGCGCTTGTGCGTGAAGTCATTAAAGCAGAATAGCTATATTGATTTATCGACAGCTACCTTTACAATGATATTCTGACCCCACCGTGACATGAGCGCTCGACTTCTGTGCTACACAACTGACCCAGTTAATTTGCATGACTAAAAAAGTCCCTCGTAATGATAGCGCTTTTCACTTCGACAACGGTAACAGTAGGATTCGTATAGTGAATTCGATACCGAAGAAGTAATACGTCTTAAGTAATCGTGAGGGATCAAGTATGGACGGTCTCAATGTCAACTGCCATCGACTTTGTCCCGCTAATAATACAAAATCAATGGTGTGATTATATCTATTGACGGATATAAAGAAAATATAAAAAATATGTATGCTTCATGCAAAACATCATTGGCTTTATTTTTCGCTAACGTACGTCGAAAGTGAAGTGAATTATCTTACAAGTTTTTTTCTAAAGTCAACGTTATCAACAATTGCACAAGGAAAGAAACTATTGTCGTCTCGTCCAACCCGTTTAAGCTCTGGAAGAACGGTTTGGGGGTGATGATTTGTTACTTCATTTTGCACAATGCCAAAATTTCCTTAAAAAAAAGAAAAAAAACTCACTATGACAGCATTGAATGAATGAGCTGAATGAAATCTTTCTCGGGATAGTTTATTTAAAAAAACATGGTCTAAGTAACAGTAAAATTTCAACAGAATAACGGAGTTGCGGAATATAATTTCGTTCGAGTTATCCGCTGGTATTTTCCCTCTTATCGATAATTATCTCGAGCCATTATAATTGGTATTGTTCCTCATTGAATTGTAAATCATTCCTAGATGGTGAGTGCTGCTTCTCGCGTCTCGTTTCGTCGGGAATAATTTCATACCTAAGACCCAGGAGCGCTACCCTACTTCAGCTCCCGGCTTAGGGTAACGACTTTGAATAAATCTACAACAATTAGCTCTGGTTGCCCGACATTGTTTTTCAAACCGTCACTACGAGCTATGAGAGAAGAGGATATTAACGCCACATGATGTTTAACAGTTGAATCAACTTGCAAAGCTCTTAAACCAATTTGAAAACGGCTAGGAGATATGATGGGAACGTCCTTCGAGTTGGGGGTTTCATGAAAGGAAAATTATCTAACTGGCTATTACTTCTTGAAGTTCAGGAATGAATGAAGGAATGAAAATTTGTTCCATAATAAGATGAAATTTTACAGAATAGACAGGTTTTTATGAAGGAGCATAACCTCAACTATGGGACAGTTTCCTGTGCGCTGTACATTATAAATTAGAAAAATAAAAATAAAAACGAATAGAGCAACATGGATACTCTCTTCTAGTTCAGCGACTTGCGCTATTGTCGCTGGAAAATTATTACATCTTCAACACAATATGAATTCACAGGAAGTTGTGATAATAATATGAATAAAAAACTGCTCGGATGATTCGATATCTGATAAAGGCCAAGACAAAGTGAACGGTTGAAAAATTGCAACGAAGAATGTACACGAGATTCTTAAAAGCTCGTAACTTCACGCAGTATGCTGCTTTCGTGAGAGTAATTACGAAGTCACCACATAACTGCGAAAAAGTGGCGGATTCGAGAACGAAAGTGTCAATAATTTACTTCTTGTAGCGTTTCCAGGTTAATTAAGATTAGGCGGTAGCAGAGGTGACGAAGAAGTGGAAGAACTACGTCGGGGAAGCTGGAGCTCGAGTTAGGAGGCTGAGGTTATATTATTCTTCAAACGTCCATAAGTACCTCAATAAGTCAAAAAGTACGATAACATTGGAATCCAGAGCGCTGTCATTCTTTCATCATTTGGAGTTTTCTCCACTAAAAACGAATGAACTCCGTAAATCCTCTACTTGCCACTGCCGCTAAAGGAAACGTCAGAAGTTCTCGGTAATATTCTGAACGTCGGTTCTTAGTTCACAACTTGCAAGTCTCTCATATGGCGTTCTCGTCGGCCAAACTTCTCTCTAGCACCTTCTTCAAACTAATCATTAATTACTTCAGCTTCAACTTCCCTTTCGAGTGAGCGACTTGCTCTCGCCAAGGTTTTAAACAAACCTTCTTGTTTTCCAGTTCCGCTGTAGTGCACCATTATCATCACTTGTCCGTTGTTCAGCGACTACCTTTCCCATGACCTGAATATGATTAATTTTCTCTAGCTGGCGAGGAAAATAAACGAACACTTGCTGGCTGAACGAAGTTCACTGGAACGCCTAAAATCCTTCTCGCAACATTGTACAACCTCGTTCTTCGACGACAACATTTTGCTATTCTATACTACATCTCGAACTGTTCATGACAAGCTCTCAACGGATGCGGCTATTTTCACATTCCTACCTGCAAAACATCGGTATCTCTCCAAGATTTTCTTCATTCTTTCATTTTCGCATTCCGTCATTCCGATTAGTTTGTTTCAATGGGATGGTTTTCATTTTAATTTCTGCAGAACCAACGTTTCTTGAACACATCGATTGCCTGTGAGCATTTCGCTTAAATGAAAACAATCGAAGCAACTCAAGTATTTACGTTACTATTTAACTGATTAATAAATTTTTCTGCTGTTAGATGATACTTATTACCAAAATGGTATTTCAGGCAAAAGCAGAAATATTGGGTGCGAATCTTCCGACTGAAAGTCAAATTTTCAGTTGAAAGTCGGACTTACAGTTGAAAGTTCTCGTAACGTTCACGTAAAAAAATATGAGACTCATAATGTCACATTATTTCATAATATTCAGTCATGCATTCAACATCTCCTAAAAAGGTGAGCGATCTTCGTGTAAATTGAAAAGACCGATTTCAACAAAATGTTACGGGGTAATCAAGTATCAGGGAGGATGTTGTCTCAGTAGCTATTGGATTGGAAAATTGGAGAAAATGAAGAATATTGGAGATCGGCAAATAAAAGAGGAGGACAACGATGTTTTATTTCCTCTTACTTTTGCATTTACTGTGGATTCATCTCGTTTGGTCGCATGGCTCCCAATGCTGTAATCCTTTTACCTCCCTGGCTCCCTGTCATCTGTGGGTAAAGTCACTAATTAATTTTCAATTCAGAAACCTCTCATCAGAGGGCATAGGAGTATCGATCTTCAATCAACCTAACTTCCAAAGATAAGGACGAGCAGACAGCCGTATCGATCGGAAGCCAGTCAGTCAGTCTGTAATCCGCCCAAGGTCGAATCGGTTCCCGCTGCGTTCATCTTGTCTTATTAAAAATTCGCGCTTATTGTTCGGACCAACTTCGCATTCAGTAATCAAAATTCATATTTCGTTTGAGCGTAAAATTGTCATAGCTGGTAGTGGCGCGATCGCGAACGGTCATCAATCGGCAGTTCAAATGGGTGTAAGAAAATTCTCCCACGCTGTTCTGAACCTAGTGGCCAAAAATCAGTTGTCTAAATTCTCCTCGAGGAACGGCCTAAGCGATTTATCCCTACTTCACGCACACTCTCATACACAAATACAACACGCACACAAAACATTGAATACACATCCACAGGGAAACGTCGCCAAAGCAGCCACGAGGACGAGGTATCGGAGCAACTGCCGACGGTGAGTAATTTCAACTTAATAAAATTATACAGTCCACTAAATTCGCATTCGCCTGGTCATACGCATATTCAGTGTCCCCCCTTTCTTTCACGTAAAATTCTTGTATTAATTTAGCGCAAACATTCCCTTTTTGAAATTGAATTCATACAGAAGGGGAGAGGTGCCAAACGATGCCAGAGGAAAACGAACGAAAAGAGCCTGAGCGAGAGAGAGAGTTAGAGACTATAGTTCAGATAAAGTTCAAACATACGATTAACCCTGGTCGGACGCTGTCGAATGGTAGGTCAATATTTGGCCCAGCTGTGTAAAGGAGCTAAAAAGGAGAACGAACCGTTTGTTGACCGATGGCCTTGACCCTTGGGTTTCATCTGTTGAGCCAGAGACTGAGGTTCAAGTCATATCAAGTACAAAGAGTCTTTTTCCCCAGTTGTTTGTTGACGTGTTTCCATCGACTGGCAAAAATCTCAATTCCATTTAGTTCAAGTTGACGCGGTAGCTGAGCTACATTGATTCATGTGATCGCCCATCTCCTGAAGTACAATCATTCTACACGATTGCCGGAAAATCTCATTCATTCTGCGAGGATAACGGATTTTTCATAGCACTGGTTTGGTTTCTAATGTAAGTATAAGTTATCTATAATTACTTGACGAAATATTATCAAAGACAAAAATATTTCTTCGCAATAAAGTAGATAATGCTACTAAAATGAACTTCATCTGCAATGTAATTTGAGTACGTTTGGTTCAAAGGATAATCGCCCAGTTCATTATCAATTGCCAAGTTCATCATCGTAAATAGCAGTGTATTTGTTGGAGGCTGTATGATGCCATCAAAAGATACCAAATCATTTGTATCGAAAAATCCTAGCACCCTGAATTGTTAATTTACAATATTGACCCAGAGAGAACAGTATCGAAGAATGGAAATACAACTGGGAATCAATATTTTTTCTAGGGAACGTGTCAAAATAATTTACAGTTTTGAATGGTTACGAATGGGATGAAATCGGTAAATGAATTAAAAGTGATAAGAAGTCACATTGTTTCAAAGATTTTTCAACAGTTGGCCGTGAAGGGGATTTTGTAGAGATAACATGAAGTTGATAACGTAGGTACTTGAAATTGAACCACTTTCAATTCAAACTTCAACTGGTAGGGGGCACAAAATAAAACTGCGGAATCCTGAAATCTTGCTACTTAAGAGAGAAGATTACCGCTGAAAAACGCTCACTCATTTATCTTGATTAGTTTGGGAAGAGCAGGAGAAGAATTTATTATAACAGTATTTTTCTCCTTCTTTCTTCAAGTGGTTTAACCTGAAATTTCTCTTCATTACTTTGCGTAGAATCATAATGTTCCGTCATTTTTCATACAGAAAATTAGGTATAAAAATAAGAAACAAAAAGCGCATTCCTCAAAGATTTATTCGTAGTAATTACCTAAAAGTTTGTACTGAGGTAAGGTCTAAATGTGAGCAAAACTGAAAGTCTTATTTCTGGAGTGATCCAATGGGAGCTAAAAAGAAGAACGAAGTTGAAGAGTTTGGAAACTCGTGACAACAACAGGAAAACCCTCTTAAAATCCAACATCGTTGAGGTTGGAACGAAGAGGTCAACAGCAGCTGGCTTGTTGGAAATGTTTACCTTTTAACGCAATAATTGTTGATGTTTTCATAGCAGAATGAGCATTAAAATCCAGGACGTAGCCAGGGTATGCGAGTATTAAAATCAATCTCGGACTAACAGTGGCTCAATTCTTTAACCAAATTGCTACTTCAATTCTAAAGGTATTTTTGGGAGGTTTTGAGCGGGAGAAAATTTTCCAACGCTTTTCAAACAAAGGTAAATTTGGTATCAATTTTTTTTAAAAAGATTTTTGGACGCTGAATCGGATGAAATGATCGTAGGGTCGATTGATTTAATGGTTCTCGAGTTATCACAGCTTTCGTGTTGAATTCCGAGATTGGCAGGAACGAGAATTTTCGGTAGTATAAAATCATTCTTTTTTCGTTTGAATGCTCGCCAAGCACAATTTTCAGCTGTACCGTTGATCGACAAAATTAGCTTTTAATTTGAAAATTAAGAAAAATAAAAATTATCAAAATTAACAATCATAGTTGCTTCCCAATCTGTTGTTAGGAAACGTTCATAAAAATGTTCTGACAAGTTATCATCACAAAATGATGGTTTCTGTGAATAATTATGGAAGCAAAGAAATAATAAACCATTGTACAAAATTTACAACTTTTTTTGCATTACGATGCTTTCGATGACGACCCTTTTATTTTCCTGATATTTCGTTTTATCGTTCATCAACTATTATAATCGTATCATTAAATCATTGTTGTGAATCGAAAGAGTGGTTACTAAAATGGCGAGGCAAAGTTGTATAACTCTCAAGGACATTTCAACGGTAATCAGACGGATTATAATCGCTTGTGTAACTTCATAGTTCGTTGATGAAACTTCCACTCGCGTCCTTGAATAATTCGGTACCTCGCATGGAAAGAGCGTCACAGCAATACTAACTAGGGCACCAGCTTGAACACGAGGAGGGTACGCATTAGAAAGATAAACTCTAACTAGTTAACCCGCTAATTAGTAGGAACGAAGAGGCGAATGTATCAGCTGTCCCCTTCACCCTAAGCTTGATCCTACAGTTAACTCAGCCATTAAAACCATGGCTTTAGTTGGACGTGGTTCATTTTTTTCCCGTACGAACGTGACAATGCGATTCAGCGGTTTGAATTCGGCCTACTAATATTGTTGAATAACACAAAAACGGTCGAAAAATGGATAGGTACATTACATTAGGAAAATGTGGACGGTTAAATTACCCATCTTTTGGTATATTCAAACATCTGAATTGACGACTTTTTGTTTGAGTTATCCACTGTGCAAGTTACAAATCTTGGAAAACTTTCAGTTGTTATGTCTAATTTTGCTCCTACTTTGCTCCAGTTGAAAAACCCAATACTTTATGATACAAAGTACATTCAAACACCACCACCTACATACAATATATAGCAACTATACTAAGTACTACCTACTATAAAAATACCTATACACATTCCCACTCTCCATACACAAATAATCTACTACTAAACCCATACCTATACCTATACTATATACTATATTATGTATAGTACTATATATAGTAGTGACAAGGACAACAACCCCACAAAACGATATGGAAGTAATAAGCTCCCAGAAGGAAATACCATGTTCACAACGAAGCATTAATTTATTCGTTTTTCTCAGATCTGAGAGCTGTAACTGTGTCATTTTGTCGTGCCAATTGAGGCAAGCCTAGTCGTGGATAATTATTAGAGCTTGGAGTAAATCTGAATTAAATAATCGTTTTTAGCGTGATCGCCGTCGTCTTTCTCCCAGGTGGGTTGGCGGTTTCGGCCGAGCTCAAGATTATTCAGTTCTTTCCAACTTGCTCTAGGCAGGTACTGAATCAACGTTAAATCGCTCTTTGAGCACCTTAACTTAACGCTTCAGTTTCGCATTTTAGGGCCCCACGGAAAGCATCAGAGCGAAGAAACTTTATAACAAAGTGAATTAATATGATTCGTTCTCTTAAAGGAATTACCTCCAGCCCGTTTCAACGAGTTCAGTTCAAAAAGAAAGGACGTGGAATGGTATGAGAATTATTTCACGCTAAAAGCGCAAAATGAAAATCCTTTTTACTGCTGTGATCCTCATCTCATTTAGAAGTCGAAAATGCTGCTGCCAGTTTGAAATGAAAATTCAATTTAAACCGTCGAGAGTAATTTTGATATGAATGCATTTTGTGGGAGATTTTAGTTCAACATCCGCAACAGCTTCCTATTGAATACGTATAAATCTGTATGCTAAAGAACTGAGCTAAAAAATTATTAGTTGAAGAGCAGGCAAACGAATTAATTTTACGGATCAGGTAGGTACTTTACAAATAGTAATAATTTATTATTCAGTTTATGTTAGTTACTCTCTCAATTCAAAAATGGATTAGATAATGCTGTTTTAGTGGATAGTGAGTGTTAGTGCATTTTGGGTTTTTTGAAAACTCAAACGTAAGCTTTAAGGTTACTTTGTTAAATCATACGTTTTTATAGTTACCGGATGGTGGATTTGGTTGATTGTTACAAAGTAACCAAAACTCCTACGTTTAAGTTTTCAAGAAACACGAAATGCGCTAAACTCACAAATATCGTAATTTAATTAATATAGTAGTTTTTCAAAATGCTAGAATTGAGTTGATCTTCCATCAGTCTGCGCCACACATATCTCTTGACCGAAAAGTTCCTACTTCATAGAAAGTTTACCGCTGACTACTATGGATCAGTTTCAATTGTGGCGCATCAACTAGATTTAGAACTAATCGGGCTCCACACAAAGCTAAAGCCTTCTCGCTCACTCGGTTTGCTCCTGCTTCGGTAAACGTAGGTACAAAGGGGCCCAACCATTAAGCGCTATTAAACGGTTCCATTATTCTCGAATGTACCGCAGAGCAGCCATATCTCGCTGGAGTGAACTGTTGGACCGCTCCATTGGCATGATCTGCTCCAACAAGGAATAGACTGTAATTTAGAAAATAAATTCTAATTTTCTTTTCGCTTAATGATTTGCGATGTTCACATTAATTTTTCAATTTTATGATGAAACCAAAATCGGCCACAAACGTTTCGCGGTAGAAACAGTTGAATGTAATATTTCGGAATGAATATGGATTGAACCAACATTAACCAAAAACGAATTACAAGGAAGATAATTATATGTATGAAGGAGCTCCGAAATTGAAGCACGAACGAGCCAACCAGACTTACGATTCTTATTTAGAGGCTCCAGAAACTGTAAAAAATTGAAAAGCACATAAACCTACGCATCATTTAGAACGATCTTCGTTTCTAATGAATTTAATGTTCTCTCGGATAAAACATCACTCTCATCATTTCGTTTTCTTGGCTATAAGCAACAATAAATATTTCCTTTTTTCGTGTAGTTTCCGTCTATTTTTATTGTGAAGTTTGCGTGCAGTAATAAAAAATTTGGTGTCCGGGCATTTTGTCATTCGTTGGATTTGTGTCGTTGCTTTCGTTCTGCTTCCCGTCCTATTCGAATTGATCCCATCCATTTTACCGTCCTCCAATTTATCTACCGATCCTCCGTCGAAAGTGTCTTCTCACACTGCTGTGAAGAAAACTGGAGTTATTCAATCACGCTGGTTCGCCATGCAGCTACTCTAGCGCGGAGCACGGTCTTAAAAGGACGACCGACTTGAATAACAAAACCGGGCGACTTTTCCAATCGGTGACCTCGTTTTAGCCCTGTCAGGCCAACCACACTGTTGATTCATTGTGTTTGCTCATCTTTGAGTCGAAATGAAACGACAGCGTCGCTACTTCAATCTAAAAGCAGGTATTGTACGCTTTGATCAAAATGATTTCGGTTTATCGAGATTTTATGTGCTTTATTTATGATTGCTCGTGGTTGGTAGGCCAATTATTAAAATCCAATTCCCTAAAAATTCAGGTGATTGGTTTTACTTTGACTGAAAAACATTTGACAGACCGAATTCATGGCACTATTTGTCGCCTTCAACTAAATATTTTCGAAATAAAAATTGAACCGTAGGAACGGAGTTTGAAGGATACTTGACGAATTTTTTTTTTTTTTTTGCATGTTGCGGTCTGAACATTAGCGGTACCTCATGGTCGAATGAGTCTTATATTATAATAGTATAGAAATTTAGTATACGATTTCCTTACATCCTACAAAAAAATTTGTGTTTCAAGATGATTGCTCCTTCCTCATTCAATTACGTTCGCAACAAGGAAATAAGTGAAGGGGATGATCCTTAATTCGTTCAAACTTGAATGAACGTCTCATGACTTGAACTTCTCTCGATATTACACCAACTTATACTTCCAGGCTCTCGTTTACTTCAACAAGAGATTATCACTTATAGCCTCGCGTATCCTTCCCTTATTGAACATCTCCGCCACACTCGAGGCCTTTTAATTGCCTCGGATTACATATCTCCGTATAGCGGGAGCGGGATTTCATATTAGATGCGCTACGGGTGTGTAATCTTCGTTTCGGTGGAGTCTTTACTTTTTGACACCAATATCGCGAGCTCCGTGCCGTAATGAATCATTTTGATGCGTTTCCAGCCGCGTCAACTTTCCATAAGAGAAATTTCAATACCGTTATTACCGCCTCAGGGTGTCAGCCGAGTTTTGTGAAAAAGTGCTCTCCCATCAGGAGGCAATGACGTAGCGATCTAATATGAAACGCCGTTAGTACTTTTGCCGTCAGAAGAAGCAAATATTACGGAACCGACGATACTTTTATCGGATGCAGAGCGATTTAGATTTCTGTACTTGTCCATGAACTATTAACTGTGTCTGCACAAGTACCTCGTTATTTCGCATGCTCTGCCCATTTTTTCGAAAATTAATTTTCAATGGTTTCAGCGATAGTTTTACTATCGCTACTTACGTAGAAATATGAGTTGTGAAAAAAAATTCACACTTATTTTCCCATGCTGGTGCAGATTTTTTAACGACAGGTAGTCGACGATGACGACTTGGATAAGAAATGCGTTGTATTTTGTATATATACCAAAATTTCCTTGGCGTGAAGAAACGATGAAATTAGAAACTCGGCAAATGATTGTACATGATTTGTGATAGAAACTATTCCGAACATTTGTGTACGATTCCATTTATAAACAGATTGGTAACTGTGAGCTTAATTATTTGCCTAACGGTACAGCTGAAGTGAGTGTAGACGACTATACCAACGAGTGAAGAACGATCCTTATAGTTCCGAAAATTCCCGAGTTAATCAGATATTGTCAAACTTCCAAAACTCTCGCGAATTCTACAAGAAATTTTGAGGGAGGTTCCAGTTTTTCTTCTTGGGCGATTAGAATGTTCATTATTGAATAATAAACCAAAATATCAAAACCTGAGATGAACGAAAAAATAATACTGGTATTCACCGTGCATAGTGAGTATATTATACTTTGGTATCAACTGATGAAGCACCAGTCCGTTCAACCAACAATATTTGAATGAAATTGTGAGAAATCATTTTCAATTGTCCAATTTAATTAATTAATTCACCATCTCAAAACTGTATCAATTCTTTTAACACCCATTTCCCGCGTTGAGTGTACTTTGATTCATTAAGCAGCATAGATACATCATGTTGGAAACTCTCACAGTTTATCTACGGCAATAACAACTGGAACTGACTACAACTGAGTGCAGAGGGTCGCAGAGAACAAAACGAGATTACTGCGTATCAAGTAGGAAGACTTTCGAAAGTCTCAATACGCGATAAAGATAAGCGTAGCGCTCTAAGCGAAGCGAGAGTTCTAAATGAACACTAATAAACTATTACCCCGTTTGAATTAATTCAAACTTGGAACCAGCCCCCAGCTCGTTTCAATTGTAGACTGTTCCACCTTGTACGAATCCACATGCTATTCGAGGACAATTACGCTCTCACGAGGTCTTCCTCTCCTTGGTCACATTCATGCTGATAATTTCTTTTCATCGGTGGATAATTAGTTTTAATTTATTTTTCGAGCTTAATTTTTCCACTACTAAGTTGAGCATAAGAGCATCCTTAAGTATCCATTCAAAAATTTCCTGTTTTTTTTTTTCATCCATATCTTTACCGAATTGCGGCATTTTTCAAACACTCAAAAATCGACAACGAAAGCTGCGATAAATGAATCATAGACGCTTTTGGCCCTGTTAGGTCCCATCTAGTTCAGCGTGCAAAAATGTACCTGTCACAGTCGATACTAAATTAGTCGTCTTCTTTTATTCTTTTATTCCTCTTTTATTCCATATCAGAGTACTAAAATACAATTTGAGCTAGGTAATCATAAGCAGATTAACTATAAACAAAATGACGTCAAAAACCAAAAAATTGAGCTATTTATTTAGAAGTTATAAGCTCGCAAAGTCAAAAGTTGCTATTTTCGCGAAAATCACGTTTTCTGGCCGCATATCTACTAGATAGATTCATATTTTAAAAAATTATGGGACCTGCCTACGTGGATAGTAACCTAAGAACAAAGTAATCCGACCGGACTTGCAGGGGCCGAACGCCTGTGGCCAACACATACCTACTAAAAAAACAACAACAAAAATAAACCCTCAAGTCAACCGTGGTAACCTCCTTCTTAAGTCGGTTAAAAATCAAAAAGGACAAGAAGTAGGATTGATAAAAATAATTATCTACCACTTGAATTATCATTGTAAAGCTGATATTCATTCCACCGGATTTTGTCTTAATCTTCATCTCAATGAAACTCGAATTGAGTACGTCGCCCCCTTGAGTAATTTAGGGAACATCTGAAGCTGTAATTGCGAGAAACTCCAGAATTACGAGTGTTTCTCCACGTTTTGATGAGCTTTGTTGTTAATCACAGTACGAATGCTCAATAACGTAGTGGTAATTGTTTACGATGCTCATGTATTAATCCGCATCAGTGTAATCTTGGTTGCATTCGTTAGCCTCACATTGCGATCCGACCTACCGTCTCTTTCTCTCACTTACAACCATGGAGTGGTGTCTATCCGGTAATTGCTTTGTTCGTGGTGACAATAGCATCGGGCGTTTGGGCGTTCTGTTCCGATGGGGACTTCCAGGGGTCGGTAGGTCGTACAACAAAGCTAAATGGCCTATTGTCTATAACCTGCGAGGAAGAGGGTTGTGCGTTCATCCCTCGCTTCTACTCGGCATAATCAACTTCTGAATTCAATTCAATTCAGAGGATCAACGTGTTCGTTAACCAGATTTTTCTGCTCATAGAAGGGAGAGAAAAAAGCCTCTGGAATTCCATTAGACATTCGCTGACCGCTATCATTAAAATATTCCCTTCGAACGTGCTTCAATGTAACGATATTGCTCCAATTGATATTATGTAATTCAATTGTAACACCGTCCTAAGTCGCTAAGGTTTTGTACGTGGTTCATTCAACAAGTTTAGTTGGTTTGCGATTGTGCGAATTGGATTCCCAATCCATTGCAAATGGGAAACTTGCATCGAAATTTTTTATTTTGAAAGTTGTACAAGCCGGGATATCGGAATGATGGCTCAAAGGCCAGAAATAGCATTTGTAACAATAATAGATTCTAGTCAAGTTTTCAAGTTTGAAGAAGGGCTCCAACCGAAGGGAGCTAACACGTCACCCGATCTCCAGCCCAGGGGACAGGGCAACGATGTGGTTTAGAGGATGTTAGGTGGGATAGAAGGTGAAGTATACTGACTGGGCTTGTGACCTCAACTATTCATCTCAGTTTCCCGCTACTTCTCGATCACGCTCCTCTTCTTTTGACATCCTTAAATTTTTGTTCATTATTCAATAATGGACTATTGTAATTGCCTCAGATAAAAATTTCTAACACTCCCTCAATATTTGATGTTTTAGGTTTCAAGGTCGAATCCGAATACACCTCACTTCTAAGAGTATTTTTGGGGATTTTGAGGGGGAGAAAATTCGAATTTTCCAACATTTTGCAGAAAAACGTGAATTATTTGGTATCAATTCGTTAGATTTTTGCACGCTGAATCGAGTGAGACTATTGCGGGGTTGATAGCTTTAATGGTTATCGAGTTATCGCAGCTTTAGTGCAGAATTTTCGAAATTCTCAGAAATTTGGTATTACCTAGGTTATAACTCAAGAGTTTTTGGGGCTATATAAAAATCATTCTATTTATTCATTAGAATAATCGTCAAATACTCTCTTCTCCTGTACTGTTAAGCGTCAAAATTAGCTTTTATTTGAAAATTAAGAAAAATAGAAATTATTTAAATTACAATAGTTGTTACGGAGTTTTCCCTTATAATTGACCAGCAAAGGAGTAATAAATAAACCACCGTACAATCATTCGCAGCGGTTTTTTTTACTATTTCAATTCCACGTGGAAATAGTTTCTTAACGAATGTATCGAGCTTGATACCAATTCTCTAATGTGAAAATAGGGAAATGTTGAATTTCTGTTTTTTTTTTTTTTGGCAGAAACTATATTTCCATATTTTCTGTAAAAATTGTACGGTCTATCACAAACAATTATTTGCACCGAGAAATTTCTAGAAAAACTGCCTCTACTAGCTTATAGAGGTCAGTGGTAAGTTGAACTCAAAAAACATTATAAGATAGCTTTGGTAGCTTTGGTTTGATATCTGGTTATTATAATTTGATAATACAAGAGCAACTTCCACATACCTACACGAAAGGTGTCAATAGCGGGAATGTGCACCCGTTTCTGTTTCACTTCCAGGCGTATTTTGGTTTATTATTCAATAATAAACCATTGTAATCGCCCAAGAAAAAAAAATTTCTAACCCCCCCTCAAAATTTGATGTTTTACGTTTCAAGGCAT
Source organism: Tupiocoris notatus (assembly GCA_037159825.1). NCBI lineage: Eukaryota > Metazoa > Arthropoda > Insecta > Hemiptera > Miridae > Tupiocoris > Tupiocoris notatus. Next base: position 937,130 of record JASJUZ010000125.1, on the reverse strand, counting down.
GTAGAATCCGAATATCCAATAAAAAAAATTCTGTCTGTCCGCCGTACGCCGTACGCCGTACGCCGTTAGCAGTTTTCCGGCCAAACTATAATAGCTAAATTCTTGAAATTTTCACCAAAAATCAATCTCGGTCCTACGACGGCACAGTTCTTGAACCAACTTGCTAGCTCAATTTTAAGGGTTTTTTTGGGGGGTTTTGAGGGGGAGAAAATTCATATTTTCCAGGGTGTTTCAGAAAAATGTGTACGTGGTATCAATTTATATAGATTTTTGGACGCTGAATCGAATGAGACCATCGCCAGGTCGATAGCTTTATTGGTTCTCGAGTTATCGCAGCTTTTGTGCCGAATTCGGGAGATTTTCAGAAATTTGGCATTAGGGTATAACTCGAGAGTTCTTGGAGCTATAAAAATCGTTCTATGCTCAGTGGAATGGTCGTCAAACACTCTCTCCAGCTGTATCGTTAGGCAATAAGTTTAGCTTTTAATTAGGAAATTAAGAAAAATAAAAATGATTAAAATTACAATAGTTGCTACGGATTTTTCTCTTATAGTTACCATCTGTTTTCCGGTGGGAACGTTCACAAATGTTCGGAATATTCAAAATCACAAATGGATAGTCTTTTTAAATCAATATTGAAGCGAAATAATAATAAACCACTGTACAATCATTTGCAGCGTTTTTTCATCACGCTACTGTCATGGATTAGTGAGTTCGGTTCGAAATTCGCAATTCGAATTGGGAACGATATTGGATGCATATCGAATTCCGATTAGGTTAGCCAGTATGAAAACGGCCAGGAAACTAAATATGCCGATAAATTGAGTGGCGATAACGGCATCAAATTACTGAGTTGAATTTTAGCCTCCAAAAAGGAAGTAAGTGGTTCCGGGTATGGAATCCTCTCTCTTTTACCTGCTTTTCCACCAGCCGTCGGAGAGATTTACCGCCGTTCTCCTAATAAGATTCCACACCGACAATTTTCAATTTCCTTCCTTTCAAATGGGATGGTGGAGAGCGGTTTAAAATACATTTCCCGACTTCTTCTACAGATCTCGTTCAACGTTTTAGCTAAGATTCTTTGCCTCCATCTCTCAAACCACGTTTCCCATTCAACTTCAATTTTTGCGCGTATCTCTGTTTTCGTCGCGTTTTTTGGTGGTTTAAGACAGGATAAGAGTGAGAACGTGACAATTTGAACTTTTTTATTGAACCCTTTAAACGTTGAACATTTGTAATTCGGTCCCTAGTCTTCGTAAATTTTACAACTTCAGCCCTTCGTCGGTACACATTGAAACGAATTCCGTTAAGGTTAACAATAACCGTATTTAAACACGTGTGCGCCAAAAACTGTTGAGTAATTTTGAAACACACCTGTGTGACATTTCAATTTAATACAGATTAAAATGTTGTCATCGAACGAATATTTTTTCTAAAATGGATAGAGAACTTTTATTTTAGATTTTAGATGTATTCGATTTTATGACATTACTGGCTCAAAATAATTGGTTATAAATATCTACTGGTTTCTCGCTCTAGTAACGTCACATACTTCGTTTGTTGCGCCAAGAAAATCGAAGGTCGGGTTTTTTTTCGCCGAGTTTCTTCAACAGAAAATGGATCGAGCTTAGTATTGTGTCGCCTTCAACCGTGTACCCTTGCTGTTCTTCTGATACCGAGATTACTTTTGAAACGAGAGACTCCGACGCGTCAGCTCGAAGAGGGAACGGCTTTTCGGCAAAAAGCGACAATGCCCGGCGGGGGCACAAAAGACTGGTCGGATCTGAAATCGGAGCTTATCCGAGGTGTATTGGCTTTCGACGTATAAATCATCATCCGGCTACAAATCAAGAACTGGCGTAGAAAAAGAAGGAGCTCTTGAGTGAGTTTGTACGTCTGTATAGAAATGTGTGCGAGGATACTGGCAAGATCGGAATGCGGCTATCATCGAGATCCGTTGGAGCTAGTGAGGGAGCTGTGGAAAAGCTCTTGTCCGTATCCAAGGAGACTCTTCTCGGACGATGAAACGATCCAAAGGGGTTGAAGGTTCGAAGGTTGAATTCGGCCGGATTCGATTTTCATCGGGGGCCGAGGCAATTGCGATAGGAACGCCTTTTCGCATTCCACTTAGCCACTGGCCTGGTCGCCAATGATGATCGTTTAGAAGCCAAACTGAACACGAAGAACCCGAACTCGATGTTAAGGTTTTCGAACAATAATAAGTTTCGATGGATGCAAGATATCTTCATATGCTACCAATAATTGCTAATCATCTCGTTTTTAATAACTTGGGTCAGGGGAACCTTCGAACACATAATGATTCACCGAAGAAAGCGGACTACCTAAAAAACTTTTTATCCATAAAAAAAAATTAAAACCGAAAAACTGAACCGTCAGTAATTTTTAAGTCAAACACTAACTGTCACATTATCTTTTTGGACGCTGAATCGAATGAGACCATTGCGGGGTCGATAGCTTGATCGGTTCTCGAGTTATCGCAGCTTTTGTGTCAAATTTGGGAGATATGCAGAAATTTGGCATCAGGGTGTAACTTGAGAGTTGTTGGAGCTACAAAAATCGTTCTATACTCGTTGGAATGCTCCTCGAACACTCTCTCCAACTATACCGTAAGGCGAAAAATTCAGATTTCTATTTGGAAATTAAGAAAAATAAAAATGATTAAAATTACAATAGTTGCTACGGAATTTTTTCCGATAGTTACCAATCTGTTTTTTGGTGGGAGCGTTCACAAATCTCCAGAATAATTACTATCACAAATAATGGATAGTCTTCTTTTTGATGATGCAACGACGGCGGAAAGGTGGCAAAACGAGCAAAGCATGATGCGATGTTGTTTCAAAAAATTGTTCTGAATTCTAGGTTACTGAAAAGTTGTAGATTTAATAGACCCCGTCTTCTTATTGATGTTGATATTACCTTTTCGGCCTAATAAAATTATGCATTCGTGTTCCCTCCTAAAAAGAACTGAAACGAAAGCGAGCTCAGAACACTTTTAGTCTCCCTCTAATTCATGCAGTCAGATGGAAGAACGCCGGACTGCAGGGGGATCTTGGTAGGGGTAATAGAGTTAATTTCGAATTCCCGTGTTCTAATGCATTCTTCATATTTTCTCCCCTCGCTTGCAAGGTAAAGATTGCTAAGGAAAAATGTTAAAGAAGAGCTCCAGTGTAGTTTTTTGAGCTTATAACTATGCTAACATCTCTCCACTTTCAAGTTTCATATTTTTAACATATTTTTTAACACATTACCGACGACGTTCATTAGTGACAAGTTTGAGTCCGATCTTAGTTTAGGACAAGTACCCGAATAGGTACATACAAAAGAAGATATTTACCACACTCAATATTTTATAATTTTTGGACATATTTTGATGCTCGTGTGTTTTTGCAGGGGTCGTCATGGACTGGAAATGTATTCTGCTGGCAGCGGCTCATCTAGTTTCCATTTCCTCTTCGCTCGATATCAGTGAGTTCACTTTCACAGATAAATTATTGAAACTAGCTCTAAGTAAATATATGCATAAATAATTAATAATACGAGCCAAAGTTTAGAAGGGAATCAAATATGAGGATAGTATACGTCCCCTGCCCTGCTCATAAGCTGGATTACTGAAAAGAGATAACGTCTAGGTTTAGGCAACCCTTTGAAAACAAAGTTCCCATTGTGCTTCACTCTCAATTCTCCCTTCCACCCTCAAGGTTGTCTCCTATAAATCTGTCGTGGCAGTTTAAAGGTAGCTATTCCTCGCGTTATCTACTTATAAAATCGTTTGCTCGGAAAAGCAAATTCAACTCTTTTACCCATTCTTTATTTTGTTCCAAGTTCCACTTGGCTTTTTGTCGGGCCCCTTATTTCGTTAATTGGTTCTTTCCAACTTTCAAATGGGAGTTTTAAAACTCGAATTGAAGCCACCCTTTTTCAGAACGCTTTCTGGGCAAAAGGATCCATGACGTTCTTGACAAATTATAATAGCTCTTGTTGGCTTTTCAAGTGACAAAATCGAAATGAAAGCGGTTATTAGTGAAGTTGAAATTTTTGCCCGATGTAACGCGGATTCCGGGGAAGGGTGAAATTTGCCGCTGACCAGATAAACATCCAACGCTTAATAATTAGCGATTTAACTTGACCATCCGGCTATTTTCCAATAAGCGATTAATAAATCTGATAAAATATCGAACGTTTAGTCTGGTTTTGGATAATATAGAAAATTTTATATTCGAAGCGGGTTATTTCTCCCGCACTTTTGTCTTGTTGTCTTTCTTATATCATAATACTGTACGCAAGTTCGGGAGTATTCGAGGCTGTTCAACGTGTCTCGTGTCACTCAACAGAATAGGTTGATGATATATCATCATAGGAAGCATAAATGATTATCGATCTGCTCGTTGTCAGATTTATTCCCCTTTTTCGGTTCAGCGCAAACGTGGCATCAAATGAGTTAAGGAAACGTTTGAGAACAAATAATCGAACAGTTCAGCGGGCAATTTCAATCAAGAAACTGTCGAATATCACGAAATGGGAATATTCCTTGAATATGGGGTTACTACGGCAAACACTAACGGGATCGGTGTAGCAAAGAACCCTTATCGTTGGGCAGGTTTGAACCGTTGGCGTCCTGAGGGGTTCGGTCGGTGGCGTTGATCCATTGCAGGCCATCCTGTTTCCCATCTCCAGTGGTTGTACAGGGTCCTATCTCTTCGTCAAGCTACCGCGGAGATTAGCGTCGAGCTGTATAGAACCTCGAAGAGGAGGAAATGGTGAAGGATAGCAAAGAGGAAGGCACAGAGGGACAATTCACCTGTCACAAAAGAACGACAAGCGGCTCGACAGCCGACCTTCCGCGTGGAAATATTCCCCGTTTTTGCCTTCAATATACAAAAAAGCTCAGAGTTTGATCATACTCGATTTGAATAGACGCCATAAAAACCTGACAGGAAGGGGAGCAACTCGAGGAGATTTCTCCGGATCGATTTATGAACTAATGTTCAATCAGGTGCAGGATGGACGAGTGAAATAGCTGGTGGTTGTAGGACCTTCGTAACTAGCAGCTGGCGGCTAGGGCTAGTAGTCTTATATAGTACCTATCATCTAGTGAACCAATTCTTGCTCTCATTAAAGGTCTTATTTCAGTTGATTAAGGAACATAAATTAATAGCATGAGTTGGAATATTGGCAACATATCGCGGAATTTTCAACTGCACGAACACGCAGTATCGCAGTTTCACAATTCCAGCTGCGTCCCATGTGCGAGGTAAGTTCACCTAATCACGTGGGAGCATCCTAATTAGAAACTCGTCGCGAGAATTTGAGATTCCCTCCCTCTGACAGCCCTTTTCCGTTTCAAACGCGAAACGTATGCAACACTAGACTTGTCGTCCCTGTGCGTATTCTCTTCCGCCTTTCATCCCGTGCTGTGCAGCCTCCCTCTAATTAGAGTTAATCTCCTTACATGATATATCCCCGACAGACACATATGCACGATTATGTGCCGCGGGAACGCGTTTTGTCTATTGTTGGTTCTTCTGTTGTAGCAGAGGTTCACCGGTGGTGAATTCTTGGGACGTTTTGCGGTCGCCCTCTGTCGCACTTCTCTTTGTCAACGCGGATGAGGAACAATGATTCTGTTATTTCACCCGTTTGTAAAGCACCTCGCATTGCCTTCACTAGTTTTTTTTATTCAAATCGCTTCGCGTCAAGGTTTCCTTGAGCCAGGTGCCTTTTTTGCCTGACGGATGGGAGAATAATAGTAATCGAGATCGTCCATGAATATCTTATGACAATTAAGACGTATTTTGAAGTTTTTTACCTTCCAATAATCACGTGTTCTAAGTCATGGTTTTGCCGTTGTGAATTTTCTGAGAAATTTATATGAAGTAAAAAATTACAGCACGATTAGAGGAACGAAGTTATACTCGAATAGGTATAGGTAGAATTTTCGTACTTGGGATGTTTAAGAGAGTTGTTTACGCAGAGGTGTTAACGAGATGTGGTGTCTACACGATAGAAAAAACATTTCGACGGAAATAACCGTATCACTATACAGTACTAACATTTAAAATAATTATATAGTACTGACATTTTAAACATACCTATTCAGTACTTTTGCAACTTAATGTTGCAATTACCCGCTGCTGTTATACTATTTTGTTTGTGAAAACGTGTGCTTCAATCGCTCGTGGCGTTCAATAGCTGTGGTACCTTTGATTGCTTTCTATCCCAAACAGCTTTATGCGACATTCGGCCTCATAACACTGCCAAGCAATATAAAGACATATTTGAGATCTGAGGGTAACTGAAACTGTTTTCGAAGGCTTCGGTGATACGAGCGGAATCTATTGAAAGTAGCACACGTGCGTGCAAGTCCACGACTGCCATACATAAACCAATGCCAGGTCGGACACGGCTTGTGCCTACCCTTCCAGTTATTGTTCTCAATAAAGCTACCCACCGGGAGAACAAATACTACTTGCCTACGAATGTTTTGGGGGCTTATTTCTCCTTGTGCCATTTTCCAGATTCGTAAACATAGCTAATACGATTTCATATGAGCTCAGCTCCGTTAACTCCTAGCGAATTCAAATCCAGCCATTCATAAGTTTATAAGATATTTATACGTTATCGATTGTATCGATAGCTGTGCAGGAAATTGATTACCAGATCACCGTCCCATCCCGGTGTAGTCGACCGTTTAATTCAATTACTACTCTCAAATTTCAAGCGTCTATGTGGTAACATTACGGCACTATTTTCATAGTAACCTGACGTCTCACTATAGTTTATATTTTATCCTCGGAAATTTCGCTATATAATATTATTATAAAAATTACTATATGAAACACAAGCTGTATCGTCAACGTATCGATATTTCCGCTCTCTAAAAATTATATTGGATCCATCTATTCTCGTGGTAACAATACTTGAATCATGTAAGCGCTATTCTGCTAATAACATTGCATAAATCTGTAATAGGTTTTATCGAGAGCGAGTCGTGTACCAAGTGCTAACATTTCGATAATATCTTTCCTAATGGACTGTTACGTTGGGAGATAATGCACCCTTCAGGAAAATGAAGGTTTTCCGGAGTACGAGGATTCTCAACAATGAAACGCGAAACTGTCTGACCCAGCAGAGCTTTCACCGCACACGCAAGCGTAACCTAAACCCCCGTTTAAATTATACGCGGCAAATTTCATCCCACGTAACTGGCAGATACGTGACATTCCACTCAACTATAGAATGGAATAATTTTGCGGACGAACGGACTGCGGAGCGAGTTGGTTTTCGCCTCCATTTCAAACCTAAAACGAATTCTATGTTTCGTCGGTCGGCGGTTCACGTAAACCGAGATGAACGGACGCCATGGGAAAATGAACAAAACAGCCGTGTGGAAAATGGTGGAAATGATTGACTTTTCGAGCGGTGGCTTTTTGGCTATCCTACAGGGACATTTACGCTGTTTACGTTCGTCTGGCGGACTGCTTTGTAAAAACTGAATGAAAAAAGTTTGATACTTTTCGTTTGTGCTCAACCGCAAGCAAATTCAAAGGGAAAACAGTTGAACTGTGATGAAGCCTGATGTGGAAAGCAAGCATATTTTACGAGCTGTCGGTGATTGAAATCGTTATCTCGTTCGCGATAATTAAACCGTAAATCATTTATTACAGACAGCATTCAGGGGAAATGTGTAGGCTGACAATTTTCGTTGCAATTCGAAAATGGCGAACTTAGGAAAAACAAAAACAAGCCAATTCATTATTTGAGTGTTCTTTAAAAAAAGGACGTCCTTGATGTGCGTGGAAGTTTGGCTACTTAGTTTGAAATTAAAATGAAGGTACTGATGGTCATCGTAATTACGTCTGAATAGGGGGATTCATTAGCACATCTACCTAAATAAATGAACATAGGAAAACCACCAAATAAACGAAGATTACGTCGAGGGAACCTACTTGTGGAATGAATTTTCTGAAATTCTTGGTATTGCGAAAATTCGGTATGTTATTGCTATTACAAAAAACTTGGTAGTATTTGTCACTGAGACAATTTTGGTTGAATTCAAAAACTTAGAATACGAAGTATAAAATTGCGTAGGGAAATTACACGTTCTTTTACGTTAGTCTTACTGAAAATCTGCCGTTTTTTTTCTTCAACTGAGCACAGCTACCCTCGGATGGGCTATTGTTCGACCAATAATGGCAGTCTTCATTCTATACGTCATCCTTGGTAGAGCTAATGAACGCTAGCTCTACTCGTAATAAGCTGACGGTACGAAAGCAGGGAAACGTCCCTTCGCAGACCGACAGTTCAAAAGGCGCACCTCCACTTCCACCAAGTCGATTCCCGTCAAGGCTTCAAACTCTACAGCTTGACAACTCGACTTCCTCTCACCCCTGGAGTCTCTCAACCGAGAGCCGTCTTTCCTGCCAACCTGTCTCAAAGTCTCCCGAATTAACGGGAACGGTTGCATAAATGTGGCTTCAATAACGAACTCTTCGCAGACGGTGGCCTCTTTTCTCTTTACAACGTAGAGCTCATTACCATCAAATCAGAGATGCTCTCGTAATCAGAACGGCTCCTTATGAATTAAGTCGATCCCGCCTACCACAGTATGGCTCGAATTTTCCTTTTCTGCAGGGTCTTTACTTACCCAAACAAGAGCCTTTTTGTTCGGGCATAAACCAACGGCGGGCTTTCACGTCACAGGCAATTCACGGCCTCGAAACATCAAAACGTCATCTGCGCATTAATTTTACGTCGAAATAACCCCCGTTGAGAGCTCCAGCTAAGCCTTGATGTGGGGTATTTTTAATGGTTGCTTTAGCGACGTCACTGCTGTTTTTGACATGGATGCTAATTGACTCAAGATTTTTTTTTAACAAACAATATTCCATTGCGTCATTAAAATAATATTTTTTGCAAATTATATGCACTTTCCTCATTCACGTGTACCTCATTACCTCAAATTGTTACACTTCTCAATGTTTTGAATCAATGTCAGAGCGCCCCTCCTGGTTGTGTAGTTTTATATAGATAGATTCGTTAGATGCTACTTTCCACCAGATTTTTCTTTGAACTGTGATTGGAAATGCTGTGATTGATTATCATTATTTTGCCTCTGAAGGTGATTGGCAGTTCTGTAAGAGGTAGTTTTTCTGAGCATGGTGTAAATTAAGTTATTACTTTATTTGATAATTACTCTAAACAAAAGATTATAGATATTACTAATGGTATCAGGATCGAAGTGTTCAGTAGATTCTTTGTCATCCTCAAAAACATTTGAGTTCTCGTTCAAGTGCCTACGATATGCATGTTGTGACAATAATCGCTAAAAATAAACGAAGACGAAGCAGCGTGATGAACGAAGTGAGATTTTTCATATGATTAAATCGCTGTAACCGGCCAAATTTGAGCGGTCAATGCCAAAACAAATTGAACGAAGTGCAACGTTGAACGCACGAGGTGAAAACAAGCAATAACGAAGATCTTTTGTTCATTACTTGAACGGATTTAAACTTGATCAACGTCATGGTTTACATTGTTAAAGCGATCCTTAGCTACTGTAATAAGTCTTCACTGGCTTTATCCATTTTATCCATCAGATGAAACTCGGCAACGTATTGCTTAAAAAGTTTTCAGTTTTGCATAGTCCTCGTTCGCCAAAAGGTTATTTGGAGAGTGCAGTTTTTCATCAGGAGCCTCTCTAGGTAATCAGGGCCTTGTATTACTCTTCAGCGGCTCAACTCTACGGTGACACAGAGTAAGAGGTATTATCCTGTTTATAGCGCTCAACCTCCACGTACCTACGCACACCAACAAAGGTTCATACACTTACGGTACGATCTCGCTCGCCCAGCGGACCGTTGTCAAGCGACTGAACTCCACTCTCCCATCACTCTTCAGGCTGACGTGTAAAATTATATCCATCCTCTTACTTGGGATGCCCTCCTTAGATATTACTTTTACCCTTCCCACTCGTATTTTTTTCTCTTATTTCTTTCCTTATTTTCTTCTCGTTTAATAAAGTGGGCTGTCCCAGGAAACGGATAGTATAGTCTTCCTCTCACTTTTTTTCCGATTCCACGACGCGTTTTTTCGTATTCCAAAAACCCACGAACGAGAAAGGAAACTGCGTAAAGAGGCATTAGAAAGCCTCTGATGCCCTCTCAGGCCGAAAAGAGGCCTTTTATCCTCTCCATGGGGAATCCCCCTTGAATTTACAGGTGCGTATTCATCCGCCTTCCATTTCCTTCGGATAAGGCATTTTGAAACGGATATTTTCACTTCAAAGTCGACGATTCCGAATAATGCTACCCTATAATCGTGTCCAAGTGGTACCCCGAGAGATGGAAACGTGATTCAAGTTCCAAATGCCTACTGCTTTTCCGAATACTTTTTTTCTATTTTACCAACTCATCTTTTTTGTTCAAGTCGTACTTGGCATTGATTTCGACACTATTTTTTATCTTGCCTATGTTTTTTTTTCAAATAGTATTTTTTGACGCATGAAATATTTTTGGCTGACCCATAGCATGAAGGTTCGAATAGGCAACTCTGAAAATGGTCGAATTGGTGGAAGTGCTCGGCGAAACGAAAGGAAAGTACTAAACAACTATAAATAGTCACAATCGTTTTAGAAGTAATCGCAGAGTATCGAATCATCGTAATAATTTTAGAAGTAATTAATGAAAAAGTTTATATCAATTAGTTAGTTTCATTTTTAGAACTAATATACAAGAATATATATTATTATAGTAACGGTTAAAACATTTTTAGCCCGAAAGAATCAGCATTATTTATTATTATATAAAAAAGCTCTTCATTGACCAGGTTTTGGATCTCATTACATCAGAAAAGCCCAACATTCAACATTTTTTGGCCTCAATTTTAAACCCATTGTTTTATTAAATAACCTAGACAATTCACACAATTTTACCAGTTTGTGGTCGTTGAATCGCATCCAATTGGTCGTTTCACCTAGTAAACCATCGAGGCTAATATATTTTATTATTGGGCACTAAAAGGTTGGCTAGCGTTATTAAACCTTCTTCAGCTTGAAATTTTCGTATCAATATTTTGGCAATAAAATTTCTGTTCAAATTAGCATGAAATAAATCGCTCAATTAGCCATGGTGTAAAAAGATTCCCTACGCTGGTATGCTTGAGTTGTGATGATTGGTCATTTTCACTGCGAGAAAAACTATGATATTGGTCCGTGCGATGGTTCACTTTCAGTTCGAAATTACCCATTATTGATTCTGAGAAGAAATTGTTAAGTTTACTTGTATCTTTAAAAGTAGACGAAGTCAATTTCTATTGCTTAGGTCAGACACAGAGTGAGTTAAAATGTGGGGTAAAATGCCCTAATGGGACCACCTCTCCCTGGCCATTATCTCAGAAGAAATAATTAGATCTACCCTTTCCTCTGCCTCTTCCTTGCAATGCCCATTTTGCCTTAGTAAGCAAGAAGAGCAGATCGCAGAAGGGCTTTGCCCCTCCAATTAATTTTATTAATTGAGTTGTATCGTATTAGGACGTCGAACGAAGCTAGCGAAGGAAAGACCTGCTGCTTCCGGAACTTGGAGAGTTTTCTACAGGCTGTGAATATTCTCTTGAAATGATTTTTCTTCAGGAAGAAAGGAAATGCGGCATTTTACCCTCCGAAGAATCTAGCTTGCCTAAAACTTTGTGACATCTGGCAACCAAATCTTCAGAAAACGATTTGAGTTAAGAGAGCCAGAAGCGATCGACCGACTGAGAAAATGGTAAAACTCAAATATTACTGTGAAGTTTAGACTGTTGTTAGAGGCTGGTATTATTCATTGAACCATGGAGCAGATGGGATGGAACAGTCGTGGTAAGTTGACTGTTCCATTGTTTTGAATTGGAATTGGCACTTGCCAAAAGCACCACTTCAATTTATTCATTGAAGTGGCTCTCGACCTGGTTTCTAATTCATATTTTATTCCTTTGGCAGTGTACTTTCCTCCCTACAGGAGGGACACAATTCTAGAAAGCAATGATTAACTTCGGTATCTATTATATTGCATCGATAAACCGCATAGTTTACTTTCTTTCTTTTGAGTAGGTAGGTAAATAAGTAATATTTACTTAACAAGACATCTTCGCGGATTACAAACTGAAATACCAATGCAGTAAAACCTAAGTAATTTACATACTCAATTTCACATTATCTAATATTACAATCGGACCTATAAAAAAAATTGCTGGTATTTTTACCTTTTATTACATTATTATTTATATATTATTTTACACATTATTATTATTTTACACATTTTATACATTATTTTATTATTATTATATATCAGTTAGGAAACCCGGCCACGATCCACGTTGATCAAGGAAACTCGTATATGAAAACATAAAAGCTGACTCTAACGCGTCTTTCTTTCGTAACAGGAACATAAAACGAATTAGCTTACCTTCACGTACCCACTTTCCCAACCAAAAACAAGCTTATCCTCTAATTCAATACTTAACGCAATTTTCTACAGCCCTTTCTTTTCTTGTGTAGTGAATTTCATAGCCCTCTCAGACGTTTCTCTCCACCGTCTTTTCTTCACCTCCCGCCGAGAGGAGCTGTGTTCTATGAATATTTATGATCCATATAGCGCCGCGCAGCCAAGTGAGGAATTTATTTTTTGGAAGCCTCTAGGAGCCTAATTTAATTCTAGCGTGAGACGATGCCATTAGGTTTTCCCCTTCGGACAGGCAACAAATAGATTGAATAAGCTAATTGGTGGGAGCAACACAAAGAATACCTTAGACTACTTTGAAATACATTCGACAAAATAAAACTTGGAAAAACACCGAGGTTCTTTAAACAAGGCCGAAACATATTTATGAGCCATGTGATCAACAAGTTCAATGCGGTTATTCTCAACAAATGCGTTCTTTTCTTTTCACTTACGGTTTCAGGCGTCTTATAACGGCTATATTATGAAACCATTAGTAACTTACTGGCTCAAAATCTGATGATCCCTAAAGAAGCGAAAGATCTTGGCATTGTGACAAATCAGACAACCGGTCATAGTGTTCCTCTCCAACCTCGTCAAATCAAAAATAACATATGACCACGACTTGAAAAAATCTTCGACGAAAAAGTTGTAAATGATTGCCTTCATCATAAAATCATCGCAGAAAATCGCGAATGCCTATGCAATGCAAATTGTTCATTTAATGGCAAAAAGTGGCTGAATACTGTTTCGACCCTGTTGAGAAAATTTTTGTGGAAAAGCAAGCGAACATCGGCTTTTGAATTATGATTTTTAGGTCCATTTTTTGTCCATTTGTCCCATTTTCCCGGAACAAATCGACTTTGAACTGTTCATCTTCTTGAAATCAACGAGATTAATCCCTCGTCTTTTTGTATATATTTCATGCCTACAAATTAATTTAAGAGCGAGGGGATTTTATTCAGTATGAAATCACAATATGAGTTTGTCGGAAGTTACGCTCTGTCTGTTTATGTTATTCGACAAACTCTCAAATAAGAACATAATTTCTTCGTCCCTCGGTCTCGCTTTTCGAGAGAAACTTTTACAAATTGAGTTCCGGTCTTTCTGCTCGAAGTTGAAATGAATAGATATCGTTTCATTATCATAATGAAAAGTTTCGAAGCACTGTCTGGCTGGAATGTGGAAATCTCTCGTAATAGAACGGAAAAATCCGAGGAATGAATTATTCCGAATTGGACTAGAGCTCGTAGTAATATTTTCGAATCAATTTTGGTAAACCGACTGATGAGCCACGAATGTTTTACTTTCACCTTTTTAATTCAGTTGTATATTTCTTTGTTAATAAAAGTCTATGAGATGAGGAGGTTTAGACTGTTGTTATTATTATTTTTTCTTGCTTAGTTCATTTGCACCTATACAAATGACCGCGATTAAAAATTAGTTTATGCTAACCACTAACGTCAGAAAAGAAATTGATCCTTAAAGTACGTGAGACGTCATGAATGATGTCATACAAGAAGAGTGCGAGACCTTGAAGACGCCGTAGGCAGCGTGCCACGTATTCAATGCGTGACAAGATCATGTCAATCGCTTAAACTTTCGATTATTATAATTATTATAACTCTATACCGCGCGAAAACCACCGGCAACGCGACAACTAATCAATGTGAACGCGATCGTTTGTCAATTTATCTTTCTATAAAAATAGTCTTCCAACAATGCAAACGACCCGGCCGGTGGGTGAAATCAGTTCCTTTTTTTCTAAAATATTGAATAATAAACCAAAATGGGAATCGGCCGTATTACACTGGCCATTCCGTGTCCTTCAACTCACTAGTTAAAGTTTTGAACTATCAACAATTAAAAATTGCGTGGATGTAACATTGTCGGGTATTGAAATGCATGTATTTTTGATCAGCTGAATTGTTGTGTCAAAGATGAAGAGACTAACGTGCATTAGAACGGTCGGGTAATTCATCTTTTCTTTTTTCACAACAGTCTTCTCAATACCTATATTATGTTTTCTGCATGAAGCTCTATCATATTTTTTCTTTATTCAACTTTCGATGCACGTCGCCGTTGACAAAACAAACCGTTAACGACTTGACCTGACTTATGGAATTGAAAGCTACGTATCCTCCGCGAACCTCCCTATGTATAAGGTTAGCTTCTGGACTCGCCCTAGTTACGTTAGATTAACGTCTGACGTTTGTGGTTTGCAAAAACTCTCTACTACTTATAGCGTCACAATTTCGGCACCTAGTGTTTTTTAGTAGTTCTGCAGATTATTTCAATCACACTTTGTAATTGGATTTGGTTTGAGTACAACCAATCAAAGAGTCATTGTAGAGTGAGGTTTTATTTTTAAACTTCGACCTCCTCAGTAAGCGAAGCGTGGGAATGCAGATAATAACCCTTCAGAGTATGTTTGCAGGTGTTTTCATGATACTATCTAGGACGATGAAGAAGGGAAGGATAATGGGGGAAATCTGAGAAAGAAGTTGGAACTGGAGGAGATTCGCATAATAAGGTAAACCTAGATGCTCGTTTAATTTTTCAAGTCGACTTAAAACTATTACGCTATCTTGGAGCAAACTGCTTTAAAAACGTTTTCTCACAACGAGCTCTGGGTAAATGGACACTATGATACTATTATGCTCATTTCGTTTTAAAAGCCGACGTTCTACGTGAAATCGAAGACAAAGAAAACGCAGACATTTCCTTGGGAATAGCTGCTGTGAACAGTCTCCGAAGAGACCCCGAGGAGTCTTGTGAGCGTGCAAAACAAATCTTCTCCGACGTCACCCCCCTTGCTTTACAGTTATTCGCCCTGAAACTAATTTAAAAGCAACATTCTTCGCTAGAGAAAAAAAAGGTTGAAAAGAGGGATTTAATTGTGAACGCTGCGAAGAAAGTGTCGATTATTCACCTTGAGACGATTGAAAAAAAATCTCCTAACCTTTTGAACGTGGAAACTTGAGTTGCACATTAAGCAGTTACTTTTTGCCCTACTATAATTTATCTCACTTTTTCCACCAACTTTGTTTTAGCCCAGTCGCTTCTAAAGTTCTACCTCAGTTCAATTTGCCATCGAAAAATTAACTAGGTATTTTTTATATCATACCTTCTATTGTGGTCTCTAGTTCCACTGACCCTGTTACTCATTTACTAATTAATTTCTAATTACAGAGGAATTTACTGGTAGTGTTTAGTTAGGAGAGATTAACTCGCTGCTATATGAATGATTAATTACCCTAGTTATTCTACTATACCTGCGTATGACTCCTCTATCTCAATTGAGTCATTAAAAAAAAAAAATCGTTCTCATATAATTACGATAATATGCGAACCGTTTTAAATTATTATCTTATAATTATGCATAAGTAACAAAAAATTAACGTAATCATTACTGAGGAATATAATCATTGATGCTGCTTTGTGCTGTGTACATGAGTACAATGTTATCTCAATTGAATGGAACAACGACTCTACTATTGGTTTAATGAAGTCTTTGCGTTCAACCATCTATTGTGAAGAGATAATTCACGTTCGATTAGGATCCACTCTGCCGGTAAATTCACTGATAGTCATTATCTCCGTTCTGCTTTGATTGTGTTACCCGAGGGAAACAACAAACGCGTGCGATGATCGTTGAATGGGAAATCTCAAACTGCCTGTTTCAGAAACTACACTCATGAAAACTCGATAACTACTGTTAATGCTGAAATACCGTTGATTGATTTATTATACCTTGATGAGTAACTATAAAGAATAGTCCAGAGGCTTTCATATTTTATCGCGCGGCCAATAAATTGAAAATCCACGGGAATTCAATTAAATGAGGCACTATCCCCTCCCCTTACTTTGACATCTATTTGTAGTACGAATCCGAAATCACTAATAGCAACTTATCATAACAGGACATAGTGGGCAGATATAAAACCCCGTGTTCTCTTAGCTTTTTAATGAGTAAGCTCACTTGCGTGTTGTCTCTTTTGAGTTTCTCATTGGAAATTTATAGAGCAGTTCTGTCGTGATTCCCTGTTGACTCGTTGACTTCACAAACTGTTCTCGCGTCATATTCTGGTTTCGAACTCTCGAAATAAACCGTCGGCATTTTCGGCCTCCTTGTTGAGCTGGGAGTGCATATTTGTGTCTACATTTATCCGTGTGCAAAGGCTAAACGGAAGAAGCTTTTTTAATGCAAAAACATTCGGAATTATCCGTGTCAAAAGATAACGGTGTCAAAAACTTGGTCGGCATATTAAACAGAAATAAAATGTGAGCGTATAATCGTGTCTACAAATATCGGTGTCAAAAGCTTAAAAGCCTATTCTTTTACACAGACGGACAGTTGATGACATGGATAAACGTAGACACGAATAAACGAGCGTCGGAACTCCTTGGGCGCCGTTACAAAGCGAGCGTATAACCGTGTCTACGAGTATTCGTGTCAAAAGCTTATTTTCCAATAGCCTTTTATTCGTGTCTACGAATAACGGCGTCAAAAAAATATCGAAAGGTATGAATCGATCAGGGTCCATGACTCGATAATCGATCTATTGAGCACTATAATGGAACCTCGACAATATATAGTGCCCCTCACATGCCATTTTAGAAGTAACGCGCTCTAGCGGGCTTTTGGTTAAGTAGAAAGTTTACTACTGTTACCGCATGTATCGCTTACGTTTTCTGCTTCTATTTAACCGTTAAACTTGCTGTTTTGCTTGTTAATACTCATTTTACTATAGTTCTATTGAAAATTAGACCATGATATTGCTGAAATGCGCGTACCTAGTTGTGTATTCTAATTCTGCTCTCAATTCCAATGATATTCAAAATAGCCAATCTTCGTAGAGTAACTTATTTAGTCGAGTGCCGAGATATGCCTTAATGTGATATGGAATACTAGACCATGATATTGCTGAAATCCTAGTATCTACATGGTCGATACTTTCAGTAAAGACTAAGAAACAGCCGCTTAACGAGATGCTAGGAACATCCTGATAGCTAATGTGAATAACATAAACATCATTTTCCCACCTCCTAACACGAAACGGCTCCAACTTTCTTTCATTACTTAGGTGGGTAGTGATCCTAGTGTTCATTTATCGCTAACTGATTATATTTGATCTCGCTACTTCGGTCAATTTTCACTCGCATGCACCAGATTAAAATGCTAACGAAGTTAAATATGAGGTAATCAGAAACCAACATCAGTTATAAGAATAACGTATATTTCCTCAACAAACATTTCAACAGAGAATATTTTCATGCATATAGAATTGATCTTCATCCGCCCAACAGCAGTGCTGATAGATTACATTACAATATAAGTGCTGAGATTACCTCTGTTAGCAGTTTTCGTCAGCCTAAGTAAAAACCAAATTTTGCAAATACTTGATGGTAATTTCTCAAACCTTTGTCAGACGTTCTTCATGACGAAAGTTATATTTGGATAGGAACACAAGGATAAACGAACAACACAAAACTCAATCGAATTTCATTACAAGGGTAGGACAATATAACATCCATCATATTATTATTTAACAAAAACTCATATCAACGACCAAGATGGGAAAGCGAAAATCAATAAACTTGAATCGTGATAGATTGGTACGTCGTACCCTTGCTCATTAGAGAATCGCAGCATTGCAGAGAAAAAAAAATATATACTATATATATATATCTACTCAATAAGCACACAGTGCACCAAGCCTAGGTAAAGTTAATCTACAATACGTATCTGTGCAGTTACTACAGAAGGAGAATGAAAGAACTAGGGCGTCTTGCTCAAGAGCGACACTCCCAATATGCGGGTCATAATATTTCAAAAGCACTGCATCTATGTCCTTATTACTTACATGATAACTAATATCGACAGAATTTAGAAGTTCCATGTTTGGATACTTCTGCTCCTCTCTTGGAGCTGTGGGAGTCCTATTGTAATAATAAAACTTATAATCATCTTAGCTTAAATTCTAAATGAATTCGAAGCTCCATGTTTGGATACTTCTGCTCCTCTCTTGGAGCTCTGGGAGTCCTATTGCAATAATAAAACTTATCATCATCTTAGCTTAAATTCTTAACGAATTCAAAGTTCAATGGTTTGAATACTTCTGCTCCTCTCTTGGAGCTGTTGAAGTCCTTTGTAATAATAAAACTTTTCATCTTAGCTTAAATTCTTAACGAATTCGAAGTTCCATGTTTGGATACTTCTGCTCCTCTCTTGGAGCTGTGGGAGTCCTATTGTAATAATAAAACTTATAATCATCTTAGCTTAAATTCTTAACAAATTCGAAGTTCCATGTTTGAATACTTCTGCTCCTCTCTTGGAGCTGTGGGAGTCCTATTGTAATAATAAAACTTATAATCATCTTAGCTTAAATTCTAAATGAATTCGAAGCTCCATGTTTGAATACTTCTGCTCCTCTCTTGGAGCTCTGGGAGTCCTATTGCAATAATAAATCTTATCGTCATCTTAGCTTAAATTCTTAACGAATTCAAAGTTCAATGGTTTGAATACTTCTGCTCCTCTCTTGGAGCTGTGGAAGTCCTTTGTAATAATAAAACTTATCATCATCTTAGCTTAAATTCTTCACGAATTCGAAGTTCCATGTTTGGATACTTCTGCTCCTCTCTTGGAGCTGTGGGAGTCCTATTGTAATAATAAAACTTATCATCTTAGCTTAAATTCTTAACGAATTCGAAGTTCCATGTTTGGATACTTCTGCTCCTCTTTCGGAGCTGTGGGAGTCCTATTGTAATAATAAAACTTATCATCATCTTAGCTTAAATTCTAAACGAATTCGAAGCTCCATGCTTGGATGACTTCTGCTCTTTGAGCGTGTGGATCTAGTCAATAAGCACACAGTGCACTAAGCCTAGGTGAAATTAATCTACAATACGAATCTGTGCAGGTACTACAGAAGGAGAATGAAAGGACTCGGGCGTCTTGCTCAAGAGCGACACTCCCAATATGCGGGTCATAATATTTCAAAAGCACTTCAACTATGTCCTTATTACTTACATAATAACTAATATCGACAGAATTTAGAAGTTCCATGTTTGGATACTTCTGCTCCTCTCTTGGAGCTGTGGGAGTCCTATTGTAATAATAAAACTTATCATCATCTTAGCTTAAATTCTTAACGAATTCGAAGCTCCATGCTTGGATGACTTCTGCTCTTTGAGCAAGGGGATCTAGTCAATTTGCACACAGTGCACTAAGCCTAGGTGAAATTAATCTACAATACGAATCTGTGCAGGTACTACAGAAGGAGAATGAAAGAACTAGGGCGTCTTGCTCAAGAGCGACACTCCCAATATGCGGGTCATAATATTTCATAAGCACTTCAACTATGTCCTTATTACTCACATAATAACTAATATCGACAGAATTTAGAAGTTCCATGTTTGGATACTTCTGCTCCTCTCTTGGAGCTGTGGGAGTCCTATTGTTGTAATAATAAAACTTATCATCATCTTAGCTTAAATTCTTAACAAATTCGAAGTTCCATGTTTGAATACTTCTGCTCCTCTCTTGGAGCTGTGGGAGTCCTATTGTAATAATAAAACTTATCATCATCTTAGCTTAAATTCTAAATGAATTCGAAGCTCCATGCTTGGATGACTTCTGCTCTTTGAGCGTGGGAATCTAGTCAATAAGCACACAGTGCAGTAAGCCTCGGTAAAATTAATCTACAATACGAATCTGTGCAGGTACTACATAAGGAGAATGAAAGAACTAGGGCGTCTTGCTCAAGAGCGACACTCCCAATATGCGGGTCATAATATTTCATAAGCACTTCAACTATGTCCTTATTACTCACATAATAACTAATATCGACAGAATTTAGAAGTTCCATGTTTGGATACTTCTGCTCCTCTCTTGGAGCTGTGGGAGTCCTATTGTTGTAATAATAAAACTTATCATCATCTTAGCTTAAATTCTTAACAAATTCGAAGTTCCATGTTTGAATACTTCTGCTCCTCTCTTGGAGCTGTGGGAGTCCTATTGTAATAATAAAACTTATAATCATCTTAGCTTAAATTCTAAATGAATTCGAAGCTCCATGTTTGAATACTTCTGCTCCTCTCTTGGAGCTCTGGGAGTCCTATTGCAATAATAAATCTTATCGTCATCTTAGCTTAAATTCTTAACGAATTCAAAGTTCAATGGTTTGAATACTTCTGCTCCTCTCTTGGAGCTGTGGAAGTCCTTTGTAATAATAAAACTTATCATCATCTTAGCTTAAATTCTTCACGAATTCGAAGTTCCATGTTTGGATACTTCTGCTCCTCTCTTGGAGCTGTGGGAGTCCTATTGTAATAATAAAACTTATCATCTTAGCTTAAATTCTTAACGAATTCGAAGTTCCATGTTTGGATACTTCTGCTCCTCTTTCGGAGCTGTGGGAGTCCTATTGTAATAATAAAACTTATCACCATCTTAGCTTAAATTCTAAACGAATTCGAAGCTCCATGCTTGGATGACTTCTGCTCTTTGAGCGTGTGGATCTAGTCAATAAGCACACAGTGCACTAAGCCTAGGTGAAATTAATCTACAATACGAATCTGTGCAGGTACTACAGAAGGAGAATGAAAGGACTCGGGCGTCTTGCTCAAGAGCGACACTCCCAATATGCGGGTCATAATATTTCAAAAGCACTTCAACTATGTCCTTATTACTTACATAATAACTAATATCGACAGAATTTAGAAGTTCCATGTTTGGATACTTCTGCTCCTCTCTTGGAGCTGTGGGAGTCCTATTGTAATAATAAAACTTATCATCATCTTAGCTTAAATTCTTAACGAATTCGAAGCTCCATGCTTGGATGACTTCTGCTCTTTGAGCAAGGGGATCTAGTCAATTTGCACACAGTGCACTAAGCCTAGGTGAAATTAATCTACAATACGAATCTGTGCAGGTACTACAGAAGGAGAATGAAAGAACTAGGGCGTCTTGCTCAAGAGCGACACTCCCAATATGCGGGTCATAATATTTCATAAGCACTTCAACTATGTCCTTATTACTCACATAATAACTAATATCGACAGAATTTAGAAGTTCCATGTTTGGATACTTCTGCTCCTCTCTTGGAGCTGTGGGAGTCCTATTGTTGTAATAATAAAACTTATCATCATCTTAGCTTAAATTCTTAACAAATTCGAAGTTCCATGTTTGAATACTTCTGCTCCTCTCTTGGAGCTGTGGGAGTCCTATTGTAATAATAAAACTTATCATCATCTTAGCTTAAATTCTAAATGAATTCGAAGCTCCATGCTTGGATGACTTCTGCTCTTTGAGCGTGGGAATCTAGTCAATAAGCACACAGTGCAGTAAGCCTCGGTAAAATTAATCTACAATACGAATCTGTGCAGGTACTACATAAGGAGAATGAAAGAACTAGGGCGTCTTGCTCAAGAGCGACACTCCCAATATGCGGGTCATAATATTTCATAAGCACTTCAACTATGTCCTTATTACTCACATAATAACTAATATCGACAGAATTTAGAAGTTCCATGTTTGGATACTTCTGCTCCTCTCTTGGAGCTGTGGGAGTCCTATTGTTGTAATAATAAAACTTATCATCATCTTAGCTTAAATTCTTAACAAATTCGAAGTTCCATGTTTGAATACTTCTGCTCCTCTCTTGGAGCTGTGGGAGTCCTATTGTAATAATAAAACTTATCATCATCTTAGCTTAAATTCTAAATGAATTCGAAGCTCCATGCTTGGATGACTTCTGCTCTTTGAGCGTGGGGATCTAGTCAATAAGCACACAGTGCACTAAGCCTAGGTGAAATTAAAGTACAATACGAATCTGTGCAGGTAATACAGAAGGAGAATGAAAGAACTAGGGCGTCTTGCTCAAGAGCGACACTCCCAATATGCGGGTCATAGTATTTCAAAAGCACTTCAACTATGTCCTTATTACTTACATAATAACTAGTATGAACAGAATTTAGAAGTTCCATGTTTGGATACTTCTGCTCCTCTCTTGGAGCTGTGGGAGTCCTATTGCAATAATAAAACTTATCATCATCTTAGCTTAAATTCTTAACGAATTCGAAGTTCCATGTTTGAATACTTTTGCTCTTCTCTTGGAGCTGTGGGAGTCCTATTGTAATAATAAAACTTATCATCATCTTAGCTTAAATTCTAAATGAATTCGAAGCTCCATGCTTGGATGACTTCTGCTCTTTGAGCGTGGGAATCTAGTCAATAAGCACACAGTGCCGTAAGCCTCGGTGAAATTAATCTACAATACGAATCTGTGCAGGTACTACATAAGGAGAATGAAAGAACTAGGGCGTCTTGCTCAAGAGCGACGCTCCCAATATGTGGGTCATAATATTTCAAAAGCACTTCAACTATGTCCTTATTACTTACATAAAAACTAATATCAACAGAATTTAGAAGTTCCATGTTTGGATACTTCGGCTCCTCTCTTGGAGCTGTGGGAGTCCTATTGTAATAATAAAACTTATCATCTTAGCTTAAATTCTAAATGAATTCGAAGCTCCATGCTTGGATGACTTCTGCTCTTTGAGCGTGGGGATCTAGTCAATAAGCACACAGTGCACTAAGCCTAGGTGAAATTAAAGTACAATACGAATCTGTGCAGGTAATACAGAAGGAGAATGAAAGAACTAGGGCGTCTTGCTCAAGAGCGACACTCCCAATATGCGGGTCATAGTATTTCAAAAGCACTTCAACTATGTCCTTATTACTTACATAATAACTAGTATGAACAGAATTTAGAAGTTCCATGTTTGGATACTTCTGCTCCTCTCTTGGAGCTGTGGGAGTCCTATTGCAATAATAAAACTTATCATCATCTTAGCTTAAATTCTTAACGAATTCGAAGTTCCATGTTTGAATACTTTTGCTCTTCTCTTGGAGCTGTGGGAGTCCTATTGTAATAATAAAACTTATCATCATCTTAGCTTAAATTCTAAATGAATTCGAAGCTCCATGCTTGGATGACTTCTGCTCTTTGAGCGTGGGAATCTAGTCAATGAGCACACAGTGCACTAAGCCTAGGTGAAATTAATCTACAACACGAATCTGTGCAGGTACTACAGAAGGAGAATGAAAGGACAAGGGCGTCTTGCTCAAGAGCGACACTCCCAATATGTGGGTCATAATATTTCAAAAGCACTTCTACTATGTCCTTATTACCTACATAATAACTAATATCGACAGAATTTAGAAGTTCCATGTTTGGATACTTCTGCTCCTCTCTTGGAGCTGTGGGAGTCCTATTGTTGTAATAATAAAACTTATCATCATCTTAGCTTAAATTCTTAACAAATTCGAAGTTCCATGTTTGAATACTTCTGCTCCTCTCTTGGAGCTGTGGGAGTCCTATTGTAATAATAAAACTTATCATCATCTTAGCTTAAATTCTAAATGAATTCGAAGCTCCATGCTTGGATGACTTCTGCTCTTTGAGCGTGGGAATCTAGTCAATAAGCACACAGTGCAGTAAGCCTCGGTGAAATTAATCTACAATACGAATCTGTGCAGATACTACATAAGGAGAATGAAAGAACTAGGGCGTCTTGCTCAAGAGCGACACTCCCAATATGTGGGTCATAATATTTCAAAAGCACTTCAACTATGTCCTTATTACTTACATAAAAACTAATATCAACAGAATTTAGAAGTTCCATGTTTGGATACTTCGGCTCCTCTCTTGGAGCTGTGGGAGTCCTATTGTAATAATAAAACTTATCATCTTAGCTTAAATTCTAAATGAATTCGAAGCTCCATGCTTGGATGACTTCTGCTCTTTGAGCGTGGGGATCTAGTCAATAAGCACACAGTGCACTAAGCCTAGGTGAAATTAAAGTACAATACGAATCTGTGCAGGTAATACAGAAGGAGAATGAAAGAACTAGGGCGTCTTGCTCAAGAGCGACACTCCCAATATGCGGGTCATAGTATTTCAAAAGCACTTCAACTATGTCCTTATTACTTACATAATAACTAGTATGAACAGAATTTAGAAGTTCCATGTTTGGATACTTCTGCTCCTCTCTTGGAGCTGTGGGAGTCCTATTGCAATAATAAAACTTATCATCATCTTAGCTTAAATTCTTAACGAATTCGAAGTTCCATGTTTGGATACCGCTGCTCCTCTCTTGGTGCTTTGGGAGTCCTATTGTTATAATAAAACTTATCATTATCTTAGCTTAAATTCTAAATGAATTCGAAGCTCCATGCTTGGATGACTACTGCTCTTTGAGCGTGGGGATCTAGTCAATAAGCACACAGTGCACTAAGCCTAGGTGAAATTAAACTACAATACGAATCTGTGCAGGTAATACAGAAGGAGAATGAAAGAACTAGGGCGTCTTGCTCAAGAGCGACACTCCCAATATGCGGGTCATAGTATTTCAAAAGCACTTCAACTATGTCCTTATTACTTACATAATAACTTATTTCGACAGAATTTAGAAGTTCCATGTTTGGATACTTCTGCTCCTCTCTTGGAGCAGTGGGAGTCCTATTGTAATAATAAAACTCATCATCATCTTAGCTCAAATTCTTAACAAATTCGAAGCTCCATGTTTGGATGACTTCTACTCTTTGAGTGTGGGGATCTAGTCAATAAGCACTCAGTGCACTAAGCCTGGGTAAAATCAATCTACTATTTCACCTGGTCTCAAGTGGAATCGTCTGAGTAGTGTTTAACCATTACGTTTCCCGGCCGTAGAAACGTATTGGTTTCACATTACCCTGAGGATGCCAGAATGGGAGCAGGTCGTCAGTCAGAGATATTGAACTAAAATTCAAAACCTATTTCAAGTACTACGCCCAATGAGCCTAACAATATTATCGAACTAAGTATTGTAGTCTTAGCAAATCTAGTACTTAATTATTGAGTTGAGAAATCTTTTCGTGATCCTCAATAATTGATATTGTGCAACTGTATGCTTAGTGGTGCAATAAAGAAGTTATCTAGGCTCGAATGAATTATCCATGAATTAACCCCATATTGCAATAATCAAAGCCTCAGTTTCAATCTAGACCTAGGTTAATTCTACTGGACACCAGTGCTTAACCTACGGTTATAGAACTAGCAAATAATGGTGCTACTTCAGAAACTGTCGGGCGTTGATAGGTCCACTCCATTGTTGGATGGAATAGCCACACATGTTCATCTTCCGTATTCGGTTTTTTCACTACAGCAGATCAAGGGCGCCAATTTTCTTGAAACACCTTTTCACTCTTTCTTCGTGCCTTTTCATGAGCAGTTGAGAAGGCATCTGAAATATCAATGATTTACACACGTGTATGACTACAGGCTAATTTCAATTACCAATATCAAAAAATGTACACCAACAGACGTGGCAGAGCTCAATGAGCTTGTGTTCAAGCGTCCCATCTCAAAATAATACGTATACACATATATATATAGCATAATTACATATATTTAGCATTACTATGCTTGACTTGCGATTTTTTATGTGTTGTATGCTGGCGTTCAGCTCCAGTTATTCCGATCAGGTTCCTTTTTTTTTAAAGGGTTACTATCCAGGTGGGTTTTTTAATTGAGTGCATCCAGTCAGTAGTTACAGCCCCAGATCCAGAGAAATGCCAGAAAACGTGATCCGGAAAAACAGCAAGTTTTGACTTTGTGAGTTTATAACATGTAGAAAAAATGCTCAATTGTTTATATTTTTTATGTCAGTTTGTTCATCATAGTGCTCGTTTTTTTGTTTGTTCACTTGCTGTTTGTTCATCTGCCAATGAGGGCCAAGCGTCAATTTCTTTGGCATTCTGATATGGCGGGAAGAGAAGAAAGTGTAACAAAAACGTGATGCCGATTTTCACATTTTTGGGGTTTTTCGAGCACCTTTCCCCACCACGTCAAGAAAGAAAATATAAACATTATTGCACATGAAACTACTTAGCCAGAGCTTTCCAAAAATAATAGAAAATTTGTTCTACATGACTTAATAAGGGAGCTATCAATGTTTTATGGACCTTTGTTTGAAACCTTTAACTTCTAAACAAAAAATGATTCTTCATAGTTTGTAGACTCAAACAGTTGGACTTTGAGTCTAGTTCACGCGATCAAAGGTTGGTATTGACTGTAATAAAAGTATTATACTTTTTATGCCGTGTTTCTAAAAAAAAGGGCAAAAAATAAGTTTTTGGCATACGTACGGTTGTAGAAAAAACTACGTGAGTCATAGAATTCTTGTTAAAAGATTTGAATTCAGCATTAACCTTTCAACAAATAGCATGGTTTTGAGGGCCAAATCATTTAATTGTCATCCACTAACGTCTTGTGGCGTTCTACAATTTTGTTAGGGTTCTCTCATTCAATGTAATTGCAGATATGCTTGAGAAAATCATAACTCATTATCATTTGAGAAAAAAAGAACGAGTGAATTTGTGCATTTCAGTTAACAACAATGGTGTAGTAGATTATTTGAGTTTTGTAAGGGATCAATGGAATCAAAGCATGCGGTATGATGTCCAAAGGTCCCTTATCAGTGGATAGATTATTCCAAACGTTCACTCACTCTCAATCAACATAATAACATTGAAATTAGTTGGGTAATAATTATATTTTAATTATAATTATATATTGTACAGTTGTTTATTATTATTTCGCTTCAATAATGATTTGTGATAGTTATTATTTCGAACATTTCTGAACAATCCCACCGAAAAACAGATGGTAACTATAGGGGAAAACTCCGTAGCAACTATTGTAATTTTAATCAATTTTATTTTTCTTAATTTTCTAATTAAAAGCAGAATTAAGAAAAATAAGATTGATTAAAATTACAATAGTTGCTATGGAGTTTTCCCCTATAGTTACCATCTGTTTTTGGTGGGATTGTTCAGAAATGTTCGAAATAATTACTATCACAAATCATTATTGAAGCGAAATAATAATAAACAACTGTACAATCATTTGCAGCGTTTTTTATTGGATATTCAGATTCTACATGCCTTGAAACGTAAAACATCAAATTTAATTTTGAGGGGGGTTAGAATTTTTTTTTTCTTGGGTGATTATAATAAACTAAAAATACAACTCATTTGATTTTCGTATCTGTTGGGAGAGCACTTTTGAAAATCTCTCCAAAGGGAGATTAAAACGCCCTCCTTCTCAATTAGACTTTGGATGAAAATAACCTAACAATTAAAAAAATGATTGTAGAATACGCACGTAAGTGTAAGACGAAGGCTTGATTCCTTGACGTACACGTGCAAGTTTCAAGTACGACAGCATCAGAGCAGGTTAAATTATCAACTTCCAACATTTTGGCTACGCCTACTAACCACTGTTGAACCAAGAATACTGCAAGAACACAAGAAAGAATTAGTAATGATAATAGGGACGCTAGGATGCAAAAACGAATACGAGGAAATTATTGCAACTCACTCAATTCACGATCGTTGCAACTCAATGGCACAATCTGCTTTCAGCAAAGTGTTTCAGTTGACAAACCTAATTTACTGTAAATCAAGCTCAAGAGTTGATATATAGTGGAAGCATTTTCCATGAATTCAAGCGCTTAATGAACTAACTAGGTAATCCATTTCCAATCACATCGCCTGCGACGCTGCTTTGCTGAAAACGACTATGGCGATTATCGTTCAAGTCGTTGAGTTTTTATAATATATATTATGTTTCACCGAGAGGTTTTTCTTGCTTCAAGCGACTACGGTCTTAATCGTGTTAGTTGTAATCGTGAGCACGCACAACGGCTGTACGTACCTAGGTCGGTCACATTAAAAAAAATTTAAAATTGATAAGCTGTTACATGATGAGTTACTTCTAGTAAATTCTAGTGAAAGTGAATAGTACTCGTATAGCTCGCCGAACGGCTTGCACCTGACGTGAAAATCGCCACGCCTAAACAAGCGACCAACTAAGTAGCAACATACTAACGATAATCGCAGCAGTCGTCCCAAGCAAAACAGTCTCACCGTAGACGAATGGAAAACGCGTACGACAGTATGATGAAAACAGAAAAATAGCAGACTGAAACTGGCTATTCCAAATCCTAATAGGTACGGCAACACAGGTTTTATCTTCTGTAATGTAGTTACGGATGTTATATGGCGTCGCGTCCATCGACGTGCAAGGTGCAAGTGATCGCCCATTCTGACTTAACCTCAAATATACTGGAGCTTGCGCAAGCACGTGGCAGTCTTTTGGAAATACTTATCGATACAACAACATCGATATGTGACGTATTTAGTTCCATACAACAATATTGATATGCATCTATGTGGTCAACTGCATCTCCAACACCGACAAAATACCTAATAACGTTCTGTAAAAATCATTTTACAGCGTAATAGAGGAAGCCGTCGTTTCCTCACTGCGTTATTGCAGAGTTGATGAGAGCTATAGGTAGTAGATTCCTCGTGCGATGTTAAGCTATCGATCCTAGCTAGTATCGATAGCTTGAACATAATCGTCAAGGAAAAAACCTTATCACCATGAGCATTTTTATTTTTAATTTACATAACCTCACATTACATTACACGCCTAGGCCTACGGATTATTTTCAAATAATTGAATACCCAAAGGAAAAAAATCATCACTCTAGACTCTACTACACTCTCAAGATTTTTTTCCTTTTCTGTACTTGCGAACAAGTTAAATGTTAGTTTCAATCATAACTATCATGCGCATTCTGAGGAAATGAATGCGACATAATAAATATCGTCGCTACTCTAGTTATGTGTGTGCCCAAACACAATAGGTACTTTTAGATCATGGCAATAAAAATAAATAACCACCAAAGTTGGATTAATCTAATTGTAGTAAACTGTATGTATGTAGGTACTTACCTATTAGGTATGTTACCGATGAACACACGAAACACTCGTAACAGCACTCAGATTGTAATAAATTTAATATACAATAGAAACGGATAATGGATGTTTCTTCGATAGAACCGATATTTTATGAGATGCTATGAGAAAACTGAAAGAAGGGCGATAACTTCTGGATATAGCGGAATGACAGTGGCCCATATTAAACAATGTAGACCATGTGCATTTGTTCTTGATTTAGCAAAAATTACCCATACATACAAACTACCTTGGGAAGACACCATCACAATTTCCCTTAAAATTGCTCATTGTTATCGTTTTGATGGTAGAGTGAAAAAACAATAGACATGCTAAGATGTTCATATTTTTCTTATTTATTTCAAATTTGTTATGATGACAGATGATAATGCGTATATCAATAACAGAAATGCGATATTCTCTGTTTCCGTTGCCCCCGAAAAGATGAAAAAATTGTTAAGTTGATAATGACTCGTGTGCGTATTGTATATTTCTCAATATAGTACAAACGCTGGAGATTGGACTGACTGGCACATTACACAGGGAATACCTAGTAGGTAAAAGGATTAATTTGATTGACTGAGCACCTACCAACCGGTCCATCTTTCGGTTTATCCATCTTTTTTTGAGCTGACTACGTCTTGCAAAAATGACCAGATTAAATTCATTTATAAACAACAATTCAGTGCTCTAGTGTGGCTAAAAAGAACTTGTGGCTACTTCAATTTGACAACCTTTTGTCAGCATCTCGCCATCAATTGTAAGGTTGATTGGTCATCGATTTTTCTGGTATAGGATTTTTTCCAAGATTATAAGTAAATTTATATACCTATATAGATAGATAAAAAGATGGCCCAAGGGAGAGAACAAATACTATTATAAAGGTACCTTCCGCCTTTGGGATTTAGTCATTTCACTAAATCCAATCTATTTAATACACGAATAGTCCATTTCTTCAACTGTCATTTGGCTGCAGTTCATCAAAATAAATAAATAAACTCGATCATTTTGAGGAGCTGTATGTTTATAACCCATGGTTCTAGAAAAATATTTAGCACTTTAATACCTGTAATGTAATTAATCTGTTATAAAAAAAACGCTGCAAATGATTGTAGAGTGGTTTATTATTCCTTCGCTTCAATAATGATTAAGATTATCCATTTGTGATAGTAATAATTCCGACCATTTGTGAACGTTCCCACCGAAAAA
Organism: Tupiocoris notatus; assembly: GCA_037159825.1. Taxonomy (NCBI): domain Eukaryota; kingdom Metazoa; phylum Arthropoda; class Insecta; order Hemiptera; family Miridae; genus Tupiocoris; species Tupiocoris notatus. Next base: position 906,578 of record JASJUZ010000125.1, on the reverse strand, counting down.
CAGCTTGGTAACTATACCTAGGGAAAAACTCCGTAGCAACTATTGTAATTATAATAATTTTTATTTTTCTTAATTTCCTAATAATTAAAAGCTAATTTTTTTGTCCAACGGTACAGCTGGAGAGAGTGTTCGACGAGCAATCCAACGAGTATAGAACGAGTAAAGAACTCTCGAGTTATAATCTGATGCAAAATTTCGGAAAATCTAGGCTAGTAATGTAATTCAACAATTGGGCCGTTGTGAGACCGAAATTGATTTTTGATGAAAATTTCAAGAAAATAGCTTGCAGTTTGGCCGGTAAAGTGTTGACGGCGTACGGCGAACAGACAGAATTTTTTTTTATTGGATATTTGGATTCTACATGCCTTGAAACGTAAAACATCTAATTTTGAGGGGGGTTAGGAATAAATTGTCTTGGGCGATTACGATGGGTAATAATTGAATAATAATTCATTAACAAACCTTCATTTCTCGAGTTCATGAAAACGTTAATAGTGCTGAGATCTCACGGCTGACTGGTGAAACGTTCAACTAAGTTGCCACAAAATATTATCGGGATCAAATTACCGAGAAGGTAAAGCTCACTAGTTAATAATAGACAATTCAAGCGTCGTTTCGTCATTACCCTCATATAAAACGCAGCAGTATTGAATTATTTATAGAAGTTTAGCCAGATGAATCTAAAACTATATTTATTTCTATTAATTGCAGTTTCCTTCGGCAGAAACTAAGTTTCGAGGTGAGGGAAACAGAATCGGCCATTTTTGATCTAACCGTCTTACGTACAAGCGTTCTTTCAATCTCATCGATCAGCCACTATCGATTGTAGCCAAGTCGAGTTCGAGATTGGATACCGTTGACCGAATCCGTCTTTTGACACGGATATTCGTAGACACGAATATACAGTCAATTGAAACGAAGTCACTTTCTGCCTTTGCACATCGATATCATTGGACACCGATATTCGTTGTATTTCATCATCTGCTAACGTATAATCGTGTCTACAAATATTCGCGTCCAAACGTAAAGTTTTGTAGTGTCGTATATTCGTGTCAAAGATTATCGATGTGCAAGGTAGCCGAACACTCTTTTGACACGGATAACTGTAGACACAAATATATAGGAATCTCGAAAAATTCTTTTGACATGGATAATTGTAGACACCGATATACACATGATATTTCAACGAATTCGTAGCCTCTTTTGACACGGATAACTGTAGACACAAATAAATAGCTAGTTTGAAAAATCTTTTTTGACATGGATAAATGTAGACACCGTTATACACACCCGTTGAGCTCGTCAGTTCTACGAATGATTTTTCACTATTGATATTTGGTCGTTCAGTCCGCTATGGGCGACTTGTTAAATAAAACACTGAGGATGAAGTGAACGTTTTTTATTGATGGTATCCCGGCATTGCGTTGGTGAAAAATTTACTCCGCAGGGGAGCGCGAGGTAGGAGAACGTCCAGCAAATCGATCGTCGTCCAGCTGAGGTCTCCGAATTGCGGGATTACAAAAATCCGATATTCCTGATACTCATGCATACCAAAGGCCATTCTCTTCGGCAGGTTCAAAATCCGCCTTCTATTGATTGCCGGTTTGTTCTATTGAAATACCCCAGCGTTCCTGCGATATTCATTTGAGCAAAACAACATTTTTGCGCATAAATTTTGTCTCTCGTCATTTTATGGGAGCAGACAGTATTTTAATTTTTATTCTCCCACGAATATTTGGCACGGATCATCAGTCAGATGCCTATATAAGTTGAAAATAAACTCACTCGACCGCCGTAATATTTTCTTCCTTTTGCGCAGAATGATTTTGCACACTGTCCACGGAGTAATTTACTACCGTCCGGAATAAGGGAAATGTAAGCCCACCCAAAAAAGAAATGGTCGGCCCCATCACCATAAAAGACCGGAGAATTTTATTGTTGTTTGTGTAAGAAAGGAGGATAGAGTCGAATCGTAAGGGAGCGTAATGTACGTTCGAACGCATAGTACAACAGCGCGTATACGGGGGCAAAATCCTGTGTGCGGTGGAAATGGCTTCGAGGCCTATTGTTGAAACGCGTAGGAGCAGCCTGAACGCACAAACAGTTCCCATGATTGACTACGAGAAAAAAATCGGGATTTATTTTGTGAGAATAACAACAAAAACGGTAAAAGCAGTCGAGGAAAATAGAATGATGCGGGTAAAGTCTGCCTGAGGTGATGCTTCAGCCTTTTCAAAGCTTCTCTACTGTTATGAGTTTGCGGCACGATTGCGTGTGTTTCCTTGTCCGCCGATCTAACTGGGAATCCATTTGCTCTGGGAGATGGGACGTGATGCTGTAGGATTGCTGCCCATTTAAAAGAAAAATGACACGGCGATTCGATTATCGCTAACTGCCTCATCCAGTTTCAGAATATGAATCGGTAGGTGCGTGTTATACAATTTTTAGAGAAGATGAAGGTCAGAAAATTTCATTTGTAATTATACTGTGTGAACCAGGGACGTATATTCATACTCCTCAGATCGATTTTAGAGCTTTTTTCTTACATAAATATCTTAGGAACCAATCAGCTCAGATTTTTACGATTACGACCTGGTTAAAATGAAACAGTACCTAGGATGTATTTTCCCTCACTACTGTTAATTTCGCTTTACTCTAAAGCAAAGGCACTTTGTTGAAAGTATATAGCAAGTGAAAAATTATGGTAGATTTCATAGTAGAACATTTTTATGCGCCCGACTCGATTATTTTTCTATACATTTTGCAAAACTTCTTTGTCCTATAATCCCTCTCTTCATTAATTTACCAGCTAACTGTCCTTTTCGAACGATAATAATTGTATCGCAAGTACCTTATTTCATTTCTATTTCATCCAGAAGAATAGAGATAATTATTATAGAGGTAAAGAATATTATAATATACAATTTGGAACATTAATTTCCTAGGACGTCAATGGTAGGTACTTATAGGAGACCAGTGGTTTTATTCAATTAGACCGATCTGTATAGTTATTGGAGACGTCTTGCCTGCCTAAGTACGCTTAATAAACCGCCAGAAGTTTTACCTCGATCAAAAAAAATATTTGAACTAAAAATTCGATTAAATACGCAATAATATATTCGCCCACTTAATAGAACCGCTTAATAAGACACGTTGCGGCTTGAAAGGAAGTTCTTAAGCTTTTTAGGAATTATATTTTAACAAACTAGAACCCTTGATTTGGAACGATGTCTAACCAAGGATTACTACTCATATTACGAGTACAAGCTATAGGCTATCCAATACGGGAATGAGCAGAATAAATTTTTCATCGAATGAGAAAAACTGCGCAGGGTAGTTCGATTTAAAAACCGCAGTCAGATTAGTTGGACTAACAGTAAACCGGGATTACTATCGGATATTGGAAATTCTCCGTTGTTTACGATAGCGGAAAACCGCCGAGAATGAAGTAGCTGCCCCTGGGAACTCACCCTGTCGTGAATGTGCATATCAGGTAGAGCAATAACGGATCTCTGCCGATACATATAGCTTTTGAGAAGCTTCGATATTGTTGTGGAGCCCGGAAATATCCACACTTCTAGTAAACCAATACAACTGATTCGAGTGGCAACTTTATGTGTGAGCTTTGCGTCAACCTACTGTTGTAAGCTCTCTAAGGTCTCTAAGCACTTATCCAGTTTGCTGAGGAATGAAGTTTTTGTTGCCGGATTTCATGCTTGAAGTAATGCTAAACCCCAGCAGATTGTGGGCTTTTTTACTCCCATGTGTACGTAGTAAATTGAAGAATTATGATTGTCTGGGAAGTCGAATTCAAAACGGAGTTGACAATTGCACAGTACTGTACTCAAAAACACTTTCTGAAAAAGTGTCAGTCCGTCCGTGTGTTTATCTGTCTGTGTGCTCGTCTGTCCTCGTCGGTTTCAATGTATGTGTAAAAAAGTAACATAATTATATCGTCGTATCTACCTGAAAAACCATTTAAATTCGATGCAGTATTTTCAGTAAATGTTCTCTCCGGTACTCAACATGTACTCCCGATGTATAAGGATTAAATAATGTTCATCATGACAAGCGGATGACGTTTGATTTTTATCACTGACCCACACACCGTACTTCCATGTTATGAACTTCTTTCGCCGGTATGTGCTACTGGCAGGAAAAATCATTCATAATTGGTTATACCTGTTATCGACTCAAACGTGGAAGTACTGTGTTGTGTATACACACCACTGGTTTGAAATAATGGTTGTGTGGAGGGAGACAAAATTGGCGACACTTTTTCCATGTAGGTACCTGATGGACCATCATCTGAAGATGCCGAATGGTTGAAATATCTTGGCTAATAAAAAAGCCATGGAGAAAGAGTCACCAAGTTTGTTCCCTCTCACCCCAATAAATATGTGACAAATGCGACGAATAGAAGAATTTTCAATCGCAATGTTTCTCAAATTAGGAACTCTGGCTGACGTTATGAATTGTAATTCCATTTTCAACCAACTAACCAGCCTGATGGACTTGTGACTCAAAATGCAAATAGTGTAGGCAAACCTCAAACCCACCACAACAAGAAACATTCCAGTGTCCAATAAACCTTAAAATCCGAAAAGTTGAACGTCTCGTGTGAAACATCCATTAGAACTTGGTCTGGCCACATTTGGCAAATGATTGTGAGGGGTTGAGAGGGGTCATTTGGGCGCTGGCGTCACGTCGTCACGTGACAGTCTCGTTTCAATCGTTCGAACTTCTCCCGGTGCAACAGCTTCTGCTGTACTCTCCGTGAGGTCGTTTTTGTGCCGATTATTGATGCGTAGCGAGAAACCCCAAGCAGCACGCTGGTTAGAGTGCATCGTGGAAATGGAGGGTTGTAGTAGCACTAACACGATCAAATTTTAGGTGATTGCTTTCTGAATCATCTTTCCAACTTAGTTGATTCGGCCTCATCTCATCCATCACTGATCAACTCGCTATCGCAACCGTAGGGTGCGGTTTCATTACGCAGCAGGACAAGTTCATTGGTCGACCGATACCGTCGTGGAAGTTATTTGATTTCAACATGACGTCAAGTGATGACAATTGTACTATGGCAATTGATAGTTTATATTTGGACTACGGCATAGCACGCCATTTACGAAGCGGGTTACACTTTATCAATATTCATTCAATCAATGGCTGGAATATCGTATCGACTTATACACGCCTAGCTACGATAACGTACCTGATAAATTTTATCAGGCCACAAAAGAAGTAGGGAGCAAACTGACTACTAATGTACAATTTTTGAGAGGAAAAGGAAAGCAAATTGCCTTCAAACTACATGGTTTTTTCTTCGATCGTGAATCGCAAAATAACCAGCAAATAAATTTTACCCACTAGGTAAATAAAATTCAAATTTTTGTGAAGTCACATTGGTGAATCCGATAATTAGTTCATAAAATTTGTCATTCGCTGAAATCGGGGAGAATTTTCAGTGAAAAGCGTATAACATGAGACTTTTACTATTTATCTCATTTAATACTGAACTCATAATTAATATTTCTTGTCTAGGCGTTGAGTGTGGATGCTTGGCATTGTTGAACATGATGTGTGCGGGTGTTGTACTCTTGTTAACTGTAGTGGCTTATATAGCTCGTTACAAGCGGCTACAGCTACATATTATGTACATCATTTTCAATATTGTATATTTTTACGCTCATTGACTCAATTTGTTAACCGTTGCTAACTTTGCTATTGTAGCCTAAAAAAAGGGTTTTATCTAGTATTTCAGCAGATTTCAGCAGTTGAAATGAAAACGCACGTTTCATGGTCGAAACTGCATACCAATGATACGGAATAAACCCTCATTGAATCACCTGGAAAAATAGATGATCAAGATTATTTCAAGTACCACAATTTCCTTTTATTATGTGTTTCGGGAGCATTATGAACTCAATGAGCACTCATCAGGGTTACGACTTTGAGATGAAATGATCGATCCCCTCGTTCATTGTACACGAAATAATTGTGACAAAATTCTTCTATTCAATGGCCATGGGAAATAGTTTATAACCCGAGGACGGTGCGCTAATACACTAATGGTAGTGACATTAGACGCTAAATTGCTCATCCGGGTGGAAAGAGCGTGGTGGAGGGAGAAACGGCATGGGAGAAGGTCCTTTAGACGAGTCTAATGATTCATGACTGACGCCCATTGTTAATGTGGCACGACTCGGCGTTGGATTGAACGAAACGAAGGCAAACGTGATGGTGACGAGGGGCGTACGACTGGAATGACGGGCAACACCGCACTTTGCTTTGAAAGGAATCTGCTATCATAGGAAGCCTCGGGTTGGGAGGGAGTGTCGGTAGTAATGAATCCATTGTTCTGTTCTGTATTGACTAAAACGGCTTGAGGATAACACAGTGGATTGTCGAAATTCGTAGCGTAAAATGCATTGATAAAAACAACACACGCACGTAGTAACACGTAGCGAAATAGAATGGAGGATCTTCGATACTTTCGCACTGACACGATCGAATCAAATCTAAATGGTGTGTCTCACTTCGGAACAGGTGATTTTTTTAATGCGGAATTATGATATACAAGAATTAATGGAGAGGAAAGATGTAGGGTGAGCCACAGAGCTTGGAAAACGATCTACCAGGTGTCTTCAGAGATTGAACTAAGATGATTCCTATCCCGATGTATAAATACCACCCAAGTTCGCAGTGCTAAATGTGACTGTGTAGAAATATTGGGATCGAGTGGAACACTGGATAAGAGTTCATTCATAATCAGTCGCTTCTCTACTCGCGCATATAACCCCGTTTCTGGCTAGAATGACCAAAAATCATTGACACTATTCAATTTAATTTCCAAGCATTAGATAGGTATAAACTACCTTCTTGAGTGAGATCACGTCCTCCGGTACAAAAAAAAAAAAAAAAAAAAAAAAAAAAATCCCCTCCAAATTTTTGTAGTTCCAATGCTGAGATGGTAAAATGCTAAATCTTTTAACGACGAAGGTTAAAGAACGTGAACACGTTTCTCTGTGTAGAAGATCGTTCTGCAGTATTATTCTCATCCCATCTCAGAGTCTTTAAGACGGGCTTGTTTCCATGACGGCGGCTTATAATTAAAACCCACCACTGAACGGAACAGCTCCGCTGGTAATCCGTTTATAAATATTTATTATAAATTAAGAGGGCCTTCTCCCACTCTTCAGTTCCCGATATGACGAGGGTCGTTGAAACGCAGTCGATGAGGACGCACCTCATTGATTCCTCGATTTTTCCTCAGCTTCCCCAAAGCGTATTGAAATAGATACGATCTCATTTGGTTCATTTAAGTTTTATTAATACACAGAAGAAAGGTTTTTTGAGATTTTTTTCATTCCATCATAGCTCTTGAAATTACCCAAAAAGCAAGCAGTCGTTTTCTTGATGTTAATATTGAATTTATGCAGGTATTCGGTGATAAATGATCTATTTTGAAGTAGTATATAAGTAGGTTAGGAAAGCTGAAAATATGTAGATGATGATGGCCCTTGGAGTGCTCATCAGCCTAAAAGTTAAGAGCTTTCATGATATAACTCCTATCCTTTGATATTGCCAAGGCCATTTCATTTTTCAAGCTAAATATTCCAGCGATTCCAGGCTAGGAAGACATTATAACTCATCAAAAATTCACTTTTGGTACAACTCCAACATTATTATGCATCTGACGGCTTCCCAGAGTTAGGAATAATTTAATTGACAAGGAGAGAAGGAGATACTGCAAGTTACTGATTTTCTAGAGCTGATCATCAAATTCAAACATTCACATGGCTTTGTACGAGTGAAGATACGAGGGCTCGTACTATTACTAGTTAAAAATAATTGTTAGATGAAACAAACTTACCTAAAAGTGACCTACGGTCTCCTCTAGTCTTATATACAACTCTTCTAAGCTTGTTTGTGCGTGGGTACTGACTACGGCGTACTTAAATTGGTAAATTTAAATATACGATGTCATTGACTGAAAGCCTCACACTATCTCTCTAATTTCTAGCGTTGAACTTGATAAACTTATTCGCCCTTTAACATAGTGGGACAGTGAAGAGATAGAGTGGGGGAAGATCGTGAAAAATCGTTTACACGAGTAAATAATAATATCCTGTTCAGGGCGATAGTACTTGGCTAGAAAATAAACAATTGGAGAATGAGTTGCCTGGTTTCTCTCCCCCTCACAATCCACAGACATGAAAAAATGCGACGTCAAGAAAGAGAATAATATTTCTGCATTAATATAATTTTGTGGCTTAACTGAACTTCAAGTAAGTGCTTAATAAACATCATATTTACGATATAATCATCATCGTCAGTAAACTATAATACATCATGATGGAAACAACATTATCGATAACTTGATAAGCGTCTTGCCATGTTTGAATATTTGATTTAAAAAGATGGTTCGACATTGCCTTATTTCAGGATACATTCAGCTGTTGACATTTCCAAAGCGAAAAGGCCTTGCACGTTTTCCTGTGAGTACCGAAAAGCCTGAGAAAATATTTTCACCGGAGATAAGCTAGTTAAAATGAAGACATCCAATTACGTATCAGCAGGCTTTCCAATTCGGTCGCTGATCCTCTCGAAATCACGTTGACTCAGTGAATGCGAGGAATCGAGCATACGCATGTTGAGCAGTACACATGGCCCATAACCGATCCGCTTTTTCGCTGGGCGTGTTTACTCAAGTCATAATTCCCACTTGGCCCGGATTCAATTGCCAGTCAACGTTTTACTAGAGTAGGAACGATATTATGTTTCACAACATATTACAGCCGTGCTATTTCAGCTGTGAACACTTTTCGCTCGACTGTAAATTATTGACACCCCGTTTTCATCATAATTTATTACTAATTAGCTGCACACGTTTTCATTGAGTCGCAAATTTTCGTTCCATTACGTTCTTGAGTAGTTTGAACACGAAAAGGTCCTATTTATCCCTTACTGTAGAAAGCACTTGTATTTCAGCAAGATTAATACTTTTTAAATATTTTGATTTGCGACTTGAATACGTAGTTGTGGATATTCCCAATTGTATTCAATAAGTAGTGCGTAAAGTAGAGTTGTTTACAATTTTATTAGTATCTAAACGGTTGTAGCATACATTTGCCACTACAGTTTTCTCATTCGTACATTGGTGTTTCGCTGATCTATTCCAATATCCGGCGAGAAGCTTTTCTGCTCTTCGTCCTCTGATCGATAAAAATAAATAAAACTGTTCAGTCTATGTTGTCATCACCGCGACGAGTGAGAAGCGAGTGGTCGCCTGTTGATAGCGCTATAATTGAAACGAGCTCACAATAGCCCTTTGTCGCACTAAAACTCCCTGTCCTTTTTTAGCCCCTAGGCTCGTTTTATTTCGTGTTTTACACCCGGCCTCTCGCAACAAAGTGCAATAGAAATCAGCAGAGCGTAGATCGATGAAAGGATGACTCGTTCGACTGCAGTTAAGTGATCGTTGCTACGCGCGTCATCCTCGTTTCCTACGGGTGTTGTGAAGATGTCGCTTGAAAGGTGAACCTTTGACCTTAGTTTGCGGAACTTCGTTCAAGCCAAATTTATACGGGTGAAGTAATCAGGTAAGTAGATTGGTCGAGTAAGGATTGTGGTTGTACTACACTTGTACTCTATTCAAGTAAGCGTTTTCATTGGAATTGAGTTCGCAAAACTTTCTAGGGAACGATAGCATTCACTCAACTCGACCACAACACCTACTCGAGCAAATCACCATTGCGCTCGATCTATGACGTGACATGATGAGAGTGAATATTATTAGTACGCTGATTAATACAATCTGATACTGTACTCCGTCAAGCAACTACGATTGATTTATGGTTTGAAAATATATATACAGATGATGTTTCTGTCGATGTTTGAAGCTATCGTAAATTGGAAATCAGTTCACTTTCCCTTTAAAGTCAAACAATCACATAACTTTGACGTTATTCCACCAATTTCACAGTCCACACACACAAACAGTTCATCAACGCCGAAGAGGCACAGGATTATTGGAGGTTTTCCGAAAATAATTTCCCGAAGGTGATATTATTTTTTGTTCTTTGTTCCGTCGACATGGATTGATTTATTGATAGTATGTATATTTATTGATGTATAAAGGTATAATCCGTAATTTAGAGATATAATGAAAATACAATATTCAAAGACTAGTAGTAATAAATAGTAGTATTATTAATATTCAATAGTAATATATTCGAAGACATACGGTAATATTCAAAGACATACGGCAAATTATGGCACCAAATAGCGAGTAGACTCAGCGCAATAAATTTCTGCTATTCGGAAACGGTATAAATCAGTTTTTTGTCAGATTTTTTGCCCGTTCTACTTTTTCAATCCAGCCAAAACTCGCTGGTTCAACTTCAATCCCTCTTGAAACCGCTCGACCGCGACCAGTTCATTGACAAACTAATAGCTTTGGCCTAAGCAGGGAACCCTTTTAAACCGTAACGGCTTGAAATCCCACTAAAGGAAATCAAGGCCCTTCACGAAAGAAAACAAGCCCTAGCGAGATCGGCTTCGAAGCCTTCCTCATGTCATTAGACGTAATGGGCTTCACCTTTCTACCGTCCGCAGTGGTAAAGTTGCCTTCCGCCACGCACAAAACAAACCATTCACCCCGTACCAGCGATTCGAATCCAAGACGTTGTGATTCCAACCTCTTCTGTTCGTTTTTCAAGAACACCTCTCAGCTTTTTTCCTTTTTTCTCCTCTTATTTTCGAAGACTGAAGAAGTGAAGCAGCATCGAACTCCAACTTTAACAGCTCTGTCTCATGCCTTTGATTTGACTAGGGGTGATATTATTTGTTCTTTGTTCCAAAAAAAAGCTCTGCTCTGATGATAAGGACAACGGAGATTTACAAAAATGCTGAACCGTTCCTTTGCCTCTTTCGATCATTTAAAAAAGGGATAGAAGTGGCTATTGAGGGAAGGGCGAGTTTTGGTTTGAGAGCCACTTGAAGGTTTGAAGGTTTGAAGGGTGAAATCTTAAATTAACCTCGTCAAATCTTTTTTGATATTTAGAGGTGCGAACTTCCATTGACGTTTACGTACGCACTACGCAGTACAAGTAATATTGTTAGAATATTCATCCTAAATAGCTAAGTTGCACAATATGAGTTCTTTCCGCTTTACTCTCTAATATTATTCATGACATTAGGCAGTCACCTTCCTTTAGTTACAATGGCAGTTCGCCAATGGTCGTCGCCTTGCCATAGGCGAAGGTCAAGTAGATTTTCCGTACTTGGATTATCGCACGTTTTATACATGGGTTGAGGCGACTCATTATCCTTTTACTTCATTGGCACCAAGCACTTTTGCTCCTTTGGGCCTCATCAGGTCTTCGTTTCCATTCTGTCAACGGTTTACAGATATTTTATACAGATTCATACACTATTTTATCATGTAGTTTTCTTAATTCAAGGCTTGCGTTGTATTTTATTCGCTATCGAGATTCGACAAGCTATTAAACGAAGATCGTACAATTTTTGGGGCTAGAATTGTTTCTTTTGGTAATTACTCAATTCATTATGACACAAATTATTTTACTTTTGGTAATTACTCAATTCATTATGACACAAATTATTCTAGTCCGATTGATTTGAATAAAATGTGCTACAGCTAGCTATTGCGGAGTTAGCGGTCTCAACTCCCAAAGCGAGCATTCGAACTTACCGAAAAGACGAAGAAGAAAAGAAGCTTTATCAAATTAATAAAGACAAGGTACCACGAAAGAGTCTCAGAGCGGAAGGTATCGAATGAGGAAGCCAGGTTTGGCCGTCCAATCAAGAAAGTGGCGCGTTGTTTAGAAACTTTTTTCTCGTGCGAAAGGCGGCAGCTTTTCACCGCGAACGTGAGCCAATAGTTTGGACTTCTCTCATCGCTTTCCTTGCACTTCCTGAAACCGTCTGGGTAACAGTTTCTAATTTCTAATCATTACACCATGAGTGGCAATATAAACTGAGTGAAATATCATGAACTATCGTATTTATAATAAATTATCACAGCGTACATACACTTGAAACCGCTTAGCAATCAGTATTTTAGTGGTTAGTTAGGTTATTATGTTGAGAAAATAATACAACTACCTCGGCGTTGAAAATGTTTTTTTTTTTTCAAGAACTCCTAAATCTATACGATGAGCCGCGTTTCTCTCAGCTTACATCAACGCTGGTACAAACTAATCGGCGAAACCAATCAATTATTCGCATTGCATATATGAGAACGGCATTTTGGTGGGATGAACGAATGTGATTGGGGGACTAGGGAAAGATTAATCGGGCTCGAGATAAACACGGAATCGAAGTTTCGAAATACCTTCAGAATGACGTCAGATTAGTAGTCACAGCGTCCTCTTTGACCAAGGGTCTACGAGGGCTTAACTGTTCTGGTATGACAGTTGGAAAGCGATAGTCGTAGACGAAGAAATTATGTGGGCGGAATGGGATAAGATAGGTCAATGACTTGAAGATGCCGATTATTTCGTTAATCTTGGACAAAGTCGTTCAATTGAGGTCCATTTTACCCTAACGCAATTTCAGTGATCCCACTAGTAAAATTCGGTGTGATCTAATGGTGAAATCTTCTGGCAGATGTTTTCTCCAGGCAATATAGAGCGAACTATATTTATCACTAACCTTATTCGAACGCCTAACATTTTTTCGAAACTCTTAATAATATAGACATGTTGCCCACTGTTGCAGCCCGTTTTTTTATTCTTGGAATGTGCAATCATCATTCCATGTGGCAACGTCCCGGAATCAAATTGTCAATGATTTTTCGATCGAATTTTGGATCATTAGCCATTGGTATACCTGAGCCCATGCCAATGTTTTGAATTAATCCAAGCTCTCTCGTTGTATATACATTATCTCGTACTCGCTTCAAAATATCTGAATAGTTTTACTAACTTAATTGGAATTGAAATTCTAATTCGTGTTATAGCGTGTCTGTTGTTCATAATAAATTAGCTTTCAGAAACTGTCAGTTTCAACCACCATCACATCGACATAGGGGTTGAAAAACGTTCATTAAACCGCTCCAACCAAAATACCGATTAATCTACTATTTTCCTTTCCCGTAGTACAACTTTGGCCGTATACCTAGCCTCGATACGTGAGCAAAACTCTCTCAAATGTAAATATCAACCCAGAAAATAAACAGGATTAAATATTGGACGTGAGGGTGACAGTGAAACACGAAATAATGACAGTATTTGTGTTGAAACTTTCCATAACATGCGGTTTATGTAGTTGTTGTCTGATTAAGCAGTCCTCGGACTACTGTTTATTTTCATAACCGCTATGACCAGTACATTACGTTATCGGAAAATATTCAGCGCACAGTTTACTGTTTGTGCAATTTATTGCGTCTCACATTCCGCCGAATTTATGCATTCTCATAGTTCGACTGAAATGGAAAATATCGTAATCATCCACACATTTTCACCAATGTTCAGATTCAGCAAGCCATATTCGCAGAATCACTCAGTTCGGTTTAGAATTCACAATGTTCGATGTAGTTCGATAATTTTCTGAACACCTATTGATTGTTTCACAAGTGCGAAACTGGTCCTTTTATCATTCCATCGTCACAAGTTCCCATGTAAACCATCTTTGTAGAAGCGAAGGTATCAAGCAAAATACGTGTACGGTTATTTATCCGCAGTAACGAAGTATATTTTTAACGTAATCAAATTACTCCAGCTTGAATTCGTATCCGAATTGCGCGAGTTCAGAGCCCGGTTCTACTAATTATGGTGCTTTATCACAGTTCCACGATGCGAACAAAGGAGCTTCAGTTTTACCTAGACCGTTGTGATTGATGTTGGCAGAGCAGCTGAATCACGTCGGATAGCAGACAGACCCAGCAACAATGAGCATTGTGAAGTCACCAGTAGAGCCATGGGAGCTTGGGTAGCCCGTGATGCATGCTCATGTCCGCTCGCAGGATGCTAATCCCCGGTCCGCGGGTTTGGTACCTTCGTTGCTAAGCCAGTGGCTTACTTGGGCTCTCTCGAGGGAGAATTGGGGCTTCTCCCTCCTCGAAAGGGTAATTTGTACCTTGAAGCAACGCTTGTGTTCTTCTGCTATATAACCTTCTCCTGGTACACCGAACGTACCATTAGCAATTCGATAATACAGGACATAACTATATATAATATTGAACGAGATTAGAATCTTGACGAGAAGCTCATAATTTCTGCTAATTCAACTTAACTAGCTCATCCACCATGAAACTCGCTAGTTGATCGAGAATGATTGGCAAGATTTTGTCACCTACTGACTCAAATTATGGTGATGAGAATGTCTTACGTGAAATAGGGAACCACTAAAATGAGAAAGGGAACTATTCGTAGTTATGAAATACCTACGAAAATGCCTAGCCTACTTCGCCAAGAAGAAATTGTGAAAATCCGTATTACATTACATGGAAATATTCCTATCACAATAATTCACTAGCGTTGTTAGGACCTGCATCGGGGCGATTTCCCTACAAATTCCCTCTGTTGACGCCAAATGTACTCTAGGAATTTAGCGTAAGTGAAAAAACTGAGCGTGTAAAATCGAGGATGGATGTCAACGCATGAAGATTTCATGGCCCGCGTACTAATCGAGTTTGCAGAACGCTCAGCCTCCGTTTGAACGGCGACGAGATTGTAGATGTGGAACGTGTATTAGGGTGAATGGAACCCTGATAAATATTTAACGCTAGAATTTCCTCTCGCTTCTCGTCGTCCGACGCGAAGTCGCTCGGGTGTTCTCGATGCGCGTTTTCGCCGGTCTGACGCGCTCATACGAGCAGATTTCCATAATGTGGTATTATGCAGATTTTGCCGTCAGGCTACTGCAGTGGCCTTTGTGTCTGGATTCTTAGCTTTGTGATACCTCATTGTCCGTTTGACTTCCTCCTTTTAGTAGAAATAGGAAGAAGCAAAGGAATAGGTTTTTATGCTTTGTTTTGTAGTGAATTTAGGATACCTAATACAGCTGATTTTCATAGAGGAGAGACTAGTATAATATTCCAGTCATGAGGCATCATCGCTGTCACGAGGAGACTCATTTACTGTTCTATTTAGCTTCTCGTGAAGTTAGTGTTCCAGGATCTTTTTTTTTTTCTTTTTTTTTTTTATTTCCATTGATTTAACAAGATAACAAAATAAATATCAACGCTACCATACAGACTGTACACCAGATCAGAAAATGCATAAATAAAAGAATATTGGAAATTAATTCTCCATATGGGCGCAGCCCGTGTTGGATCTTCTTTCAGTAATTCTCGAGAAAGTACTAAGAATCGAAGAGCAACCAAATATCTGCTCGCATCTTTGTCATTTCTACGATTGTGGTGTATATTGAATCAAACCTCATTAGTAATGAATACCCACTTAATCGTCGCATTTTTATACCCCATGGAGGATAATTGATTTCTTATCGAAAATTCATTCAGTATTACGTTTGCCAGTTGCTCAGTCTAATGAAGTCACCAAAGCCATGTCATAATGTAAAATGGAACAAGAAGCTCCATTATGCCCACCAATCTGCCCCTGTGAAGGTGAATAATGATTTCACCCCGTTAGGAGGCCTTTTACAAGATGCAAGGATGATAGACCTAACGAAATATGACAACCGTGTTCTTCTTAACGTTCAACCGCAAATGGTCCGATAATGGAAGGCTTTCTAGATAATAGAAGGTCCCTGAACGTTCCTGGTACGAAATCAGGATAGATGAATTAAGGCCCAATGGAAGCGTCATCTTCGAACGAAACTTCTGGCAGACACGGAGTGGTAGGGTAGAAATAGGTTGGTAAAGAGAAATATAACTCTAATGAGAACTTATAGAGATTGGAAGAAGGCGGGATTGTTGAAAAAACTTCAAAGAGCAAGGAGCGAAGTGTGAAAAGAAGCGATTTTAACGGCATTTTGACGCTACGTGCAACAATGGGTTGGGCAAGAACAGCAGCCAACCGGAGAGACTTCCCCTTATTTAGACAAATCGTTGTTGAGTAGAAGCAGGGTGAGAGAGAAAGTGAAAATTTTCACCGGAGAAAGCCATTAATCAACTTCAAGGCTCCAGAGAGTTCATAATTATTCATGTTTTTCTGACTCATCATTCTCTTGGTTTCACAAATAGAATGGGGAGGGAAAAATCGAAATGACCGCGAAAAGATAGTCTTATCCTCAGAGGATACGGAAAGCGAACTATAACGAAGTCGTACCCTGATTAGGGTAGTCATTGTCTATTAATAAAACAGCCTAGTCATAACTGAGGGTTAGAAATGATGGGGGAAATACGGGTGGGGGCATTTTGGATAGTAAAGCGCATATGTGTAAACAGAGATTAGCCTTTAAAGGGGTTTCCTCTTCTCAAGGGAGATAACGAACGGAATAAAATATGTAACCTCGTTCTCCATCCTGTGGAGTGTCTGCAAGTTCCCTTCGGGAAACATAAATGATGAGTTCGTTAGGTTGATGCTCTTTCCGCCCTTTCTATCATCAACTACCTAATTTTCTTTTAGTTTGACGACAGTGACGTATATTTTGTGAATAAAACTGAGCTGGAAGGGACTGGATAAGTGTGTTGAAATATCCACTCAGCGTATACTACGGATATCAACATTGTGAGACGGTTTAAGTCAGCCTTAAGAAATTCCGATTACCATAAGGTTTATAATAGTCCAGTTCTCTGTAATTCTGTCGTGTGATGACGAACTATGCAAAAAATTTGGTATAGTTTATGATTTTTTTAAATATAAGTTTACTGACAAATCTTCACGAAGTACAAATCATGAAAATAATTACATAAATACACGTTCTATTACATTTTTATGACATTAATCTTGAGGAACTCGTGATCCTTTGATTGATATCAGAAATTGGTCATAGGAGGTCAAAGGTTCTTATTTGCTTTGAGTTATGCTCAAATGGACGAATGGTCTGTTTTATAAACGTAGCCAAAAAGAAAAAATCTTTCTCCGTCAGTCTGATAACGATCATCATTCACAGTCAATGCGCCCTTCCCACCTTCCTCAGAAATTTAATCACACCTTATTTCAATTGTTAGTTGATATCTTGAATCGGTTACATTTGATTTTAAAGTGTCTAACGTGAAATAAATAAAGGTCCATTAAAGTCCCAAACATCGGATCCTGAGTCTAGATGTTAAACTGTAACTTTTCCGCAAATCGGAAAGCCGCGGGAAGCTCTTGACTTTGGCACCGTTTCCGAAATATCCTTCCGAGTTAACTTTCGAGTTGGTCGACCCGGAGGGTTTCGCCTTTGTCCCTTCGGAGGAGCAGAATTCTCAAAACCTAAGCTTTCCTGTTTAGTTTTGGTCGGTTTAACCCCACAAGTACACAAGGCTCTCTCCGGTTAGGATTAACCGAAGCGTTAATTCATCCCAAATATTAGGGAGCAGCCGCACTACAGGGTACAAACGCCTTCGTTTTCACTATAGCTGTTTCTCATTAGATGGAATTAGGCCCCGAAGTCAAAATTGCCTAAGTTATTTTCTCTTTATAATATGCCGTCGGTACCGTGGTAACACCCACCCTTTCTTCTGAGAAATGACCAAGGAACGATTCAATTCGCTACCGCTACCTTCTCGATAGGTTCGGTTGATACGTACAGCGGCAGCTCCCTGCTTAATACGCTTATAAGGTGCTTACAGACCAAATGTTAGTGAAAACAATTGTTATTAACGGGTTATCGCTGGATCATCACTACGCAAGCATTCCTCCCATTTTTCAATGCATTGAGAGACGAAGGGCCGGAAAGGAATTTCAGTGGAGGTATTCTATTGAGCGAAAATGGACTACGCGTCATGAATGCTAAAGTTGTCCGGATCAATCATCGGTTCAACAGCAGACGCATCGCTCGCTCTTCCCCTAGCCTATCAATTCATTTTATGGAAACGTGATAAGTCGATTCCTATTTATTACCAACTCTGTTCGTATCCTGGCCGTTTTGATTGTATGAAAAACGCTATGGAAATTGGAGAATGAGAGTTGCAAATCATTACTGAATATGGATGAAATTCATAGAATATAATTAGAAACACATTCTTCGTTTTTCTTCAAGTGACTCTATAAGTGATTTAATTGTTTATATCGTTCGATATTACGTACAATAATACCGAGTTTTTCCAAATAGTAAAGTTTAATTCGTTCCAAATAAATCTCTGCAAGCAAGTTAAGGTATTAACGTCATGAAGTTTGTTATCATTAAGGGGCTCAAGACTAAAAGGGAAATTCTAAATTAACTGCGCCGTTTCTCGAGCAGCGTGAAACCATTGTGAACTGAAAGTGTGTGGCTGATGCGATGCAGCCGAAGGGTTGATCCGTTTTCATTAAACCGTCGAGATATTATCCGAGACTTGATAATATCATCAACGCTAACAAAATATAATTTACTTTACAAGAAGCAATGCAAACGAAATCGCTACGGGGGATTGAAAATGAGAGAGTTAGGAGACTTTAATTAGAGACAGCTGGTTTGTAAAGAATGTTGATTCAACTCAAGTCGAACCAATCGAAGAAGGAGAAATGTTTGGAGAGCTGAATCAATCCTTAAAGCGTGGGTACGGGAGAAAATATTGTCCGTGCTTTATTTGTTGCAGTAAATCCGTACACCATCTGTTAATAATATGTATTCGGGTTTATTTGAAAAATCTTGTTTGAAAAATGATTTCACGATCGAACTCTCGAGTAATATGGATCTGGCGTTGAATTTTATCATTATCCTTTGAATGCTCGTCCGATTAAGATTTTTGAGTTTTTCAAGCCAAAAAACTTCACTGACGATTAGCACGTTCGTTTCTTGTGGACGAATTATTAAACTCAGAGAATCCAGCAATAAACAACCGAACCAACGCGCTGCAGATGGCTCCAATACGTGGAAATCTCTCAAGTTCGCAATCTCCTCGGTTCACAAGTTTATATTTAGCCCGTTAGGTAGGTAAGTGCCTTATGATCAACTTTGGAATTCGAATTTAAAATCATAGAAATTAAGTTTCCGTGTTATTTTTCCTTCCATGTCAGAATCATAATTAAATTGTCATTATATAATAAATTTTCTTCGGACTTAATTAAATTCTTTTGGTTATTCCTTAGAATGATCTTCAGGTCATAAAATTGTGATGAGAAACACAGTGTTGGGGCTTGCGATGAAGGTTTGAGAGGTTGGGAGGTGCAACATGTTTGTTGGGCTCTTCTCAATTTTGTAAGAACCGACCATAGGCTGTGGTAACCTATGGTTCCACATCGCCCTGAGGATGCCCGAAGGGGCGAAAGTACTCGGCCAAAAAATAAAAACATCGGAGAATATGTCGCCTAGTTCTTCTCCCCCTCACCAACCCAGTACAAATAAAATCTAGTGACTGAGCCGACTCGGCTGTGGAACCTATGGCTCCACGTAAGTAGCTTAAGCTTTCCGAAACAATTTAAAATGATCCTGTACCTCCAAGATAACAAACAATATATACTTAGATCGCCCTGAGGATGCCAGAACGGGTGAAAGTGCTTGGCCAGCAGAAAGTATCGGATAATGAGTCACCTGGTTTTCCTCCCCCTCACACCTCTTGGACAAAAAAAAAAGAAAATAAGAATATTTGTTGGAATCTTTGCTACCAGGGCATGATCCGACTATCGATTCGCTTACCTGACAAAGGGTCATTTATAAATAGCCGCGATAGGAGGGCATTAATTTGAGTTCATTTCCTGGGATGCCGAATCACAGGCACGTGTTAGTTCAAATATTCAATGTCAAACGGGAAAAACCCCAACAGTTGGGGGCGATTGGAGATGGCCTCTGAAGCTCGAGTCAGATTCGAGTCCGAAGAGAGTGCTAAGCTCACGGTTCTCGGCCTGATTCATTGATGGTATGAATTAAGTAGGAGGTTCTGGGGTTGGGCCGTGGAGCCAACGTCCCTTCATAAAGCCCACCAACCAACCTCGCATGGTTCATCAACGTTGGAACGAAATGTTGCCTCCCACGAGAGTTAGGACGGCGGAACACCGGTTACACAAGAGTAATTACCGTGCATACAAATTGTCAGCGATATGAAATCCAGCGCAACTTCATGCCGATGAAACCAACTGAGGATGGTAATACATGTTTTGAGTAGTGTGTACAGGTCTTGTCTACAAATACTATAGCAGACAGTAAATTATAATCACCTTTCAACTGTTGAACCAATGATCAGTTCTGTCTATATTAGGAATTAGTTTGCTAAGTTGAAAATAAATAATTATGTACTCAAACCAAATAATTGTAGAACTGATACATAGTTGCCGACGGCATTTCGTAGTTTTCATGGAGGAATCGGCTCATAAGTTGGTTGAAATCAATAGTGTTAAGAAATCGAAAATAATTCGAGAAAAATTTCGAAAATACTACGTGAAATATGAGAAAGGTTCCTGAAAATCCATGAAAAGCCAAGTTAGAAATTGTTGTTCAAACCTCAAGGTTGGTTACTTTCCACTCTCGAAATTTCTTAGAAACTCGGATACAAAGTGAACGATGATTGTTTACACTCCCACCAAGTTTGCCATTTTCAGGCAAAATTCACCGCGGCTGCTGGTAAACGTAATGAAGTTTTCTTCGTTCTCCCTATCTATATTTATTTTCAAATGTTGGTAGTAACCAATTTCTGAAGCCGGTGTGAAAAATAAACAACGAACATAAGAGGAAAATCCTATATTGAAACACCTGCTCATTTTTATTGAGCATTCGCAGCGCCTTTAGCCAGTCTAATGTTCTTATATAGTGGCGTTTCAGTAATATCGTGTTGTAGCCGCGGACAAATACTTTCAAAGTGATGAGAGATTTTCTCTAGTCCTAGAGTCCTCTGGTTGTTGAGAAGGCCCTGCAGTTGACATGATACAGTTGAAATTCTCATAAATTCTGTTGGTGATCTAGAGTTGGCAATTTTCGGTAGCCAAGTTCACCTACGCAGAAATATCATCTCCTACTCATCACCAGACGATACTAACGTATTTCGTTCCTAGCTACTGCTTTCTGAATTTTATTACCTAGACGTTTCATGGTTCACGCTGCTCTTGTGCTGAAGAAAATCGAGTATTTCTCGCAGTGCCTTAAGTCGTGAACAGGGGACACCAAACCATAGACACAGACCAGCCTGTGGAGGTAATTGGAGACTTTGAATAATTCAACCGAGGCACAGCCGTTGTCGCGGACTGTGTAAATATTGCAACAAGACGTTTATTCAAGAACTGACCCTCTTTCGGCAAATCCTTGACTATAGCTGCTTTTTCGACCGTCTTCAGTTGTACCGTTCATTTATCTGGTTTCGTAATAAAATAAAATGAGTTGGTGTAAATTTATGACATAGGGATAAACTATTTCGTAGAAAGTGTATATAGTGTATAAGTGTGTGTATTTAGTATAGTATTTGTATGTATGTAATTTCTATTTGACATTCAAACATGGTGATAAAACTGCAATCTATTGAGCCCTACGACCGAATTGTTCATAATACTTACACTTTTCACTTCCATGATACCTTTTTGTTAGTGTGGTCCTGGCAAGTTTATCAGACCAAATTAGTGCTTTGACAAACAAATCATTCGAGCGATTTCATTATCTCCTTCAACCAGCTAGCTTGCATTAATTCATGTAATGCGAGGGATCCGCCGACAGAAAACCTCTGTTCTCATAAAGATACATACAGCGCGAGACCGGGTGAATCCGCCGCGAGTCGATTTTAAATCAAGTCCAGCCGTACCTGGGCAGAGCACAATTAATTGGCCTTATTTCTCTCCCCGTGGAAAGGTTGATTGTACCCCGAATATCGCACCGATATAATGCTGCCACAGTTTTCAAGTGAGCTTACCGCCCTTTTTTTTATTTCTCTACTTCATTTGAAGCTAATTTGTTCCTGAAAATGAACGTTTATCCACGATGAACTCTTCTACGTCGTCACTATTTGGTTTGCTAATTAAAAAACAGCGCCGTTTTCCTATGAGAAAGGAGCTTACATTAACAACCCTGAAATTAGTTGAACTGCGTAATCAGTGTTCTGTTTTTCGCAGTGCGAGCCGTGACCGCATTCAACCATTAGGTACCGGATCCCCCTAATCAAGATTATTCCTCAACAATTTTGAATTTGCCATTACTGAGAAAATACTTTTGAAACATGAACTATGAATTGCTGTTCTAACAACAGTAGTTTCGAGTTTTGAGCTCCAAATTGGGGTTTTTTGGACGAACCCATAGCCAACCTATTCCCAACTAACTGATTATTTTTTGTAACCTACAGAAGTCCATATTTTAAAGAAAAATATCATTTATAAACAGGTATGAAAGAGCAGCTATTCACTTCAGCTAATCATTTTAAGTTTAAAAATTCGCCACTTTGAACGGCCACAATATTTATGACCAACCTCTCCATCTCTGGTTGGATGAAAGAGTGGTCGATGTAACGACCAAATTCTGCCAGATTTCAATTTCAATTCAATTTCATAGTTACTTCCCGTTGGTTCTTCCCGAATTTGTTTGCTTTTTATGGCCCCCCTTTTTTGGGCAATAAAAACACATTTCCATCTCCCATCACCGACAACAGGTTCTTGGAGTAGGTAGGATGAATTGACGTTGTTCATCCTGTTAATACTTTTTTGTGTTCATTTTCTGCAGTTAAGTGTTTAATGTGAAAAATGGTCGAGATTCAGCCAATGAGGTTATATGTAGTACCTCTGAGTTTCTTTTCTATCTCCATAGGTCTTAATTCTATGATTTATAAAAGTCTTGTCGCGGTATGGTATAATGATGAGAGACCCGGAAAATGATTAAGTTCTCGTAGAAATATTTTCCAATTGAGCAACACCTCACTAATGCTCCTGTTATAATCAAACCCTCAATTGGAAAATGAAAATGATAACTCGATTTTTTCTTTGCTTCTCCAAAATTTAATGGTTACCGAAATTGCTCTTCTAAAGCCATCTCTTCAAATTATTCTGAAATGAGATAACATGCGAACGATTTGGATATTTCACAAAATCGAATTTTGATGATACGAGTCGTCCTTCAGGTTGAAATGATATCATATTATAATGTCGAGAAAACTTAAATGCCAATGAAAGGATCATTATTTTGTTTCAGAAAGTTGCGACCGAGCGCTAGGAATGGAATCGGAAGAGATCCCCGACTCGGCGGTCACCGCCAGCTCTTCGTACGTGCCCAACGTTGGTCCAAAAAATGGGAGGTAAGCAAAAATCAACCTTAGAAGTCAGAGGTGATCCTGAACAACCGACTGTCTCTGTTTCTCAAAAACTTTTCAGTGCGGGAGGATAGTTAAGAACTCCTTCGTCATCTAGCTGTATAATTTATAACTGCAATTATCTGAGAGTCAACCCAAATTTTTTCCCTGTTTAATCCTCCCAAATTTTGACGATGGCTGGCTGTAGTTGTGCTTGTGTACTAGACAATTTTTTTCCTGAACGATGAAAAAATAGGTCATCCTAGTAATGATCGTAGCATTGCGAAAACTCATTTATCGTGGCATTGATACAATAATTACTTCGATCCTACACTTCGTCACCAAACTTGAACTTTTCAATCGACCATTTCTTTTATAAAGATTTGCAATTTGAATCTTCAATTAGAAGGTAAGATGCTAACGATTATAGCCGGGAGGCGCCTTGATGGGAACCGAATCGCCAATCTCGAAAGACGTATTCCCGATCGGTTGACAGAAGGGCTCCGAAGGGTGATATGCAAATCAGTCGTCGAGATGCTCAGCGCTAATCTCTCAAGGCAGCCGATGGGTTAAAGTAGCCCTGCGGGCCCTCAGGCTGTCAAGTGGGCTTCCTGAAACTCTTGAAAAGGTCTTCGAAACCGGTCGGATTGTCTTCCTCATTAATACTGATGAGGTGGTCCGCTCAGTCTCCGTTTATACCCTTGGATGAGAGTTTGCCTAGGCTAAGCTGTTAATCGCAGCCACAGTCAATGTTGACTTTTGTCCTCGGTTTACGTCAATTGAAACTATAGAATGTTTTCAGAGCTATATAGGCATCAATCATTATTGGTGAGCAAGAAGCTTGGTGCTTCTAGTTATAGTAATGGGGAAACCTCCTATTTCATTGCTTGACGTGATTCCTACCAGTAAAAGGACGAGCCTTTTGAGGAACGGTATGGACCAAGAGTAGTTCGCCGATTTTCCTCATTTCACTCCCAAACTTGGGTTGTTCTGTCATAAAACTATCTTACATCATCCACGCGAAATCGAGGTCAACAACAGCTGCTCTAAGCACTATTGAAAGAATCAGGATGGATCTAAATTGTTCATCATTTGGGAGAGGAAGCAATCAATCCCAATACATCCGAGATAACTAACACCGTAATGAATAATCGCCTTCCGTTTCCCGGGCTTCGAGATAAAGAGCAATCGGGAAAACGAGTTGGGATGGTGAAAGATAGCTTGGAACTTGAATGCCATGCAGGCGGTAAGTGCGAGACCGAGTTAATGACGATCGATGGCTCCGACTGTTGGAACCGGGCAGCAAATAGCGTTGCCCTCTTTCCACTGTTGGAACACAACCTTCCTAATCACCTTCCTAACGAACTACCTTCAGTTCAGGGAGATCACTCCTTTCCAACCAAGACTTTGGGCATCGGAGCCTTCGGGGAGCTTCCGAGACGAGACCCTTAAACTTTCCGTGGCCTTCGACGAGAAAGAATCTCGCATCGCGTAATGATCGAAGAAACAGGTTTCGATGGGATGCGGAGCCTCGAGGGAACGCTCACAGCGGAACTAAGAAAAGAGATCCTGGATCTTCATTTACCAAGAAACTTATTCCTTATCGTCGAGGATCCTGATGGATATCTCTGGGAATGCCGACTCGAAATTGAAAACTTCGCAGTCGTTGATTTGATTTTCAATGGCATATCGAGACTCCGATCATCTCTAAGCGGTTTTCTCGACTTTTCTCTTTCCTACGATTGATCATGTTTTATTCCATTGTAAGTAGTCGCTTGTCCATACAAGTCGGTAGGCGAGGTGTAGAGAATAAGCGCGAACTTCTCTCTTGCATATAATTTCTATTTTCCTCTACGGGGGGATCATCTCATCTCTTGATTATTCTCGTCATTTATCTTCGAGTCACATCAGTCCACATTTAACCGCTTTTTTACTCGACTATAGAATAAGATTTAATTATAGTATTGACCAACTTATAAGACCGTTTTAAGTTAATAAATACAAGAATTCTATTCCCTAAAACGGCCTCGAGAGGCAAAAGCGCTCAGGAAGAAAATATAAATGATATGCTAGAGAGAAGGTCGCGCTTATTCGCTGCACCTCGCCTACCGACAGATTGTTTATTACGGTGATATTTAGTTGACTGGTGGAATACATTCTTTTCACCAATTGTATTATTGAGGTCCGTTAACAGGCCAGGAATTTGACCGATTTTCAGTCCGTACAGCCGTTTTGGTAGAACAACGAAACTGATGGGTCTCAGAAGAAATGTTTACAGTTTAATCTACTCGACCGGCCTCCGAATGCTACCGACTGTCGTCCGTAAAAAAAATATGTACGTGAAAAATTCCCATCCGAGCGCGGTATTTATTCAGCGGTTCCCGCGCTGATTCTCAGTTCCGCATGACCTACCGATGGCCCTACACTCAATTTTTTTTCATCCAATTTGGCCACAGTTGGTTAAAATTGACTAAATTTATTGCAGAGATGATGTTTGATGATTTTTTTTCATGTGCTAGAAGCTGTTGGAGTGCAGATAATAAATAATATTTGTATAGGCACTTTGAAAATCAATTTTCGAGAAGAGAAATTTCATGATTTCATTTGGAAATTATGAGGAAACTTTAATATTTTAGCCGATTTGGGAACATTCGGATATTAGTAATTGAACCCCGTTAGTTCAATATACCTATTGAAAAATACGGCTTAAATGATATTTCGATTCAATGTGAACTTTTTTTAGTTTCATTTTGTATAATTTTCGTTTGTTTCCACTGATTGTTTTTCATGTCGCCTTGGCCTTAACACCGTCTGCTTTAATATACGCGAGTTTGGAGACGGTCTGTCGTTGTTTCGGATGAAAAGGCGATCTCGGTCATAAAACTTTGCTACCCTGGAACACCTGTGCTCTTCAACTCCTTCGAAACTTGTTCAACCATGGGATAGGAAGGTTCTTCGTCGCCGGGTACCTAATATTAAACGTCGTACTCCCATAGAACCGAAGCTCGAAGGAAGGCTCATTTGCTCGGTGGCGCTAAACGCTCAACCTGATGGCCTACCGTGGACTAGTAGAGTAGCACGGCTACCAAAAGAGTAACCTTCCTCGCAGAAAGCTCATCCGATGCTAAATAATTCCCTAGAACCGCCCTCTCGTTTTAACTTACACGGCCCGGGAGCCTTCCATCCTCTCGCCTTACACATTGCATGACTCACTACTGTTCAGCGTTGTCGGAGAGCAGTCTGCCCTATTTTCGACACTCAACTACCCACGTATACTAGCACACATGGTCAAGAATGTAACAACGTGCTTCTTCCCCGCCCACGGTGTAAACCTTCAACACTCAAAGTAACGAACAGAGCGACCCTCGACATGGGTCATTTAAGAGACTCGCTCTAGCGCCTCCGAGGGCTAACAAATTTTCGATGGTGAATGGGCGCATATGCGGTCTTCCTCCGCCAAACTCTTTACGATTTTAAGCCAATGGAATTGATGTTATAACGTTGATTATATTGGAACCGTTATTTTTTCAAGAGGTCGTATTACAAGATTGAATTCTATTATTTCAAAATAGCAATTGTTTACCCGTCAACCTTTCTACGGTTAAAAAAAGACAATACCTACTATCACTTATTTTTTCATGAAAATCATTTCAGTACGTAAGAATTTATGAAAGAAAATACGTAGGTTCATGCTGCTCCAGGTTTTTATAGTATTCTAGGACCAAGGGTACCTATGGGCCATAGGTATAATGCCCTGAAGAAGCCCGTACGGGCGAAAGTACTCGGCGTAATAAAAAGGAAAAAATGGAGAAGAGGTCGTCTCGTTATTCTCCCCCTCAACCTGCAGAAAGAAGTAATACGACCACCTGGAGAAGAAAATTGTAATGTCTATTCAACTATCATGAAAACTCATTATACTCCAATGAACTCAGATTCCCTTGGCTTTCCTAGAACATTATAAGAGGGGCGCCAACAGCAAAAAGTGACAACTCTGGAGGCGATTAAGAAGTGAAAAGAAAAGACATTCCATTAATCGAAAATGGTAGAAAAAAATAGTTTTTATATCATTAGGGGTGGTGGTGCAATGAATGAGAAAGAGGTCAGGTCAATACGAGTTGTAAATTATATTAATAAAGTCTTACATAATCAGAAGCCCATGAAATGTGTCATTGCGGTAATTGAGTTGCTGGGTAGTTGGAATGCGGGAGGGGGACATTTTTGTTATTTTTTCCTCCCCAGCGTTTTGTTTTTATGTCGGTTTTTCTTAATAAGTTTTTTATTCACACTGCATTGGCACGATAGTGCGCTATTTATTATCCAGGATTTTCGGAAAACTTGATTATCTGTTTTACCTCCGACGTTGCTCCCGAAAGCTCTCATACGGGTTGCACGGCAGATTATGAAAAATCTGCTGTTATATTTTCTTGAAATCGCAAACAAAATGAATAGCTCAATATTCAATGATTTTTATCACATCCTCCAATTCACGCTCCTTGAGATGGAAGCACTATCTCCCATTCTCGATTCAACGGTTGTGCAACATGCCTCGTATACGAGGCAGTACGGGTTTCACATAGCAGGCGAAAAGGCGACTTTGGATCGAATATACCAGACCAGCAACCAAGTACGTTTTACGACTCTCCATCTCATCTGTCTTCACCATTTCAAGTCTTATTCTTTAACCCACCTTATTCGAGAGGTTTTCCTCACACTAACCCGTCCGGTCGTAAAAAACGTCAAGTCGAGGTGGCTTCATGAAAGAACGATCTGAATCCCAGGAATATAAATGGTCATTTTACGGGTTCTCTTTTTTTCCTGTTTAGAGGCAAAAGTGTTTTTTTCATGGCCTCTCTTGGGGTTCTATCAATGTTTGTGTTAGCTCCCGAATTTACTGTCCAAGGTATTCGCGAGAGCTCTTGTATCCATTCGCATGCTTTTGAAATGAACCATGCGATAACATAATCTAAGCAAGCAGTTTTCTAGATGCAACGGACTCGTTGCAAACATAACAAAATTTATTTTCATTCATGGAAAATTCCCAAAAGTTTTAGTTTTGCTCTCAAAATTCCATGGTAAGTACCGTTCATCATTTAAAAGCTGTGGTGTGCTTGGATCACACAGCACTTCCAAGTTTGAGTCGGTAACAGGAACAACCAATTATAAAATCAAGAAGCTCGTACTAAAGGCGCAACGTTATTACTCTACAACCGTTATTGAAAAACTAGTGTATATGACCCAATATACATTTCAAGACCACAAAAGTTTAAAAATGTATACTGTTATAGCCTGTAAAACTCGAAACAGAAAAAACTTTGAAGTTATATATCAGAAGTACTGTGTGTTATCCTAAATCCACAAACGGCTAACTTTGCTCATTTACTAGAAAAACGTTCTCTAAAAATTTCATTGAGTTTCATTCATTTTTCACGGAAATATATTCACTCACCACTACAAACATTAAAAACCTCTAGCGTCAAATATATTGATTTTCGCGGCCTGTAAAAATCTCAACAGCAAAAAAACCGAACACGGCGGAAGTTCTGTGTGCCATCCAAAATATGCATAACTAGTTTTGTGAACGTGGTCAAAGTTGGTCATATTTAAGCAAAGAGACTCGAAAATTACGAAAGCACTCGAACAAAATAAATGAAACTACGAATTACGACAAAGTGCGGTGTCTGATACCAATAATAAACAGCGCCACCGGTCAGCAGCCATGCCAATTGTCTGATGAAATTGTAGCTAATTAATGGATTTTAACCCTGACTTATAGTAGGTATACATAATATATTTTTTGATGTATTTGAATTTTGAGTGTGTTTGAAAACTATCAATAATTTTTGTAATTTATTAGAAATGCCTTTTAAATTGTAAGTTTCGTTAATTGGACTGCTTGATTTACCGATTTTTATTTTCTAGATCTAAAATAGGTTGGGGGGAGGGGGGCATCCTGTTCACCCTGTTATTTCTAATAAAACTCTCCTAAATTGTACATAATTATTATTTATTTGAGAGGAAGAGGAGATGATCATAAAGAATACTATGCGTAGTAGATTAAATTTATATCAAACTAGATGAATATGATCATGAATAGCTATAATTTTATTGAATGCAACCATACATTGTCACACTAAGGAATTTCAAAACTACTCATCGTCCAATGAGCCACTTACGCTTAGATTTAACGGTCGACGGCAGAGCTTCACTCAGTCAATTTATATCAGTTTCCACTTGGCGTGGTCTGTTTGGTAATTTGAGAAGGGTAGCAATCGATCTCAAAGTAGCAGGTGGCAGCACGTCTTTGTAGACTTACCGAAAGGGGTTTGTTCGTCTATACATTCTCTCGTAAATTGGAGATTGAAGTATCAACAACTTTATTTTGATGTTGGTGGATGAGGTTGAGATAAACCGGCCGACTATTTATTCTTTGTATAATTCATTGTACAAATACTTTTGCCCAGTTGGGTTGCAAATCTTAATTTCCAATTTTTACTGAATCGTTCATGACCATAAAAATCCGAGGTCATTCGTGATTGAAAATTACAGGTGATAAAAGTTGGATTCATTATCCAATTCTTTATTAGCTGGCCGAGCACTTTCGCTCATCCGGGCTTCCTCAGGGTGACGTGGAGCCATAGGGTCCACAGCCTGGGTTTTCTCCACCTCACAACCGCCGGACATCAAGAAATGCGACGAGAAGGAAAAGAAAAGTTAGATTGTTTCTCAACCAGTTGAAATATTAGCTCGCGAATTAGGAGTGATTCAGGTAAATGGAACTGGAACTGCCGAAACTTATTGAATTGGAAGCGACAATGTAACAGAAAAAAAATCGCTCTAAAGGAAAAGCCATTCCGTAACTATCGGCTAGAAATGGCCATTTTCACAATCACTTATCGAGTTTGACTCGTAATGTTGAAAAATTACAGTTTAGTCTCGAGGTAAATTACAACCCCGAAGTTTTTCCAGAAAAAGTTAACAGCGTTCGCTCAGCTGATAAATGATTGTTGTAGATAAAGAGCTCCTGAGCGATCCATCCATCTACATTAACTGAGGGCATCGGTTTTAATGGATTCATGAGTGTTATATACAAACTTTATTCTTCTATCGAAAGCCAAATAATACCTACACAGTTTATGGTACTTCAAAATTTTAATGAATACTTTTTATTAAATAATTTTTTTTATTTTAATATAAAAATTATTAGAATCTCACAAGTATTTATAGGTTGCATTTACCTGCTTTTATCACAGTACGTGGCCGTTCGCAAACCGAGTTTTCACTTTTACCGGTGTTTTCCACAGGTAACCAGTTGGTAATTTATTGCTGAGAAAAAATTCATAGTTAAACAACTATGCCAAGGGAATTGAAGTTTTTCGATCTTTATGCCAAATCAAGAGCGGAAATGATTCATTATCCTATTTTTATTACCTTTATATGGTATATTACTCTTGGTTATTTTTCTAGCATTGCTCTTTATTTAATTCACATTTCCACTATAATAATTAGAATGTCATTGAAATTATTAAGACAAAGTAAGCGAAGCGATGTGGAAAGGTTTCGTCAATTTGTTTCTGCGCATCGAGCTCCAGCAATTAAACAAATAATGTGTGATCAAACCCTTTATATTCTGCTTTTTTGTTATGAATTCAATAGTTGTGAGGAAATGATCCTTATTACGTTTCACATTGTTTTTGCTCAAACAGCATGGGCCAACAGTCGAAACTGACGATAAAAGAACTTTAGTTATCTCTTGAACATGGTCTGTTTAATTTGGCTCTTGTCAATTCTACCCCATCTGCATACCGTACCTTTCGGCATTGTGACGGTCTCCCAATGTTTTCCCCTTTTTTTACTATGGAGACACTTCTGCCGCTTTTAGTGCTCTATGACCGCAATAATCCCGTTGACAGCTGTCCCTCTTGGAATGGCTTCATTAGGGGTTTTCCAGCAAAAAAGTAAATTAAGGAAGACTTCATGTTGCCAGATGTTACTAAAATTTCTTTAGCTTTTACCTACGCAATTGGACTTCCAGCTCTAGAGAGGTTTCTTTTTAACTCCATCATCCTCCGGAATCAACAGAACCAGAAATCAGCATCTTAATTGGCTTTTCAGAAATACGCTGGTCAGCTGATTAATCGAAGCTAGAATTGTCAGTATTTTGCCAAATCCAATTAGGTATCGATTTGATAATGCGTTTCAATCGGATTATCACTTGAATAAGTACTTAAGCTGGCCGAAATTTCGCATCCTTCTATTTATGTCTTATTCTAGTATTTTATTAAACTTCAGATGACAGCCAAGTACCTGATTTTCGGAGAAGTTGATGCCTATTCGAGTTTTTATTGAACCTTATCGAGAAATCTATTGGTTACGAGTCCAAACCATTATGACTATGGATTTTTATGCTATGTTTTATTATTCGTATGATGGCTCAGATATGATTGAGTTTTTTACGCTTCAGGACTTACCAATTGACCTCTTTGGTTGGTTTGACTGGGCTGAAACCGCAGTATAAACACTATTGTATTTGCAGACAGAGATATTTAATTTTCTCCTGCTGCTGTTTTATAAGAAGTCAAAACCCTAATCAACGCCTCAATAATACATTTATTTAATCATTTTCAATAGCATGAGACCTGGAACGAACGATCTAAGGAATAGCGCTTCCGTGAAAATTGTTTTAGGAAGAAAATTTCCATAGCACTCCAGAATATTAAACAGTAATCCCAATAACGATTGAAATCAGGAGCACTCGGAACAACCTCGATCAGAATGATGGATCTTACTTTCATGGTGGACTGGAGAGGTCTTGTTTTTAAATGCAAAATAACACACCACTTTTCAAGTTGATCGTATAGGGTCCGCATTTTGGAGCGGTGCTCCCTCTTCAAATTAGGAAAAGCCAGCGGACAGGATGGGTCAGTTAATTCTATTTCGAAGGGTTATAATCTGAGAGGACTTTCCTGTGGATCCCTCGATTTTGCTAAGCTTCCGTATATCAACATAGCTTCGAGGCTTCGAAAACCTCTGCCCTCCCAAGTAAAACAACGTTTTCTCCATTAGCTCTGTTGTCTTTCGCGTAACGCATGCTTCAGCTAGTATTTGGAATGCTCTTTTTGGATCACCCACAGATTCTCTCACAGACACTCTTGTGAACTGTGGATAGCATTATTATGGTTCCCCACTCACCCACAACACCCCACCTACAACATATTTGAATAGATGAAGAAAGAACTTTGAAGATTGTCCAGAGGGTTATTATTCCTATGCATCAATTATCTTTTAAGGATATCATCCTCTTGTGATAGTAACTATTCCGAACATTTTCAAACGTTTCCACCTCGCAACAGGTTAGGAAACTCGTTAGCTATTAGGTATGGTAATTTTAATAAGTTTTATTTTTACAAATGTCAAAATTAAAAGTCGAATTGTTCGCCTATATTTTTGTAACTAGTTATTTTTGCAACTAGTTATTTTTGCAACTAGTAATTTTTGTAACCAGTTATTTTTGTAACTAGTTATTTTTGTAACTAGTTATTTTTGTAACTAGTTATTCTTGTAACTAGTTATTTTTGTAACTAGTTATTTTTGTAACTAGTTATTTTTGTAACTAGTTATTTTTGTAACTAGTTATTTTTGTAACTAGTTATTTTTGTAACTAGTTATTTTTGTAACTAGTTATTTTTGTAACTAGTTATTTTTGTAACTAGTTATTTTTGTAACTAGTTATTTTTGTAACTAGTTATTTTTGTAACTAGTTATTTTTGTAACTAGTTATTTTTGTAACTAATTATTTCGCAACTAGTGTTTTTTGTAACCAGTTATTTTTGTAATTAGTTATTTTTGTAACTAGTTATTTTTGCACGATCATTATTGGCAGTTTATTTTATTGGATATTCAGATTCTACATGCCTTGAAACGTAGCAACGCACATCATCAAATTTTGAGATGTGGTTGGAGAATGAATTATTTATTTTTTATATCGTTAATAATAAATAATAAACCTAGAGACAAAATATTTTGCCGCAGTTTTCAAATTGATTCAGCCGCTTCAATCCTATTCCGCCGGTATCAAATAAATACTGAAACGGAGACCAATTAATAACGAGCATTAGTTTGCAGGATGTGGGGAACCCGTGACGATGCCAAAAAACCGGAAGGTAATTCATATTTCAATCTGTGGCTGTTGTTCCATTACTGAAAACTAGGGGTGGAAATAAGCCATGCGTGTTTCCTGCTTCCTCTCGAAATCCGAGAATGTATAATATTAGCGAACGAAATGCGAACGGTAACCCTGCGTGAAAAGCTATGCCACATGCGAACACTAACACAAATGTAAGAGTAAAAGCTAGAGTAAAAGCTAAAAAAGAACGCGTGGTTAAAAAAAATAGGCTCTACCATGAACAGATGGAAAGATCAAGTTTTTAATAAACTTCCTAAGCTTTACTTCCCTTCCTCTTCTGTGTCCGCTATAGCGGATTCACCATTTGTCTTCAGTGAAGTTTTCGAACAGAACCATAGCATCCCATCCTTATTCAGCGCGTTTCCAGCTGAGCTTTTCCAAAGTTGAAATCCTTTTTCCGAATGCGAGAAGCAAACTGGGGGCCAGAAGCTTTTTCATGGCTGTTTGAACATAAAACGCGCGCTGCCGGTATTGAATGCGAACCTCTTTCCCAACAATTCTCTCTGACGAATTTGGCCTCAATTATACAACTTATCATGTGCTTAATTATTCTTAAAGCCCCCGTCTACTGTCTCTAAATACAAAATAGAAAAAAGATGCACACATAAATTTAATTGTGTGTATTATTATAGATGAAAGTACACCCACTATCGGTAGGTGGCTATAATCCTTTGAAGCTCAAGCTTTATGTTCTCTTCCTCATCATTAAATACCGTGTACTGACTGATTCCTCGTTGAGAGCCACAGCTTAAATAAGAGCTTACTTGAAACTTAACTTCATTTCAAAGACGGTTTTGTGATAAATTAAAAAATCGAATGTACCCTGAATTGTTGCTCTTGACATTGCTCAACATCACTCACACAATTGCTAAAGCACTTTAAAAGCAGCAGAATATTTTTTATTTAGCGTGTTATTATCAACAGTATGGTATGGTATGGTGGTATGGTCTAACGGCAACGTGATTGATAGTTTCCTCGTCACAAATTCAAACGTCATCGTTATCTCAGGTTTTTTCAGTTACGATTACGGTTCGTTACATTCTTCCGTCACGAAATTCGTATCAGGAAGAATCCCCTCGCTACTTGTCGTTGTTTCATCTAAGAAACCCTCTGTAAAGAAAAGAAAACATGGGGAAAAATCACGGTACATTTGTTTTCAAGGGGCCTTCTCCTACGACAATAGGGAATGCTATTTAGGGATTGCATACGAATGTTAACGTCATCTCTGCTACTTGTGTCACTTCAACTGGAACCATGTCTCCCTTCGATTAAGGCCTGTGGTGTCAAAGATGAATAAAACTCAACTTGGTCTCTATAACGACGTGGTGCTGACGTTGTTGACCAAATAATTCCCATCATGTAAAGAAAAAAAGAAAAAAAAACTAAGAAAGGACAACAACCTTGAATTGTTGTTTATCATCCATCGAAAATGCTCACCATTCCTTCCATCTTCTTTCGTCAAACAATAAGTAGAACAAATCAGCGAATAGTTCAACAAGTGCGCTAGTTAATAAGGAGCTGTTAGTTTTTTTTTAATGAAATTTTAAGATATCGAACCTTTTTTTGTAAATTCAGTCGAATTGTAAGTTGAAGTGCGGATTAAAGTGTAATTCATCCCTCGCTTGAAATGGAAATTTCAATTTATCCAAAATTAGATGATATCTGCCCCCCCCTAAAAACCCCTGTACTTTCTTTTTAAGTTTTCAACCCTTGTTAGCGATGTGTACGCACGTCAGTTGTCGGACTCTTGGGCAAATGCTTTGAAAATTGACGGCCTATAACTTTTATTGTATAGCAGTGATGAAATCTTCTAAGATGCACGTTTGTTGAAGCAAAATGTAGTAATTATGTTTGAAATATTGGTAAGTGTATTTTAAATTCCCTGAACAATATTTATCGCATTCATTACTCACAATTGATTTTCAATAGTAAAGATGGCACAAATTAATTAAATTGCAAATCATAAAAATGCCTTCTAGTGTATTCCTATTTTTTACCATCATTGTATATTACGACAAATCTTGTTTCCGTGTTCCTCTTTATGGCTATGTGGATGATAATTTTAATTTACTTTAATCATCGAAGAACGTATAGCTCAAAATCGCTTGAATTCGCTGTAATGGCCGTTGTTTCATCGTTTAATTGCTTGCTGTATCAGCAGCATAGGTTTGTTCTCTCAAAGGGATGGAACGCGTTAGGTGTCTAATGACTGTCCCTGTTTCACGGTTCCGATTGGCAAAGCGATTCCAAGTTCAGCATGAGGTTGTGCATTAATGTTAAGGATATGATAGTGAAAGTGACAATAGTTCTTATCAAAAGACCGTCTTCGATGGAAATATTAAATGTATTTTAAATACTGTTATTTCCAGTCGTGAAATGTCACCTATTTTTTACGTGTGCCAGTTTGTTAGACGAAAATCTGCAGTAATTGAATCTGATCCAACAATTATCATGTGCTCAGCTTTGACATTTATCTTTTCCACCTGGCAAGAATCTCACTCCGATGCTCTCATCATAGCAGTTCTTCCCGTAAAACAATTGGTTATTCTCTCACCCGAACAAATGGAATGCAGAGGTCGTTTTCGCTTCGGGAATAGTTTGCTAATAACGCGCTTGCGCTTAATCCGTGAATTGAGCGTCCTTCCAATATCGCATGTCACCTTCGTTTACCTGTTTATAGGAAAACGTGGATCTCTCAGGGGTTTGGAATTTCATTAGCCGCGTTTCTCGAAGGAACCATACAGACCCGCGGTGGCCCTGAAGCTGCCCTGGAGTTGTCTCTGCGTCTGACTTCCTCCCTTCCTTTTCCCGGACTTGTCTTGCCTCGTTCCGGAGTTATTATGAATATTCCAAAGCAATAATCCTTATTGAGAGGTCGGAAGGGAACGAAGAGACCTCCTCGGACAGACGAAGAATCTCAATCGGGTCAATCGATGGTCTCTATTCTGTGAACGAACGAGAAGGGAAACATTTTCTTGATCAACGTAATTTGAATTTTCCTTAAAGTTCGGTTTAACGCAGCACAATATTCTATTGTCGATTGAAAGTTCATAACTGGATCAAATCAATTAGGAACGTGCGATTAGACTGATGTAGTTTGACTGATAGGGTTGAGCCTATCGATACTAGAAGTAAACAAATAAAAAAGTAACCCGATCGGACGTACAGGAGCTGAACGCCAGCGGACAACACATACCGAAAAAAACGCAAGTCAACCATAGTAACCTCATCCTTTTGAAGTCGGTTAAAGATCCCTATCAATAATAAGCTAGCGTTAAGAAATGGGCGGAATAAAATTGCTCGCGCCAGGTGAAGTATTTGTACCGCGTATTTGCAATATATTTATAATATTCAAATCGAGAAAAATGGAAATAGAGAAAAACTGATATGAACCATGGGAAAAAGCCACTATTCCAGAAATTTGTATATGTTTGGGAAAATATTTAATCCGCTAGTTGAACCATTGATATTTTATAAAAAATATTCATCCATAGTCAACAAGTTCGTTATGGGAAATTCTTCATCTATTCGGTGATAAAATGTAGCTAACTTCAAGTAGGTTATATCTGAGACCTTCTCTTCTGAAAGACTTAACGAACGGTAATCAATTTGAAGCTGCGACGTGGAAATAAAGAGAGTAAAAAAATTCTGTAAAATCGCCCTATCGGTAAAAAAGAACGATGAGATGAAGGAAGTTTGAGAAATGAGAGGCGGTCCATGGCTGCCACCGTTGTGACACTTGATACTCTTCCGACCTCTTGCGACTTTGAAAAATTCTCTTGCCGTTTTTCGAAGACAGCGTTATCGCTCATGTTGATGATGGGTGACCGACTTTTGAGAAAACAAACACTTTTTTACAAGAACTCCTAAATCAGCGGTAGTTTTTTCTTCATTATAAGTAACATAACACATCACGAAACCAATTATTATTGCGTGTCTGT
The DNA here is from genome assembly GCA_037159825.1 of Tupiocoris notatus. NCBI lineage: Eukaryota > Metazoa > Arthropoda > Insecta > Hemiptera > Miridae > Tupiocoris > Tupiocoris notatus. Next base: position 869,197 of record JASJUZ010000125.1, on the reverse strand, counting down.
TAAATACGTTAGTTACGTAGTTATTAATTGATGGTCTCGTAATTTCTCACTAGCACAACAGTATTTTATCTAATGAACAATGGGATAGAAGACCTCCCTCAGCTACTGCAGCATTGGGCATCGAGAGATGGACCACTAGAGTTAGAGGCAGTCACTGTTGTACACCGAGGTCAAGCACCCACTTGTGGCTGCAGTAGTGGCAAACTGAAGCGCCCTTTTACTTCGTCCTGAAGCCAAGTTAACCCGGTTGGTTGAGTGCAGGTCAAATTGATCGGTTCAGACTTATGAAATTTAAATGTACGCGCTTACCTATTAAATAGTATAATTATAACCGGATGATAGGTAAATGATAAGATCCGGTATCGGTAACCTTGTTCCAGAAACGAGCTTTGTGAAAGTACCTATCATCTTTGTCAAAATGACCTAGACTGAATTTTTATTCTATCCAATTTTGGTTTCTGCATAGGTGAACTTTAGGAAACCTATCTTATTTGGGGAATTCACACATTCTGAATCAAAAAGGAAAAATTGGTTGTCAACTATACCTCTTCTTTCCATATTGAAAAACTACATCCGGAAAGTACAAAAAAAAATCGTATTTAAATAGGTGTTCTTCGTCGTAAAAAATTCGACTAGTAATTAGAAGTTTCATCCTAATTTCTGACTCGTTGTATTCAGGATTGTCAAGTTCTAAAAATAACTGACTTGACTAATTGCCGATACCGTTGTATTAACGTCAGTGGAGCTCATCAGAGCGTTATTGCCCCTAGGCCTTTGCTGCTCGCATCATGTCTCATCAAGAACGATATAATTAGCCATGAATCCGGTGACGTATTGCATTACGTATCAGTTCCAAGGGCGATTCCTCTTGAACAAGAGGCCACGTTACAGCGTAGGATCGGTCCGAGTAATCACCGATCAGCGAATGTACTCCTAATGCCGGTCAATACTCGTGAAATTCGAATCACTACGTAGCAGCCTCTCGATGGTCGCTTATCAAATAAACGGGACTCCAGATCGCACCCAACGTTTACACAATGACAAGCTCTGGATAGACATTGTCTTGCCGATACTGTTCATCGTATTTCCGACATTGTCACAACCACAGCCGTTACCATAATATGGTCCGAATCTAAACAAATCTTACGCCGTCACATCTGTCATCAATTATTCTTTCCTTATAAATAATGTGTCAATAGTATACTAGCCGAAAAGCCTCCCACGATTGCATAAACAATACAAATAAAAGTAATAATCTCCGCGGAAAAATGAATTGTTTGAATTCACAGTTTGAATCAATTGTTCCAGTGTTATAATTGTATTTTGCGGCTGAGCTAAAATTACTCGGGAGAGTGCTACATCTGAATAAATGAAGGCTAAATTTGTGACGTGTGCTCTTTGGAGTAGTAATGTTCAAATTAAACTGTGCAATTATATTGCAGCACGTTCATTACCTACATACATCAATAGTGTGAGGAAAACAGTATCATTAGGATTTCTTTTATACTAGTTGTCCGTTATTTTGGTTTCATAGTTTCTGATTTCTGTTGACATAGTATTGAGGAAGTGCAATAATTTTGAGTTTAGAATCCTTCTAGCCTGTGATGGAAGACAATGGATGGATTAATAAAGTTTTTGGTTTTTGGTAATGTCGTGACTGTAGGAGCTTGTTCCAAGCCATGTTGAAAAAAATAAATATTTTTCCAAAGCTTGGCGAAGGATAAACGTGCACTCATATGACCCTATCTCTGACTAAATAAATGACGACATAAGATAAGTTTCGGTCAATCATCATGAAAACAGGATCGGTATTAATTTCTACAGTACCCGCTACACATCCAGCTCATGCATGGAAAGTAACACGGGATAAAATTTTCTACCACACCCGCAGAACACAATGTTATAACATCTCTGCATTTCTTCCTGACAAACATACATAAAATTTAGAATAAAACTGATAATATTACCAGGATCAGGCGAATTATATCCAATAGGCATGTGACATAATTATATACCCTAGGCATATTTTTTTAAATATTATCGCTCACGCATCACATTAACTAGCAGTATTCGTTTTTGCGAGTATATGAATTACAAAAATTGATATTATCGAGTGTTTAACAGTGGTATTATATTTTTTCGTTTCAGGTTAAGGCTCGAAAGAGCTGGAGGTGCTTGGTGTCCGAAGCCGCAAGTGGAAAGCGGAGTGCGAGAATATTTACAGATTAACCTCGGTGACGTACATGTCGTGACCGGTATTCAAACTCAAGGTCGCTACGATCACGGCAGAGGTCAAGAGTACGTTGAAGAGTACATGGTCGAATATTGGCGACCAAGTTTAAATCAATGGAAGCAATATACCAGATGGGATGGCAAGCAGGTATAATAATGCATTCATAATGTTCACAATATTATATGTTTATATATATACTATAATATAGTATATATATAATATATTATATTATATGTTAACGTACAATATTGCATGCCTACATACTAGACCTAACACAACCTCGTACATTAGGACATTAGACTACAGTTAGATGCTTAATGTGATTCTGAATAACGTAAATTTATTTATCAATCACACGATATTCGAGAACCGAAAATATTAAAAATACTAAGATTAGTTCAAGATTGTAAGATTGTCCAATCATAAATAATAATAAATCACAGGCTGTTCAAAAATTAAATATCACCTTCTTGCTTTGACAATTCAATTAGTATGGAGCCCGTCCAAGTTTCTTCAAATAACGCTCTACTTGAGCGGCCTTTGATAAAATAAACATTTGAAGAGTGAATCAGCACGAACTAATCCCGATAAGCAAAAAATCTCGCTTCAGAAAGAAATGGAACAGACGTTGAAAAGTTGGGCTAATTGACTTCGTTCCCTTGAGTCTAAACTAAGCAGAGTTGATACTTTTTTCTTAATTATTTCAAAAGCACTCTGGCTGATGATAAAGAAATATTGGGGGTCCCGCGTTTATTAAAAACTAAACGACTCGGAGTAATTCGAAATCAGTTCTTTGTCCATTGAACTAGAAACGTCTAGACGAGGGATTACGTTGATCTTCGGAAAACCTCAATAGACAATCTTTTGATTTGAAGAGGACTTCATGGTTTATCCTTTCGAACGGTGATGACAACATAATCCTTGTTCGAATGGTTTTTCGTAAGCTGTTCTTCTAGTTCAAGCAGATCATCCGTCCGCGAGACATATTTTTATTAAATTCTTTTTTTCTTTGATATTTTTCCTCTTCTTAAACTGACATAGGTAAACATCAAAATCAAAGTGAATATTTGAGAAACGGTTATTTTTTTAATCCAGTGTTTTCAATAAAAAAGATCGTTTAAAATTCAGTGAGTATTTTCTTTAGCTGGATGAGACTAGGAGAAAATTACAAAAACGAGCATATTTGGGCGTTTAATTTGAGTGAGACCACTCATAAATAAGTAACTAGACTAATTTTATTTTTAAAAGAAAGTTGGAGCATTCTAGGTTTTTTTCGGTTCTTTTACGTATCGTACTTTCGAGGTAATTGACCTTGAATGGAAAAAACATTTTGCACCTCTGTGACAGCCGTCAACTGCGTGTAGGATCATGAAACGACAGTCTAGAAAGGACGAGCAAAAAGTAATCATTGTGCCCGTAAAAAATAAATTCAATTTGCTAGAACAACAGCGAAGATTGGAAAACCGCTATGAGTTAGTGGATCCCGCAGCTCAATCATTTTTATACCTTCAGAAGGTCGTTTGGTTTTATGGTTACGGAAACAGAAAGGAACAACCTGCCAATAGATAATAAACTTGGATCGATTATTTGCCCTGCTTATACGTTCTGAACAAAATCACCCTCTATAGTGATATTTACCCTTTGAAAAGAAACAAGAGGGCTTAGAAAAACGAGTCATTACGTTTTATGGCCGCAGGGAAGTAAAGCCAATGGGACGTTCGGGAGGCGGGAAGGTTTATAATAATAACTCCTACATCGGAGGAAATTGAGCTGGAAAATGCGGTAGCGGGCTGGATGGTTGGACAGGTTTTAACCTGTCACGTGCAGGTGATCCTGCAGTGACCGAAAGCAGCGGAGAGAGGGTGAATTCGTAAGCGATGGGAGAAAAAACATTGCTTCGGCGACAGACAGCCAAGAGGTTAAAATCACAGAAGTCTGGGTGATGAGGATCCACGGGTTTCAGTGAAAGGAGAGTGACACGTGGGCTCGACCGAATTGAGCGGTGGGTGTGAAAATATCTAGAAAATGGAACTTTCTAGATTCTTGCAAATCAATGCTGGGTTACTGCACTAATTAATCGTGGTATGGCTACAGCAACATTTCGTCAATCAAAGTCGGTTTGGTAGTACCGTGAGTAGATGTGAACTTAGACGGCTCATTCTCCAAACCTTCATTGACTGATAAACTACTGTCCAACATATTTATGTATTTCATTTTTCTACAACATTTCACATTTGATAAATTGACCGACCCACCGTAATACCGTTTCGAGAAATAATGAAACCTCCCAAGTAAATCTCGACAATTATAAGTACCTACTCGCTCTGTCAATAAAAGTTCAGAGAAAGAGTCGTTTGGTTTTTCTCCTCCTCGCCACTGGAGCGCGATATTAAACTTCTTTCAAAACTTGGTTTTTGAATCCGCACACTTACACAGCTAAATATTGTCGATATATTAGGATGTTAAGTCAAAAACCTAATGTATTTCAAACGAGCGCCGCATCTCCAACCCGCACAATGTCAAGCAGAATTACGTGGCTTTGATATGCACTGAAGTATACAGAGTGGAACTACTGTGTGGTCTGTTGCCATACGCACTGGAGGATAATGAGATGAGCCCAACAGGTTCCAAGGACTCGGACCAAGTGTCATTCTTCATTAATTCCTAAGCATCGCACAATCCCCCATCCCCATCAGCTGACGACTACACGAATCTCAGTGTGAGTGAAATATTAAATTTCGTTGCGCGGTTACGGGCGTTGCTACCAACCCTTGCCATCTCTTCATCTTTGAACGACGGGGAGACGTAGAATGGTGTTCCAGACCACAAGTTTACCAAGGTTCGTCCGTCTTGGCTCTTTAGTGGAAAAGCGGGCTGTACGGTTAGGGGACAAAATGAGTCTCGCGAGACACCGCTTACCTGTATAAAACTTTTGAAGAAAAAGTATCACAGAGGGTGAAGAGACTGAAGGAAGTAACGAGGTCAACCATTTGTAACGTGGTTCCCTTGCTCTCCGCACGAGCGACCCTAGGTTTTTCCTTCAAGATGGATAATAAACCTTTGCTCAAGAAGGGTTAGAAAATGAGCATTACGAACTACTTCCTTTGGTCTGACTTTTACTAATTGAGGGCGCTAATTGATGATATATACCTCTTTCGTAATGATTAATTTTAGTAATTGATTTACTAACAAAGAAAAAATAATACAGAAAATAAGTAAATTACAATAAAAATTCGACGGCATTTTAATGTACTAAATTGAAAAACTCCTCATTGCAACATTACTGCCAACACTTAGATGCAAATTATCAGTACAAGTTGTCCATGACCAACCTAATTTTACATTTTTCGTTCAGCAAACCTTAACGTTGTGGAACTTATGAGAGTAATTGAATAATGCTATCTCAATCGAGGAAATTCCTCTATTACCTTAACTCTGTCTTGGTATAAAACTAAATTTGAAGCTAGTGGAACATTTTTTTTGCAAGACCGGAGGGAGGAAAATTCATTAGTGGTGTGACACAGATCCTTTTCTCGCGAATCAGCGAATTAATCCGTTTTAATAGCTGGAGCAAGAAAAATAGAACCTTCTACCGTCAACTTTTGCCTCGCGCTCAGTAACAGAGAAGAGCTGCCGATGGCGGCAGTTTTTCCTGGGCTTTTTTCCTCTTCCTAAGCAATAACAAGGCTCCCAATTACCCACTCCACTACCCAAGGTGGTATCCTACCCTTTTTTATTCTCCCTAGTCCCATTCGTAACCACAGGGTATATCTCATTGGACGTTCCTTGACAATCAATGGTACAAACCCGAGGGAGGTGTATGTGATAGATTGAAAATGATTTCAATCAGGATCGCCGGGAATACGATATCGTATCATGCACTGATATGTAGCTTGGTGGTTGGTGATCGGTATAAACAAGAAATCGATGGTAATTATTTTTACCGAACTCGTGATATTTTTCCAACTAGTTCTCAACAGCAATTATTTTTGATGAAGATGTTTTCTGAATCCACCAGCTTGCAAAATTGAAAAACTGATCTAACTTAATTGACATTGCAACGTTGAATGAAAAAATCTAAATTTTTTGCCTAATTGAACAATATTACGAGAACAATGTTGGCACAACTTATCATTATGCAATGAACGCCAGTTAAAATAGTTTTGTTCACAAGATATTGCAGCATCGAATTTGGCTTTACTAGGAAATATTTACATGAACGTCACAGTACCTACTGTTTGATGATTTTGATAGAGCTGAATACTGGATTTCCAATTTGGTTATCTCGGGCATAACTGAAGCGAACGATTTCATTTACATCATCCTCCAATTCAGAGTGCCCTACGACGGGAGGAATACTCAATACGACTGCTGTTTGCGAATGCGGAAAGCAGCGTGTAGTTAGTTACTCCGTAACGCAATCGACAGGTTGCTTGGTATACGTGGTTCTTCGCTGACGAGGGAGGTAACAGCCATGCTAGCAAAACCTGATTGCAAGTTTACAAGGAAGCTGTGCTGTTCTCATATCAGACACATATTTTCTGCAGAGTTTTACGTCAATAGATAGATACGATTATTCGGAAAAAATGAATATTTATCTCAGGATAAAATAAAGAGAAACTGGGAAGATTGACATAAATTAACTACAAATTATTTAACGCCGAAAAACATAGGTACTCAACGTTTCTGAAAACCCGCTAGTAGGTAGTACAGCATCTTCCGACAATCATCCGATCAGCGTGACTTCACACCATTATCGTCAGATATATTTCGTGAAATATACCCATCGTCGCATGCTTTTCTCAATCAATACTTGATTCACTGTCAAAAAAATTGAACCTTTGAACTTGGCCATTTTATTCATTATCTTGGACTCATCTAGTATCAACGATTATATCAGAAACTAAAGCGCTGTAAGATAAAATTATGCCGAAACCCTCCAGCACAAATGCGTCAATGAAGTTGCCAAAAAAACCTAATGCGTATGCTCGTTATAAAATTGTTGGGATAACGTACTACCTACTTAGTCAGCCATTCCCCCTCATTTATTTCGTTCGAAATTTTCTATAACCGGAAAACTGCAAGTCAGCTGTACTCACTCTTGCCCCAACTGACAGGGTGAAGTAAACCTTATGAATGATGGTTCTCGTTACATCGTAAGGGAATGTTTGTGAATTATAGACTGGTTCGGGCACCGTTGGGAAAATGTTTTTAATTTTTTATAAACGGTAGCGTAAGGAAACAAGCTTTACTGAGTCAGGTGGTATCAGGTGGGTTGGTTCAACCCCCTCAAAGTCATCCCTGACGTTCCATTTCCCCTTTCCACATTCACGCAGAAAACCTTAGGTTCATGCATTTTTATACTGTGTTAAGACACCGTATAATTTAATAATTTCCTACCGACCAGGCCCAACATCCCATCGTCGGTCGAGTGTTCGGCCTTAAGCACATTGGATAACGCTGTGCTTTTACACTACGTTTAACTTGAGACGCCACGCGCTATTTGCTTTTCCATTTTCATGCACCATTCTCTTCTCTTGGGAGAACATAAAAAGAAATTCTCTTCATTCGGAAGTTCTCATTAGTGTTGAAAAACCCAACTCTCATCATTCTCGGGTGCCCTAAATAATAGGAGTATTGGCTCTCTTCGTAGGCTCCGTGATAGAATCAAAAATTGAGCAACACAAAAAAAATTGAAGTATTTACGAGATGATTTAAAGTGTTGTTTGATTTGATGAAACAATGGGTCTCGGCTACAGTCGATTTTACTCATTTACGAATAAAATGCGTACCTATTCGGGATATGCAGAACTATCCGGTAAAACGGAATATTTATTATGGTAGCATTCATTGAAGTGACAGTGTTTGTTTTCGTAATTGTTTGTGAGAACGATTTTCATTTTTGAATAGTAAAGCACCAGTTCAGACGATTATTTTTCAAAAATCTCCCGATCTCCACAAAAAAATTAGAAACCATTTGGCAAACTTACCTCTTGTTATAAATAGATGCTGTCAGAATAAAAATATTATATCCTCATCAGTTGTTTCAAATACTGCTGTCAAGGTATTCTTCTTCATGTTAGTCACATCTTCAGACGTCTATGAGCGCCATTTCTCCGTTTTGTTGCTCCAAACATCGAAATTATTAGTTCGAAAACTGTTCGCATCGAGCCAACATACAAATTTGTTTTTACTCAGCCAAATGTTTTGAAAAAATTGTCTAAATGGAGAGTTTAGAACTCAAAACAAGTAGCATCAAAGGTATCGTATCCGATCTGACTTGTTGTTGGAAGTACAGGCACACGCTTCCACCCAATATCGAGTTGATTGGTAACAGTGGGAGTAAGATGTCGTTGACAGAGGCCAACTCGGTACCGGAAGAAACCTGTCCTGTTCGTTCGAAACCGGAAATATCCGATGATTTAGATGAAAACACTTTCGTACGTTCGTTCATCGAAGAACCAGTAGACATCTCCAACGGATTTGTAAGTACTCACAGCTAACGAACTTTACATCATGTAGTTTATTTATTAAACAAAAAAAAAAAAAAAAAAAAAACATGGCGTTTGCGTTGGAGTTTTGATTTCAACCCAAATTTGAACTCGCACAAAGTGTTTTATTGTCCTGCTATTTTTTCTTAATTCGGCTTGACGGTATTATTGAACCATTGAATGACTATCCAACTACATTCACATTACGATCGTTTGTTAATGATTGCCTTATTTAACTTGGCAACAAAAATTCAGTGATCTTTTGAAAACGGGTTGTGCATAAGAGGGATTCACTATGAAAACAGATTGTCATCCGTATTATCACCACTTTGACACAGTAGCAAGTTTCGAATAATTTAAATAACAAAAACTCAAACCATGTAATGTAGTTGGAGGAAGTCATACCATCTAGAATATCTGCAGGTTGAAGACATAATAGAAGACATTATATGCGAGGCGGAGGGGCCAGCACAATACGAATCAGGATCCTACGAATCTAGTATTTGCAGCGAATGGATCGTTCTCAAGCCGAGAAAGAAGAAGAAGAAGCCGGAAAATCGTCAAGAAAACTCTATTTTCGACTTTAGCGAGCTTGCAGCCACTCGGAGGCTGCTGAAACGTCCGCCGTCGCCTGATGCCGAATTTTATGATGAGAATCTGAAATCAACCGAGATGATAACGTCGAACGAGTTGAAGTACAAAGATTCTCACCCGATGTGGCCCGAACCTCCACCTGTATACGAATCGCTGATGAAGAGACCACCCAGTCCAAATATGTCTTTGCCTAGAGACAGGTTGATACTTTTATTATTCGTTCAACAGTTTCCTTTGAGAAATTTCGTGACAGTATTCTGTCATATTTTAGCTGGTGAGCATGTCTTATGATGAGAATCAGAAAGAAGAACGGGGATCTAAAAGTTCCGCCTAAATTTATCATTTTGAATTTGACAAAACGCTGGAATATAATCGAAAAACGGATCCATTAATCATGAGATATTAGGCGAACTCAGGTAGTTGAATTCGATGGAGTGGCTCGGGAGCATTGAGGTGGAACTACGTCATGGTGGTCAAATGCTCAAGCGACTGCACCAACCAATCAAGAACAACCAACAGGCCTGAGGAATTTTACATTCTTCAAAAATTTATAGTCCGTTGAGTTGAGTGTAGATACTTATTTTAGGTAAATTTTAATTAAAAATTAATTCAAAAAACTTATTGAAGAAAAAGGTAAATTCAAATAGTTTAGGAGGGTTACATTTTTGCGGTTGGTTTGATAGTCTTGATATGAGGGAAGTATTTTAGTCCCTTGTAATTAGCAATATTTACCCCCTTCATGATGATGTAATACTGTTGTGGGGGTCTTGGTGTTTTCCGGTTTCTATCCAACTTTCTTATTTCTATCTTATTGCTGAAAATTAAGGACTAATTGTTTTGAAGGTCGCTGAATCCAGCTGTGTTCGAAGTTGGGTTTTTTCCGACATCCTTAACTTCCCCATTCAAACAAAATACTAACTGTAGACGAGCGGAAATAATGAATTTATCTTTTATTATTAATGAATTTATCTTTTATTATTCAATGAATTTATTCGAGGACGATGACTGGCATCGTTTTGGAATTTATTAACTTATTGGTAAAATATACTGCAATTGAATTCGAGTTCTACCTCATCCAAATGTGCATTCATATCCGCAGGAATAAATAGAACAAGATCATATTCATTTAGCAGGCACCGAGTCTGTTCACTTGTTCAATATTATAAACTACGTTGATTGTAGAAAAGACCGTTGTTTTTTCTCATTGAGCAGGGTGGATCAGGAAATCGTTGGAGAAGACTGGAATTGGATAAAAGGGAAGTACCTGCTGGCTGGTGAAGGTGAAAGTTTCCTAGCAGCCGGCGAGGATGGTGAATATTATAGAGTACAGAAAAAATGGCTGGAGGGCCGTTGGGAACCTTCACCTCAACTATTGGAGAGATGGGAGAAAGAAGAGGCGGAGTTCGAAAAAGGTTTTTTTAAACTGGAAAATAATTAGTTCTACTATGATTAACTTGATTTTCTATTGCGTTCATAAAATACTTCACTCGCAGCATACACTCGGTATGTTCGCTAGCAGATAGGGATCAAACGGTAGCGTTAACTATTCCGACGTATCCAAGATAATTTCAAGTTTTTCTCGTTATTATCAGTGCTACTGAATGAGGAAGCTTCGATTCGAGAGTTAATTACGATTTCCTTCCAGTTATCCAGAACAATTTCAGGACTACTGGTAGGAAAGCATGTATAATTATTCTCATTATGGCACTTACTTTTCATTATTTTCCACTTCTATTGATATTTGAAAACATTAGCACTAGATATGACATTTTACGAGGTACCAACTTTTTACAACATGATGTGTTTTACAGCAACTCTTTTTGTAACCAAGTGTAATCTTTTCATACAGGAAGACGGGAAAAATTGGAAGAAGAAGAGAAATATAATACAATACTCAAAAGAGTGGATTCACCAGGCATGGAAATAATTAATTGGGGTGATGGCCCGGTTGTCATGACAAAATGGAAGGATTTTTTGCTGGACCCTTCAGTTGTAGAACTGTCAAAATATATTCCGGACGTGGTGTTTGAAAAATTTCTCGATGAAACCTCCAAACTATCGTTTGAAATTCGAGGCCTTTTGACCAGCCAATTGAAAGCTGCTTTGATGGAAACCTCATCTGAGTGGCTAATGATGATCTTAAAAGAAAATGTTTCTCACGAGTTAGCCGAGCGTATAGTCAGCGAAATGAAGACAAATATTCACGGACGGGAATTCGGTGGTGAATTTGATTTCCTCGGCGGTATATTAGGCGAAGTGGAGTTTAGTGAGGGTGAGCATGAAGAATCAGCTGCTTCTGTGGTTTCTGATCGTTGGGCCAACGTTGTACGTAAGCCAATCGAAGTCTGCGGAGATGGTGATATTGTCCCTCGTAACTTCAGGCGTCTGCTGATCGGTTTCATTAAGCAGTTCAGAGAAGACATGCCCGATGATGTTTTGGATTACGCTCTCGATTATTTCGAACGATGTCAGCCCGATAAAAGTAGAAAAGTCCCATTAGCTGCGAAGTCTCTTTCTCAGGTTAGCGGAAGTTCGTCAACAAGCAAGGTGAAAAATCTGCGTAGAAGGCGAATGTCGATTTTCACTCATAGCATTTCTGAGACCGCCACTGTTGCGCTCTCTGAAAATATTTTTGATAAAACCGACGAAGAGGTTGAGGCGCTGAGCAAAGGACTGGGCAATTGCTTCATGTTCCATCATCTTGGAATAAACGGTTTTACTGATATCATCCGAAACACGTACCGAATGGAACTATCGAGTAATGAAGTTATGGTCGTTGAAGGAGAAAATCTCAACGCATTTTACGTAATTGAAAGTGGCAGTTTTGAGTTATCAAGTCAACGTCACGAGGGGTTTCATAAAATCTTGAAGAAATACGAATATTTCGGCGAGTTTTCTCTTATTGGAGACGCTCCCAGTCCGTACACCATTGTAGCGTTGGAGGATAGCGTTGTCTGGGGCCTCTTCGGCGAAACTTTCCGGTATTTGTCCTTACTCGACGGATTCCAAAGGAGGAACAATGTCAATTATATTATGAACAGGAAGACCCAAATATTTCAAAAACTTACTCACGAAGAGAGACTAAAACTTCTCGATTGCACGGAAAGTTGCACGTTCAAAAGAGGAGATGTCGTATTTTGCTCAGGAGTTGTTCCAGAGGGCCTGTATATGGTTTTGGACGGCACCGTGAAACTCATTACTGCGGGTAAATTGGCTTATTTTATTTTCCGTAGGTTTTTAAATTGTTACTTTGTTTCAAAGTGAATCTTGAGTGTTTTATCCCCAGGTAATACATCTCAAAATCCGTCGGACCTTCACGTTTCAAAAGTCCGCGGTCCATCGCCTTTGAACGAAAGTGAGTTCATCAATGAAGAACCAAACGAGTCGTCTTGCATTGTGACGTCAAGAGTGGCCGAAGTTGCTCTCTTGAAATTTGATGTTTTCCAGCGTCTAATTGGAGATATTGAAGACATATTGAACCGGTCGTTCAAAAGAGTCGTTTCGCGTAGAGACTTCATGTGGAACTACGGAGAAGGTTACGAATTTTCAGGAGAACACGGAGTTCAACTGGATGTAAATTTACCACCGAGAATTGATTCCCGAACCGAATAATATCTATAGCACCCTCAATTCTGCCTGTTGATGTCAATTAAATATTTCGTTAATTAATCAAATAATTAATTAAATTATTTATTAGTAAGTAATATTGTGTTGTTGCTTGATTGATATAAAACCGGATTCGTTCCTCAGCTGGGTCAATAATCAAACCATTCTCCATCGAATCTAATCCATGCATCTAACTGTATTGTATAAGAAAAATAAAAAAACCAACATCTCATTTGAAACTTTTTTGTTTATGACTTTATTCCTCTTCCCATTTCGATCAAGTTTAAAGAGAACCGGGCCTCTTGTTGGAACAAAGGTAAAATGCGTCTAGGAATTCTAAAGAAGCCTACCGTTTGTTTCGTTTCTTCTATTTCCTAATTACTAATACTTAGTGACACCTTCGTGGAGTGAAAATAGAAAGAATTGTCATTAGCCGACTTGATGCGTAAAAATCACGAGACCGCCCGTTATGTAGGTGAGTTCGGATTGTGAACCCAATCGAACGCCACTTGTCTCGTTTTGTATCGTTCCCCGCTTGGCCGTTGGAACAGGTCGTTGGATCAGAATCAAATTGTCATCATCGGATTACCGGGGGATCAGTTTAGGCATTCCCGAGGGAATAGTGCAGCCTCCGAAGATTTCAGATAGGGCTCCGAGAAAGCTAATTTCAATATAATTTCGGAAGTACTGGAAATTCCCGATATTGAAGGAAGCCGTGGAATATCAATCAAAATCCTCGCCCAGAACGTCATACATCTCTAGAGAGAACGCTGGTTGTGCTCTCTCGGGGATTATTGGAATTAATGGTGTTCCCTGGCCGACGACACGCCGACTTCACGTTCAGATACTCACTCTTCTATTGACAATTTAAAATGGTCATGGTTAGGACCGTAAGAAAATGAAAGATTAATCGTCCGCAATGTGTACATTAGTATAATGAGTCTAGAATCGTTCACCATCTCTTATAGAAACATAAATAAAAGGTTCATAATAGGATAATAAAAATCAACATTAATAAATTGAAGAATTGTTCGACGATTTAAAAAAATTGTATTAGCATTTTATGCTGTAGCACTATCAGAATATTATCTTGTCGAATAATTGAAACTCATCAAGAAGAAAATATGCTATAAATCCATTTCAATCGGAAATGTTATTTTATGAGGATCAAATGTTTGTTATGCGGGTCATATTCTCCGTTCTCTCCAGTGAATTTCGTTATGATTAGATTAGCGGTTGTCTTTGTTCATGAACGTGCCAACATCCTCGCGTGTATCTTTCCTTCTACAACAAGGTAAATCATCTCAATAATAATTACTTAGTTTACTTGAAACTTCTGGAGTACATGAAGATACCGGTAACTGAGTTTTAACTCAGTAATTTCAGGGGATAAGAGGAGAACATTTGAGTTATCAAAGGGCGCGGAAAAAGTGCGAATAAAAAACCTGCGAAGATTGAGCTGCCTTTGTTATGGCATTCCACGTCCGAGATGGGCGAACTTATAAACCCGTTTGACCCAAAGGAGTTAAAGCTACGTTTACTCCTCTCTTTCTTTACCATTAGCTTCTTCCCTATCCTTCTTCACTTTTTGCTCTTCTCGTTGAAACGAAGAAGTAAGCGTGATCACGAGTAGAGTAAACGAAAGGAAGGGAGGGAATTACCCTGGAAAAATACCGTGTTACAATCAAAGGAGCTAGGTTTCATCCTCGGCCTCGACTCTTTGTCTCGATACTCCCCACCTTCCGTGGTGAGAAGTTGGAAAATTCTTTGACTTTTTCCCATTCAAGCTTGATATTATATCCTTCCCAGCTTTCCACGGATTTCCCGCGTATTAAAAAAAGTGGAGAGAAACTTTTACGAATAATGTGAAGAATACGCCTCCGTTTCTCCTCTCGCCTCTTCAATACGAAGCTTCGAAGAGAAAAGTTAAGATTAATACGATGAAGCCGAAATCTTCCTACCAGAAAATATTTGAGCTTTTTCAGTCATAAAAGAAAACCTCTTTTCATCGTTTGTGGGTGAGTTTTTTTTTTTTTTTTTTTTTTTGGTACCTATTTTAAAATTATTACCCTCATCTAAATAAGTAGGATAGTTCGGAACTTTTACTAACAGAAGATGTAATGGAGTTTTCCTTTTCGCCCAATCCATAGATTATGATGTATAGGACTACCAGAAAACTAGTACCTATAAGAATACATTTTGACTTCCGAAACAATGTTCTGAGCCACTACTGATTTTCCATATATAGCATAGTTCACCACGCGAAAGTTATTTTAAAAAAATTTTGTTTTAATATTTAGTCATAACTACTGTATATAATATGTATACCATAAAATGAGGATAATTATTCTATCCATACTGTATGATAAACTCTGTGGAGGCCTGTAACGGCGAATTAATAATTAATAATTCATGCGATTGCATTTAATTTCAAAGATTTCATTAATTTGTTTGCAGATATTCAGCGGGAACAGTGACACTGCCACAGTCGTAACGCATCGCCTCATGCCCCCAGTATTCGCGTCGCAGATTCGTATTCTTCCGTACAGCGTACATCGGCGTACGGTTTGCTTACGAGTCGAACTTCTCGGCTGTATTTCCGTCGGTAAGTACGAGTTTATAAGCAGTTGTAGAGGGGAGACTGCAAGATTTTTTTGAGGTGGTAGTTACTACGGTGGAATTACATTCGGCCGGAGCTTCACGAACTCTTATATTAATAAACTGAGTCAATTTTGGGACAATAATGCCGATTCTCTGTTGTTGTAACTTTCCCAATTTACTGGAATTCTTGTTTTCTGACTGACAAGCTTTCGTAATTTGTGCTTATATTTAACAGTATATTATTTCCTCAGCTTATTTGTGAAATACGAAAAATCGTCGCTTTTGTGAAATGAAATTTTAAAACAACTCACAACTCGCTTCGCAATGAATATTGTTTGTCTAATCAAACAAAAATCGTTAGCGCCACGTTTATTTGTATATCGATTCATCCTACACGGTTTGAGAAACAAGGCTCGTGTTTTCCATTAGCTTCTTAAATCGTTACTCACTAAAGCGAGATAGCCACGTGTTTCTCTCAGTTGTGACTTGGTTTCAACCGACGGGTTTTCCATTTCCGGGGTAGGACAGTTCAACGTTGAGAAGACGGCCCACTTATTATCCTGAACGTATTTCACTCTCAAGAAATGACAGATAAATCTTAACAAAAACTGGAGGGCTAGCAATTCCGTTCGACTTCGTTTTCCTTTCTTGGGCAGGTAAATCATGGTTGTTTCGGGGACTGAAATATTTGTTTGGGGAATCCAACATGGCCAATGGGATACCTTTTTGCCCTTATAATCCGTTACAGAGACCCTTTATGTGCACTCTCCCGAGTTGGGAGGGCAGAATAAGGATATGAACATATCTATCTGTTAATATGTATTACACTGAGTATTGATCCATCGTGCGAATTATTTGGCAAATAAAATTTGCAAGATCTCTTTTATCAACGGCGAGATTTTATGGTATGAATTTTCAAAAAAGAAAGATATCGGTCAGAATAATTACGTTTCGCATCTTGTTTGTACATCAAGTGTTCATTCTAAAATCGTTTAAAAAAAAACATTATTGTAGTATGAATATTTTAATGTTCACAAAAGAAAAGCTCGAGATGAAATTTTTATTCGAAGGATGGACGTTTTCCAGCTTGCAAGGACTGTAACAAAACTATTCGCGCTACTCCATCGAGGTTCGGAAGCATTAGTCAGAAGTTTCCAAACCGTATAATGGAAAGGATAACGTTGAGTTTCATTGAATGTGTAGAACAATCTCGCCGCTCCAAGAAGAAGAAAGCATCCGCTCAGCTGCGGCTCGAAAGCAATCATTGTTTTATGGTGTTGATTGCATTCCATAGCGTAGAAAAAAGATGTAATTCATTACTTCTGGATTGGAGTTTCCACGTTGAACCGAGGTCGAAAGAAGGAAGAAATACCCAATGAGAGAGAGTAGGAGGCTCGATCACTATTTATTTGAGAAAGCGAAGGAACTAATGTTGCTTCAAAGCCGTTTGGACGTACACATTAGTATGTGGAGAGGGTGGCGGACTTGAGGCCACATCGGCTATCCGCAAAGGTTCTCTCTACTATCGAACAGGGCTGCCAACCAATGCTCCCTCTCCATCTTAACTGCTTCCAAGACACCAAATACAGAGCGCAAGATCCTTTCCGATTTCAGACGAGGTGGTTTCCACGGAAGAATCCTAACATCGAATTGCGTTGATAGAAGCTCCTGAGCACGCAACAAAACTGTTTTCTCTCAGTTATTAGGCCGATTGAGAACCTTGAACCGAGCGGTAGTAAATTGTTCACGCTTTAGTGACGTGAGGAAAGACACCGCAACGGAAATGCGAAAAAACCGGTTTTTCCTGCTTCATTAAACGCACGGCAGCAAGTTTAGCAAGGATACGATTCAAGAGCCCATGATGAGGACTGAGGATGGATCTGCTCGTATAAGCAGCCGTTTCCACTGTACAGTTTCCCTACTGTTGATAATAAACGTTTGAGGAAGATGAATCTACTCAACATAGGGTCCGTTTTTTTTTCCAGCGAGAAATGGAATAATGTAGTTTAAAAAAATATTTTCGTTAAAAAACGGAATCCTTGTTCAACACTCATGATACGGATTTCCTCTGTGATGAATGGAGATCTTAATTAATATCAACATACCTGAGGAAACGTTCTACGTTCAAATGGTATTGGGCAAAAACTGGCTAAATCTAACACTAATCAATTCAATATTAATCATACTCTGAAAGACATCTAATACTCTAATATAAAATCAGAGATTTCCTTTTATAGGCAGTGAATTTGCCTAAAGTTTTAGAATGTGGGTCAAAATTATTTCAGAATCGGTACTCTTTCACAACCTATTCATAGGATGGAGGTTTGGTTCAGGTCACTATAATTTCCAC
Source organism: Tupiocoris notatus (assembly GCA_037159825.1). Taxonomy (NCBI): domain Eukaryota; kingdom Metazoa; phylum Arthropoda; class Insecta; order Hemiptera; family Miridae; genus Tupiocoris; species Tupiocoris notatus. The sequence continues at coordinate 851,322 of JASJUZ010000125.1, read as the reverse complement.
CCAATATCGTGAAAATTTAAATGTCCGGTTTTTTGGTTCAAAGAATTGAGCTACCGACAAAATTTCGCTGTTATCCTTACGAATTCACGATAGTTAATCAAATTATTTGCGGAGGCTGTGAAAAAAGGATTCAGTTTTGCAAAAATAACATCTTTTGGATTCACAAAAATCGAATCGAATGTTCCCGTTATTATTGTCATGCATTTCCTCTTCACTCCTACATCACAATAGAAAGGCAGTAGCTGGAAACTGGCTTGACATCAATTGATATCACAGTCGATTCCATCAAGTACAAGGAAACATGTCAGTACCATAATACGGCCTCTCTTTTTCTCTGTTTACCTATATATCATACTGGCGACGTTTCCTCCTAACTTTATAGTGGAAAGTAATGCTGTAAGTTCGAAAAGCAATGCCTCGATGTCTGGTAGTGAGGTTGCCCACGATCGATCACACATCAAGCCGATAGATATTTTCCTCTCATCTATCGGGCAACAAGAGGAAGGCTATTCTCCTTTCCGCTTCTCTTCAAAACTTCGGAAGCTTTGGCTCCGCCGGCCGATATTACTTCTGAACGCCAGGGATGACATATAGGAGCCCGGAAAACCTCTTCTTTCCACCTCCTTTCACAGAGCCAATACTCCGTGTCTGAACGCTCGTGTCCTCTTTCGCTCTGAAGGATTTCCCATTCTTTTTTTGCCTTCCGTTTCTCCGCTAACTCACAGTTGTTAGGATACGAAACATCGCATTTCGAACTATTACCTCGCTCGCGGGGGCTTTGTTGTTCTCCGCTCGGCTTACAACACTCATAACGCCTACGTTTCCAATCCTATTTGTTCTTTCTGTAGTTCGGTGGCACGTTATTTGTCAAAACGCTATTTATGAGAATACGGAACTAGAAACGATTTGCGGGTGAACACCAATAACAGTTTCGTTGCGCAGAATTGTAATGAAAATGCTACCGAGATTGCGGATTGTTTTAGTGTAGTTAATTGACTCGTAGTTCTTGCTTCATTCACTACAACTTCAATGAAGAATCTAACACCTTGATGGCTCTTTAAAACGGTTGCCTCTGTGGAATCATGCGCCAATCAATCTCTACGCAAAATATTTGTTGGTGTCTAGGCATAATTATTATTATTTACATTAACTTTGTATTTTTATAATTTCACGCTCCCCCTTATCTACTCCAGCAAAAAATATTCGCTTCAAGCATACGACTTCGATATTGCCTCTCAACGAGTGACACGAAAAAATAACAAATCGCATATTGGCGTGATTCTTTCCTGCTGGTATTATCTTTGAACCATTAGCCTCACCCAACTAGCCCCATAACATCCCTCTCTGACGATTTGTAACGATCGTTAGCCGATGCTATCTCATCACGTAAAACGCCGTCGCTTTATGACGTTCAGCAGATGGTAGTACATTTATCTACGAAACTATCCGTGCTGAGTCCTATTCCAGTAAGGATGGGATAAAACGGCATTGATTAGGTCATTAGAATTATTTGTTGAAAAATTATTAGAATTATTTGTTGAAAAAAATTATTAGAATAAATTGTTAGTTGAATTTTGTAGAATTATTAGGTAACTATATTTATAACATCGCTGACAGTTTGTAAATGGGATTTTGTGGCTGAATCAAGGAAAGTTCATCATTATATTTCTAAACATATAGTCATGCTGTCTAAATGTTTATGTTAGGTAGCAAAAAGGTGGCTATGGTTTATTTATTTTCATTTTTACTGATCCATAATGTTAGCTGTCAAAGAACCAATTAATTGTATATTATTGCAATCATGCATATATTTCACGAAAAAAATCAATCATGTTGAAGATTTCACTCAATGATAATTGAAATCTGATCATCGAGAATCGCCGGTCGGCTACACTTTTTCGTGTCATATTATATACATGTTGAAGCTAACGTTCACCTGTGTGTAAAATAATATCATATAGAGACGATTCTAGAAGAAACTATTGCATTGATATAATATACCATATTATGGTGGCTTGCAGTCTATATTTATCTTGTCGGTGACGTCGTATCACGTAAGAAGGTAAAGGAATCGTTCAACCCAAGAGAAGTCCCGGTTGGTTTCATTTCTCTCGGAAGTTTGGATAGCTCTAGAATATGGGCTGGTAGAAAATAAAAACATAGTGGACAACTTATACTTCCCACTGGAGGAACTCGAAAAAGGGAAACCTGGGAGTTAGGCCAGAGAAGGCTTTGAAAGCGTTCGGTTGCTGGCGCCGGGGGCTGACCAGAGCTGGGCCCTCCTTTATTCATTTAGGGAAGCATAAATCCTTCTCTCTACCCTCTGAAAGTCTCTTCTTCCTTCAGTTGCTCAGTTCCACCTGCCTATTTCCCTCTGATCCGCTGAAATATTGCATTAGGGAGAGGAAGAAACGAACCCCTGCACTCTACTACGGGTATAAACAAATCACTTCCCTTTTTGGGATAACGCGGAGTTGAGAACGAAAGACGAAGGAGCAACATAACTACAGGGGAAGTATTGATGTTGGAATCAAGAGAAATTCAAGAGCGTAGCGTTGACGAATCAGTGTAGAAGTGGCGAAAAAAAATCACGTACTTATGTATAATCTATATCTATAGGTACTCACGCAATAATAAATACACCGATACAAATAGCCTAGATATCTTGATATATAATACTTTGATGAGTATGTTCACCTTTGAAACTTTTATCGAAGTTCACGCACTCGATTTTGATGAACACACTCTCAAGTGTAATTTTCATTGACTTGAGTTTTCTCAAAAAATCGGGTACATTTCTTACTCGAAATTTCTTAGTTTCTTAGTTCTTCAGTAGAAGTGGTTAAAAAGATCTGGATCGATGCAGCACGAATTTCTTCATACAATTTTCATAGGATCAATAAACGCAGTGTTACATGGAAGCAAATCCAACTTTTATTAGGAACAAAGAGAAGTCTGCAGTGGAGTTCATCATTAATTATTCTACAGGTGGATGATGTGACCAATCTTCGAGTCGTAGATTGACTATATAAGCCTTATCGGTTTATTGCACTTTTGTTTGGAAAAATGAGGTGTATGAAACTTCTTGCTTCGTCTGGAGGCGGCAGGCTGTAAATTAGAACCGCACGGCAGATCCGTTATTCCCCGTGAGGATCCTCTTTCGTGGATGAATAAAAGAATCCGAGCGAACGTAACATTGAAACTCACATCCACGACTGAGAAGATTTCAGATAGTAGAATAAAACAAAAATATTATTCGAGAGAACTACCTCATTTATAGTTCAGTAAATTTTTATTTTTGCATTTAGGTTGAAGAGCTAAATCAGTGTGCTATGACGGCGTTTTTATTTTTTCTACCTGTGGTATGAAAATTTAAAAACCAAAGCTTACATAACGAAAATTGGATTTCAGGGAGTAAATTATGGAAATACTGTCCCGTTTTATGAGAGGTAGAGCGTTTGGATAATGCAGATGGCAGTGGTGACCGCTGATCGATGAGGCTGCCCTGGTAATTAATCAGGTGGTTCGACGAGAGAAAGACAGAGAAGTAAATGCGATGGAAACACTGGAAGTATGGCTCTTTTTTCTACCTGGGGAGGGAAAAATCATTGCTGGTTTTCTTTTGTCGATCGATTCATTGAAAATCAGAGCAGGGATCGTCCAAATTCTCTTTTTCACTTCGTCCGGTTTTCCAATTGAAATCCAATACTACGAGAACTATATGTTCAAACTTGAATGCTTAGTCTAGCGCTAAGTCTTTTTTGGGGCTCATTTTGAAAAATCATCAAGTGGTTAGCTTAAAACGAAGATTTTAATGATTCGCCGTGAGTTAGACTAATTGTTTTCGGAAAGGTTGAGATCACACTAATTTCTAATGCCAATTTTATTTCTGACGGTATTGAATGTTCAAAGTCACCTCGTAAAGTAAGGTAACAGAGCAGTGACCACGAACAGATTTTGTGATGATTATCCTATAAAAATCTGTATGGAGTTTTATGTGTATCAATACAAAATTGAAACTTGGGGCGTATTCGTTGCCACCATCGTACCATCTATCCCTGGAACCAACTTGCACACTCCTGTATCTCTCGCTTTCTACAAAATCTTCTTCTGATGACTTCCCGCGTAATAAATATTACCCCCTGCGCTTTCCTCGCGATGCCTATATATCCCGAAAGCTTACGAGTTCTTGCTTCCCCGTTCCTCCTTTTCCGAACAGGAAACGCCTAAGGATCATTTAACTTGAGTTTCGCTTTAGAATCACGTACTTCCTTATCGAATATCTGTCTGTCTGATTTCCCCCATCTCTAGCCTCCTTATAAATGCGCTCTTCTCGAATAGTATTTTTCCATCCCCTAGGAACCCGGCTTGTCCAGTAATCTGTTCTAAAGCTACATTTCGTGGGTTTTGATGTCTGGAAAACTCAATGAAAGCTTTAAAACTTTAAAATCGTTTTTCTTCCAAAGTTTTTCTCATCCTTCATGCCCTAAGTGAAACTCCTGTCGCCATTGAAATGGCATTAGTAACCCCAGCGAACGATACTTAAGTTCCAGGGGGCGACGTGGAGCCATAGGGTCCACAGCCCAGAAAATGTCCACGTGACCCAGAAAATGCCCAAACGGGCGAAAGTGCTCGGCCAGCCAATAAAGAATCGGAGAATGAGTCACCTGGTTTTTCTCTCCCACACACCCCTGGACATCAAAAAGTGCAACGACAAGGAAAGAAAAATACTTAATTTGTTCAGGTACCTATTTGGTGTTGGTTGAACTGTCCTATACTGCTCAAGTTAAATTATTGACGTTTTGGACCAGAATCTGGATCCTTAATGCCTTTGATAACAAACAATTGATAATAAAATAATATACCTTCCCAATAGGTCGAATTGTCGTCCAATGACACTAGTGTAACGTGGTTGCATTCCATGAATGCCACAGCTACTATAGGAACAAAATAACACTATTGGTTAACCTAGGTTCTTCCGACAAACTGTTTGATTTGGACCTCTTTTCTGTCGTGATAAGACGAAGACATCAAAGTCGTTTGACTTCAAAATTAAGCTACGTATAAATTTCGTTTCTATTGTGGAACTGAGGGAAAAAATAGCTCATTTAATTCATGATATCGTGCACCCCTTTATTCCGAAGTTTCATACAGTGTAGAAACAGCTTCTTCTTCTTTCATCTTGACAACAAAATATTATGTGCATTCCGAAAGCAGTGGGAGGACGTCTGCCCCTCATTCCTTTGTTAGGTACTGCCGTTTATCAATATCTATTTCGGTTTTTTTTTACTTCCATGTGTACATAGTAAATTAAAGTATTAAAGTCGAATTTGGAATGGAGGTCCTGTTCGAAGAAATTTTCATAGTACTAATACTCCGAATCACATTCTGAACAAGTGTCTGTGAGTCTGTGTCTCCTGTGTGTCTGTCCGAGTCTCTGTGGTCAAAAAGTTACATAAATCGCCATGTCTCCCAGAAGAATGAATGAAACTCAATGAAATTTTCAGGTAATGTTCTCTCCGTGAATGAGCAAAATTAGCTTTTATTGAATTTTGTATTTAACGCACAGTGCTTCCGAGAGGCAACCGTTCAAAGTTTTTTCTTTTTCGATTTTAACAGGCTATAGGAGTCTTTTCTTTTTTATGTTTAAGGTATTGAAAGGGTTGGTATACCGAGCAGGTTACCCCCTGATTTTTTATCAATTGGCTCACACACCGTACTTTCACGTCTTGAGTTTTTTTTTTCACTGTTTTACGCACTTTGTATTTTGATTTCTGCAAGCCGTGAAAACCATTATATTTGAAGGCTCAATGTCTTGAAATGTTCGGGACGGTGATTTGAAGATGACTGATTTTTATTGAGTGGGTAAATACGGTACTTCCGCGTAGGTAATTCTATATTGAAAATATTTCGATTTTTAGAGACCGCAAAAATGAATATATTTGAACGCTGGGGGTCTTAAAATTTTACAATTGATGACAATTGATTGACTTTTAAATTCATTTTTAACAAAAGGATCGCATAACTTACTTCCTTGTTGAAAATCATTTGGAGCGAATGACCATTCTTCATACTCCAAAATTGCATGAATTATCCATTTGTCGGCCAATCGATTGGACGACGGAACTGTTGGATGACTTGAAAGTTGAACCAGGTTTCAGACACTAATACCGGATAAACTTCGCTTGGACAAACTTGAAATGTATACAGTTTACCTGGAAAGTTAGGACTGTCTGATTCTTGCTCTGCGCGAGACAGTGTTCAGCCGTACTACCTACTAAATTATTCAAATGGCGCTGAATGGTGGAAAATTGTTTAAAGGCTTTGACACCCTTTGTCGTCTCCGTTCCGCCACGATTTAAATTTTCAAAAGACCGGCACAGTAATTTCCAAACGTTCTTTGCCTACACTTCTACTCATTATATTACAAATATCAAACGAACGGGTAAACGTTGAAATGAAGATGATGCTGAATAATGATGATTTCCTCTCAACGTGGATATATCTTCACTTTAAACGTTCCAAAATGTGTCCATGATTTTGTACCGACAATAATGGTCGGTTCCTACCTTTCCGGAACCCACGTTTTTCCGCAGTTGATCGCGATTTACTCGAAATATTCTCAATGGAGATGTAAATTTTACTACAGATATTTGTAGATTATTAAATTATTCAAACGAAAAAGTACAGGAATTCGTTCGTTGATAGATTTTAGTACTAGCTAGAGGGGCTCAAATTTGAATGTTCAAAAAAGAGGGTAAGGATGGATTGAGAAACTGGCGATAGGTAATCGAAAAGTTGAACAATATTCGTCAAATTGGAGCCAACTCACCGGCTGGAAAAATCTTCTTTTTTTTTAATCAGGCCTTGTTCAAATTTTATTGCACTTTGAAGTTTTATAACCCTGTTTTCCGCGTTTTTTCGCATGTTTTTCGCGAATAACTTTTGAACCGACCACTTTTACATAGGTACTCAGAGCCGAAAAAGAGCTATCAAAAACCTACGATTTGGTGTATTTATTTATATTTTTGTGTTATGTCCCCGCGGAGCTATTCGCGCATGAAAAAAACTCAAAACACGTTTTTTGACATAAAGTGGAATATATCTCGAGAGCTATCATATACGCTAGCCTTTTTCTTATTTTTAATGGATTCTACATTAAATTTCCTACATTTTCTTCCACAGTACCTAATCGTTCCCATTTCGGGAACGTGACGATAAAAAATCCCAAAGTTGAGACGTCAAAAGTAAGAAAATCGTAAAAAATTCGAAAAATATTATCAATCGTTCGAATTTGATTATTTTCACTTTAAATTCAAATTCTACGTCTAATTTACTGTAAGAATCATTAATTAATCAAATTTGATCCGTACTGTAAGTATTTGCAACGGATGATTGAAAAACACGAAACCGTGTAGTACTAAAACTGGGAAGAACTAATGTCGGTCGTCAAATTTCTGCCGTTTTGACGTCATGTTCGGATTCAGCGTTCAATTTCCTATAAGAATAGCTTTCAAAATCGCTTAAAAACGAAAATTTAATTTTTCACTATTACCGATGCCAGCGGAGCTCGGAATTTCGGCCAGCGAAAAACTCGATTTACGGAAAATAATTTCTCTGGCTCTGTTTAAAATTTTTTCACCAAATGTTTTGCTATGTACGTGTGTAAGGCGTTCAAATGAAGACTCCTGCATAATAAAACAATTGATTCGCATTTATTTTGACCCCGAAAATCACGGTTAAAGTCCAATTTTCGAGCTTTCAACAACCGATTTTTTTGGACCACTTGCAGATTTTTCCGAGAAATAAAAAAAAATCACAAAAATACATCTTGGTAAGACGCAACTTTCCTAAAAATTTCAGATTTTTATCTGTATTGAGAGAGGAGTAAAAATTCGTTAACTGTTCGGTTGAAAAAAATCGCAGGGGTACCCCTTGGATTTTTCGCGAAAAATTTTTTGAAATGGATTTCGCTCAATCAAAGTTAGTTAATCAAAATTGATCCGTACTGTAAGTATTTGCAACAGATTTTCAAAGTTGAAAAACGGATGAGTGGCGTAGTATTAAATCTGAAAAACTGATAGTTGTCGTCTAATTTCCGCCGTTTTGACGTCATATTCGGATTCAGCGTTGAATTTCCTATAAGAATAGCTTTCAAAATCGCTTTAAAACGAAAATTTGATTTTTCACTATTACCGAGCTCGAGATTTCGGCCGGCGAAAAACTCGATTTACGGAGAATAATTTCTCTGGCTCTGTTTAAATTTTTTTCACCAAATTTTTTGCTATGTACGTGTGTAAGGCGTTCAAATGAAGACTCCTGCATAATAAAACAATTGATTCGCATATATTTTGACCCCGAAAATCACGGTTAAAGTCCAATTTTCGAGCTTTCAAAAACCGATTTTTTTGGACCACTTGCAGATTTTTCCGAGAAATAAAAAAAAATCACAAAAATACATCTTGGTAAGACGCAACTTTCCTAAAAATTTCAGATTTTTATCTGTATTGAGAGAGGAGTAAAAATTCGTTAACTGTTCGGTTGAAAAAAATCGCAGGGGTACCCCTTGGATTTTTCGCGAAAAATTTTTTGAAATGGATTTCGCTCAAATTCAGCATAATTATAGTTGATGATGTGTATATCAATAATATATGGTTCATTCTTTGTTTCTTTCGCACTAAATAGATTAAAAGAACGTTTAAAGTTGGAAAATGTGATTTTTTCGTGTATAGTCTACTAATATTGTTGAATAACGCAAAAACGGTTGAAAAATGGATAGGTACATTACATTGGGAAAATGTGGACAGTTAAATTACCTATCTTTTGATATATTCAAACCTCTGAATTGACGACTTTTTGTTTGAGTTATCCACTGTGCAAGTTACAAATCTTGGAAAACTTAAAGTTGTTATGTCTAATTTTGCTCCTACTTTGCTCCAGTTGAAAAACCCAATACTTTATGATACTAAGTACGATACAATCCCCACCAACTACATACCAAATTATAGCAACTACTACTAAGTACTACCCACTATAATAACAACTATAGATTCCCACTTTCCATACACAAATATTAAACTACTGCTACCTATCTATACCTATACTATATACCTACTATATTTAGTAGGTACTATTTATAGTAGTGACAAGGACAACAACCCCGAATAATAATATGTAAGGCCCGAGAGGAGGGGCAGAGCCCCTCCGACGGGCCGACCGCGCGCGATAGCTGAGAGGGCTGGGCGGCAAAGCCGCCAGGGGCGCTCAGCCCCTAGTAGTAATAGAATATAATGATGAAATAATTGTGTGAAATGTGATGCATTACATTTTTGAATAACTGATTGGCAGGTTGACAAAAAATAAAACAGGCTGTTGAATGCATGGTTCCGATTCCCCTAGGCAATCTTGCCGCCCAAGACAACTGAATGTCGCTTGATTTTTATCATTGCTGTCACACACAGTATTTCTTCGTGAAACGCATTTTCTGTAATTATATGCAGCATTATTGTATTTTTTGGGCCTCGTAGCGATACATATAATCAACTTTGTCCACGTTCACAAAACTTGTATTGTATGTTTTTGATCACACACAGTACATCCGGTCGCCGTCTTTCACTTTTACGATTTGTATAGGCCGCGAAAATCAATATATATAACGCTAGAGGTGTTTAATGTTTAAAACAGCGAGTGAATGACTCCTGATCTTCATCGCTAGCGTCACACACCGCACATCCGAGCTATTCAGTCATTTTTTGTATTAGAAATATTTACATTCCCCAACAACATATTTGAAAGAAAGATGATGAGGTCATGAAAGATTTCTTTGACGGGTGAATAATGATCAATTTTTATCTTTAAGTTCACATACCGTACTTCCGCGTTATCGAAATAATATTTGCATCAAGAATGCGTTTTGGCCGCAAAAACCATTTGAACGCTTTTCTGAGAATGTTTGTTAACGTCATGTAGGTAACTAAATTGATAATTTGATATACAGAAATGATAATATAGTATGATTATTCTTCTCCTTGTCGTCGCATTTTTTGATGTCCAGGGGGTGTGAGGGGGAGAAAAACCAGGCGACTCATTATCCGATTCTTTATTGGCTAAAGCTGTAGGGGCTCTCTATAGGGACCCTATGGCTCCACGTCGCCCTGAAGATGCCCGAACGGGCGGAAGTGCTCGGCTAGCCAATAAGGAATCAGCGAATGAGTATTACGATGAAGATGGGTTTTCATCTCGAATAAGATATCCTCTTAAATAAGAGGAAACTGCCTGAGTAGAGGTGATATTCCTTTGGAAATCCTCTGTCTGCTTTACCTAAACGTTTCGAGCGCCTGCTCCTAGAGCGCTCTGCTGACTTTCTGAACAGGTGTCTGTGCTTCCGTTTTAATTGGGTTACTTCAGTCTAAGTCGACTCTTGTTAAACAATCGTATCATGAGATGGCCATGTTACTCCTGAATATAGGATTTTCGGTTGACTCATGCGAATCTATGATACTGTACAGTTGAATTAACAGAATTTTCCGGAACTTAAATGGTTACGTGGCTAGTGGCTACGTTCCTACATTAGATTAAACTATTCCACTGCAAGATTCCGTAATCTGCCCAACGCAAAGCAAGCATAATTTTAACCAATTATTTGACTCTACCCTTAACATTCCTTGGTAAGCTGAACTTAATAAAAATGTACCTGGATACATCGTACGGGATCAAATCTACAAGGTCTTTCTAGAAAACATTTTGAGTATTCCGCGTGGAATTCAATATGCAGTGGAAAGTATGACCTTGCAACAGCATTTGATTTAGCACATCAATCATAATTGTTTATCCGAAAGAGACTCCTTACGGATGAATCTGCCATCAGAACCGCCGCAAAATTGTTCGAAGCGTTTCAACAACATTCTTTTCCCAGCAATCTCCAGTTAATCCCGTCATTTCGTTTCAGGTAATACTTCAATTTCAGTGTGGAAAAGGGAGGGGTTGGAATAGTACCTACCTCAGATTTCTCCACTCAGAGATATTCTCATTATAGTCCCTTCATCTCCGAACAAATGAGCTCTCGTAGGCGGCTCATTCCGTGAGACGGTTTACCTAGGGATTTGCCAGGAGAACGTGGATAAAGGTCTGGGCGAGTAAAATGGGATAGACGAATGGAAGACGTTGGTTGAAGCGAGGCTCGAATCCTTGCGTGTTCGTGTTCCACCGAAGTTTGATAAACTCTTGTTTACTCCTTGACGACCTGGGCTATAAACGCGAAAACGCAAGCGGTTTCATCACAATGTCGTTCCCCGTCCAACTGTTATGAGGCCCACGTTTCAATCTTATCGAATTTCATTGTCAGTCAATAAATAGAAAAGTCAACTATGTACTGCACTATTTTATTTATTTATCATTTTCTATTCGATAAATTTCACTGAAAGTATTCCGTATTGGTAATGATAGTCTTTTATAAAAAATCAAGTACGTAATAGGATTCTTGTGAAATCGGACCAAGTTGGATTCGATGAAGCTAATTGACGCAGATCCTCTCTCAAATTATTTCGGTACTTAGTGCTAATATGATTCTCAAAATAGATTAAAACCTGACGTCACAGTCAAAGAAACACGCTCTGAATACTAGCTTCTTTCAGTCTTAGCAGCATGAATTCGCTATAAACTTATGAACACTTATTGAAGGAATGAATTCAACGAGGAGAAATAGCAAAACGTTCGCTTGCACTCGTTATCCGACTTATGATTTTTTCTTGTGAATTGCGATAGGTTGACAAGATCCGTGAAGTCCAATCTACACTCTCACAATTTTCCGTTTGCCTCATGTCGACGATTTTTCTAGGAGCATTTATCAACAATATTCAAATTTTACGCTAAAAAAACCGAGCGTTTAAAAATGAACATAATAATATACTAACAATTAATTTACTCCGGTAGCAAGCCATCTTCTCAAAAGTTGATTGTTAGGCTCATGAGCAACACAAATTAACTAACTCAGACATCGATGGTTTTTGTTTTTTCTAATGTTTTCGTTAAGTTTTGCTTGTCTGTCGTTTGTTCTGTTAGCAAAAACACGCAGCAAATGTGGAGAAATAAAACTTGAGAACATCGAAACGAAGGCATTACGATCGGCTTAACATTGCCTCCTCCTCTGGCTCCTTCACTCGGCGGCCCGTACAGTTTTGAAAAGCATAGATCCGAGTTGAAAGAGCGAGAAGTCTTTTCATGTGAAGTTAACCATGGCGAAATGGAGGGTAAACGTGTCTGATACTCTTCTCACCATGCAGCACGTCCCGTCGCGTAATAATAGCGAGTACTTACAACATTTCAGGCAAACACAAATTGCCGAGGGTGGCGATCTCTTCAGTTTCAATAGAAGCTTGGATCAACTTTCCGAACAAATTGTGCCCTCTTATGGCCCTTCCTTGCTTTTGCGAGGATTCAATGGGGGAATTTTTCCCAGTTTGAAAAGAAATGAGCAGTTGAATGTAAACAACAGCTCTAGAGCAATTATTCCTGGGGGTGAATTCATCATAAACCATGAGTAAATTTTGGAAATTATTTTATGTGGAATAACATGCGGTATTTTTTAATTCCACACAACAGCGTTGGTGGTCGAGTTTTTTGTTTTACTACTTTTTACGTCTTGAGTTTTTATCTTCTAGATCTTTCATCGCTTTTCTTTTCTTTTCGCTATTATTTGCCGAGGTAACCACATAATTACATTTACGCGGGATCTCTGAGTATAAAAAAAATATAACCCCCATCTTTCCAACTAATGCGCGAAATTGTGAAACTACTTTGGTTTTATCGTAATTTTACGGAAGGATTGTAGAAATATTTACTTTTGCACGTGCGCTGAAAATTATGTTGACGAGATCATTGTGAATTCAATTACGCTACCTTCTTGGGACCGACCTGAAGTAATGTGAGAAACGGTTCCAGGAGGGTGCCCTCTTTTAAAAATTCCCTCGAATTAAAGAAAAATCTCGTTACCATAATATGGTGATATATTAAATCTTGTCTCAACAATTCTTTGAACTTCAGTTGTTTTTGTTTTGTCGGTATGTAAGTGATCTGAAATTTGAGCGCGCCAAAGATTGCCGATTCGATCATCATAATAGAATTTTTTTACCGAGAGACAAGCGCATATTTCAGGACAACCCTACTTAGAAAATATAGTGAAAGCGCATCGTAAAGATGAATTTTTATTAGGTACTCTCTGACTGGAAAGTTGCACCGTTACGAGGAAACAGATATTTCCTCCACTGTGGAATCCGATGCGTTACAGCATACTTTGAGTTTAAATTAAAATGGATTCAGATTAATTAAATTTCGTTCTCAATGAGGTTCCAAAATCGATGATAAGTTGAAATTAATAACCGCTGGAATTCATTGGAAATTAGATGCATGTAAATGATAACTTATGTTATTAATTTTCAATCCGGTTGAGGACGGGAATTAGAATCGATATTCAGCGTAGTACCAGCGGTTAATACGATTATGTAATACGGGTTTACTAGATGTTTATGCTGTAAGCTATTTTCTAAGTTTAATTAGTATTGTGGTGAGCGTTAATTAACAACACAAAATAGTATTCAAGCATATGATTTTACATTCACGAGTATTTTGTGATTCCGATCTGCTTATTAGCAGATACTAGTTATATTGCGTTCTGCAATCGCTAGTTCGTTGAGTGGCGGATTTTCGAACCTAGCACGGATTTGAGCTGAATGTAATAAGACGAACTGAGTTTTGTCATACTTGGTACTTAACGTGAGAAGTGAGCGAAACATCTCGATTCAATGATATTATTCTAGCGACTTTGGTATAACAATGCCTAAAGAGAAGTTTGCAAAGCGTCTTTTCAGGAATATTCGCACTCATTTCTATGAAATTGAAAAATATTGAAGTTCGAGATACGTTTTACACGTGGCAACAATGCTTCTTTTGCTATACTAGAAAGCCTATTTCCCCAGAATAGTGACTAGCCACTTTATTCAGTTCCACAGCATCTTCATCAAAATTTATTTTACGTCGAATAAGATAGATGATTTCCATATTTTTGAGACTACCCAGGCCTTACATTCTACCCAGGCCCTGTCAAAGAAAACGGCGTCATGATTGTTACTTCAAAATGACCAGGTACAGTCTCAATAAGTATAAACGTAAGTAAATAAAGGGAACTAGAGCACAACTTAGAGTGAACACGATTTTTCACCAAGGGAGGCCGATTCTGCATCTAAAAGGAATGTCCAGTTAACAAAAACACAATCTGGCGTTTTACTGTTCGGAATTTTTTCAACTTTCCCCTCAGAAATTTACAGCGTGCAAATGCGCTTTTTTGCTGAACTGGTGTAATTAGTGTCTGGAAAACGTAAACAACCCGCCTTAGTGGTCACATAGTCATCTCTCATTGAAATTCCTTGGACTGAACACACGCGAAATAAGAAATTTGATCTTTTCCTTGTCGTCGTATTTTTTGATGTCCTGGAGTCGTGAGAGGGAGAAAAACCAGGCGACTCGTTCTCCGATTCTTTGTTTGCTGGCCGAGCACTTTCGCCTATTCGGTCATCCTTAGAGTGACGTGGAGCCAGGAAAATGCCTGTAGAAAATGAATTGTCTGGTTTCCTCCCTCTCACACCTCGTAGACATCAAGAAATTAGATATTCATTCAATGCTGCTGAAAAGTGGGTCTCCTATGGGGTGATTCAGTTCACTTTTCGACTATTGTATGTTGCGGAGAAACAGCACGAACTTCTGTTTCTTCATATTTTCTCTAATAATGCCACCAGTTGTCATATATGTACCACAATGGTCCTACTCCACCGAGGGGTGCGCGAATGGGCGAAAGCGCTCTTCCTCGCGTGGAAAACATATTGAGACTCCCACTCGACGTATCAATGCCTCCAATACTTTCAGTCAATTAAAGAAGTCGAATCCCGTTACCGCCAACTTTTGCGTTATCTGAAGGCGGCAAACAAACAAATGTTACGATCCGGTGCAGTTTCACGGATCGTGCACCCTCACCTCCAACAAATTTATTCGTTTTCCAAGAGAAGCGGGGGTATAAATGAGCCGAACCGACTTAGAAACGCCCGATAAACCCACCGATAAAAGTTTGATAATTTACGTACCGTTCTGAAGCTCCAGCCGCCTCTCTTGCTTTCACCTAAGCAAAACTGTGAACTTTTTGCGTGTTCGCGACTCAGAGTCGCAAAATCGACTATGAATGTTTTTAGACGTTATTCGAAAAAGCAGAGACCTCCGTTCTCATGGTCTCCCGCCTTCTTCCGAAAGGAAAATTTACAACCTGAAAGTTGCTTGTTAGCGCTTTGAAACCTCTTGCGAAAACGCGGAGGATGCTTCTCATTTATAAAATGAAGTTTTCTTTACCGATCGGGAGCAAAATAACGATGCCTACCAAGTTTTATACGAAATGTTCATTGACCGAATTGAAAAAAAGACAAATCAGCCAGACGAAGTAATTAAAGTGTTTCAAAGTTTTTTTCCGAGCATTCATCGGAAGGTAAAATCTCAAGAGACTGAAGTTGGGGAATAATTAAAACGCACTCCCATCAAACTTATCATGATATTCTAAAAGCTGTACAGTTTGAAATTGAATTCCAAGACGTAATTATCTCCTCACTTGGTTTTGGTTCACATCAATAGACTTCCGTTCGCGAGTCATACAGAGTACTGTGTATTGATGCGTTGCGAATTGACGCGCAATTCGATTAGTGGCTCACAACGTAATTCAGGGAAATTGATTAAGGAGTCACAAAGAGCAGCTACGAAACACAGAGAGCACTAAAAAAGTTGGCAATTTTTGGTGTTGCGTGGAATGCTAAATCATTCTGGGGATGCCCGAACTGGCGAAAGATCTCGGACGGCGGATAAAATTTCGGAGAATTTGTTGCCCAGTTTTCCCTCACTCGCCACTTCAGCACAGTAAAAGTATTCTCTTCTGCAAGTACAGCTATTTGACTACTTATCCTTGGGGTTGAGTTTCTCATCCTAATACGATCCTTCCGATGCCCTTGCCAAAAACTTTTCCCCATTCACCACCCGATGGATACTCGTTCCCACATTCGATTGCATGGGTAGTCTCACCCTAACATTCGAACTCACAACGCCTTTATTTGCCTCCATTTGGAAACTCCAAACTTCTCTCACTTTGCCATTTATTCCTGTTAAAAGAGGGATGCAAGAGGTCGTTTTATGCATTATGCAACGCTTCTTCCAGTTTCGCTGGTCATCGGAAAGGGCCGTTGAAACAATCTTATCACGGTAAAAGCACATCGAGCTCACCGGTTTTTTTTTAATGGAAATTCTTTTGGATTAATAACTGGTTTAGTTTCGTGTCACATTTTCGTCTAGAGTATGATAATGGCATTAAAGCCGTTACCACTTTCATAAATCGTCCTCTTGGTCGAAGGGTGTTGGGCTGTCGAGTGAAGAGTTTTTAGTACTCTACCGTTTTAGTATTTTAAGAATCGAATCAAATAACAATATCGCTTAGGAAACAGGAGGTGAAGCTCCTATGATCGATGACTTCTTCATCGCTCATTCTATCAGATACGTTTCATCATGCTATCATTTAATTCGTCCATTCCGTATGGAAGTTCGATACCGATCTGATAACTTGATTATATCTTCATCGCACGAACGACTTTTTTTAAGCCCATTTTCTCCGTCTTCAATCTTTTTGCGAGGAGATTTGATTAGGGCAGTCTGTCTAGCAGTCTGCGGGATGAAGGTAATATTTCTCTCCTACCTTCCCGGCATTGGAATACTTGAGCAGCTGAGAAGAGTTATTTTCAAACCTGTTCCTTATCATCTGTGTTTTTCTCCTGGGAGAAAACCGAGGTCCGCAGCCGGGTTTTCATGATTTCACTGTAACATCATAGCTCTCAAAGTTCATTGAGTGGATATTGCGAGTTGATCAAGATTTTGGACGTTTTACAAATTAATAGTCATGGTTTCTACGTGTAGGTATGCTAAGGTAATAAAATGCTTATCTTTTCCCGAACCATATTGCTTTTAGGCAGCTGAATAGTGGTCTGAATTCGTGCTTTTTTTAGTAATGCATTTCGGTCGCACTTGTTTCCACAAATATCATCACACCTTTCATGAATTTAATTTAATCAATTCATTTGATGTTCTAGATGGCGTTGTGAGCTACAGCATGCCTAAAGATGCTTCATGGACACCCGGTCAGGATCTGAGTGACATCACTTATGACGGTCACATCAATGAAAACACGTTAGAAGGAGGATTAGGGCGTCTAGTTGATGGTACTTACGGCGGTGACAATTTCAAAATGGACGTCGGCGTCGGTAAAGGTAAGAAAGGAAAATTAATGCATTTCTTGGCAGCCAGTGATAAGGCGTAACCGAGATCAATTTTTTTTTAATTAATGAAAGAAACTATGCATTTTAAACCAATAATTTTCAACTCGACAGCTCCAGAACTGAAACAAATTTATCGTAAGCACACAGAAAGATTTTCCGTTCATAAATTTATTATTCGAAACTTGCAGAAGAAATTTTGCTCATTTACCCAATTGTTAATGAAGGACAATGGAAAATCGCGGGGGGTATTTCATTCTAAGAGTATGTGATGAACTCTTCGCTGTCTAGATTAATTTGAGTATGTAAATTCTTAGAAGCATCAAAGCGTTCAATTGTTCCCGCGTTTTTACGATGATGCCTGGTAGTCCCAAACAATAAACGATAGTTCATGGACTGTAATTTACACATCGTATATTCGAAGGCTTTTCGGACAGAGGTGTGTTTGGTATCAATTGTTTTGGATTTTTGTACGCGAATCGAATAAGACCATAATGGAGTCGATAGCTTCAATGGTTCTTGAATTATCGCATCTTCTGCGTAGCTAAGTTGAGATTTTGAGAATCAGGCAAAACGGTATGAATCCAGACTTTTTGGAATTATAATAATCTTTCTATACTAGTTGGAATGCTCGTCAAACACTGTCTTAAGTTGCATCGTTAGGCGAAAATTCAAATTTTAATTAGATAAATGAGAAAAATAATTAAATTGAGATTATTCCTATAGAGTTTACCCTTGTGGTTACAAATCTGCTGTTAGGTGGAAATATTCACAAATTTTCGGGCTTGTTACTAACACAATTGCTTGGTCTTCTATAGTAATATTGAGGCAAAGGAATAATAAACCACTGTACAATTATTAATTTGCAGCGTTTTTTCTTTCCGTTCATTGTACGATGATCGCTTTTCAGTGAGAAAAAATGGCCTTACAGTACATGAAGTATGAAGCGCACAAATCGTATTCGGGAAACAGAGCGTTTTCGACAATGCAATTTTTGAAAAATTAGATTTTTACTTATATCCGCTTTGGTTAGAGCGGTGTAGCTGGAGAACTTTTCAACGAATTTCGATGGCAGAGGCATTTTATTTATTATTCCGCTAATAAACGCGACAGCGAACAAAAGGGGTTAGGTTAAGCGACCTCTCGGCTTTCCGACGAAAGAGATTACTCGCCCCATTAGGGCTAACATTAAACGAAATTATCGTTCTCCCTAGAGTTTCCATTTGAACCTCGTTGCTAGTAATTCCCACATGTTCATCGCAGATGAAATTTCGGTTCTTTTCAGGGTGAATAAATTCTTCTCAGTGTTCTTCCCTCGCGCGAAATACAGCTATTTTTGTGGTTCGAATAGATGTCTGGATGACAGATCTCGGTCAATAAAGAAAATAATGGAGAAAGAGTCGCCAAGTTCATTTCCTCTTCACCCCAGCAATCACAAAAGATTATTTGTTTCTCCAGATCGATCAAGCAGTTATTCACTCCCACACGCGGCTGATAGAGCAAAAATTTCATTGGAACATTTATTATAAATACGTTGCGAAAGAAATCGTCCTCGCAAAGAGAGCACATGGCTGATAAGACGATAAAGACTCAATGTAACGAGATACTTTCGCCGTTGAAAGTCTTGCACTCTCAAGTATCCTTTGGGCTCTGTGAGCGATGTGAACTGAAACATTCACCAAGCCGTCGTAGGCCTTCGGATCAAAGAAGCTTCTGGATGGCTTTCGCAATAGCGATGCCAAGCTTCTTTTCTTCCATTGGCCCGTCTCTAATACTCAGCTTCGCGTTTTACCCCCGTGACCTACTGATGTACAGTCAGGAGGACCAAGTTCTATTCTCTCGAACGTTTACAATGCAGATACCGGGAACGAGGAGCACAGGTTTCTTTAATGGTGAATTCCTTTTGTCCCGCGCACTTTAATTTTCTCAAAGATCAGAACTATTGTCTTCCGTCGCAGAATCATTGAGAAGTTGTTTGGCAAAGAGCCAACGAATACCTCGATCTCAGTTCAGGACAAAAGGAAATTTAACAACGATCCATTAGGGAATCCTATTTTCAGTTATAGTTTAATCAATTTGCCATGTAATAATTCAGAGTATAGAAAAAAATATTATTTCTTTACTGATTTGTTTTTTATGAAGGTTACCTTAAGAAAATAAGTCTGACTAAGCTGAATTGATGGGGTTAAGTGACAGACGGGTGTTGAGGAGTAAAACATTTACTAGGGACAGTAAACATAAGGACTATATAAACATCTGTTGTTTCCGAAAGTGAAACTGCGATAGCGTTCCGATGAAGGGTCGTAGGGTTGGAACTTACTTTATTCGAGACTGAAACGCGAAAAACTGATTACAGCAGTTAGCCCCCTCCTAATGTTCCAGCTCGTGCTCGTCGGGGAGCGCTGATAGTATCCGCATCCTCCATTGCATTTGCACTATTTTTTTTTTTTTTCTCTTTTTAACGAAGAGGGGAAAACAGTGAAAAGGGTGCTGCCGTCGCGTCGTCCCAGTAAATATGAGCCTTATCAGACTGCCAGACGTTTTTCAAGCTTTTTCAACTCGTGCGCTTTTTTACTAAATGTTCCCTGCGATTGCAGGCACTGAAGTTCATATTGTGTCTCGTAATAACGTTGTTCACCGACACCTACAGCACAGAAGCGAACAGATTTTTACACTTAGCTTTTAAATCAGTGACCAATTTGCTTTGAACTTGAATCATAACTCTTTCAAACAGTATTATTTATTTTAGTTTGTTTTATTGCAATACCTCATGCGCAGCCAATAAATAAATTATTTCATAGACTCTGAAAATAATGTAACTGAGTGGTAGTTTTATTTACGTTGAAACCACGGAATATGGGCACATTGATATCATCTAACAAAGTATAAAAAAGACATAAAGAACGTAACGCATGTCATGCTATTGCTTGTTAATGGGAACTTTCATCGTTCGAATATCTATTTGCACGAGTTAGTTAGATTTGGCGAAATCAGATGCTTACGCAGTTGGCATGTTCAGGCTAAGTAAGATTCTATGAGTTCATGAGGTTTTCCAAACGGCCCTATCAGCACAAAACCCTCAGTTTCATATTAAGTTAGCTTCGGAAAGCATCGAAATCAAACACGTTTAGTACAAGTTTTCAGTTTGAAAACAAAGCTACGCAGTTATAATTCACATCGGGCTGCAACAATTTACCGTGTACCGTTGTAATTTCACCCGAGTACAGCCATCGACCCCCCATAAGCGTTCACCAGTGGAACTATAATTGTTTCTCGAATCGCTAATCCTTGGCTCCGATCATTTGCTGAGAGTTTTGAAACTTCCCATCCATTGCTTTGTGTATTGGAGCGGATTGAGGCTATTTGGACGGAGTTATACACAAACCGGCCAAGCGCCTGAATATCGTTTTAGAGAAAAACGCGATTGAAGTTTTTTCAGGTATTTCTCCTACCCTGCCTCTCCAGTGTTGATTAAAAACATGGAACTCCCCCCCCTTATGTTTTTTGGTGCGTAGAATCGAATAATAACGTCAAAACGAGAGAAATTTGAATATTTTGCGAGTTATGGTGGATACCTGGTTTGTGCGAAACGAAAATATCAACTAACATATTTTGCACAAACCGGCTAAGCGGAAAAATTTGCACAAACCAGCCAAGGTCCGGCGCCTGGCCGGTTTGTGCAGATCAACCGTAGCATTTTTAACAGGAAAAAGGGGGAGAAAACATTCATTTCTAGATTTGGAACAATAATGTTCAGTAGGATCATACTCGTTACTCACATAGGCTCAAAATCTGATGTATGAGCTGAAACTATTTGCGATAGATTAGGCAGCGCAAAAAATATGAAAAATGGTACTTCTCATGCCTACGTAGAAAATTCTCGTTCTTTTTTCATTTTATTCTCATTTTTGGCCACAGTTTTGTGAATTTGGTACACTGGACGCGGCAATAGTACTTGTTGCTCAGGGAATGGTTGTAATCGATCAAGAGACCCCCTCCGTCAAAATTTTAAACGACACCCCATATGCCGACAAGTCGAAAAAACATATTTTTATGTGAAAAAATAAGAAAATCTAGAATTTTAAACTTTGATGCATGTACAGGTTTGGATGGCGTCTAGAACATTTCCGCATGTAAGTACCTAAGAACCAAACAAGAAAGAGACAGATAAATGGAGAATGATAAAATGCCCTAAATAATTTTGTTTTTAAATTTTCAAAAACGCTTCATTAAAATATAAGAGAACTATAGCCATTCGTGAACGATGTCTTGTAGGTAAGTACCTAACAAAAAAATCCAGCGAAACGATCGGATCGTAGGGAAAACAGCTTAGTAAACCTGACCTGAGTTTTGCACAAAGCGGCCAAATAACAGGAGTGGTGTCATTTGGCCGCAGTGCGCAGAACATGAAGCCCCAAATATCAGACGTCGGAGGTTGGCCGGTTTGTGAGAATTACTGAACTTCGAAAAAACATTTTGCACAAACAGTCTATCAACCCTAGTTCGTCAAGAAGTCAATAGACGGCGTTATAATCGAAAAAATCTGAAAGTACTCGTCGAGACGAATCGATTGATACCAAAAACTCGATTTTTGACATTTTGGCGCTTGGCCGGTTTGTGCATAACACCGTCCATTTAATGAAGACGAACGGCATTCGATACGGCTCACGAAATTCGAAGTTGTTTCCTGCGAGCCAGTATTAGCTTAACAACTGAAGGGTGAATGTTTAGTTTCGTATGATATAAGGGCTATTCTGTTGACCCTTGTTAGTAATGAACAATAAATTAGCAACGTCATAATGTCCTTTGTCCTGGACTGTCTTATTTTAGGGGAAGCGAATTCCGCTTGTTGTCAGTTTGCTCCTTAAATGACGCATTAATCTCTATAAATATGACACTTATAATCAAAAGATAAAAAATCAATATATTCAGATAACCTCATAACAGTACCCGATAGATCAATTGATAATTACATCTTCGTCCATGATTCTATCGCCCCAAACATGTATGAATTTTCTTATTTTACTAACGAAGATGCATATATATTTTCTTATTTTACTACCAAAAATATGTATGTATTAAGTATCTTATTTTTTTACCGAAAATATTTTTTTTAAATGATTTATCACTACCACAAAACTAAATGGAAAGTTTTCACCCGTCATGTAGTAAACCAGTATTACGATCCTTTGTCATACGTATGTACAAAATCCTTGTCTACATCGTTTCTCCTCATTAAGTTCCCGAAAATCTCATGTATGTTACTATTTTCTACTTTCTTATTTACTCTACTTTCTACTACTCTACTTCTTACAATTTTGTTACAGTTGTGTATTACCATTCTCAATATCACCTCACTTCACTTGAGCAGTATCCAAAAAAGATTGTGAAAAGCTTTTCCTTTATATTATTTGCTTGCTTTCAATAAAAAATGACAAAACTTTGACAACCTGATTTTTTTTTTAATCTTCTTTGTAGCCATTAGGTCTAAATTCATAGTATTTTATGAACAGTTGGACAGTTACTCCTTTCCGAACGAGTGTAGCCTTAACCGCATTCAATCTCTAATGGACCTTTTTCGCTCTTTACCCATCCTACGGACGAACTGCGAGCCCGCCGGGCTATTCCACCGAGTGCTGGGATATTTTCCCTATCAATTAAGTTGTTTCGAATACCGACCCATGGAACGACGAAATTAAAGTTTCAACACTGTTGCAAACAATAGAAAGTTCTTTCCGAATTGGTTTTCCTACTATTTCAACTGATAAGTGGAACGGAAGTTTTTGAACCAGCTGTTATTTTCCGTGAAAGTTGCGAGGTTTGAATTAATCTTTTTATGCTTCTCAACCTGATTGTCAATACATCCATGGGTAAATTTCGCCAACGGGAAAATAGTGTTGTGCGTAACAAGCCGTTTCCCTGTGAAGGAATGAAGGATAACGTTCTATGAGCTGACGCACGGTTTTATTGCCACGTGTTTAATTCCCCTTTCCTCGAATCCAAACTGAAAAACACCACAATTTTGATGTAATTCAGCAATATTTCAGATCATCATTTTAATAATAAAATTTATGAATACAATTGATTAATATAATTTTATACGATGCAATTGAATAATAAAATTTAAACAGCAAGTATGTTTTGTTATTTTTTCTTTTTTGAATTTTGCAGGAAACGGCTGGGTCGGATGGATGAACGAATCGTTCCCTAAAAAGTACATCGAGCTCGTTTTTGAGTTTGATGATCTGAAGAATTTTTCACAAGTCAACATTTTCACCAACAACTGCTTCTCAAAAGAAGTGCAAGTAAGTAAAGAACCTCTGAGTTGTCGGTTAATTAGTTTATCCGCAGTTCACTGTCATTGTCCTCATCTTCTATAGTTTTGCAAAACGGTTCGTATTATTGTACCCCTTTATTATTAGCGAGTATGAAGTTGAAATTCTAATCTTTGTTCGTCTTCGTTTCGTAGTCTTGCCCTTTGTCAAATGAATCCATTTCACTTCTACATTTAATCAACTCAAATGCGGCAGTAACCATTCTTGGCTCTAGTTTTCTTTCATCTCTGAGGATAAATTGTCATCCATTTTGCTCTAGATAAAGCTAGCAACGATATAAGCAGAACGGGATAAAGGTATACTTTAGTACACAGCTAATCAGAGACTATTGCAATGAATGTAACTCCGAACGATGCAGCAGGAAGATGAAAGTAATAGACGCCCGTGTTTTAATCATTAGAAATGGCGTGACGCGTTTATGTAAGTTGCTCCAACTAGTTTGAAATTAGCTTTCTGAACGTTTGATCAAACTGTGCTATAGTATTATGTGCTTCGTTCTGTGCAATTCCCTTGAGAGAACCCTTCGAGAACATTCGTCGCACAGGAATAGGTATGTATGTCATGTATCTGACCGACGCTTGCCGACAGGCACAGGACGAAGGTGCCCCGGGGGATGCTGGTCCGAGTTCCAACGCAATGTAAGCGACCATCTCTGTTGTCATCAAGTAGCGGTAACATCCACCTACAGTTCGCATCAACCTGACTACCAGTCCTTCAAACAGCCCTTCCGAAAACTCGTCATCGAAATGTCATCGCTCGCCTGCTATAGTTCCACTTCTAGACAGAATTTCTCGCACAGTCGTGTGTCCGCGAGTATTGGGACAATGGCAGCCTAATAAAAGGAAGTAGCAGGACTTATTCCTATACACTCGTAGAAACCAATTTATATGAAAAACAATTCAACAAACACCTAAGTGATACCATTTCATATTATTGGTTCCATTCATTGGATCAATGTTGGAAGTAATTATTGGATGACGGTTCATTCAATGTATTGAAATAATTGATCATTCTTAACATCCAATACTACACATTTTTACTTTTAAAAAAATCAGTAGGTAACAAATTCGTCCTGTTTTGAAGCAACCGTGTCCTGAATGGAGTACAAACGATGGTGTGGTCGTTCCGATCCACACGATCGCCTGGGGACCAGTTTGCGGATTAATTATAACGTGGGTCCCACTGCAAGCCCTTTCTCTTCCTCGAGGCCATCGCTCGCTGCACAAACATTTGTATTGACATGTTTCCGACATGTACCCATCTCGTGCAATACCGCAGGAATAGCAAAGGCTGATTGACAGGCTAAGATGACTGACCCATTTCATGTCCAAAATTTCCACAGTCTCTTTCTACTCGATACAGTAGGCCAAATCTCAGACTTGAAGCTAAAGTGGACAAGAACGTGCTTAATAGTTTTTGAGAGGAGTTAGAGTACGGGCCAATGGTATGTTAGGCTGTTGTATAACTTTTTACAAAACATACGAAGGCCCTCGCCACCTGCCACTTTCTACCAGGAACTCGCCGATAATTTTGGTACCAACCTCGTCAAAATAGCTGTAATTTAGTCAATCAGTTAATTATTGCGAAAATTCGGTAAAAGGTACCTATACGATTTTCCAAATGCAAGCATCTTTTTGAGTTCCAAATACACGATTTAAATGAAAACAAACAAATAAGAGCAAGTGATTGTAAATGATGACAAATATATTGACATTCTAACTTGGCGTCTTTGGCCACTGTACTCGTATAACAAAAATGCTTTCAACTATCGGCTTTCTAACTATGTACCTATCTGATAATCAGGCATGGAACTTCTCAACTATACTAGGTTTTATCAGCTTCATAATGAACTCAGCTTCATATAAATCAACGATGTGAATTCAGATTTTCGATAGAGTGAAAACTTTATCATATTATAGTGGGTTCACAATACACAAGACTCCTCGCAGTAATTGAGAATCGTTTAACATGACTGAATGATATCAACAGGTAGCTTGTTTCGAATTGTATATTGAATCTATATTCAACGTTAGAAATTAAAACGAGGCTATAATGGTGTGATGCCGTCCAAATTTTTTGGATCCCAAACTTCTGGTGTTTTTGGGTTGAGAGGAGGTGGCTTGTCATGTCTGCAAGTTACCTTCGGAACCTTGGAAGAAGTATCATTTCAAATCAAATGATTTTAGTTGATAAAAAACATATGATCAAAGCAATCTTCTCTTCGATTCATAGTGAATAGTATAATAAACGGTAATAAAAATGGTGATATATCTATAGAGTAAGACCGTCATTACTGATTAGCTCGAGTGATATTACAGTATACTTAATCCTTTCTGGAGGAAATTGTATGGGAACATACTTCGGTTTGAATGTGCTTGATGACCTGGGCAATAAATTCGCTCGTCGTCGCATTTCCGTTCAAATCTTTTGTCATCACTCCAGCTTCGAAGGCGACCTCGATTCCCTCCCGTATCAAATCTGCCAATTCTGAATACCCGAAGTACTCTAATGCGTAAGATCCACACAGAAGAAAGCTCGTCGGGTTGGCCTCATTCTTCCCAACCAAACCACGGCTCTGGAATGCGGCCACGATATACTCACTATGATCAGCGATGTAGTGTTTATATTACAATGTAGCTAACTAACTAATCTAGCTAACACTATCATGTGTGTAAAAATGTTGCCAAGTTTAGTTCATACTCGACTGTTGATGCTCGGCTCAAAGACAGCGAATCTGTTGCTGAAGCTTCCTCCGGCTACGAGACGAGGTCCGCCCACCATTCCTATCAATATATCCACAACTTGGGAGCAGTATATTGAGTTCGACAGAACAACATCCAACTCGTCAATGTTGCTGTGCAGTGTACAAACGCCTCCATGAATGTTCATTACGTTGTGTTCAATTGTCGGGTGTCTCTCGGCTGTTTTGAGGAACTCTTTAACGAAAAGACCTTCAGACAAGGGCATAATTTCACTCTGATGGAACAGTGTTACCTGTGTACGAGAACAATGTAAATTTCATGAATGTTAACAGCGTTGCAGACATTAATAAATCTAGAAGGAAATTTGTAAAGATGTTGTGCAGTAAATTCGTCTTTCACAAAAAAAAAAAAAAGAAGATTATAACAAGTATGAGTAACAATGTTCCTTTTTTCAAAGCTGGCTAATTTTGATTCGAGTTGATTATATGTATAATATGATAATATGTAAAATAGTACCTTTCGTCGGCCAGTACGTTCGGCCAATCGAAAAGCAAATTCTGCAACACGTTGCGTATTATAAGCTGTGATGACTCTCAAATGTTCGCACACCCCTGGTGCCGGTTCGTGTTCCAAGAGTGCAAATTCTCCCTCTGTGTTACTCCTATAGAAGATTAGGAGTGAATGTTTGACCGTTCGACATAACTATAATCTTCCGCAATTCCGAATCACCAAGACTGTTTTATTAGTTGAACATTTTTAAACCGAAATCGTTTTGAAAATCTAGTCTAGTTGAAGTAGGCTGATATGATGACGGCTCTGCACTCTAGACTGAATTCTGGTTTAAATAGGTACTGTTCTGATTGAAACAAGAGCCAACTTTTCACCTGATGACGATTACATCCATGCATTTGTGTATCGGCATAAGGCATTGCAATCCACGGAAGCTTCTCACAACCGTCATATGAACGAACAGGTCAAGCGCTTCAGTGAGAAGGAAGTTCCAGGATTCCGTGTCTGTTCCAAGGATTTCCTTCGTCGATCTGTTTTCTATGTTTCCTGAATCATGAAAAAATTGGGCATTTATATAGTACAAAAATATATAAACCAGGATCATTTTCTGATTTTTCTCCTGATAATACCTTTTATGGCCACTCCGTTCCTGTTAACAGACATTTTCATTACTTCTAATGATTCAGCTGTTCCAACATCGTTGATCCATTCGAAAGACAATGGGGCCCCACAGCAATCGAAGACTTCTGAAATAGCGTCCATCATCTCTCTTCCAATTCCAACACCGGGAATCGAGGTTAATGTGTATTTCCTCCCAGTCCTTTCAAGGGAACAGTCGGAAGATCGCAGAAATTAGTACTTCAATTCTACTTACGTTGTGGATCTACACAGCTTTTTTTTTATGTAATTATAATTATTGAAAAACATGCACTTTGTTCTTGGGCGAGGGCCTCGTGGTGAATTATCGAACCATGGATCATAAAAAGGATGAGCTGATTCCATCATTTGAGAAGGAACTTT
Organism: Tupiocoris notatus; assembly: GCA_037159825.1. Lineage (NCBI taxonomy): Eukaryota > Metazoa > Arthropoda > Insecta > Hemiptera > Miridae > Tupiocoris > Tupiocoris notatus. Next base: position 823,410 of record JASJUZ010000125.1, on the reverse strand, counting down.
GACAGGCCTTGCTAAATTTGCCGAGCTTGATTTTAACCCACACCTGCACAACTGTGGTAAAAAGCGACAATGATAAAATTTTTAGTTGGGGGAGATTTGTGGAATTATGGAGGTAATGCTTGATTATGCCCTCAATGATTTCACCGCATTTGCTCATTTTCTTGGGATCGCATTATTGCAAAAATATAATTTTAGATATGACTGCAGGAACTCGCTGAGTAATTATATCATTTTTTGCTTACTTTTTTTACATCAGACGTGTACTTCAGCAATGAATGCCGCATTTCTCACTCTATTTCTGCAAAACGGTTACTCAAACTATCGTAAAACATACGATTACAGTTTTTTGAGCTACCACTGAGTTTGTATTCGTTTCTTTCAAAAATTCGTTGCTATGTAATGTTGTCCAGGCAATTCATCTATTATCTTATACTCCGAAGTTAGCCGGATTGTGCAGGATTGATTCATTCGATAAAAAAATGTAGAGGGGATTCAAATAATGACACTATATTACCGTACATTAGGTGTTTTTTGATTATTACATTGATTATTATAGATCCGTTATTGTCCACTTCATAGATAAATAAAAGAAATTCTTGCATTTTCACTCGTTCTGACTTCATGGGTCGATAGGCTTACATAAAGAAACTTGGAGTAAACAAATACAATCTCAACATGAATTTCTATACGAAATTAAATAACTCGTATTTAGGATTTGGTCGTGTATACGACGGTTTTCAATCAGTTCAATCACTGCTTTACGTTTTTGCGATTTGGCTAAAAAATGTTACCATCTTTTTATTATTATGCTCCATAGGATCCATCCGTTGTCCAAATATAGCTCAAATATAGCTGAGCCTGTTAAACCGTCACGCGTGGCTTGAAGAATAAGTGTGGCCCCATAAATTTTATTGACATTCCGAAAAGTACGAACGGTGACATAAAGATAACGTACGCGAGCATAAATACGCAGTATTTCTCACGTTGAAATTGTGCTACATATTTTACGCTTCTCGTAAGATTTCGAAACGCTTAACGTGGATTTCAATAAAAAGTTACATGCGGGTTAAAAAACAGAACGCTCAGGAAGAATGAAATATTCCCGAATTTGTCACTTTGATCCTCAGTCTGTGCAGAATACGGATTCTACGGCCGGCTATCTTACGAGTCGGAAAATGTTGATATATTGCCAAATCATGGCGCCATCCCTACAACCCTTGTAAATAATGCAAAATGTCATTCCTCGCACGTTCCTCACTCTCTCCCTGGTAGAAATGGAATAGGAAATAGAAGGGATACGCCAGAGCCACCTTCAGCCTCTGCCCATGAGACATTTGACCCCGTCATCTCCCAGATCGCATCAAATATTCATTGGGAAAACGCTTTCGTCATCCGCGCACCTTCCTGGTGCTTTGAACCATAACCCCGTTGGACAGCTCGAAGTTACCCGACGAGTATCGCCAACGTGGCAGCGAATCTCCCTTAAGTCGCTTGTATTAATTATTTAGATCAACTCTACTTTCGCCGTGGCAGAGTCAATTGCCCGAAAAAATTTCCCGACGGAACGAAGTTTTGTTTGAGTTACGGATTGCGGGAGACCGGTATAGTTAGCAATATTTTTTACGACGCCATCGAAAATATTGGACCGAATAACCGGATTAAAGGACAATACACGTGTGGGTAGTATTAGAAACCCCGAAAATCAATATTCCTTTCTTAACCATTCTCTTGGCGTCACTCATGATACTTTGGATCTTTGTTTATGAAAAAGAGCGAGCTGTGCTCCGTCAAAATGGATGTAGGGTTTGAGTATTTTATTTAATTACCCATTTTAATGGATTTATCAAAGGATATGACTCACAAGATCAACTAGCAATATAGCTAAACTCTGGTCAGGGATAGTATCGGAGATACTGGGATCCTTTGGACTTTCAAATGAGAAATTGCTAGAATGTGAACTGTAGATGAATAGGTAGTAAAAAATCAAAATGATGGACTTTTATGGGGCTAGTATATTTGAATATCAGGTATCAACAAAAATTTCAACAGATTTTTTTTTTTTATTCATTTTACAGCCTACAAATTTGTCCATCTTGATTTTTTTTCACACTATAAAAAGTTGGTTTCCGTCGAAAAGATGAAGAACGGCTTGTAATAACAGAGGAACAGGTTCGGCAATAAATAACGGTTAACCAATGACAACTAAATCACCGCCTCCTGTAATTACCTGCCAGGGGAAGAGCCGAGGATTGCGAGCTGGCTTTATTATCAGACGAAACGAACGCGGTTTCCATGTAGCAGCTGCATGTGCGTGGCTTATTGTCAATCACATCATCAGTTTTCACCAAATACATTAAAAAAATTAAAATATAAAAAAATACATAACTTAATGGTGACATTAAAAAGGACGAGGTTGACCATTCGGTTTTAAGATACATACATATACAATACAATCGGTTTGACCGACCGGATTGTAGTGGATACCTGGTTGCTTTCAAAGAGCATGCGGCCGTCAATCGCTTCAACCGACACTCACCATTGTCTGCTTATGAGCGCTGTGTTCATTACCGGAGGTTAATAACTGGACGTTTCTTCCATTTGTTACAGGTATTTGCCAAGGCTCGAGTGATGTTCAGTGTCGGAGGTTCCATGTATTCGGGCAGGGGTGTTACGTACTCGTACATGCCCGACAAAGTGCTCGAGCATGCTCGCAACGTAACTATTCACTTGCACCATCACATTGCTAAATTCATCAAGATCCAACTGTATTTTGCTGATAAATGGATCATGATTAGTGAAGTGACGTTCGAATCAGGTATAAATAATGAGAAACCCATACATTTGAATCAATGATCCTTTGATTTTGTTATTTTTATTTAGTTATAAATTTCTTCTTTTTTTTCTTAGAACCTGTTGATGCGAATTCTACTGATGAAGTTGGGGCTAACCTGGCTGAAGAAGAGATCCTCATCAAATCCGGGGGAGTTCATGACTCAGCTTGGGAAAGTTACGAAACAAGTAAACATTTACCTTAATGAGTAGTATTCCTTGAGAATAAGATGTACATTAGAAAAAATTTAGATGAAAAAAGAGTTCAGTAACGAATCATAAACATTGGGACATTAGCAAAGTGCATTATCAGTAACCACTAATGTCCGATCCAAATTCAACACGTTCAGCACTCCGGGGTTTGTTTTATGCTAAAATAGCGTTATTATTACTCCTGAACCAATAATAAAAATACCTGCATAGACTGCTGGGCTCCATTTCACGTAAAAATGATCGTTAGATAGCATACATTTTAAATTTTCAGTTGCAGCTCCAACAGAGGAAAATGGCTACGTTGAAGTCATCATTGGCGTTCTGACGGCTGTCATGCTGCTCCTTCTTGGAGTATTTGTTATAATCTTGGTTTTGAGCCGACGACAGAAACTGCAAGGGTCACCAACGACTATCTTGAGAAATCCATTCGGTGTCACAATTAATATGAAGGTAACACAGCTTATAACTTTTGTCAATTAATAATTATTAGCTATTTGAAAGCTGTTTTGGAAGAAGTTCAAGGTACTCGTGTTGTGTAATGGTTATGAAGATCGTGGGCTTCCACTGACTGAGTTTAGATGCTTCGAAAATATACTATCCACACTTAAGCACTGTTTTGAGAAATACCAAACTGACATTTTGTTTTCGTATAGGATCTACTTTTAAACCTCTCACCCATGAACGGCAGTATGGTACAAGTCAGTGCTCATCCGACACCTGCATCTGCAGACCCACCGTCTGATATGAGCTCCATGTGTTTCGATCAAGCCCAGCATTATCAAACACCCCTTGTCTCGCCATATTATGCCACCACAACTTACGCCTCCATTCGATCCGAGCCGAAAATTAAAAGAGGTATATCAACTATTTCACGTCATTTTTTAGCACATGGTAACATTTTTTAGTACCTAATTTTCTTCACGATCGTGCCCTTCGTGACATTTTAGATGAGTCAGCTGTGTCTGAAGTTTCTCAACTGAAAGATTCGGCTGCTACGGTCGATGATGTAAGTGATGCGAGCAGTTTGAGCAGCAGCAAACATTTGCAAGCCGGATCTTATTCGACGCTGCAGTTTCGTTCTTCGCCTTTAGCCGCAACCACCAGCCCGGTCAGCGCAGTGAAGATCGGCAACACAGCGAATCCTTACGCCATTACAGGCCCGGATTCACCCATAAGAAAACGTTTTCACACTGCACCTAGAGATAAACACAGAGTTCGTATCTCTTTATCGTTGATCGCTCCTATTATTTTTATAGTTTTAAAGCTTTCAGTTACTGCAAGGGTTGAACTGTAGTACCTGAACCATGAAATTAACTTGGAAGTGATGAATTCGGAATCCTAAAACTTATGATTGTCACTGAAAATTAGAAAACATTTTAACAGAATTGCTTCAATCACAAAACAAGGCGCAACTACACAATGATTTATTCTCTTATTCAGTACAGAATGATGTTACTTCTGTCATCAAATTTGTTATTAATTGCAAGGGCATTAATAACATTTTTCATTTGGCATTTTCATTTCAGATGGCACCGCCGGCCGTAAGTTGGAACATTGCGCCAAGTATGGGCCATTCTTATAAGTGTAGGGAAGGTGAATTAGTGCCCGTTCCTCGATATTGTCTATCAACAGCTGAAAAAATGGGATCTTGCCACGTCGGAGAGGTACGAACCTATGTTTACATTTCAGACTGGTTGAGACTCATTAATCGCATTTTTTATTAACTGATTTTGCTGCAAAATATTTAACAGATCTTCGTCTGTGAGATGGACGGTGAGGAAGTAGGGCGAGGTCGCGTAGTTGCTAAAACAATGCCCGGCGAATCGCTGAGAGAGATGAAACTCCTTTCGAGCCTAAACGATCCCAATGTTGTCCGGACATTAGGTGTCGTCAGTGGTGAAAGCCCGCCATGGGTCGTTCTCGAGTTCCCAGCCGAATTGGGAGATCTTTTTCAGCTCTTCCGCACAAACCCAAACATAAAGTGAGTTGGATGAACATTATTGGAGCAACCAAGTCGTCTTTGAGTATTGTAATTATTCAAAGGGTTTTCTTACCTTGTGGCTTCATCAGATTTTCTTTCCAAAAGAAAATTCTCTTTCGAAGGGACTTGCCACCTTATACTCGAGTCGTTCACGATATAAACTGAAGATGAACTCGCCTCTGTGTATAATAGCTCGTATAGCGCTAATAATTTCCAAAACTCCTGTTCATTGGTTATTCGTCTCTCAGTCTATTCTCCCTTGATGAAGCCACCAAAAACGGTAAAACAACGCTTTTCCTTCTACTTATCGTTCTATCGCGGTGACCGACTAATACGTGTTGTTATGATGTTTTTTAGATACAGCTGCCTAATGTTCATGAGCCTTCAAATTTCATCAGGAATGAAATACCTCGAATCAAAAAACCTAGTGCATAAAGACCTCGCCTCCAGGTATGATTATTATTTTACCTAAATAATATACCGGAAACTAGAGCTTAGAATATTTCTCTTTAAAGCAGGGTAATATTTTGGTCGTTGCACTCATGCAAAACTATGTTTGGTTGTAGGCACCCTAGCAACATCTTGATTTAAGAATTTAAAATTTCGTTTTCCGTATTTTTTCTGTTAAACATTAGTGCTGGGAAATGGATTTCTTTAAAATAGCGATTGGTATTTGAATAAGTTGGTTTTTCTCGCAGGAATTGTTTAGTTGGCCGTGGTTACTCAGTGAAAATTTCGGACGTCGCCATGTGTAACCCCGACTATCAAGAACATTATAGCGCAATTGGTGGGCGACCGCCAGCACCGATAAGATGGCTGGCTTGGGAGAGTATATTACTAGTGAGTTGAAATCCGTAGCAAAACATCATTCTCAATGAACTGTCAGAATAAAAATTTGAGGTAAACTCCATGGTTTGAATAATATCACTCACGTCTTTCATTTCTATATCTCTAGGATCGGCATACTTGCTCCAGCAGCGTTTGGTCGTTTGCAGTGACGCTATGGGAAATACTCACTCATTGCAGAAACGTTCCATTCAATAGCCTCACTAACGACGAGGTGGTACACAATGCGGAATTAATGTATTACGGAGAAGAGTTGGAGGTGAGTATTCTTCTACTTAAGGAGATAGTAGACAAATTTGAGGAATTCGTGTATTCATTTCGATCGTAGGAATTTCGCGTCCACAATATCGCAGTTCGATTATTACTGATACAGTTATGGCTATAAATCAATATAAATGGATTACCTATATTATTTCAATTATTCTTATAGATTTACTTAATGTCATCAAAAATGAGCAAATTTTAGTGAAAAAAATGGTTTCTTGATTTCAGTCCTATCTTCCTCGGCCCCCACTTTGTCCACACGACGTCTATGAAATGATGATCCGATGCTGGAAAAGAGATCAATCATTGAGACCAACGTTCCGAGAATTATATTTCTTCCTCAAACGTAAACACCTTGGCGAAACTGGATTAACGAATTCGCTGAAAAAAATCGACGTATAATTTATCCCAATTATAATTTGTAAATACTCCTACAAGAAATTTATTTATTTTTCACAAAACGTTAAGTAGTCACACCATTCTAATGTCATAATTCCTTGAACGATCGCCCCGAATTTGAACTGTTGAGAGAACTTCGTTAGGAAGGAACAGTAGCCATGAAAATGGTTACGAAGGCGTTCCAGTTTCTTGTACCTTCATAGGATTCACCCTTGTGTTTAGAAGTATCACCTGCCTCAACCTCGTTCTCAGATAGGAAATGGGTGACGTAAGTACATATTGCGTTCTCGAAAATAATAAGAGAAGTATAATTTTCTTTATACGGAATGCAAACTGTGCAATGCCATTTACGTTTAACTTTACACAAGGCACGTTAATTAGTATGTGATAAGTTGATCAAATTGAAGTTTTTGATGGACACCTAAATGAACGTGCTCCCTCAAGAAAGATAACTAGCAATAAATATTTATTTTCCATAAATCACAAAGTGTTTAATAAAAAATAGTCTACCAGAATTGGCGATATTCCCTTTTTTAAATCTAATCACATATAATTTTGTACCATCGAATCTTCTTTTATTCAAGGTTCAATGAATGATGTTTGCAATTTTTCTCGTACGTTTTAACTGAACTTAGCTTGAACGCACGTGGTTAGTACAACAATGCATTGCATTGCCTGAGTACTCGTTTTCATTTTGTATGTTTCATTGAAATCAGTGTCACTTCACAACGAGAGGGGTTTACACGAGAAGGATCACAGTATCGACGAACAAAATTATGTTATGCATGTCATAATAATTATATCACAGTCTGAAGATAGCACCGGTTTCAGCCGAACAACGAGTGATTATTGGATAAAACGTAGTTTTTCACCAAAAAAAAAAGGACTCTGTAAGAGTAACGTAAGTAGTGTATATAATGAAAATCATTAAAAGAGGTAGCGGATGTATAAAAAGAAGAAATTGTGATAGATTTTTGAATATAAAAAGACTGTATTTCCTTCTGTAAATCCACGATTGTATCAAACGAGCGTGGGATCCGAGGTAGCATTTAACCTACTTTTTTCCATCGAAATGTCGGGGACATATTATTATGTAGACTTTAAGATTTAAGCATAAGCGGCCTTTGAGGTCGACATTGTACAGCAGTTGTGAATATTCTCCGAAAAAATTAGTCGTATTCTTTTGGATAAAGAGCCTGGAAAAAGTGAGGAGATAATCTTCGTAACGTTTTACATGTTGGATTGTTGGTGATAAGCTTTGAGTAGTCATGGTAGCCTTTTTTGAAATATGGCAGAAAAAATGGATTAACTTTACTGCCATGCACTGCGTAATCTTATAGATAAATATAGTTGAACAGTCTACCATCTTTTGAAGTACACAAAACACTTTGCTAAATTGAGAATGTTAATGCAAAACCCAACTTTGTAACTATTTGTATTTTTTTTTTAATCATTTAGTGAGTTTAGCATTGTATTTGACCACTGCCGTTTGAATTCTCTTACGGGTTTCAGTACTGGTGCTTGATATTTGAACTATGTACTTTAAAACCGGATACTATTGTAATGTCTCGACGAAATACTTAGTTAGTAAAGAGTTTTACGTTTATAGCGTCTTAAATTATTGTGAAAAGTGTCGAATTTCCACTTAACGCAGAAAAAATAGTCATCTTTCACCCACGAAGAGAGGTTCGAATGGACAAAAATTTACCCGATTGTCAGCTGGGTATTTAAATTAATTTATTAGGTACCTACTTAATGCATATTCTATTTATTTTTATAATTTCAATGAAACCAGGTCTTCTAGGTTGAAAAAAGTGCTACTGATAAAAAGCAAAATACTTCATTTATTTTCATTTGGTTCTTTTGATCAGTTGAAAACAACCATGCCTGATAGTCTTTCATCGCGTGAATGTGTGACATCATGAATGTAAATTCCAATACGTCGTAGAATTTTTAGCCTCTTGATAGGTTTTATAATACAATTGATTTATGGGTTAAATTCACGAGCAGGCCATAGGATGTACAGTAAAATCACGAACCCTATCGTTCCCTAATGATTTATACAACTCAAATAAAAATCTTCCAAAAAAGCTAAAGCTGTTTGATCAAGCATTTTTATCTAATCAGCCGCGTTTTTGAATTTGAGCCTTTTCAAATTGTTGTTTACCTACTAAGTTTACCGGGAAATGGTTTGAATTGATGCAATGACTTTTGACGAAAAACCCACCTTCCTGTTTGTTGGATATTTTGGTTTGTGGAATGCTTGAATTGGCTAATCGATTTTGAAGAGTTCGACGTTTCCATAATTAAGGTTATTAGCTAGGAAGTTTTTTTTTTTTTTTTTGCTCATATTATGATGGAGTCATATACTCGAGGATGATGGATGGTACTAAGTACACTTTCCAATTTTCTCAATACGTTTCGCAGATTTGAAAGCTCTGCATACCTATTTATAACTAATAAGTTGGCTGAAGAAAATAAGGTCCGGGAACTCTAAATAATGTTTTGGGAAGTTACATCTTCCTCCAAGAATACCGTAATGAAGCCCTTGCAATTACATACTTTTCCAGCGAATCATGAAGCGTCAACTTACTTGTCCATCAGAAATCCACCAATCCTACATGTATTTCACATTTGTATCTCATTAAAGAACGCGTGCGGAAATTAGCGTAGCATGTGAAAGAAGTTATAAGTAACCGTTTCTAGACCTTTGAAAACTTAAGTGGAAGCAAAGCGGAGTGAATTTTGCCTTCCTTGTTCGTATGCCGAGATTTACAGATACAGGAAAGAGGAGAAATCTATACCTACCGTTCAAAATACCTCATTACTGGCGAATTTGTTTGTGAGAAGTGCACACATATCCATTTAGTTTGGGAATTTTTCAGGAACTTCATTCGTCGACAAGTCGTTTAAAAAAATAACAACGGTGCTTGCGAACAGCCGATTTCTGAGAGAAGGTGCACCATTCTGAATACGATTTTTCTAACTATATATCAAATTTTATTATTTTGTGATTAATCGCGCTTCGCTGTAAAGGATTCGCCTAATTTTTCCTCTCGCGTAAAAGACAATTTTTTCGTAAAGAATATAATGGGACCTAAAAAAGAAGCTAGAAGAAAAACACGAAAGAGCATATACTGTTGAATATTTTAAAAAGCTGTATATAATTATATAATCTCGTCTGAAAATGCCAGATTTATAAATATTACTATGCGAAAAACTGACGTATTTTCTTGCTTGTTACGCCAGTATGGTTGTGTATTTATCTGTAAATAATATTGGTAGTTATTGTCAACTTCATTACATGAATTTATGTTTTGGTCTGAGATATGGAACGGATTTTATTGTTTAGGTAGGTAGCGCAATAAACAATCACAATCAAACATAGTAGATGATTCAACTAGCTGATTTGAGTGTTGAATGAGTAAACAATGTGCACGACAATATAATTGAATGTTTATTATGTTCTTCACGAAATCATGTTGTAATCCAACGCCAACGCGTCACTGAACAATAATATTTATCGTACGACTGTGCTGTTGAACTGTGTTGAGATCATCGTATTTTACTCTACGTGTAAACATTACTACCTGATTGGTGTACTGTTACTTCCACAGAAGTGGGAATGTATTATTTTTCGAAATTAACAGGCGAATTCACAAACTCATAGTAAGTTATGATCACCGAAAAAATTGCACACGGCTCGAAAGAAAATGATTGTGATTGTGATTTTTACCCGCATATTTATTTCACGTGGACTGATAGTCAGATTTTATCACGTAAGCTTTCCTTTTGTAGATGACTACTATTGAGGTGCTTCCAGATTAGATATATCCCGTCATTTTTATTCTGTACTAAATCTAACATCATGTTTTTCAATCAAATAAATGTTGGTGCAAAGATGCTGTTTTATTTCAAATGATTTGATTTCCTGAAAAGACCATTAGTATGCGGTAACTAATGTGATAGGATAGATAAGTAGAGTAAAACGTCGAGTCAGTAAGCATCGTCACGAGTAGTTGAAAAAAATACGTCCCACCAAATTATAATAAGGTATCTGAAATGAGTTTACTAATATGCATTGAATTACACAATAACCGAGGACAGATTATTTCAAAAATAAATTCACAAATTTAAGAGAGAAGAAAACTACTATTGCTGTGTCAACGGGATATCTGTTATCCTTATTGCGACGACGACGGTTATACAAACCAGCAAATCTTTAGCGATGAGAAACAAATTTTTTTAAACAGGGAAGATTGCAAGTATTAGAGAAACGGCATCATTTTATAATTATAGTGGTACAGCGATTGAAAATAATGAAGAAAACTACGTGTGTCCTGATTGGACTCTTTTCACTGTTCATTGGTTACCTTCGCTTTTCTCTGTTTGGTGCGTATTTCATTTCCGTTGACGAAGTGCAGCTAATTTAGTAAGCACATAATGCTGTGACGAGAGACCACTGTCCCGTCCAGTTAATAAAATATCTGCCAATTATGATGTGCTAGGATTAGATAGAAAACGGGTAATACCATAGAGATCGGCAGACCTCGAATTTCACTCGAAAAATGTGATTGCGCTGCCTTACGGCACTTCAATTACAACCATTTTTCTTAGCGTTTCTTGCTGCTGATATTCATATCTGTGTATATTGTCCTGTTCGTCGCCCGAAAACAGGGATGATACTATCTCATTGAACGCGTACAAAAATGCTACTCGCAAAGAGCATAATCATTGTTCGTGTCATTGTTTCAGCCTCGATTTTCCACGTTTGTACAATCCGGCTCAAATTTGCCCCGTTTGACGCTATAAACATTGTACATTCAAGCATGGCTTGCACTTATCTGTTTGAGACGGCTGCCGGGGTCATCACAAGAACTCGCCTTGGAATGATGAGGTTTTATCTCGTGTCTACGACAAGAAAAATAAACACTGCTTTCAAAATTAGAGTTATTTCAAGAACCCTGCTGATAAAATGTTCATTGAGTCGAGATAAAATAGTTAATTATGACGAACTTTCTGTTTGCTCTTTACTCAGATTGCAGCCATTTAGTAAATTTTAATTTTCAGGACTTCAATCATACTTTCATGTGGGCTAGTGGTCATTTATTTGTTTGCCTATGCGGTCCCTTCAGTAGCAAACTACAGCAATGCGTAAGTATTCTTGTGCATATTGATTAAAGTTTCTCGAAACCTTTTCCGCATGCCAATAATCGTGTTCAAAATTTCGTCTACTAGAAGGGTAGGTTCAATCGCTAAATCCCAGTATGTGCTAGGTTCAAACTATACTGAAGCTATTAAGAAGCTTTAATTGCTTTATTAAGTTTATTTGAATATTTTAAAAATGAGTGTAGCAATTTAATGCATATATTTTTCAGAGTAATAGCTCTACCCGAATTTTTCATATTGAGTTCGCTGCTTGGAGGGATGACACATTGCCTCAAGGAGATTTTCATCAATGAATTTAACTTGCCTGAACAGCTGGACGAATTTAAACAAATAAAATTCTACATCACTGAGCTCGAGTACGTGGGGAAAACAACCGGTGCTATTGTGAATGCATTTTATGAAACCCACGGCAACACTATTAGTTCAATAGCATCTTTGATCAGATTCATCCTCTCGCTTGCTGTGTTGGGTAAATAATCAAAATGAAGGGCGAATTTTTATAGGAATAAGATATTAATAATTTTACTCCGAGATGAGATATTTTTAATTTTACTTCCGGCCATCGGCTAATGGTCTTTGTGGGGAACACCCACTATCTTCTTGAGAAATGACAAAGGATTGATTCAAATTCGCTACCGCTACCTTCTCGACAGGTTCGGTTGATACGCACAGCGCCACCTCCCTGCTAGGTCGGCCCGTTTGCAACCATTAGCTTCTGAGCTTGGCCAAGTTCGCAATATTTTTGCGAAGGGACTTCCCCCGTGGAAGTCTCCATAAATACTTGAATTTAAAGCGTTTGGTAGTTAGTTGGTTCCCTCGTCATCAACAGGGCCCAACCGACAGCTATCAAACGTGGTCAGTTGCAGCGCCCACATCTGGTGACCCCAGTTCGAACACGGCTTCCGCAGCCTTCGAAATATGTGGCATGTAGCTGACCATAATCCTTCCTCATTTCTCGAGGGGAGCCCTGTGGGGAACACCCACTATCTTCTTGAGAAATGACAAAGGATTGATTCAAATTCGCTACCGCTACCTTCTCGACAGGTTCGGTTGATACGCACAGCGCCACCTCCCTGCTAGGTCGGCCCGTTTGCAACCATTAGCTTCTGAGCTTGGCCAAGTTCGCAATATTTTTGCGAAGGGACTTCCCCCGTGGAAGTCTCCATAAATACTTGAATTTAAAGCGTTTGGTAGTTAGTTGGTTCCATCGGGTAGAAAGCTAGGCTTTTTGAGGTCGGACTTAAGAAGCTTCCTATGCCGTCCGTCGCCGCCACCGTCGCATTCCTCCCACCCCGCTCGGTGCCGTTTCGAATGGTCGCTGCCATTTTGATTTTGTTAAATTCACAATTCAGTGTGATTGTGTAATTCAGATTCAGAGGTTACGTCTACTGTCTGGCTCGTCGTTAATTGTTTTTATTCGAAAAAATACTTGTTTTCTATTCCATAATCGTTGTGCGCCGAACTTCTATTATGGTAAGTTTACTATGTTGCTATTTATTTCCTTTCATACGCCTCATCTCATGGTCGGTCGATAAATTAACCTTGCAACATGCGGCATGCGTTGATTTGAAAAAAATACTGTTTCATAGTAGGTAGTCCTAATATCCAATCACAATTTAAAACGATGTAACAATTCTTGAGATTTTGTTGAAATCATGCTGGATTCCTGTATTTTCGTATCGACAACACAGGTTATGATTATGGCAGTAAGAACGTTCACTATTGCTCCTCCCAAATTAATTATGAGCCACAGAGAAAGTTATGAGCTGAGATCACCATTGTAAATCGAAATTGTAGCTATAGGATATTCTAATGATCAGAAAATCAAAATGTTAAATATCTTACTACCTATCTAATATCAAGTTCACTGATGTACATGGCGAACTGGATTGGCTAGGTACTTGATGTTTTTTTCCTTCTTAGCGATGCTAGCAAAGCGTGCGTCCATTTTAATTTTTCCCTGTGAGATAAGTTCATGTGAAATAATACAGTACTCAGAAATTTGATTACGTCAATAATTGAAATTAGTAGCGCATTATTCTATTAGGTATTTATTTTTTTAAGCTGTCATTTTAGGTTATTTAGGACCCCCAAAAGCGATTAAAGAGAAAAAACTCTTTAAAAAGTATTCAATTCTAGTTGTGTCAAGATAAGGGCTAATTCGATTTGTAGATCAGTTAACCCTATCGCATGCGTTTATGGTAACTGCAGTGTATGAGACGTGTAGAAATCTAATTCTCTGTATTGAATTTCAGGTACGAGTGAGGAAATAATGCTTTACGAAGGGTTGCCCGATACAGTCAGCAACGTACTCTAATGAAAATTTCAGGGGTTTCCCTTAGATGCAGAAAGGTAATAAATAATTTTCTGTCACAGCTTGTAGAATGTAAATATCACAACTTAAACAATGAGTCGATACGCCAGTTATTCTTTCTCTGATCACTTCCATGTACCTCTTTTCCAGGTCTGCAATTTGGCGCTCGGTGGCCCAATTAGACGTTGGAACGCGTAAACTGAGGATCCTCCAACATCAATGAATATTTATTGTAGCAGTGGACTTTTCTTTGCATTGCATACAATCCACTTAAGTGGAGCGCTTTCCGTTTTTATATTTGTCCCACCATCGTAGCACTATTGGAATTTGTTTTATATTTTTTCTTGCTTTTTGAAATTATTTCAACGCTACCGACTTTTAATAGATCAAAAATAATTATCAAACGTGATACTGTACATCCTTACTACGATTCATTGTATTTCATAAATCACTTTTTTTAAACTCACCACCTTGGATAATGTTCACTTAAGTAATATTTTTCCACATTTCATGTACCAGCTATTTTTATATTATTGTACATTACAAATTGAAAAAACTTTCGCTAATCAGGACGATTTTTGTGATACTGTATGATATTATTTGTTTATTCTAAATAAAACAAACTTGTACTACACCTATGATAATTACTTCTATTTGCCTTTTATACAGATTTGTCAGTTCTTGCTGAAGAATCCGTTTTCCAGTTTTCTCAGTGAACCTCAAGAGATTAAATTTCGATCTCTTGCGGCCTGAGAAAACTGGAAATGGATGAGTCGACGTACTATTTAGTAGTATTTTAAAAAAGAGCGGCAAAAAACCTATATCGATTAAACTAGTTCGATTCAATTACTCTACTCGATAGATAAACATCGATATATTTCATCGATTTTGAGTTATCGATTAGTGTTTAGTTCAAGTGCCGTCCGAAGAGGTCGCACCTGTAAGTCCGACCTCCTCCCATACCAGTTTCCCCTCTATAAGATCTCCCTTTCTCTATGGTTGGTTCCCTCGTCATCAACAGGGCCCAACCGACAGCTATCAAACGTGGTCAGTTGCAGCGCCCACAGTCTTCATTATCATTAATTATCGTCAAGGTCATATACCGTACACAGATTACCAGATGATTTGATATTTATCTTTGGCTAGCACACCATGTACTTCCATATTATGAGTTTTTCTTATTGTTGTTTTCTACTGGTTTCAAAAATCAATATATTTGATTGCTAAAGGTTTTTAAAATTTTGTAACGAGAGTGAATGACACTTGAAGGCTGGTGACACATTGTTTGGTGTCTTTGAAATAAAAATGATCTAATTTTACAAAACTTGGCTCGTATAGTTAGGCTCACATACTGCTGAAGCATTGCTGACCTAATTCGTGCGTTTTTCTTTTTTTGGGTCTTCAAGCTGGTTTTTCAATGACGGTTTTTAGTATCATGTTATGAGCTTCTGTTGTGTGTATCTTCTATTGGCTTCAAAACTCAGTATATTTTATTGCTGGAGGTTTTTAAACCAATTGCTATATTTTGTTGGACTACAACGAAATATCATGATACACGATACTTTCTACTAACGACCATGTACGATAATCTACAAAACCTGTGGAGTGCATATGTCACACATTGCTTCCATGTTTGAGTCGGTATCAGGTATAACCAATTTCCAAATCAAGAAACTCAATACTATGGTCACTCATCGTTACACACATTTAAAAAAGGGTACCTAGTAAATATTTTTTTAAATCTTTTAATTTTTTTAAACAAAAATAAGCAAATTTTTTTCTTAAGTAAACTATTTTTATCAGTAACTGGATCTAACGATTTAGTTAAATTAAATAACGTCGTCTGATATGGAACAAATTCGTGCAAATTATCCAATTTAAGTAAGCGTATTTTTAGAATTGTCACCTTCTTTTAATAATTCTCTCACATTTTAATATGATCGCTTATTTATAACAATACTTTTTTCAGCTATAACAGTATCTGGATTTTGGGTGTTCAAAAAGCAAACCGATTATCGCAATACAATCTCGGAATTCTTTCAACACTCAGCCGTACGTATTGTTCCGTTTAACGATAAAAGTACAAATTGTTCAAGTAGAGTACGAGCTTTTGACAACCAGTTCGTAGTAACTTCAACTCCAAAATCCATTTTAAATTTTCACACACGAAAAATTATGCACTTTTTTTCTGCGGTTTGGTTGAAGGCGTCGTTTTTCTCTATTTCATTTATTAACTGCCGATCACTCTTGCCCGTTCGGGTCTCGTCGGGGGTTTCTGAAACCATGAGGACTTCATCGAATCTATGATGTTCATAACAAAACTCCTTCACACTTTTATTCAGTTCGCGTTGAAAGAACAATTCACAAATCGGATAACAAATGCGGAAAACTTCTCAACCTTCGAGCTGGAAAGGATCAAAGTGCTGCACTCTGTGCTACCTATGTATGTCCCGGTCATCATACTCATCGGACTCAAGGATATAAAAGTAAACAGTCAAAATTATTAATTGATTATCCAAGTAGAGGAATCTACTGTGGTTGAATGATGATTTTAACGTGTTGTGAAATAGACGGATAGACAATCCTGGATCGCATGTGAGATCGTCGGTATAATATAACTAGACCTAAAGAGTTGATCAGACTGGAACTGGGATGATATTTATGTAAAACTTCGCAGTCCAATTCCAACTCTGAGCAATAATGATTCAGCTATTTAGATACTTGTTTAAGCTGAGATAACCCTTATATAACAACTAATAGAACCGCTAGCGAAAATAATTCTAACCTAGTTGACGAGATGTTAATGGTTTTTAATGCAGTTCAGCCGATACACTTGGCAGAGTCAACAGATGGAACTGAAATTTTTCGAAGAAAATATGAACCCACTACTTATTTTGGCTGTATACCCACTGACCATGGTGATAAGTTTGCCGTTGTACGTTCTCGTTCTGCAGCTGATTTTGAAAAAATACGTCAAAAGGCAGCACTGGAAGACAACCACAAGGGCTCTCGTCTCCTTTTATTTGATGGCCTTTTCTCTTTCAGCAGCCCTTATCTTGGAATGCAGAATGGAAGTGAGTAACAAGAGCATTCATATTTCTGCATGTCCTAAATGTATGAACTTCATAGTGAGATAAGAATTCATTGGATATCGGAAAACACCAAGCACATTCGTCTTGAGCGTTTAAAGATATTTCCACTTTGTTTATTACACACCGTACGGATATCTTTGGACACTGAAGGCCTTCAAATGTTCGCTACAGCATGCAAATTACTCCTTTAAAAATAAAATATAAAAATAATTGTTATCAAGTTTGATTTCCTACCGCGGCTTAGTTTTCTTAGCTGCAAATTAAGATTCATTGAATTTTATTATGCAACCATAAAAAACGAACATTTTTGTAACTGGATCACTGGTAGCTGCACTTTTAGGAACATTGGTGTTGGTGGAAGTGGAAAATATAAATCACTTTGTAAAATCAGTGACAACTTCATCGTTCTATATTCTTGTGAATTGAGCTTCCGTGACTTTAGCACGATATCTTAGTTCATAGGTGAGGCAAAGCTCAGCCACCTCTAACACAAGCGGACGGAATGGTGAATTCGTCATTCTGAAGAGCACCTTCGCCAAATTCTTGTTGATTTCATATATTTCATCTTTATCAATATCATTAATTTGTTCATAGATTGATAACAGAAACAGTGGTGGAAACAAAACTATGGGCACTGTAGTCATTTTTAATATACTTCCTCATGCTGCATACGTGAAATCCCCTTGTGGAGCCAAAGGTCGTAAATTGATTCAATCGTTGAAGGCGGCTTTGTTTCCTTGTCCTGTTCATAACGAGTATGATAATTTTCTGAGTACTTACAATTTAATCGAAGATAGTTTTTTTTAAAAATACGTTCAATGAGTTAAAACACCTGAAACTGCAATGTCTGCCAGATATATTTCAATTCTGAGGGCCACCATTGATTTCGGAAAAAAAATGTTGCGTCTTCTTCGACAAGGCAATGAAATTTTGAATAAATTTATGAACATGATTTGACTAAACCGATACGTTACCTACTGTCTTCCAGGTTCAATTCTGTACTGTTGCAAGGGATTAGCATGAGCGGAAACCTCACGCATTTATTTTCAATCACAGTCGTGATAGTTGAATCTCAGGTACCTATTAACAAAATCTCAATTTCAGTGAACTTGTATCAATATTGAGCATAATGACAAACGTGCCTTAAAAGACGTCAGGCTTGACAAACGTGGACCTCAATATATATATTTTTTCATTATTTTTATTTATGGATTGACATTTCTACAACTGGCATCTTGACGGTCGAATTGGTTTCTGAACTTCTATCCAACTAGACATGCACGAAGACTCCATCTCATCCCTTGATCAACTTGCACTTTGAAGCGCCTTTTCGTGGGCAAACATTCATGACAAACTGCAAGATTTTGATTCCTCGCCCTCGGTGCAGGAGCCAGTCGTTCGGCATCATCATTGTGATGAAATTTGCCGGGACATGCAGGTTATACCAAAGAAAATTCCTTATCGAGTTTAGCAATATTAGACCTGCAGTTCGGTCCTTTGGTGAAAATCCTACACACTTGATAATGTAGCCAACAAATGGTCGGCAGAAGTGAAAAATTAAATTCGGGGAGCGTCTGATCCATTTTTTTCGCCATAACATTTAAAAAAAAAAAAAAAAAAAAAAAAAAAAAAAAAAAAAAAAAAAAACTTCCAACAGCGTCTTCTAAATTTTTGTGCATGAGCGACCGAACTTTCGTGTCGAGGTCAATTGGACGATGTCAATCCATTTCCGCTTTTGGACCATTACGATTTCCATAGTGGCTCATGTAGTGATATTCTTACATTACGCACCAGTGAAGAATGTTTCTTTGCTTCTAGAAATCATATGTCGCAATAATTCAGGATTTGCGCGTGCCGAGCAATGATTCTAACTTCAGACCGGTAATTTTCATTCGACTACATCCACCAGAAAGACAGCTCGATCAAAAAGGATCAAAACTTTTGTGAGCATCAAAATTTGCTGTTTTTCCTTGAAATCACTCGGTACTGGACTAAATTAAATGAGTAAAATAACTAGTAGAGACTAATTAAATGATTATGAACTGTATGCAAAATGAGTAAACTTAAGGTCAGATTATAATGTGGCAATGAAAAATCGAAATGTGCCTAAGTAATCTTTTTTTCCATTGACTGGCACTAATTATTTTCTTCCTAGGGTGGTTGCAAGTACAGTTGTAAGTCAAAAAGTGGAGCTGGTACAAGCGGAACATGTTAAGAACGAATGGGTCCCATCTGAAGTCTCAGCGAGGATTTACACACTAGACACCAAGCTGCCACAAATTGATAAGCTTGATTTGATGGCTGCAGGATGGTAAGGCTCTTTGATGAGCCGACAGCATAATATGAAGAATAATATTCACCATATTATAATGGTGAAACGGAATGAGCGGATTGCGATCTGATGAGTCAAAGTGAACTGGGAAAGGGATCTGCGCTTGACATCGACTTAAGAGAACGTAGTCCGCTTTTTCGGTCGGCATACTATGAATCTTACTCAACACCATTTTTATTTAATCCACCGCTATTCCATTCAAAATATTCATCTCAATTTATAAGTTGTTTTTTTCTTTAGGTTCAGTACTGTGTTTATTATTATTATTTTTTAATTTGACAATGAATTTCATTGCAGGCACACAATTAGAATTAACGACGTTGACTTGACTCGCACATACCTTGAACCCTATTCTTCATACGTCATTGTTATTTCCCAGACGATGGTCAATCAAACACCGGTAATGTATATCATATTATCTCAAATCCATATTTATAATACCATGATCGTGAAACTATCGCTGATTCAATGTGTCGGCAGCTACTAATCATTGTCATGTTCCCTATTAATTTTCTTCTCCCGTTTTGAAGTTTCATTACTTGAAAAGAACCTGGAATCATGTTTATTTTACTATATCATTACTAGAATAATATGTTTATATTGTGTATATCGCTGTTTTACTATATTATATTTTATTACTAGAACAAGTTTATTTTAAAAACTTTCATTCACAGTTTGCGATATTTCTTTCCAGGGAGTAGGAATTACCGCTATTCACTATACTAAGAAGCGTTCTGTCTTACAACAACTGCCACAGGTTGTCACTTCAGGCCTTTCGGAAATGCTAATCGAGGCACCGGGTTTCATGTATGCTCGTAAAAAGGTACATTATGGTACTAGCTAGGAGCATCAATAGCCATTATAATATTTATTTTCCATGCCTCCATCAGGGCTCATTTTGCAAAACCACGGCCTACATGGTCCAAAATTTCAAACGAAAGAGCTCAGAAAGTTTGACTGAGACTATTCTCCCTTAGATTTTGTAATGGTTGGGTACGTAGGTATTTAAGAACTTTTTGTTTGTTAAAAACGAAACAACGCATGGTATTCATTTAGCAAACAATACAGCATTCTGCGTCATTGAGAATAAATTGTGTGTTTTCAAGGTGCCCTTACAATGGCAGAACTTCGTGTCAACGGTTTGGACGTTCTCCTGCCTTCTTGGCAATGTCATAACCATATTGACCAATATCATGTTGGGCAACGACAGAAATGTAATTATTGAAACTGTTTGCATTATTGAACTTAATTCGAATTACCTGGCAGTTAAAAAAGCCAACTTATATAAATATTTATTTTCCTTGTCGTCGCATTTCTTTGTGTCCGGGGGTTGTGAGGGGGAGAAAAAACAGGCGACATCCGATTCTTTATTTTGGCTGGCCCTATGGATCCACCTGACTGTGGATCCGTAGGGTTGTGTACCCTAAGGCTCTAAAGCCTTTTTTAAAGGCTCGGCCAGCCAATAAAGGAATCGGAGAATGAGTGGCCTGGTTTTTCTCCCCCTGACAATCCCAGGACACTTACATAAATAGTTGCCGTAAAAATCCAAGAAAGCTGAAATAATTATAGTAGCACCTATATATAGTTCATTGTATAATTCTACCAGCTGTGTCATTTTTCAATAAAACAGCTCTTCGGATTCATCTCAGCGTCTGCTTCCGGTACGATTGGCATCTCATTTCTCAGTGTGTGTCTCTTGGATTACTACAAGATGGACTACGATACCCGTGCTTCGGAAATCCAAGCTCAATGACAACTATATGTTTTTGTTATTTTTATAGTTCTAATAAACGGTATTCATTCGTGTTGGGACATCGTGTACTAAATGATTAGTCAAGAGGTAATATTGGTGAGAACTATAATTCGATTAGTTTAACAATATATGCGCGTAACTGTGAAAACCATTGTAGGAAAAGCAAGCGGTGGTTGCGACCTGTTAGCTCTCTTGGATTGATTTCCTGACTGGCTCTCGAAATAGACATAGTGGCATTCTAAAACGGTACGTAGGGAACTGATGAGAGGGGGCACGTGCTCTTAGAAGACCATAAGCTCTTTTTCTGAACTCAACAGATGCTGCTGCTCAGCTTCCTCTCGAAACTAAATATGTCAGAAAATCCTCCCTTCCCTCTTCATCTTCTACCTGTTCCTCTTCCGACTCGTGCTAAGACCTCTCTCTCTATTTCGGTGCTCCTGGTTCATCGATCTAACGCTGATGAACTAACAAGATAACACTGCATCTTGCAACGTTAGGTATTTAGGATAAATCGAGAATCATCATGTATCAATAAATGGAAATATTGTATAATTTTACTACGAAACGACTGACGACGATAAGAAGTCATCTATACATGATTTATAGCCATACGCCTTTTACCTTTTGCATAATATCCGGTAATTTCCTAATGAAAAATAAGAATCCTGAAATTTCGGATGACTGTACAAGAGAACCACTTCATAGAAATAACCTCAAAAATAATAAATTAGTATAGTAAAATGCCGTTAGTTCTGGCAAAAATATTACAAAACATTCGAGTAAAAAGAAATTTATCGTACGGTTTTTGATACTGCAATACCTACTAACACTTTTTATTTACGTCAAATAAACTCGCAAAGTTCGAAAAATCTATCATTAACTGAAAAATAAACAATTTTGCGAACAGATCAACCCTCTTTTCAACTCGGAAATCGCTAACATTGTCGGTTTACCTTTAGCTCATCTCTTCCGCTCGGAAAGTAGCTTATTTACTGTGCACAACTGCAAACATCTCTTATTAGCTTTAATGAACACTTATATATATTCTTTTCGTCGCACAAGTAGTAACAGAGCTCGTAGTCATCATCCCGAACGCTCACACTTCTTCGATCTATTTAGAGATATCCTGTTAGTACCTCGACACCTTTGCATCCGTAAAATAACCGAATCTTGAACCAACGTCTCACTCCTTCCTCCTCTTTTTAGAATAGGGGATGTAACCACAATAGCTGTTACTCTCGCCTCCACCAGTTTAGCGATTATGGCCATATGTGGTCTGATGCACAACTGGAGACTCGCTCCGCATGGGTACTACTCCACTAACGCACTGATTACACGAACGATGCCTACAACGACTTATTTTTGAAGGTATAGCCATCAACAGATATGTAAAGGCATTATTTATTCATTTTTGTTACGTGATTAAGGTAAATTGAAAGTTGATTTTTGTGTGCATTTTTTGGGTTTTAATATGGGTATGGTAGTATAGGTATTATTTTTTTCGTTATTATCAACTTTTCGAAATAGCTTTAAACATTATGACCGTTCATTTGATTTCACCTGGCTCCTTCATGGCATCCTAAACGTTCATGACAATATCGTTCAGTTGTAAAATTTATAGAATTACGAAAGATGTGGTGTTTGGGCGCTTCTACGTCGTCAATAAATGGATTCTCATATTAGGAGTAGGTTTCATTTTCCTAAAAGCGAATCCTGCACGTTCTTTTGAATCAAAATTCGTTTTCAAGAGTACTGTATGGAACAGCAAGGCTTTTGTGCATAATTTAGCTATACCATTGCCATACCGTAGCTGACCATTGCTATACCGTTCAGGTATTGGACCGATATAGGCGCTACAATCATGTAAAACAAAAATATTAATTTATTTTTGGTTAATTCATTTAATTTCAACTCAGATGCTATTACTAAGTTAACGTAGACAATCGGCAATGTCGCCCCTGTGATTGTCGCCTGATCGGCGCTGGGGATGAGGATGTGTTGAGCATCTACCAGGACACGTGCCGGTCTTTCCTCCCGCCTCGAATTTGTTATAAAAACAAACGCCACGCATGGGAACTTTGTAGCAGATGTTCTCAGAGATCCTCTCCTTAGAATAATTATCCTACCTGATGGCTTAGAGATTATCATGGCCTACAAGAAGTTCGTTAAGAAATCTAATCCTTCGTTTAAAAAAATGAAAACTCGCAGAGGGGTAAATGAAATGCATGCTAAGCTTTGGAGGATTCTTTGAAAATTAGACTATTAGACTATTGAAAATTAGTCTTCACAGTTTTTTCCCTTCCAATTGAATTAGAAGCTGGTTGATAAAAAGGTGATTCGTCCTAAAATTTACCAGCTCTTAGTTTGCAATCCACGATACTTGGTACGCAAATTGGTAGAACCGCTATTATCTTGATGGTGCTAAAGATAATCATATCCTACCACTATACCAGTCATCAATATAGAGCTCACGAATTTTAATAGTCTGAGATTTTGACGCAATGTATTTCTGGTACTTGAAACTTTAAGATCACTTTTTAATTATGGCATATAATTTTTTATTGTGATACAACTTCAACCACCAGTTTTGCTGCTCACTAAAGAGCAAAAAAAGAAAGAAGATGCTAACGGTTGCTTAAGGTACAGAACCGGGCGATAAGAAAAGGGGTCTTTGCCGAGGGGTGCTACCACTTGTTGAATGGAAATCGACGAACGTAGGGGCGACGAATCCCCTCCTCTTTTGAACTGCTGTCCAGATTATCAGATGTTGCAGTATCAGTATTCTCGTGGATTCAATAGTGGTATAGTTTGAAACCAATATTATTTCATTATTTTAAGTTTGAATAACTTAGAAAAACGTGTAGTCTTAATACTTGGTTAGCAATTAGACACCGATTGTAGCTGCTCAGAAGGAGTGCACGTTACGATGCGGAATTCGGAAAATAAAAGGTTGGTAAATATAATTATGTTGTGTAGTATCATTATGTTATTAAGCTAGCACTACAAAGGGAAATTAAAATTCTCGTGCAGATACATGACCTGGAAAAAAATACGAAACGGCACTTCTCAAGATAAATTCCCTCCCTCTAAGTATCTAAATTAAGTCATCAAAATACTATTTAATTGACGACGAATTCCAATAAATTATCATTTTTGAATTGAGATTTTCGAAATTAAAAACTGAAATAAGGAGTCACTAAAATTAATAATTTCATGATTTTCTTAAAATATTAAATCAATTTTATTTTCGCATCAATATTTTATTTGTTTCTTGACCAAATGAGTCTACCGTCAGTTTGGGAAAGAAATATAATTATGCAGGAAAGTTCACATCAGCTGTTCTCGGTAACCATGGATATAATCACTTGACTTTCTTGGAGAACGTCAGTTTTTCAAAATATGGTTATTCACAGTTAGAAACTAAGTTCATCGTTACAGGTGTTTGAAACAGGTGGCGATAATTTTGAATGAATTCTGCTTTTAACCGTGCCACAAGTCCCTGAAATTGGTATTAAAAGAAAGAAAAGGTCTTTCAACGAGTTTCGAAGCTTTCTGAGTTGGTAAGTTGAAATCTTGCATATATTTTTACAGATATTACTATTATTTCAGAATACTTCTGAAGAGATAGGACGGGGGAAATTGGAGGGGAAGTTTAGAGGGTGTGATTAATGGTTTTTTAGCAATGATCACACTCAGTTTCCCCATGCTTGGAAACTTACCCGTTCAGGAGCGTCGTTATCTTACACCGTACGATTCCGTGACCCTTCAATCTGCTGGACAATCTTGATCTCCTCCATACCGAGTTCTGCACTCTTGACCATCTTTTTGAGCACTCGCAGAATTTCACTGCGCTGCCGTGAGTGACTCTCTGTTTTTTACTCTACAGGATGGAATTATACAGATGTTCTAATGGCTCTAGAAAGCCCCATTGCTCATCAGGGAATGAAAAAATCGAATATCAGGCTATTACGTACGTTTTGCCTCTCCAACGTAAATAAACCAAAAGACTATCTATGAAAAACGTAGAAAATAAATAATTTTATAACTTTTCGAAACCTAGACCAGAAACTACTCAATGCGATATATTCAAAAACTAGAAACAAATCGTTGTGGTTGTGATAACATTCGGAAGTTCACTATAAAATGATACAAGGCTTGAAGCCCATAAGGCCGTTTCACCGTGGGCGTGTAGCACTGGTGAATGTTGGAGTCGAGTGGCCTCAGGCACAATTGCCTTTGCTTCTACCCTTCATAGTTTCGGATTCAGCCGCATATCACGTGGGAAAACAAATTCGTGACGAAATTCTCGTCTTCAAACGCCATATCACCGTTTTGTCTACCAATCACATGAAGGATGTTTTGTTCATAGCTCGCATTTACCAAAGCATAATGTGTTGGAAAAATTGCTCAAATTTGTACTCTAGTGGTAAATCTTATTATTACAAATTTGAATATGATTTCGGCCTTGCCTCTGCAGTACGTCGTGAGGATTACCGAAATTTTAAATTCAACACCATCAGTATAGGTACGTATTTTATGCCTAACAAATTTGAACCAAACCAAGATACGCGTACCAAATTACAAACCACACTGCATTCGCTCCTTCGATAGAAATGCACGTTCGGGGCAGCGCAATTCCGTAGGTTTTTTGCTTTTATAGAATCTTGAGGTTAACTAATCTGTGACCAAAATGCGCATCTGCTCTTGAGTCAACTTACTGCTTCCGCATCTATTGCTCTTGACAGCACCTATCTATACCCTGTGTCGTGCGCCACGGCCGCCTTACATCTTCAATGAAGGTGTTTTTACAATCCAACCGGTGGTTACTTGTAGGTTTACGGTGGCTGTAGGTGGGGCCAGCCTTCGTTTCTGTTCTCATCCAAGAGGAATACAGCACGTGCTAACGCCAGAAGGAGTCTGCCTGTGAGGCACAACTGAGAGGAGTCCCCAACTATTTTTACGCACGAGTTTCAACGGCAACGCATCGCCGTCTCAGTCATGCCCAGAGCTTTCCTGCTAACTCACCGTCGCTATCCTAAACCAACAGGTATGCAGCTTTTGATTGAAATATTCGGGTTATTGTAGCTATTATTTATTTATTTGTACGTAACTTTTAGTAGGTGGTTTTTAGTAGTTGTGGCAACCATTGAAACCATAGCCCTACCGTTGAAATAGCCCCTTTCCCGTATAATCGTAAAGTATTAGGATTTCCCAAAATAAACCCACTACGTTTTTCATTATCATAATTGTTCTGATTATGTTGGAATTTAATTCAAATTTTTGTCATACACTAGTTGTTGTTCTGGAGTATACCACAAATTTCATCTCATAACTTTGTTGGAATTTAGTGGTTTCTAAGAACAGATCAAATATTATGGTATCCTAATTTTCCTTTATAAGAATTCAAAATTAGTACTCTACTGTGTTAGCTGCTTTAAGCCCATGTATAGCCTCAATTCAAATCACTAGATTTAATTAAACCCAGTTACCGCTCAACTGATATAATCTCGAGCGTTTTCTCCGATTCGTGTTTTTTTTTATCGACTCAAATAATCCTTATTTGAAGTGAATGAAATCCAGCAAGGTAAGAATGCATCCAATGTGTGATTGCAACTTCACCCATGAATCAACTTCACGGGAGGAAATAAGCAATATTGTTCAAGTTTTCGGAATGGGATGAGGGCCAATCTCCGCTTAGATGGCTGGCTGCCACCAACCACCTGATTCGCCACCACCTGCCTCGTTCCTGAATCAGAAATAGTTCAACCTTTAATGGAATCGCAGCTTTGGCTAACACTTTCGTCGCTGCTGCTGTACAATTATTTTACCTGGCGTTCTACATAATGCATTATGCTATTAATTAAAAAGACCGCAGAGGGTGCAATAGAACGAATGTGAAACTCCAGAGTACGTACCGAACATGGTAAATTTCTATCTTCAACAACATTGGATATCTCACAGCTAGATGATACATACGCATGATATCCCGTTGTATATACATGATAACATAATGAACAATCCATCATTTTTATTATAGGTCCGTTTTTATCTTTATTACTTTCCAGAAGACGAAAATGCTGATGAATCTCATTTGGGTATCGCAGTCGAAAATGGAGCGGAGGATCAATTCTTTAATCTCACACAACTGGCTGAAGTCAGTTTGGCGGCGAGTAAATTGGAAACGACGCCGAAAAACCATTCAGATGAAAATTTAATTTTCCTACCACCACTTTCTTCAAAGGTATAACCATTACTCTTTCAACAATAGCAGGAATTCGTTGTACAATTGGAATCGAGCTTGACCTAATCAAGACTAAAGAACATTTTTGCTTGTGGTTTCCATTTTTTAAAAAATTTTTTTTTTAATTTTTTTTAAAGATTGTTATGAGGGTTTATTTAAGCAAAAACGAACACTTGCATAGAACTCATAAAAATTACACATAATATCCTCACCAATCGATACTCAGCTAAAATATAACTCATAATGTAGCTATGGTTGGCGTAATTGCCTCGTCAGCTACTGGCACAATGTGTATTTACCGGTCATGTACATGATGTCAATTAGGGCTTGCGTTGTTTCGGACCTTGGTAGCATAATCATATAATTTAACACCTAAATCAATTCTTGCTATCCGACAGAATATGTTTCAAGTATGTAATGAAACCCCTATAAATAATTACCAAGCTGTTTCTTCAAACATAATGGGTAGCAAAGAAATTAAGAAAATATTTCTATAACAACAAAGATTATTCTTTGAACCGCGCATTTTTTCTATTTTCAAATCTAGTGGGTTTTACTTCGGGGTTAAACTTTTATCTCTCAGGAGAATTGCTTTTGCGTCTATATTTTTTTGACCATTATACTTGGGTAGGATTGTTTCCTAAAGAAAACACTGTTTCAGAAAATGTTCAACGCCGAACGAGGGGTTTTCCAGTGCAGTGAATGCAACAAGAAATACACTACATCTAGCAATTTAGCAAGACACAAACAGGTAACTTTCTAATAATGAGCTTAATATAAACATTTACGAAAAGTTTGACGTTCTGATCTACAAGTGAAACAATAATACCTCAATTATAATTGCCTCTGTACGTTTTCTTCCTATTCAGGAAGACAATTAGGAGAGAGAAGATAACTTAATAGTCATCAATTCATAATTCTCTTTTCCCACTGTCAAATATCTTGTTTAGGAATCATTTACCCAGCATACTGGCTTCAATTCTATTTTATATAGGTACCTTATATATTTATTTCTTCCAAATGGAGGAATGAAAGTGAAAAATGCGGGATATAGTAATATTCTTGACACAGATATCATTAATTTTCATGCGGCTAAATTTGAATAAAATCAAAATTACAATTTTTTTTGTTGCTAACTTTTTTTTTATTTCTTATTTTTTTCGTGATTCTGATTTGTGCAAGTGATGATTTTCGCACTTTCGCTCGACTACAAAAACAAATATTATAGTGCCAATGTTCTATCTCAAGGTGTGGCTGAGCGGTTTTTTCAGCTCTGAGCAGATCAAGTTTGTGAAACACCTTTTTTTTGGATTCAGGAATATTTGATTTTAGCTAAGTACTAATGAATAGTTTTGTTTAGAAAATAGGGCTTCATTCGAATGCCCTACAGATTTGAATAATATCAGAAATCTTCTCATATGAAAAGTTTACGTGACTTAAAAAATGTCATTTGTAAATGAGTCCTTAATTAATCGAGATTTATCACTCCGAAGCATCGTGAGGAGAGTTGAATAAGAAACTGTCGTTTTCTACAGAGATAAAAGTATAAATTCACCACTGAATATCATCACTAGAGTTTCTACTAACTGGTGGATTCGCAATCTTGCTTGCCTTGTGAATGCCCATTTTCGTTTCTAAATAGGTTGCTCACCAGCTAATTTTAGCATGAGTCGACCGATATTCATACCAAATCCATCAATTTAATAATATTAGTTTGGGACGATCTAATACGCGCTGTGGCTGCCATCGATGGTCCTTGGTCCATAAATATGATTCTCATGAGGACCAAGCTAGATACTCGTACCTTTGATTTTTTTCTCAGAAAAATATTAACGGCAGACTTTTTATATTTGATATTCTAGTGCTACACATAAATATGATCTCTAGTAGTACATGATATTTCTTGATACGTTGATACGATATTTTTAGGGCAGACAAAGATTTTGCCACCATGAGCGATCACAATAGTTTAGTTCTGAATAATTATACCAAATTGAACGCAATGATGAAGCTAAATTTTTGTTTGTTTTTAAGGTGCATCGCGACATCAATGATAAAAAGGCTCGCCGCTGTCCGCACTGCGGGAAATTGTACGTTTCTGTCCCAGCATTCAGCATGCATTTGAGAACTCACGTTCAAGACTGCCGGTGCAATGTATGTGGCAAGACGTTCTCCCGTCCGTGGCTACTGCAGGGTCACATTCGAACGCATACTGGTAGATCATTCCGTATAAATTTGAGTGTTATGATGTTGCGCTAGGAGCTAGTGGTTGACACGATTATTTGAGTCATGAGGCGGAACCATATCACTGTCATTGCTCCAGTGAGGAGAGAAAGCGAAATCGTGAAAATTTCTTCCAACTATTCGCGAACCCGAGTAATTATAACTTTATTTGATGGATATATATATAATTATATAAACATTTATTCAATATCAACAATGTAAACAAGGCTCAACAAATTCTATAGGATGAGTAACGTTTGGGAGAATATAAAACCTCGTCAAAAATGGCATTCAACCATGAAACCACTGGTGTGCATATTTGCGTCTGTAACCTGTATACCAATTATAAAATCACAAGAAAGTCATACAATGGCCGAAACGTTGGTACTCAACAATTTTTATTGGAAAACTAGCCTGAGGGCGCAAGAACAGTCAACGCATGTACCAGGGTTACAGAACGGCGTACATGAGCCTAGTTGCACACACACCGATTTTGGACGGTCGGTAAATAATCGGCCGATATTTTATCGGTAGCAGGTTCTTGCAGACACACCGGATTTTACCGGCCAAACAGTCAGTTGCTTTGTGTTCGTGACGCGAGATTCTAGCGAGAACTGCTGAAATCGGTCGGTAAAAAATCGAAACGTGTGCAAGCGTGTATTTAGTTACGTACGCCACTGTGTCATCGGGACTTCCCGGTACCGGCGGTCTGCAGTGGCAGCCGGTACCGGGAAGTCCCGATGACACAGTGGCGTACGTAACTAAATACACGCTTGCACACGTTTCGATTTTTTACCGACCGATTTCAGCAGTTCTCGCTAGAATCTCGCGTCACGAGCACAAAGCAACTGACTGTTTGGCCGGTAAAATCCGGTGTGTCTGCAAGAACCTGCTACCGATAAAATATCGGCCGATTATTTACCGACCGTCCAAAATCGGTGTGTGTGCAACTAGCCTAACGATAGAAGCCATGTTTTGTGGAATGAGATCGTTTTTATAGCAAGGACACCGAAAAATAAATAACCAGCCCTGAAAGGCAATCACTTGTTGTTACTTAAAAATCCAGCGTTTAATATCGACCGTATATATATACCTGCTCAACCTCTGAAGGCCGATTTTTTCCCAAAATGACTTTTTGAGCTCTCTGGGTTGAAGGAAAGGATATGGATCGTCTGCGAAAGTTTGGCGTTGATCCCATGAGAAAAAATGTCTTCTCTATGTTCGACTGTAATAACGTGGTAGTCGGGAAGGTTCCAGGTAATTTGTAATATCTCCCAAGTCCTGATATCGGTTTGCAAGACACGATAAGATTTGCAAATATGCGATGCATAATATGATTTCGATTTATTAAGCATATGGTTCAATTTAGAAAGAAGAGTTATATGATTAACTGAATCAACAGCTTGTGAGAAGTTAATTTATATCAATCTAATTGATGACGATTCTTGATAGATGGATATAAATTATGAAAATGAACTAAAAGATTGGGAATAGTGGAGCAAGCGCGGTAGAAAAGACGTTGGTTTGAAGAAATGGTAGGATATATCAGGGGTGCCAATAATTCGGTAACAATGTGTTCAAAATATTGTCATATCGCTGATTCCTTAGCTATCCCTCGGTAATTTTCGACATCTTTTGTCCTATTGATTAACTCAACTTCTTTCTATTTCTGCCACCTATAAATTATAACGCCATGCTTTTTATTCATCAAAAAAAGTACAAGCGATGTATTACAGTTTTATGATTCGCCAAATGTTGCCCAAACCTTTCTGTTGTGGTCTCATTTTTCAATTAGTTGCTTCGAATAAGGCTTTAAATTCACTGGCAGAACAGTTCTTCAATACTATACCGGAGCCGTAAATAATGTGCCATCTAAATTCAGTAATCTTTTACAGGTGAGAAGCCTTTCAAATGCTCGATTTGTGAAAAGGCGTTTGCTGACCGTTCGAATCTTCGTGCTCACGTGCAGACACATTCGTCGAAAAAACCTCATACTTGCGAACGCTGCGGAAAATCCTTTGCTCTCAAGTCATATTTGTATAAACACGAAGAATCTTCATGTTTGAAGCATCATACCCAGCCATTTGATGAATCGCTGAAGCTCGAAGAGCCCAAAGACAATGACGAAGCTGTTGATAATAACAAGCCGATAGTAATAGACATCATTGAACCACCGGTCGGCATATTGATGTCGTCAATACGTGTTTGATTAGTTCATAAGAACGATGAAAACAGTTCAATTCCTATTAGTTTTACTAGTGAAATGATTTTTTGTTCCTTTTATTGTGGATGACAATACTTTCTTCGGTGTTAAAACATTGTGGATTACAGTTGTAATTTTTATAAACAGACGTTGGTGAATGAATCACTGATTGCTGCTCGCAATTGATTTTCATTTGTGTGTACATACGTGAGTGTTCGGTATAACATCCGCCCTATGTTTTGACTCTAAACGGATTTCACCACACTCCAATCGAAGCTAGGAACAGTTGGGAACCCCAACTGATATATCGCTGGACACTTCCTATTGTCTGTAAACCAAAATTTCCAATTTTTTGGATGCTTTTTATTTATTAGTTATTTTGACCCGAGGTTACAGTAAGAATCTCCAGGATCCTCCTACTCAAGCCCACATTAGACTTTTCTTATTAAATAAGAATCAATTCTGACCTGCACCATAGTTTACAACCAACAATTAAAATCGTTACGGTATCGTAGTATTGAGTCGTGTCAGCTTGAGAAACGTAGTTATCAATAGTTATCAAACTATTTGGCTAAAAATCCCCCGAAGATATCAATTGCCGTAAGAAGGTCGCACGACAATTACGGAAAAGTATTGCTAATTTTCATCAATCCCGTAGTATATTACAAATAACAAGAAAAATATAATACTACTTTAGTTGCTGCTCTATGTCCATGAGTTATCAATTATTGTTTGGTTGAAAACCGTAATTGAACTTATCTGAGATTATTGGTATTGTGAGAGCTCAGTACTCTAACTAAATACTATAAAATCTATCCAGAACACAAGTTATTGTTTTGTGAGAACTATACGAATGATTGCATGTTGTAGTTTTTGTACTTAAATTGCTTTTACAGAGGTTTTTCAATTGAACGTAGATATTGCATTTATTTGCATAGTTTATTTTATATAGAGTGTCGTTTGCGTTCGTAATCGCGAAAAGTTCTTAATTTAATTCGGCGTTTTCATAAATATATTTAGATTTTCGTTGTAACTTGTCTTGGAACTAACCGACCATTCATGGAAGAGTGTCCCTAGTCAAAATTCGAACGCATAAATTATACAGAAAACGTTCATTAGTCTTTATTTTTAAACACAGATCAACTGCTAGCACGATAAACCTTTTATTCTATTTTAGATAATAAGTATTCAAGACTGACATTTTAAATGCCTTTTTTAAATTAATCGTAAGGTTGAATTCGTGTTCTTTCTGTTTTCTTTAGAAATAATCTTCAATGACCATGTACGATAAATTCAGATTGCAATATTGTCAACGTGAAATGACGAAAATCGCACCGATGATAATTATTTAGTTTTTAATAATATAAATTATCTCATTCATTTTGAGTATTCTTTTGTGTGTGAAGCAAATTTACTTTCATTAAATATCAAGAGTCGAGTATTTATTATTCTTTTAAACTTTATACTCACCTGTATCTCAGCTCGTAATCGAATATGAAACCTCCTTGCTCTGTACGTATTAGTACTGATCGTTCAAAATGCCCAGTATTTTTTTAGGTAGATATACCTCAATGAAAGTTCTTCACAAAGCAGAAACACTCCTTGCTACATTATACCATGAACAACAGAACTAATATTCATCCATCCGTTTAACCTAACGTAAATCCTGACAATTAAATGACTTTCAGATCAGCAGATCCCTTCAATTTGACTATAATTTCATAGTCTATGTACTATTCTCTATATTTTAGAATAAATGCTGTACGAAAATGAAAAATTGATATTCTGGAATAGTTATAAATAATTGCTTCATTCAACGCTTGTAAAAAACAGCGGTGCGCATAGATGACAAAGTAATCCCATGTTTGAGTCCGCAGACAGAATGCATAGGTACCGACAGCGTTCAAATAAATTACATTTCGCGGTCAATTCTAAGGGTATTAACAGAGGTTTTGAGGAGGAAACCTTCGTATTTTCCAAGGTTTTTTGGAGAATTTAGTGTTTAGAATAGTGTTTAGGTTGTTTTAATTGTTCTCGCTGCTTTTGTGTGGAATTTGGGAGGTTTGCAGAAATAATTAGGCATGAGGGTACAACTCAAGAGTTCTTGGAGCTATAAAAATCGTTTTATACTCGCTGGAGTCTTCGTCCAGCACTCTCTTCAGCGGTACCACTAACCGAAAGTTGGCTTAACAATACAGGCGTGGGCGAATTCAATCAAACGATGTACTAACGACATTGCGAAGCTTGTATTTCAGTAAGTACCTAACGACCACCATACCACAATTTATTTACAAATTTAAAATATTAAAATGTCACAGTGACGTTGAACTAACTTGAAATATGGCTCGAATTTCCTTTTCGAAATCGATCATTCAACTACTAGGTAAGGTAACATCGTGCGTTTTGCAATTGAAAAGAGTTTCGTGAGTACAAATAAAAAGCACATAATTATAATGCAATAAAAAATTAAAACAATCCGCCATCAGCGTGGAGGATTCAAATAATCCCAGTGGTGATGGTGAACCGATTGTTCGGCGCCTAAGCCTAAAATAATCAGTGACGCTATCATAATTACAAGTATTAAGGCGGCGGTTTGTGCATCTCGTCTTTTGTCGTTGTCTGGAAAGATCGAATTAATTCCTTGGACGAAGGATGATGCACCGGAGACTATGTCTTTGTACCAAATCGTCACGAGCTGCTTGATGAGCTGGAAAGCCGTTGCTTGTGTGATCGGCTGCTCATCTGAACCTTTTTTGACCGGTTGACTATTCGACGACCCTGGAACAGCTTCGTCTGTAGTTATTACTGGAGATTCCTGAGAGGTTGAAGGTTTTTCTAACGCAGAAGCCTCTTGTAATTTTTCAGTTTTTTTTTCTCCATGCGGCTGATTTGATTCCTGTTTCAAATTTGAATACTTTTCTAACAGCTCTCGTTCTTTTCGTTCCCTTTCAATTATGACTGAGGCGAGCTCTTCTTCAGAATCGTCCACTACCCTTGTGGGCGATTTCCGCCGAGTTCTCGTTGTTATAGGTTTGGGCAGTTGCTCCGTCGTACTAGCCTGCTGAATAGGTGGAGATGGTGCTTCAGATGCCAACTGAGCCATGTGTTGGACTACAATTGGAGGAGGTGGCGTGAGGATTCTCTTGAGCTGTGGTTGAGGAGTCGTCTCTCTTACTCCTTCCGGAATTTCGATCGGTTTAGGTACATCAGGTTGCTTAGGAATGGGTATCTGAGCGACCAGATTCTTGATGAAATCAGGAGGCAGCTCAACTCCGTTGAGAATCAAGTTACCACTGGTGCTGGTGATTTCTGACACTTCCATCGTGACGCCATCAATCGCAGATACTTTGATTGTGTTCGCCTGCAGCTCGTTTACATTGAGCTTGTCTACATCTAATTGAGTCAAGTGAAGTTTGTCAGGGAATGACACTTGGACTGGAGGAATAATTGGGATTGGTGGTGGTGGTGCTGGAATAGTTCTC
Source organism: Tupiocoris notatus (assembly GCA_037159825.1). Classification (NCBI taxonomy): domain Eukaryota; kingdom Metazoa; phylum Arthropoda; class Insecta; order Hemiptera; family Miridae; genus Tupiocoris; species Tupiocoris notatus. Next base: position 788,069 of record JASJUZ010000125.1, on the reverse strand, counting down.
TGAGGTAAAGGAGGAGGAGTGTCTTCTCTAGTCGCTTCTTCACTCTGGCGAACGATTTCTGGGTCAAATAATCGTCTCCGGTCATCAAAAGGTTGGTTGTGGTCTGGTAGTTCACTTCTTTGCATCAGTTCTTCAACAAACCTGTTCCGCAAAGGTTGATCTCCAGTACGAACCATTCTTGACGTCTGATCTCTCTGTTCATCTATGGTAAATTCATGTGATAATGGGTTTGTCTGAGTGGATACCGACGTGTCAACTATTTCAAACGATGTTTGTTGACTGGTATCAGTGGTAGAAATCACCTTTCTGGGAGTTTCTGGTTCTGAGATTATGTTTTCCTCAATTTTCAGACCCTCCTGAGTACCTAAAATGTTTAGTCGCGTAGTGACAACAACTTCTTTCTCCTCCAAATCCTCTGGTGCATTAAAATCGTCCTCAATATTATCCTCAATATTATTTTCTGACGTTGATTCGTCATCCTTAGTTTTACGAGGAGGCCTTGGTGGTGCGGGCAAAGGTCGCCCTTTCATTCTCTCAACAATTTCTCCACTTTGCAAATCTCTAGTCTCTTCGTATTCGTGTTTATTCTCTGTATAATCTTTAAACGAAGATGAAGGCCGATCTTCCGGTAAATCTCCATCAACATAGACTGGCTCTCGGAAAACGCGATTTCTTCTGGGTGGTCTCACGGGTCCCATCGTATGGGTCTTCACTGAACGAATCGGAAGCCTTGGCTTGTTCAAACTTTTCATGGCGCGTCTTGGGAAAGTCTGAAAAAACGTTATACCATGAGCTTTGATAGTATGTAGCTGAGATTGCAGCTGCTCCTTTCGACTTTTCCGTGGTAATGGAGGTCTTGGTGGCTTACTTTTCCGTACCACCGCATACCCTGGGACTTCCTCATCAAAAGACTCTGATCTCACATGAACTGATGTGTTTATGGGAACAGCTCGAAACACTTGAGCGTGTTCATGTACTTGAGGCTCTTGAACGTCTTCGTCCAATTCATCATCATCAATATCTACTTCATCACCATCAATATCTTCCTCTTCTTCGTCCTGCTCGTATTCACCATAGTCCTGAGGTAAAGAGTCAGCACCCCTTGAAGTTCGTTCATCTACTGAAGCTCCTCTTGATTGAGATTTCCTGAGCGGCCGTACAGGTGTCATACCATCGTCATGTGCAATCTGTGAACATTGAATAAACAATTTTTTTTTGCTTAAAAAATATTGCTTACACCTATGTGATATTGCAGAGCCTTCAGTGAAAAAAATACTTACAAAAATTATTCATTATCAATTATTTATTTGATTCACATGCGCATGGGAAAAAAGGACAATGAGCGCTCTCCTGACTCCTGGTTACCATATTTCTGGTCAGCATGTATATAGGCCGTATTCTGTCCTGCTAAGATCTATAACTGAAATTTTGTAATCATACAATGACTAACAAGGAAAAAATTCTATGGTGGGTAACTTACGTCTCCAAGTGCACTGCCACCTAGTACGTCGCTCTCGCTCTCAGGTCGGCTCCTCGTCAAACTTCGTAGGCTCTTTTGGCGCGAGGGAGGACGTGGAGCATCTTCAGTTGCGGTGCGTCTCGAAAATCTATCTAAACTTTTCAAAGAACTTCTTGTCCCAGATCTAGATCTGTACTTCCGCGGTGGTTTCTTAACTTTGTCGAATAATTCGCTCGATTCGACTTCGGGTTCACTCTGTTTTCTTCTAGTAGGCCTCGTTGGGAAAATGTTGAATTCCGATTCTCTTGAGCCAGTGAATGAGCGATTGGATCGGACGGATCTTCTTTCTGGTGGTTGAGGAGCAAAGTCTTCGGTTGATCTCAAGTCCTCTTCTTCGTCTTCGTATTCGTCATCGTATCTCTCGGTAGAGTCCATCTGGACTAGAGCATTTTTTGGTGACCGGAACGCATCCCGAATCTCTTTGGACAGATATCTGCTCACATCCACGTCTTCCCTACTGAGTCCTTTCTGCCTGAGAAAGAATTCGTCCGAATCTATCTCCTCTAGAACTCCGCGACGATGTTTCATCGACCCACTTCCAGAACTGATTTGCTCTTTATCTGATTCGCCAATGTCACTTGAACTATCAATTTTGGCTTTCATTTTCCCCATTTTTTTCTGCTCCGGTGTTGGCTGATATTTTTCATGGAACGGTGCTGTATTTTCCTCATAACCTTCCTCACTCTGTACTTCCATCTTTTGATCATTATAACCGGACTCTTCGTCGACGAATTTGATATCTCTCTGCCTTTCAGGGAAAAGTTTTCTTCTGTCTGGTGGTGACGATGGTTGGCTACTTTCTGTCTCAAGACTAGCCTGCTGTCTTAGTTGTGCCGCTCGTTCCCTGTCTCTTTTTTTCTTCGACAGGAATCTTGGGTATGTTCTAGCCTTCAACGTTTCAAACAGATTATGGGACGAGGAAGAACTTATTGTGATTGCATCTCTGAGAGGCCGACGCAAACTGCTAGGGTTCGGTCTTCTGATTTTTGGCTTGTCAAGCTTAGGCGATCTTTCCTTCCTGAATCTTTCAGGAATCTTGAAATTCGTTCGATCAGGAAGGCTGAATTTCGGTCGCTCGCGGAGGAATTTGGGTCTTTCTTTGAGAAAATTAGGTCGTTCGTTGAGAAATTTTGGTTTGTTTTTGAGAAACTGGGGTCGCTCTTTGAGGAACTGAGGTCGTTCTTTCAAAAACTGTGGTCTCTCGGTGAGAAATTTTGGAGGTTCTTTGAGAAATTGAGGGCGTTCTTTCAAAAACTGTGGCCTCTCTGGCATTTTCATCTGCGGTCGATCAGGTAAATTGATTTTCGGCACTTGAATGTTGCGCAGTTTGTCCCTCATTTGGCCAGCTCCTGCCTTGAATCGGTCTTGTAGAGAAGGTTGATGGCCATCCTCGTCAACACCCATTTTGTCAGGATTTTGAATCGGTTCGTATTCAGACTGAGATGCGATATCCCTCGGTGGTTTCGGTGGCGGCTTGAAATGTTCTAATACTGGTCCTTCAATTCTTTGTATTCCTTGCAGCGATGGATCCTTGTATCGATCTGGATGGAGTTCTTCGTCTGAGTCACCATGTAACGGTATGATGATTGATTTGTCTTCATTTGGAATTCGAATATACTTTCTCTCCAGGACTTCGTTGTGTTTATCTTCGACCTTCTCTTCATGCGTTGGCGTTGGCGCAAACGGTAAATAAGAGTCAGTTAATGATTCTGTTACAACTTTAGAAGTTTCCTCCGCTTTAGGCGTTGGTGTCTTAGGCCGTTCGGTCGAGAGACGAACGTCACGTGTAGAAAGTTCTTGTTTCGGTACAACGTCTTTGTTGATCGTTTCATCTGGCGCTGGCTGCTCAAGAGCCAATTGTATCTCAGCCTGATCCCTTCTGCTCAATCGACCTTGAGCTGCTGGGGAAGGCGGTGGCTCTTGGGGGTTGATGGGTTCGTACTCATGTTCCCTGCAACAAATGGGAATGAAACGTCGATCAAAAGTTGAATTAATAAGCGAATTTCAAAATCAGCGGACTCGTTTAGATTTAACCATATTATACCTAATTGGTGCTCATATTTATAATGTCTAGACACTGCAATTCACTCGAGTGGCTGTACGCCGGTGCTTGTTTACTTGCATTTTCAGTATCGATTTCGCGAGTTATCCCTCGATCTATGCATCGAAATATTTTGTTCCGAATGAGTTTACCAAAGGGAGAAAAAAAAATTATCTTAATTTAAAAGGTGTCAATAATTCGTAATTATACTGGAGTAGTGATAGGAGTCAAGTTAAGCATAATTGCTGCACTTGTTAACGATTCACCAAGTAAAAGTCTTAAAGAGATTATAATAGCCGAACTAACAGTGAACAAAACAGTCGGCTGGAAGAGGACAAGAAGGCGTTATCGAACTGGGACGCGCGGTGTCTAATTTTACACAGCAGCCAACAGCGCCGATTTTTTGGCACAGCTTTCTTGAAGTGAGCTTGCTTGCCGGAAATTTAATACCGACCTCTTTAAATACCGATCACTCCTGTTGAAATTACTGCGTGGATAACTGTGAAAGTCTAAAAAGAACCTAAGCGTATACCTAAATAAAAATAAATAAATAATAAAAAGAATTATTATTTCAAGCACTACCTACCTACTCAATTTTATGTTACCGTGTTGGTAATTATTCAATCTTAATGGGCGATCATAGAGGTACCATACTTTGAATAATAGTTACACGTATATTGATAAACATTTTTTTTCCATTTTGCAAATAGACAAATTTCAATAGCACACGTTTCAGCCAGTAGTAGGTCATTGGTTCGTAGTACTTCATCCATCTGTTTTCTTTAATTATCTATACGTGAAAAATTGTCACACACATGAATAATTAGTACTTTCAATATGTGCGGCTTTTCTTCAACATTAAGTTTATGGTATGATGATATTTTGTCGATGCAACAGAGAGCCATGCAATTAAGCACACAACGCATGCCGAATATGAAATTTACCGTAATGTAACAGTATTACACCTGTACATACCAAATTGGTTGAACCTGAAAATTACAGCTTTTAAGATTGGCGAGACAAGCAATGAGTGAACATCGAAAAGTATTGATAGGACCAGACAAAACTGCCCCACTATTCTTCACAGCCTCTCACCGGAACCCCAGCGGTTTTCATGTTTTGAGGCCGAGCCAAAATCGAGACCCCACTTTTGACGGTTCCCACTCAGCAGAATAACTTTACAAGCATTGAACATAGTATACTAAAATATGGAGAGAGAGGAGCAAAATGGAATAAATTGAATTCGGAGAATTAGTAAAATTATGAATTACGGCATGGTGAATACTACATTTCAGAATATTTCTATGACATGCGATGAAAAAAAGGTATCGTACTTAGCTAGGATGAATGAATGTTGATGGTGATGATGACCATGCAGCACCTCGCGATCGGGATCACATTTTTGAGACTATTTTATGAAAATGCTATTCATTCTGTCATTTACCTGTCTGATAGTAATTGATCAGCCATCGGCTCTTTCACCTCGTCATCGTTCGTATTCGTGATTTCAATTGTTTCGGCTATGCTACAATTCAACGTAATTTTTCGTTTCCTTGGTAACGGAAGCGGAACTTCTTCTTCGGCAACAGACCCAGCTACAGATTCTTCGTCTAGAAGTTCTTCTGGAAGTACAGGGGCATCGTCATTTTGAACCTCCTGAGATCCCAAAGCATTCAAAACTTCAGTTTTTTCCGGTGGCGTTATTTTTTCATAATCAGATTCGGCCTTTTTCGGTGAAGACAGAGTCAGAATTGGACTGGCTGCCAAAATGGTTGTGAGACCTGCTAACAGAGGTGTTGCCACATTACTCGCCGTTTCTTTGACTTTTTTAGTCGCCTGCTTTATATTCGGTACTGTCAACTTTTTACTTTTCACTTCATCTCGTTTACTATTAGGGGTTATTATTGGTTCGAGCGTCGGGCCTTCTATTCGCTGTATAGATATCAAAGAGGGATCTTCGTATCTTTCAGGGTGCAATTCTTCATCAGAGTCACCATGCAAAGGAATTATGAAGCCTTCTTTATCGGGAACAGATATAATTTTTCTTTCCAGCGGCATTTCTTCTGTTTTTTCATAGACTATTTTCTCAAATTTTTCGTTTGCTTCGTCTATATTTGGATCACTGTCTTCTTGCTCTGCATTACTTAGTTTTGGAGACACCGTCAGAATAGGTGATGCAGCTAATAGAGTCGTCATACCTGCCAATAACGGCGTCGCTACTTTCGTCACTTGATCTTTCGCCTGTTTAGAAGCAACCATGAAATTGAAAGCTTTGAACCCGGATTCTTTTGGGGGAGATTTAAATACTGGCGGTGGTGGCGTTTGTAGCGTGGGTCCATCAATTTTCTCTATGCTGATCATCGACGGATCCTCGTACCTTTCAGGATGAAGCTCTTCATCAGAGTCTCCATGTAAAGGAACAATGAAACCCTCTTTTTCTGGAATGACAATTATTTTTCTTTCTAAGGGAGTCTCTTCTTTTACAACAGATGCGGTCTCATTTTCGGTAATTTCTTTGGCATCCTCAGAGTTCATTATTTCTTCTCCCTTCCCTTGACGGTTTTCTTCTTTCGAAGGAGCAGTTAGTAAGGGCGAAGCAGCTAATATGGTAGTCATCCCTGCCAATAATGGGGTCGCAACTTTTGACAGCTGCTCTCGAGCTTCTTTTGCAACTTTCTTTATGTCTGTCGGTTTTGGACGTCTCTGGATGTTTTGGTTTGGTTCGGCAACTGGCGAGTCTACAGCTGAGGGCCCTTCAATTCTCTGAACGCCTATCATTGATGGATCTTCATACCTTTCGGGATGGATTTCTTCGTCGGATTCACCATGCAGTGGAATGATTACTCCTTCTTTATTTGGAATGGTTATGAATTTTCTTTCCAAAGGTTTCTCATCAGGCATATTGTCATGGGTAGCCATCTGATCATCCAATTTATCTTCAGAAGCGTCACTCTCTTCAGGGCTGTCTTTAATTACACTGTCATCATCATCTGCTAACCCCGTACTATCGGTCGCTTTTGGCGATGCAGTGAGAATAGGAGAAGCAGCCAACAATGTCGTCATGCCTGCAAGAATTGGCGTTGTTACTTTTGTGATCTGATCTTTCGCCTTTTTTGACGTTTTTATGACATTTATAGCTTTAAATCCTTTGCCTTTATTTTTATCAGATTCGGCTAACTGCTTGGGTATTCCCTGCTCAAACGTAGGCCCTTCAATTTTTTGAATCCCAACCCAATCAGGATTTTCGTATCTCTCGGGGTGTAATTCTTCATCAGAATCTCCATGTAGAGGAATGATGACGCCATCTTGATTTGGAATGCTTATGTATTTCCGTTCTAACGGTTGTTCTTCCGCCACGGTTTGTTCTTGGGTATCTCTCTCGTCAATGTCTCCATAAACTTCCTCAGTTTTTTCAACTGGATGGACTTCTTTTTCTTTAATGTCTTTTGGAGACGATGATAAGAGAGGTGAAGCAGCTAACAGAGTCGTCATTCCAGCCAACAAAGGAGTCGCTATTTTGGCAGCTTGAGCCTTCACTTTTTTAGAATCCTTTTTTGTAACAAGTTTTGAAACTTTTTTTTGATCATCTGTTGACATTTGAGGATGTATTTCTTCGGCTGTTGGGCCATCAATTATTTGCACACCAACCATAGCTGGGTCTTTGTATCTTTCAGGATGTATCTCTTCGTCGGAGTCCCCATGAAGAGGGATAATGAAACCTTCGTTGTTCGATGTTTTTATGTATTTTCGTTCGAGCGGTTTGTTTTCCTGCTGGGTATCTCCATCCAGTACGGTTTCCTCTTCGTTGCCATCTTCCAGTTTTGGAGAGACTGATAAGATTGGAGAGGAGGCTAATAAAGTGGTCATTCCAGCTAATGTCGGAGTGACCATTTTCGCTCGCGACGATGGCTTTTTATTTTTTTCACTCGATTTTTTCGTTGATCCGACAGGTTTTCTTTCACTAGTCATGGTTTTCATAGTTTTAATTTCTTCAACTGCATCCCCTCCTATAAGATGCACGCCCTGCAGCGACGGATCCGTGTACCTCTCAGGGTTCAGCTCTTCGTCTGAATCACCGTGCAAAGGAATTATAATATTGTTGTCTTCGTTTGGAATTCTTATAAATTTTCTTTCATGGATTTCTTTTTTCTGTTGACCTTGCTGTTCTCCAGTATATTCTATGCTGTTGGGTGTTTCTTCTGGAGAACTTGCAAGAATAGGTGATGCTGCCAAAAGTGTTGTCATGCCAGCTAATGCAGGAGTCACAAGTTTGGTAAGAGCAGACTCTTTAGTTAACCCTGAGCCTTTTTTCGGTTTCGATCTAGCCTCTTCTGACTGGTCTTCTACCAATTCGATCTTCGATGGTAACTGCTCCTTTTGTGATTCATAAAAAACTCTTCCGTTTCTGCTATTTCCAGTAGGTGGAATAAACTCTTCAATCTGAGGACCATCTAACAGTTGCTTTTTTACCAAAGAAGGATCCGTGTATCGATCAGGGTGTAAATCTTCATCCGAATCTCCATGAAGAGGTACTATGCCACTATTCCCATCGGCGTTCACTATAAACGTTCGAACTTTCGATTCATCTCGTTTTTGTACTTCGGGATGTTCAGGAGGTTCAGTGACCATAGGAGATCCAGGTTTTTCGTCATCAACTGTAGTCTCAGACATAATGGGTGATGCAGCTATCACGGCAGCTAGTCCTGCCAACGCTGGAGTCACCAGTTTTGACGTTGCAGCTGAACTCTCTGGTTTTGACTTTGCTTTAGTTTTCTTTGTCCCAACTTTCGTTCGAACCGCTTTTGGCTTTACCGCTGTGTCAACGGATGTCTCAGTAGTGACGAGCGATGGGTCTGTATACCGTCCAGGGTTTATCTCGTCATCAGAGTCACCATGCAACGGAATGATGACACCATCATCACCAGGGATTCTGATGACTTTTCTTTCAAAAACAACTTCCTTTTCAGTCTCTTCGACTTTTTCTTTTTTAGGAGACACGGAAAGGAGTGGAGTTGATGCCACAATTGATGTGAGCCCGGCTAAAGCTGGTGTCACAAACTGTACCGGTCGTTTGGGTTTGGATTCGTCGTCATCTTCCCTCTCGTCTTCTTGCTCTCTGTGGAAAACATAATGTCAACTGTAATTACTGAAAATGGTTCATGTATTCTACGTATTCAAAAACGGCTATTAGAACTTAGTTCAATCTCAAGAATAACAGCGTGGAGTTACCATGAATTGGAGCAAAAAGTAGAAAAACGATGCTAAAGCATTAGAAAAAATTTAAAAAATGCCTCACTTAGATACTGTGGTGAGGGGGATATATATTTGGTGACTCATTCCCCACTCATTCTATTCGCCCATACTTTACCTAGCCAAAAAAGTACGTTTTGTACGAACTAAATCCTGAATAGGTTTTTTCTTAAGTACATTATAGAACATTGAAATTCGTTTTCGGTTGATGTAGTTGCTATTATTTTTTCTCATTTAAAATTAGAAAGAGTACATTAGCCTGATTTGGGCCAGGAATAATTTATTATCGTGATATTACTCACTCATCAACATTATTTACTCTTTTCACGCAATCTCTGGTAGAAAAAAATCCCAGAGCTCTTCGCTGTTTGCAAGAATTGTACGAAACAATTTCCGAGCAGCTGGTGCTTTACGCAGAAACACCCGACAGTAAACTATGCAACGGATGAAGTTCGCTTGGCAACTAACCGTCGCTATTCGGGTTTACATCGTTTCACGCGTGTGATACGGACATCTACTTGATTGTTTCACTTCCTGACAAGAACAGGATGTATTAATTGACCCACGGTGAACTAACATGTTAGAGATGAGGTAACATTAGATCCACGACCGTAAACCTCAATATAATGGTCGGCATGTTTGTTTTGCAAATCGAAGCGCATTGTGTCCGAGGCAGTTCCCACTTAGATAATCACTAGTATTAGAATATTCGTTCGTTTTAATCATAGATATATTAATTGGATAGTCAATAAAAGTGATGGCTGCGCATATACATTCAACACATTAAGGAAAATTAGTTCAACCAATAAATGACGATGGTCGAAATCATTTCCAAAACTAGGTTGATTTAAGTTCAGTTTCGGCTTACTACACTTACTTTCAGCTCAGATTCGAGCTTAGATTACTCTAATACAATCGCTGAACGATGTGCACAGAGAATCTCGCGTGATAAAACAGCTCCTGAAGATGGATGCAAAAAGTAAAGGGTGAATGTTTGCCTGGAAATATAACTCAGAAGAGATTTTGGGTAGTAGGTAACAGATTTTGAAGTTTTTCGGCCCTAACTCGAAGTAAATTGTTGACAGTTTCGCTACCGATGTTACTCTTTTAGCCTCTCCTCACTAATTTGTAAACCTTTTACTCATTTCGCTAATATAACACATAATATAAGCAGGTAGAATCGTTCCGTTGGTTGAAAAAAGAATTCGAGACAAATGTGCAATTGTAAGTTTCGGCATAGATTCAAATAAATGGATGGACGTAGAAGGTTGAAGAGAATAGATCTGCCAGCCACAGTTTGCCAGTGACGCTAAGCAATTCATTCTATTCATAGACGCAGCTTTAATGCAAGGTTGATTCGGAAAGCGTATTTCGCTACAACCACCCGTCATCGACTTATTCGGAATGAGATTGATTGAGATCGAATTTAATAGAGTCTGATCAGCAGAAAAAAATCGTAAACATTTTACGCGTATGTTGAACTTTTGGACACTGTTTATTTTGTAATTATCTCAACTCACTAATTCACCACGGCCGTTCAATTTATTATCGATCGAAACTACAGAAAGTTTCAAGCTATATCCGTGATCATAAAAATCCTTGACAAGGAACCCCGCTTCTTTGAACAATTGTAGCCTGAGGCAGAAAAAGGCTCTGTGAGCCAATTTCCACCAGCAAGGTCGCCATATGATTTTTCCAGGGACGGATCTTAAAAACGGTTCGATAATGAATAACTTTCAGCCGAGGAAATCCGCTAATTAAACCTAACGGGTCGACGGAAGAGAAATTTGACTTATTGTCAAATTCACTTTTCCTTCCCTTGTCTAGTTCATCCTCATTTTCTTACCTTTTTCCGAGCTCATTTCCAAAAAAAAAAGAGAAAATACTAGTACTCTATATACTAGTAAATTAGTAAATTGCTGACAAACTAACTATATCGACTTTATTCTATATGCAACGGATAGACTGAATTTGAAGTATCTTCAAATATTTACTCGAGATTCCACCCATCTTAATGTATGTTGATATTTACAAGGGATCAAGAATCTTCATATTCTTATTGTAGCGTTTTTTCTACCCACAGTAAGTTGAGGAAGAGCTAGAGAAGACCATCATTTCTCATACATTCTCATTTAGTAAGCCCTGATGAAGAAAATCATGGACAAAATTTGGAGAAACGATCGCCTTGTACTACTACTCGACAACGTACTTGCAGATAAGTCTTCATAAAATATCAGTTTCACATATTAGAAAAATTTCGGCATAATCACATATGCCATCAATATCATTTGACGACGAGAAAATGGAATTTATTCCGATTCGGTTTCACGGAATTGCTGTTTGTTTAAACTATTATTGACATAATTACCAATGGCACACCGGTACTCCTGTTAATTATGCCAATAATAGTTGTCACTAATAGCAATTTCATGCAACCAATGGCCACTGGCCGGTTGCACCTCAAGTGTACAAGTGTTGCAGTACAAGTGTTAGGTTTTCACTCGAGTTGAAAGTTCGCTCGAATTTATCTAGTTATAAACATCCGGACGAATATTACTACATGATACCCTCGGAAGCGAAGTCCAAGAGATTCTACAACAATATAAGATCAACGCCTCTCTGCACGCAGTGACATCGACGCTTCACGCGGATCGTTTCGTGTAGTTAGGACCAAATGTACCTACCTATGAAGTACTTACCCACATTGTAAAGGTGCCCTCTCACTACCAAGCCTTTTCAGCATGAGCGTGTTCTGATAAAAAAAGCGTTCAATTAGAAACGTTTTCAGCTACAACCGTTTTATGCTCTGACGTTGTGCAACCATGTTGAATCATAGACCTCTTAACCAAGTGCTATCACTTGAACAAATTTGAATGGTTAGTAAGTTATATTTTAACGTTCCATGGACTTCCCCACGCTGTTATTCGTAATAATTACATTAACCACAATGTGAGTTAGGAAATCTTGGAAATACCAGTCTGTAGAACGGTAATTACATCGTCAGATTGATTTAGATTCCCCCTATTGAACAGGTCATAGAAATATTTCAATTTTCTAACTGTTATATTTACCTTGGCATTTTCCACGGTGGCTCCTCCTCCTAAGACCTCGACGGCAAACTGGGGCGAATCGCGACGTGCTGCTACCTCTGTTTGACGCCACCACGGCGTTTCACTTAGCTATAAACCGGCCACCGGATATCCAACACAAAAACAGCAGAGAGAACAGCAGTCGATCCGTTAAAATAGGTAACGATCCACAATCGATTATACGAGAGAACCGGATGGAAAATGTTCAAATCACTAGTGAAAATAACCGATTAATAAAAGACGTTCGTAAACCTCACTATTTTCAGGTTAAGAGGAAGGGAAGAGGGCGAACCGCCGCGCGCAGCAGCCTGTCAAAGAGTCTGCTAGGGTGAAATGAAGGAGTGGAAGGTGGGGAGAGTTGTGTCGGCGGCGATACCCAAATAGTCGCTCGCTGGCGCGTGACTAAATCGGACGTTGTGGAGGGGATGGAGGTTTGGAGGGAACCCGGGGTCGGAACCAGACATTTTAAAATAAAATCACTCGGTTCGGGACCGTCTGAGGCCACACGAAAACCGTTCAGCAATGGTGTAACCTATGAAAAGGAAAAATCAGCTACCGCGCGACGTCCCTGGAGACGAAATCCTGAAGGAGGCCGATATTAAAGAGCCTTCGTAGCTCACTGGGTTGTATTTAAATTGTCCATGAAATTCTTAAAATTCTTATTGATTCTTATTCTTGCGCCTCAGACAGCAATTTTTGCTGCAAAATTTGCCCCTTAAATAGTTTCAGTGAACGTAGATTTTAGAAACGCAACGACCATCCCGTCCCCCTATCCATTTTGAATCAAATAAGACAAAAAGTTGCCTGATTATATAGCTGTGGAAATCGATCGAGACCCGTTCAAGCAGTCGTCAAACACCCTCCTCAGTTATATTGATCGAAGGTCAATTAATTACAGACATCAAATTAAGTACCCAATTTGGAAATCTCGAGCACCTAATGATTGGTTATACGGTTAGGAAATCAAAATTTATTCAGCGGGATTGATGTACACAAATTATTCAAACGTCAGTAACAAATAAATGAATATTGCGATTGGTGGAAACTTTGAAAACCAATTAAAAAAGTTGAAGCCATATAATTTTTAATTAAAATTTAGTATGTACTTATTATAAATAAAGCTATATTATTAGAGAAAAAAATTAACTGTGACCAAGGAATGAAAAAAGTTGGCACTAAGATAGAAGTGAAATAAGCGCCTTCGCTTCTTCAGTAGGCAACAGGCGCATTGTTTTCGAGTCTGCCTGTTTGGCTCTAATTCTTTGGACGAGTGAACAACGGGAGAAGGCAATTGAACGCCTCGTAGTATTAGTGTAATACACTTATTCATGATTACTGATCCTTACTCACTATTGATTATTCGATAATCTAGGTACCATTCTAATTCCCCCGCGGAAATGGCGGCATTCACCACAGATGAGGTTTATCGTTTCAAAGCATAATTACTATTACATGAATTGAAATACCTAGAATTGAAATATTGTCCCCGATAAAAAAAAAGCGCAATTCTGAGTGAGCTGTAAAAATAAAAAATAAATAAAATAATTGTACTCGTTTGAAATTTTTGAAAGAATAAAGGAGACATAAAAATAATGAAACTGTACGAATGCAATTAATAGGTACACACAACTTCCTAACATATAAGTGATTACTAATTACCTAACTACCGAATAAAAATAACAGGCGACTCGTTTTCGGGCAAAAGTGCTCGGCACCAAACAAAGGAAATAGAGAAAGCGTCGCCTTGTGTTTCTCCTCCTCAATCCAAATACCTAATATTGGTAAAATCTTGAAAATGTGAAAAAATATGAATTTTTCGCGGAATAGAATATGGCTTGATACAAATCAATAAATAATTAATTACCTATCTACCTAATGTATAAAAACTAATATAATCAATAGTAAAATATTAATCATTTTTCTTCATTAGTCATAAAATGGGCTAGTCCGAGTTGCTTTGACAGTGGTTGCTCGGCAATCACGATTACTATGAATGAAAAACGATAATATCGTTTTTCATAATTGGGTATATTATACCCAATCGATGTGCATATAGGCTGGTTAAAATAATAATCTGTTCAGCAAATTAATATCTATCTATTTTACTATTATGATTCTAAAAACCTGCATTGAAACACTAAACAAAAAATTTTTTTTAGTCAGCAGTTTTCCCTTGTGTATTTTCGGTGGTTTATTTTTGAATTGTAATAAAAAAAAGAGGTGGTTTTTTTTTACGCCAGGTTCTCAACGACAGTTCAAAAAGAGTCCATAATAGGAATATTTGAGTCACCTCTTGGAGCAGAGATGCGTTTCACATTTGCAAACAAATCTTATTCGGAACTAACTCCGTGACACACATCTTTTCAAGAAGAAGAAAACATAATACGAGTATAAGGCCGTTAATTAGCGGAAACCGTTCTATGGACTCTTCTTCTGAAATGATTTGGCACCACTGCTCGTGAGTAACATGGTAATGACACAGCAACAAAAAGGCGCTCGTGGGTAAAAATACATCGGGGCATCGCTCCAAAATATCTCCGTTCGCGAGAAGAGCGGTCTTGTCGGCTATGGGACACTACTAAGCGCATTTGAGAAGGTAAACGCGCTTTGGCATGACGGGTATAAATAAATGTAATATCGCTAAACGCCTCTCGGAGCTCGCGGCATATCTGCTTCAAGACATTGGAATAAGACTGGGTTGTGTATATGCTCGTCAATCAACAAATGCTACAAAGATCTATAGAGGAGTTGTACACCTTGAAAGGTTAAGTACTTCAATTCAAGATGGATTTTATTCCAATTACGTTTTCGAAAGATGATAGGGACCTCAAATCCCAAAAGCTTAGCAGCTGCTTAGCAACCAAAATCACTGGCAGAAAAACCTAAATTTTATCAGTAGGTACTCACTAACACTATTTACATAAATAATAATAATAATTTTTAGTTTATCGGGCCAACCCTCATAAGGGAAACTTCTGTAGTCGAGATGAATAAAAGATTATTATTCTACAGTTCATATATATATCATTTAGGAATGAAATCTAATTCTCAGTATCACATAGGATCTGCAGGCATACCCGGCAACGGGTCTGATAGTGATTCAGTACCAGTCGCTTGAGGTGATAAAAACTTGATAACAGAACCATCATAAATATCCAAGATTTCACTATTTGTTCACGTTGACAAATACACCTACTAGAGAGTTTTTGCTTTTCTGGTTTTTTTTTCAACGGAGTCCATGGGGAGTATTGGCTAATTTATAAAATCATACGCATCAAATTGTTACTACTTACCGTCATATGGACCGTGAGTTGTGGTTTCTATTAGATACGGTGTATGAGTTTACAAAGAAACCAAATATTACTCACGTCCACCGTAGAAAATCACCGCTATAAGCAAAAACTCTCTTTTTTCAACTGTGGGATCACGAAATAGACTAGAAGAATATTGTTTTACAATAGAAATAATCAAATGAAAAATTCCCAGATCTTTAATATTTTCAAGATGCTGGAGCTAGATCTGAAATACGTCCAAATTTTAAAAGAGCGCTTACACCTCCAACTTACCCCATTGTTGATTGCCTGCTCATCGTCGGCGATCCCACCAGAGACTTCTTCTCCGGAAGGAGTTCGGTGCTCTGAAAATACTGGCATCCGCAACGAACGCTGCTTGAACTTCTGGACCGCGACTGCATTTTGGACGCCGGCTCAGGGGCGGGTCCTGATTTACAGGCTTTAACCCCAGGAGGAGGGGGTTGGATGCTTCGCGAAAAGGGCACCAGAAATACACAGACGGACTCGCGATTTTATCCGGCTCGGTTGACGGAGTCCCGTTTGTCAACGGAACGTCCCGTGTCTTTGATTAGCTCAAAACCCCTCCACTTCTATTAGAAGGACGGAAATATAGAGTTCAACAGACAGGAGACGTTAATACAGCAAGCGGATAATCCATCGTTAAATTGTGAAAAGCATGAGTTACTTTGAAAGGTAGCCTAAGAGTCATTATGTCTTTCGCATGGGCTGATGAGACCCAATTTTAGCCCAACGGACAATTTATATCGCGTTCGGAGTAGAGGAAAGTGGTAGATACGAAGTGTTGAGGTATAATCCGAGCGCTTTTACAGAGCCTCTTCAGTTTATCCATTTCGATATTATTTATGTTTTAAAATCCTATTTTACCATGATGAACAAGCCTGATTAACGCATGCGTCTAGCAAATGCAGTAGATAGGTATGCAAAATGAGATGTTTAGCTCTAACGCTGGCTAGTGTTTTCAAATTAAAGTAATGTAAGGAGATTATAGGATCAGTGTCGCTGAATTTGACGGCACGCTGCGTAAATAATAGTACTGCTTGAGGGTTGTCAGCTCTATTTTCTTACGTTATACACTCCATTATTTTCCTTGCCATTCAATGCCAAATTTTGCCCAATGGATGAGAATGATTATATATAAATCTCGTTGAGAATACCCAGTCTTTTTAGTGTATGGCACTAAGAAGACACTCTTTCGAGAAACCGCTTGAATTTTACACCCGTACGTTTTGATTTGATTGATTGATTTAAGACAAATTTATTCAGCAGCAACATAAAACATATACATTAATACATAAAAGAACCAGTGAACCAGTTTTGAACGTCCAGTGATTTCTGGTGCTCGATGCAACTCAATACAAAGATAAACAAATAATTACAAAATATTCAACAAAAATTATTCCATGATTCTAGCTACAGAACAATTTTCCTACCAGGCAGCATCACGTTTTTTTTTTTTTTTTTTTTTTTTTTTTTTGTAAGTGTTCTCAAATTTTAAGGGAAATCTGAAATTCATTTTTCCTCAGGGTTTCATTTTGATATCATAAATGAATGCTACGACGTAATTTTAATACCATTATTCGTAGTAATTATGAAGCCAGAGCAGCAATCTGATTGGTTAGAAGCTTATACTAATGAACTTCAAAATCAATTCACTCTTCGTACCGCAATGAAAAGACCGTGGAGTAAATGCACTGAGTTGACTGAGTTCAACCTGTTCAAATGAAGAGTATTGAGAGCACTTCAATTATTTTCCTAGATCTATGTCCTCACAGAATAATTATGAATTTCGTAATAAAGTAAACAAAGGTAAAACGCCCAAGGGCCCTATATCATTTCTCAAGTAGGTAATGCTTTTTACTTCAAATGACGTATCTAAGTGTGCGTATTATCAATACCAATAGGAATGACTACAAGCAGAATGTTATTAAAATAAATGAAATAGCATGCTTGATGAATAATCCGCTCGCTCTACTAGCACCAACGGCGCTCACTCATTTATCAACGTGATATATTTTACAGTGAAGTTATTTTAGAACAAACGGATAAATTTTTTGCCGAATTCAGGCGCACCTAGAAAGATTCGCGGTCCGAAACTGGCCGCGGTCTGTGTCGTAAGACACAGTCAAGTGTTCCCCTTCTTCCCCCACCTGTGAAACCCCCTCCGTCGAACTATCCACATATTTCGCACTTCCTCCTGTTTCCTCGTCTATATTATTAGTTGGACCTAATTAAGGAACTAAGGTCTCATCTTCATCCAACTGTGGTAGGAGTAGCTGGTGGTTCTTTGCATTGCTGAGTCAGTTTGAAACCAGGGCACCCTTTGTTAGCCACTTTGGGACAAAAAGAAAGCCTTAACGAATCCTTCGAAGCGAAAACGTTGAGAAATTTCTCAAAGCCATTTATCTGCCAAATAGTTTGGCTAAGCGGTCTTTCTTATACTCAGCATAGCAAGAAATAGAAAAAATTCTGGTTATTGAATAATAAAATAATTGAATGGTAAATTACTTTTGTCGTAGCCATGCCTCGTGGTCGTAGGGTGGCTTGAGAAGATGAGTCCAGGGATACGACCCACGACGTCTCTTCTTCCTAATATCTTCCCACAGGTACGTTGGTGGAGGAACCGGAGGGCTGGATTGCCTTCCAGGCTCAGATCTGACGCTTCGTCGCTCCTGGATGTCGCTTGTTTCTACGCCTATACAAACAATGACATTTTGAACAAATTACAATCTCGACTACACGTGATTTTTGTTTACTGCATTGTTAATTTGGTTCATGCTTTCGGTTTGGCAATTGTGTCAAGGAATGGAATGGTGATGTGGTGTGCACCAATTATTTATCATCAAGGGCAAACAATGTATCAAAATGCTGTAGGCATCAAATTATTTCAGTAACAAGCAGTACTTATAATTGAATCTTCTAATGCATACAAATCCGATCACCCTCCACATCCACTCCACAATTTCCGCAATAAGGACTATGCAATGTGACATGAAGCCAACACTGCCGTTAGAAAAGAGTGTATGGAATCCGATAAATCTTGGCCTCAGCCACCCAATTGCATCGGTCAATTAGCTACGAATGAGAGCCGTCTCACCGGCCAAAGATTTCGTTTTGTAATACTACAGAGTTTTTGTTTTTATCGGCGTTTTTCCACAGTGGCCTTGGGAGTTTTGGTTACTCAGCAAAATCATACGTCTCTAATGGAAACCGCAAATCACGGTTCATATGACGGTAACTAGAAAAGGCGTATGGTTTTAAAAAGTAGTCCCACGGCCACTGTGGAAAAACACCGGTAGGAGCAGAAACTCTCTATTGACAGTTCAGTAATGCAATTAGTGCGCGAACGTGAAAAAATTTAAGTGTTCGTAAACAATAGTTTTTAGAAATAGGAATGGAAATTTTCATAATGGGAACTGTTTCTTCGCACTATTCAATCTTTCAAGTAATCGAATCCACGAGCATTTACTATGTTCATGCTTTTCTTCAACTACAATTTAGCAGTCTAAACTCAAAAAAGTATCGTTTTAAACCTTGATAGTTAGGAAAAGGTGATTTGCAACCTTAACCGTGTTTCATTCGAGAAAATCTCTTGTTAAATTCAGAAGTAGTATGATCCATCTAACTTCAGCAACTACGCCGCAAATTTTCGTTTTCTTTTAGAAAATTTTACCGATAAAAAGCAAAATGAAATTTTCTAGCTGTTGAGTTACTTAACAGCCAGTTTTTTTATGATGAGAATAACAGCTTCTTTTATCAAATCTATTGAGGCATATTTTAGCTTGCTGCGTACCTATTTCTTAGCGATGATGCAGCAGAATTTTAAATAAACATTCGCGCAGGAAAAAAACCAATTCTAAAATGTACCTACCATTCAAGAGAATAACCGTTCGCCGTTAGCAGGTAGTTCCACGCGCGGTACTGAATCTCAGCGGAAGATTTTCTGTGAGGAGCGGTGCAAGGCCGAACTAATGTCATTAACAGAGTGGGTGGGTATCCAGTGAATTTAAACGAGCATGCTTCCAAGACAAATGAATAGCGCGTCGAAGCGGTTTGTGTCTCGATGCTAATAGACCGTTCATATCCACGTTCACAAACCAAACGGGATAAGAAACTTTTATTGTCCGCACACTTCCACTGTTGTTTCCATCACACACACTCAAGGTCAGTTAATCGATGAATAATGGGAAGCGTATGAGAAAATCCCAGGAATCAGAGATTCACAATGAACTCATTGTAACAGAGGGACTCTTGAGATGACATCCATGTCTTCGCCGAATGTAGGAGTTTTGCGAATGACCTAAAACTTGTGAATGTCGAGAAAAAAATCTAAAGAAATTTTTGTGTTTTTATTTAATTGCCAGAATAGCTAGATCGCAAGTTTGATATCGGGGAAATGGCGGACGGATTGAACTCAATCCATTCTATAATCGGATTCCGTATAAATACTTCACAAACTGAGACATCAAATTTTACGAAGGGGTAATTATTTTGTGCGATTTTTTGTTTTCGAGTGTTATTTAATAATAAGAAATCAAAAATGACCCAAAATTGGTGCGCACAGAACACACATTTCCCCCATGTTTGGGTGTGGAGAATGATTTCTATACGTATACATCTAATATTACATACACATTATGAGATAAATTCAATAAGAATCCTATAAATTCAATAAGAAAGTCATTACTGGCCTTATTTATTTTGGAAGACGCCGTTTTGTTGTGAAATTAATTTTGAAAATATTTGTATTTTATCACGGACATTGAAAATCTGATTGTTCTCATAAAAGTGTATTAAGTGAACTATTATTCTCTTCAGTATACCAGATATGCCAATACAGTAAAAATATGCAGTGTGATTTACACAATAATAATCGGGTTTCATCTGTCGAAAGTTCTTGAAAGTGTGAGCAGGTACGTTGATTTTTACAACTTCAAGACTCACGAGGAATCAAAATAAAAGCATTTCTATCGTAGAACCAAAATAAAAAAAAACCAACGACCTCCAACTACACTCAATTGGGTGAAGATTTTTCAAAAGCCCCACTGAAATTGATTCTTTTTTGTTGATAATATTAAAGAAAACAAAGAAACCTACCTTTACAATTTGACGTTTGAATTTCGCAAGATTGAAAAGAACTTTTGAATTCTACTCACGATGAATCTCTTGGATCTTTCAAAACAGCGATTTTTGATCATAATATCAAACAAATCCAGCTATTTATAGTTTGACTTAGATGCCACGCGTAACTGATAGGTTACACTCCAATAATCGCGTTTAGTTCTGACCGCTGACGAATGCTCATCAGTTATCCAACGGCTGGAAGCTGGTCCCCTCCCAAGAGCACCTTACTAGTCCGTTATCTTCAATCTTATTTTATCTCACGTAATTTTATTTTTAGTCAACGAGAACGGACGGAGAGACGAGGCCAAAAATAAAATTTTGCTTGACGAAGGGACACTTCTTTCCAAAGTACCCCAACACATGGACTGGACTGAAAAGAATAATGCAACCTGGGAGGTTTACATTCAAACAAGTTGCCCAATTCAGTTCGTAAATTAACCAAAAATTGTATTCAATAGTTTATTATATTAATTTGGTTCTTAAGTTTGATTTACCATGGCTCTCACCATGCTCGCTTTACAGTTTTATAGAATAGAAAATAAATGTTTAGAGTAGCAGTATAATACAGCCACTGAAAAATTGAGTTATCCATTTCTCTGTGAATGATGGTGAAGATGTGGGCCTACTATTTATACACAAATTCAAACGGTATCTAGTTTACACAACTTTTCACAAAAACTTGAGAGTCAAAAGACTTCAAATTTTTGAATAAGTTTTGCAATCTTCGCACGACCGGTGAATTTTTGGAATTGTAAGGAAAATTGTATTCTATCAGCAGATAAATAGGTGCGTCATCTCATCCCTCGAAAAAAGTTATGAGCTCGTAAAAATTAGGTTTTTGATTTCCAGGCCACAATAATTCGTTTTCATTAATTTTCAGGTAAATAGGTGGACAAACTCTTTCGGTAAACGAATAGATTCAAAACTCTTGTCAGTTTACCATGGAATTGCAACTAGATATGACAACATCCATCTAATAACGGGTATGTCACGTGTGATCGAATAGATGCACGGCCTCGCAACTTCCGGCTATTGTCTCGGAGGATTATTATGAACGTTTTATTAACTATAACTGATAACAAATTTCCTATTCCAATCCGATGTTTTGACTTTTCGCGCCATAGCGTAGAAAACTTCTCCATATTTACAGTTTATGTTATTAGTTATATTATTTCAGTTTCGATTATTAGTTAAAATGTCAATTAATAGTGTGAAATCATTTCGTTTTTTTTAAATTGAGCCATTGAACAATGATCATGCAGAGTAAATTTTTAATATTATTTGCAATTATTCACGGCGATTAGTTTGTCAATTTGTCAAAGTTGAGGTGTATTCTGCCCTGGGAGTTCTAAAACAATAAATTCTATTCTACAAGTTTGACGTTGGGATGTAGGAGAGCTATAATAAGGAAATCTGGAATGATAATTATACTGAGGGTCGCATAGTAAAAGCAACCCATAGAAGTTCGGTGTAAACACGGAAAATGCAAGTCTCCTCACACGAACGTTGAAAAGTAAGTATGTAAGTATGTAAGTAAGTAAGTAAGAACGTTGAAAAGTAAGTATGCAAGTAAGTAAGTAAGCGCACATACGAATATACGGAATGTGATCTAAAGAGCGACACAGTTCCCTGCTAGATGATATTTATTAGGATTCAAATCAGTGGAAAATTATTTAGCTCATAAAACCTCATGATTTATGATCGGATAAATATTTTTTTCTAGGCATGGGATTGGAATTGGAAGAGGTATAATGAACCAATAGGCAAATTGCAATTTTCGTTCAGACAGGATTTTTTGTTGTTGTCAGGCATGAAGTGGTTGTCTTCTAAAATTATCAAGATAATTATTATGACCCAAGTGGATGCTGACTATTACTTTCTCCATTCGCTTATGTTAAAATATAAAAATTCATGTACTCTAACGTAACCATTGCTTATGTGCTTGATGTACTTGAAATGATAACTGAATCTGAACGACTGTTGCCCACCACAGCGGGAGTGGACCCTCCACAGAGTAAAGTTGCTTCACAGCTGCAAACAAGTCTTGTTTTTTCTTATTTTTTATTTTTAAGAAGAAGCTTTTTTGCTCATTGCGAAAAAAGTGGTGTCGACCAAGCTTACCCTGTTTACATTGGTACGAGTTATACACTAGTTTTACCTTCAAAATCTTTCATCTTCAGCGTTGACCATTGAAAACACTTTAATCCTGATAAAACTCGGAATTCTGTATTGCAACGTCAAATTGTTGATTGTCGACAAGCCGGCACGAAGCGACGGAGCGTCGGTGACTGGGTTGACGCGAGGTCTCTCCAGTTGAGCAGTTCCTATGGATGGAGGGGATCTGCCCGTCGGACGCCCTTGGGAAATACTAGCAGTTATTACCATCCGCAATCGAATTGTTCCATAGTTTTTAATGGAAAGTGAGGTTTGAAGAGATGAAACTGAATTTGGAAAATATAATGGGTACTAGCTGAAAATTCCAATATTTTCGATTCCATTGAATGTGATCACGATGAGTTCAATTAGTAAGAATACAATTCAACCAGCCAAATGTATAAAGAGTTGATATTAAACACCAATATTTTGCGCATTATTCAAAAGCGTAGAAGTTAGACGAGTTCGTTATCATCACGACTGCCCATAATATACTCTATTAAAGACGATGGGACCTAGTAAATTATATGTGGAGCTGTCCCAAATCAGTGTCATACGTCTATTTTTTATACTTCTGGCGAGTTTGGGTGTTCAAGAAAGAACACCAACGTACCTGCATATTCATGAATCTGAATGGATAAAGAGACGTGACTATTCGAACGAATTGGGTGCATTGAAACTAGTTTTGAACAACTGGTTTAATAGCCCACCTATGTAGAGGTTGAACTGTCCCGCCGGAAACGCGTGCCATGAGTTGCCTTCATTGCTTGTTTCCTGCACTGTTGGTTTTGTTATTAAAGATCAATAATTACTCATAAGGTCAAATAGTAAAATATTCTCTTTAACGTAGATGTTATCTGAATGGTGGTGGATACTTTGACGCAAGTAGCTACTTAGATTAACTTACTTGATCTGAATCAACTTTGGTTGCTAAAATTGGTGCACTCGATTTTGAGCAGGTTTATTGGTATATTTTACTAACGATTGGTTTCTAGACATATTTAAATATTATCGATTCGAAGGAGTTAACTTGAGCTCTCTTTGATTTGACATGGCATAATATTGAGAGCACCGTGTCCTATATGATAGGGCACCTCTCTTAAGTGTCAGGCTACATGGTGAGAGAGAAATACTCACACAAATCCCAACCAAGCACACACAATTTTCATAAAGTACTGTAATGCGATTCAGTACGTCATGAGCCATTTCAGTCATAGGCTCACCGCTGTTGAACAACGATCCTCAAAACATCACGTTTTGAAACTGCTGTTTACGAATTTTCTTCACTCGTGGCTAATCAAGGCAAAAATTCGGAACACAAGCTATGACATTATTGCTTCTCTCTTGCATCAAGGAAGGTTGTAAGACAATTGATACTCCTGTATTATGAATAGCACAGTAACACCATACACAAAGTTCTGTAAGTTTTGGATTGAAAAAAATTTAGGAATAAATTATTGTACTGAGGACATCACGAAAATGGTTGTTCTCACCCCTTAAATTTCACTCATTGAAATATCACCAGTTTAATTTCTAGGATCAAAATTTTTATATTTTTGTTAGCCACATTTTTATAAGAAGTGATCACCTAAAATTTACTGACGAAGCTAAAATCCTCAAACTGGAACAGCCGGTAGAAAGCCTTTCAGCAAATATTTCCCATGATACGCTATCAGTCTCTACTTTCGAAACATCCGACACCGCTCAAAATAGGTCGGTTTTTCGCTACTTTAGTTATAGTGAAAGGCACCTTCACTTCTGGAGATTCGTTGTTGAATCCGAATTGCACAAGAATTGTGTCGTCTATCTTCAAATCAGGAAAATTGGCATGATGGCTATTATCAAAAGACATTTTCATCCTCTTCCGATATGCGTCCTGCTGTTCCTCGGACAGTCTCTATTGTAAGGCATCGAAATTCACCCTAAACTTCTCATCCGCAGGGCATTTGGGTGGAATTCCCAACCCCACCGGTGGGATATAATGAAAAGAACTGCTTGATATCACGCATCTTCCTCTCAGCCAACCCATCGCTGGAAAGGGGTCTCAGCTGGCCGGGTGAGGTGGTTTCTTAGTCACTAATCTTATGCCGTTTTTGCTGGCAAAGTTTTTAAATAATCAAAAAATTGAGTGCAGTTATCTGATACAATCTTCTTAACTGAAGATAATTGGGGGAAAGCTCTCAAATAGTTTATCACAGCGCGCGAACTTAGTTTCAACGCTTTAGCATAAAAAATCGAGAAAATTTGTCTGGGTTTCTGATTTTTTGGACAACTCGGCGGAATCAGTATGAATTGTCTCAATGGGGTTTTGTGTGAGGACAAAACAAAAATGAAATTTTATTGTAATATGCGCGCTCTCCTAACATTTTAGTGTCCATAGACAGGGGCTATTTAATGTATTATGATGAAATGGGTAGGCCTATTTCATTTTCTCCTTCCTGAAGACCTTACATTGCTCCTGCAATAATGCAATCGTCTCTGCAGTAGCCTTTTCATTGCCGTAGTCATCTACGTAAATTATAGCTTTTGGAAACTCATTCGTCCGGAGTATTTTTTTGATCAAGAATGGCCCGCGAACGTCTGGATTTCGCCCAATGTTTCCAAAACTACCAGTAAGCAGCGTCTTTCTTGAAATGCCGGGCGTCGTTTTGGATATCTTCGGTCAAAATTCTTCTTCGTATTTTCTTGATTTATGTCTTCTCCTCTTCTTGTGTTTTTTCTTCTTTATTCAACATGCTCTTTGTTATGCCATACCGCTAATTCGCGGGAAACATTGATTTCTTATGGAAGGCTTTGAACAGAAGTGAACAGCCGAGTGCAGACGAGAATAATCGATTTAAGTGGTTGACTTCTGCTTCCAAACAGCTTTTCCATCCACCTTTGAAGTGTGGATATAGAGCAAAGTCCGGTTTGATGTCGCGCATCCTTCTTTCCGCAAGACCATTGCCTTCAGGGTGGTACGGTGAGGACCTGATCCACCGAATTTCATTATTCCTAGCAAACTGCTGAACTTCTTCAGACAAAAACTGGGATCCGTTGTCAGAAACTCTTCTTCACTCTACCCATAATAGGTAATTAAGACAGATAATCCACAACCGCTCACGCACTTTGTCTTATGGCTTTTGGAAACACAAACCGAGTCGCTTCGTCTACAACCATAAGAAATTACCTACTGAGTTGTTCGCAATGTGTCTGGCTTTTTCGCTCGTTCCCCAAAACAGGAATTTAGCTACGTTACATGAATTAATGAAAGTGTAGGAATATTCAGTCCTCAAAAGCAAACAATTTATTCGTCATGATCTGATGAAAGAAACTTTTCTTGTTTACAATTTTATTCAAAATGATATGTAAAAGGTTACTTAAGAAACATTTCTTTTCTCAATTTATTAGCGCTGTTATGAGTTACCTGACAGAAGAAGGAATGAGCCTAAAAATTCGATTAAGGCAGGCTCAATTTTGTCTTTCTACGTTGAAAATTTGAAATTCACAAGTAATTTCCTTTTTTAATGCCTTATATTTGCAAATAAACCCTTTATATCATGTAGGTAATATGTGGCAGTTGTCAATTTGTTAAAGAATTTAAAATAGCCGAGTAACATGTGCGCCAGTCACCCATTTTTTGTTCTCACTATAAGTACATTCACGAAGCTGCAACCTACGATTTTCTCATATTTTTAAATAGGTATTTTTAATTCATAAGTTATACTTTGTTATGGTATAAATATACTGATATAATTTGAAAACTACATCCTTACAACCTGCATCTTATATTTTGTACAATATTTTTAAACATATTAAAGCTTTTTCTTAAGTCAATTTTTTAATTCAAAACGTTTTTAATATTTTTTATTTATTTAATTTTCATGTGTTGTCATGGGGTAGATAACACTTCCGACGATGATATCCAATTAGCGTCTGAAGTTTCTACAAAATAAACCTGTGTACACCCTTACTCTAAACGCTTCTTAGCATTATTGGCTTTGCTCAAAACAAAGGAATATACCTAGTTGCCTTACGCATTTGTTGGACAAAATTTCGTAAATTCCAACTAAAGGTATTCAATGTATAAAATAAATATAATCAGCCGATGGGCAATTTATTATTAAAAAGCGACCCACAATTCGAATACAACTCTGAGCTGTTAGTATTATATTTTTAATTGCCTACGGATAGGATTGAAATTTTCGGCGACACGGTAGAATAAATTTTGAATAATGCTATCCGCTTTAAGGTCAACAGAATATTTTGGAAGATTGAAGCAAACAAAAAGTTGATGCACTTAAGAATTCAATTCAAAACTATTTATACCTAGGAAGAATGTATTTATTTTTCAAACTTTCAACGTTCACATTGGCCTGACGGTGTTGTATAATGTCCATATGTCATATTATGAGCTTGAAATTTTATACTGAGATCTACCATAGCGTGTTTTCAATACACGGAGAGAGTTAGCCTCGCGAAATAAGTGTAGACAATAATTTATTTCGTAAAACCGTACTCCGCCAGTTATGCCAACTTTTTCATGCGAGTAAAATAAATAGTTCGCCGGTTCTTCATTGCCTAAACTATTTTAAGCCCGAATGTTTTCAGCAGTGCTTTCAAATATTGAATTGTCAGATTCACAGCGAATATTTACCGAAAAATCAAAGTTTTACTATGCCTTTGCTGATGAATGAGTGACTTGGTGAGAGTCGAATGTCCATGATCCTCGTGATATGAAACAACCGAATCAAATGGCCTAAATGCAAGAGATTTCAGTTGCCAGTTTTTTCTTTCAGTTACGTGCTTAATGTGCGCGATTCTGCTTCATCAAAATAATATGTTCATTCGAGCTATGTGTGATCGTTAGGCGCTAGATTAGAACATAATTTTTCTCAAAATTGAAGGATGTTCTGACTCGTACCTATTTACCGTAGGTACTAAGTATATGATTCTAACTCATGCACATCATTATTTATAGCTACCAATTCGTCGAAAAAACATTCCTCAATCAATTGATGTGCTATACGGCTTTGTCAATATTATGTTTTAGAAAAGCACGACAGTACAACTAAACGCGTTTTGTTTCTTTCGTACTTTTGATAAAACTCACCATCATGTAAGATCCGAGTATTTTTATCAAATGCTTCCGTGTATCGTATCACGAGGACAAAAGAGACCAAAAAAAAAATGTTTTGCTACAGTTCTAAATGATTAGCAGTATCATTCACAGTGATTTTTTTTTTTTTGTGGCGTGAAACTAAACTGAGATTCTACTCTGAGTATCACGTGACAACATCAATAAAAAGAAGGGACTATCGCAATAATGGAACGATCACTTTCGTTACACTTCTTTGATGTTGAGACGCAATATTGTTTAAAATATTTTCATTTTAGTGTATAAATTATGCCTATTTTCTTTATACAAAACACATAATATACAGAATACGCAATAAATACATCAGACATGTAAAATTCGGCACGTAAACATCTAAAACGCAGACAACAAGAAAAATATGGTCCACTCGCGTAGCTTTTTTATGGACGGGATTCTGGATGTTACGACACCAGGTTTAATTTACATCATACATTTTTTTTTTTTTTTTTTTAAATAGTTCCTCGTTCGGGAGAATGCAATGAAACACTGCCCATTACCATCTTTCGGGAAAAATTAAATATAACAATGCCCCCGCAGGAAAAGACCTACATCGAAACCAAAATCGTTAATCGTCTTTGGACACTCACGTAGTTGTACGAAATATCAAAGCTGAGTTTGTCGCACGCGATAAAACCGCACAGTTTTTTTCTTCATACCCGATACTGATCAGAATTGATCAATCATGAATGTGCAAGCTACGGAAAATCTCTGAGCGCATCAAATTCAGCAATAATACCTCAAATTAATATTCATACTAAAAGCTAACAATATTTAAAAATATATATGTACATAATATTATATAAGAGTTTTTCTGATGGATGGACAATTCTTGTTTCACTTCAGCCTATGTTTTCAAAATTTTTCGTCTCAACGATGACTCTGACAGAGAATTGATGAGACGAACTCATGAAACTGAAAATTCTAATGTGATTTCCATTGTCGGCCAAGTCAAGAGAAGGTAGTGCGAAAATTGTAAGAATCGATAGGGACAAAGAAGATTACGAGAACTATCGTACTCGTATGATAACGCTATGGAAATTACGTAGTAAAAATGAACGCTTTTCAATTCGTATTATGTGTCAGTGAAAGGATGATCAACGTTGATGTATTGTTTGACGAAAAATTTGAAAACAGTGGATGAACTTATCTTTTCTCAACATATATCTACGACCTACCGAACAGAAGTTAAGGTGTACACTGGTTCGCTACCTAAGGATGGGTTCGATAAATTATTTTCTGATTATGAAGACCGTTCTGCACAAAATTAAGGAAGCGTAGAAACAGACAGAAACGGTTGCTCTTCGAAACGAATGAGGTAAGTTCGTTCAGATGTCACAAATTTTAGCCGACAGGTTGTTTACATTGCCAAAAAAGGTGATACGTAGAGAGCGATCGTTATAAACTGAATGATTGATTGTATTTCGGCGACCGAGCGGAGTTGGCGATTTTTAGTTTTACTCTTGTTTAGCGTCCGAAGGATTTTGTTGAAAGATACGTGTTCAAATCTGGCCCCAGAGTGGGATGAAACTGCTTGAACCGCTATTCATATAATTTTAAATCGTTTAGGAAGTATAAAGTACTTTTAGCCCTCGTGAAACCAAAAAATTCCATACCAGGAAAAACGTTTTCATTTGTGATGAGATAGGATCTCATAGGACGACTGTCGTACATTTTAAGTGAGAAGCAGAAGTTATTTCTCTTTTGTTTTAAATTTGCGCGGAAAATATTCACACTAAACAAAAACTAATCAGTCTGAAACAAAATCCTGAAAAATCTAACCAATTTACCACCAATAAACACATATCGGATCAAAATATTTTCCAAGCTTAAACCACGTTTGACGCAACGTTTTACTCGGATCTCCGAAAGACAAAATTAATATTCATTATTTCTATTACACGGTCGCATAATTTTTTGGTGGACGAAGCTAATTTTCCGATAAGTGGAACGGTGTGGAGTACAAATTATATTATAATCATTACCGACAGAAGGTCGCAATTATACTTCGAGATGTACTGTTCGTTGAGGAAGGATCGAACAGAATGTGACCATTTTTCAACCGTGAATGGTGGTTAACATTTAACGAACATGCAAGGCAAGGGCTTGGCGATCGCGGATACTTCCAAATTCTAAATATTCCGTTTCCGTTTAAATTACTTTGTACAACTACATACCGCAGGCTAACCATGCGAGCGCCTTTATTATTTTGGTAGCGAAAGCAAATTACACCTATAGATAGAAATACGATTGTATAAAAATGTTACCGATTTTATATTTAATCGCTAAATTCCATCGCCTACGGTATGAAAACATGCCCGCTTCCTCATTCTCATCACTATGCAAAGATAATTGATGTCAATTAATATCTTAACATTTATAAGACGGCTAAAAATCTAGCATATTTACGTACTCATCGTTTAAAATTGTCTTCTTTTTTTGTTAACAAAAAATCTACAGTATTGTCTTCTTACATTTTTCATCACATGGCTTCCACTGAAAAAATTCCATGTTCGAATAATGTTTCGCGTCCAGTACCTCTGGCGCATTTTTCACTTTACGGTCGCAGTCACGAAACGGATTACTATGAGCGATTTGAAAAGTGAATTTTGACCATCTTGCCGCCTCCACTGAAAAAGCAAGATACCCGAACGACTGGATACTTGCATAACTTACTTTATTGTTTTTCCTCTTCAATGAAATCGAATAATGTATCGGAAGATAAAAAGCCGTTTAAATTCCTTCTGGATTGGAAAAATTTGTTCGGGTTGAAATTTTACGATGATGTTTGCTTGTACAACTAAAGGTGAATTGTTGAACGAAAAAAAATTAAGTCGACCTTACGAACGAGTGATAGTTAGGTATTGAGAAATTTTATAGCACGTTATTTGTCGAGAAGTAAATAGGTAATGATTTGACGATTGGATGGCGGAGAGTGAAATATTTCTACAGGTTAACTTACACTAAAATGCAGTAATGAATTCACAATTGCAACATAAGGCGTAATTTGGTTGACTTTTGAATAAAAATAATACACGCTTGAACCTACACACACGCATGAACCTCGTATTAAGCTGCCGTAAAGATGCTCAAGTGGGTTCAAGTATTTTAGAGAAATTCGAGAACCACAAGCCTAACGAGTCTCTTTCCAACTACAGGTGGAGTTGCAAGAACAAAAATATGGAAATTATATGGTTTTTATATATAAATGGGAGATAAATTTTCCAATAATCTTGACTTTTTATAGGTTTAGGAAATTGAGTTGCAAAAAAATTCACAACGAAGAATATTCCAAAACACGTACCTTTGTCTACAAGGTTGAGCCGTACATTATATCGAACGTCTGGAAATATTTGCAGTGCTTTATTCAATTCAGATACGTTTGGATATGATATCAAATACAAAACGCAAGTGAATAACAGAATTCCACGATTCCGATTTTTGAGGTTCGGAGGATAAAACCTCATCCGATCGCGAGTAGGAAATCAAAGCTCGTTCTCCGATACGCAGAGAGGAGGAAATAAAACGATTACAAATATCACATCTCCTACCGTTCCAGGCTAAGAATTATCAGTTTTGTGCTACTATATTGTTTAAACCGTAAAAACATGATTGCGATGCTGGTAGACAGAAAAACGAAGCGAATAATTCTCAATATCTTATGGCTGGCCGAGCTCTTTCCTCCCCTCGGGTTTCCTCAAGGGGATGAGGATATAGTATGAGCCAGTTTTCGACACAAGGTCAGAAAAAACGAGAAAAATATGAAGAATGCAATTAGCTCAGCTAAAACCTTATGACCGAAAAGTGTGAAGAACAGATCTTCAAGGGTATCACAATCAACCATCAACTGAAATGACCAACCAACCTGATTGACCATTTCCAAACGTATAGCGAATTAACTGAAGCCCCACATATTCCGAACGTTCATATGACTTACGCTAAATGAGAGTCGTTCGAGGGACTGATATCACACGTTTGAGATAAGCGGCTGTTATTATAGGTGGATCATAAAGTACGGTAACGCTGGGATGATTATTAAGGCTATCGACGGGATGATTAGGTTAGTTGTAGGGAGGTCCTTCTGCCTGATGTCAGTAGTTATGTTCACCTCCGGGACTTTGCAGTGACGGAGGAGTCGTCTGAGGCTGTCATCTGTTGTTCCTGTGCGCTGGCGTGGTGCCGGATGCCCTCCTGGGCTTCCCCTGAAATCAAATTGCTGTGTAATTGAAGTTATTTTCTACCTATACTTCGGTTAAAATAATAAAAAATAGAATTAATTAATAGTACCTGCGATCATTCAGCCATTTCGTTCGTTTCTATAAAATGTGACCTAACTTCCAAATGGGCGGCAAGATCGAGCACCAAATGGTGGAGAGTCGGGTGGTCCAGTAAGTCGGCTTCAGGCAAAGGAGGCTGACACCTGGGTCGTAACTGTCGGCCCTAAACATGTTCACAGAATCGGCATGATGAACCAGGAAAGAGCTTATATACATCAAATTGGGTAAATATTGAATAAGCAATGATTTGGAACGAAGGAGAACTAAATATAACGTACAGAAATGCATGTTAAGTTGGATCACAAAATATGTACCTACGAAATATTGAAAATATGGTATTTATGGAAAAAACAAGAAAAGTGCTTATTAAAAACGAAATCTCAGATAAGCAGCTGTAAATAAAAGAGGTTGCATAGTTCCCCCCCCCCTGCTATAACAAGATAATTTAGTGGCAGATAACTTGCTGAACTTACCTTGAATGATCTATGAAGATGAAGAGAAATATCACAGAAAATGTATCTCAGTAGCAGAAGTCTGAGAAAATCGTCTCCGAAGAAAGACAAATAAACAGGATCTGCAACAAATATTAATAATAGTAAACTCCAAATTAATCTGTGCATGAAGTATGGTAGTTATCGACATTGGAATCAATATAGTCTCAAATAATGTTCATCATCAATTTTTTGATGCCTTGAGAAAATTTCATTTTGAAAAAGAGCGTCAAGTTCCGTTTTTAATCCTAAGTTCAAACCTCACAACACTTTTTCACTAATGATCCAGGAGATAGAAATGAGTACATTTTCTCATTTAAGAAATTGGTCTAATATTAACAAAACTTTTGGGACCTAATTGGGACCTAATCATCCTAATTTTTTTATGTTATCGCGTTGAAATCCCACCTATTCGGCTTCTGGTGAGAAGGCGCGATGCTTCCGTCACAAATCTGTCAATGAAGCTTTGACATCTCTCCCAGTGATGGATTGGAACGCTGGAGATATTGCAGATGTAGCAGAACGCAGTTAGCGGACTGTGCAGGAACATTGTAAACAAGTTTCCATTGTGTTGTTGTTCTGCAAAGAAACATTTTTGTTTACACAAGTCTTTATTTTAATTACTGGAGCCATTATTCACCTTTCAAAAAGTACACTAGGATACGACGCACCCTATCCCAACAATGAACGAATAATTGTATTTAATTACCGTGGAAATTAGGGGGGATATCTTGTGGTGACATAAGAATGACAAGCGGTTGTCCAAAATATCTTGGAAGATGCTGGAACACAAAGCTGTTATCCGAATCCACGATCACGAAAAATGGTTTCCTCGTAAACGGATACAAATCTCCAGGATACAAACTGCGAACAAATAAGCGATAGTTGTGGCGGCTGATAACAAATCTTGTTTAAGGCTACGTTTATTAACCGAAGATGAATCCAAGATATACTTCAGTTAGCGTGACTCATGAGGAAACTTCTCGGTAGCCTTAGATATCTCGGCTTTATCCACGATTGATTAACGGACCGAAATTTTATAAAAATGTAATAGTTCAAAACTACAAATTTGAGATTCAATATGTTCTTCGAACTCTTTAGGAACGGGAAATAAGCACTGTGCTGCTCCTCTGCTGACTAGAAGATAAAAATACATGACATTTTCTGGAAATTTCACCCAGACTGTCATAGACGATGCTAATTCCTCACCAGTGCATATCCTTGGTGTGAACCCCTTTCTTATTCGCATGGTCAGGTTCTCGCTTGCTGTTCGTTATTACTCCTCCAAGATCGTAACCAACTGGAACGAATGATTGGGTTAGACTCAGAAGACAATATTCTCTTGAGATGAAAACATTATTGTGATACAGCAGCAAAGATACATGTAACTTACTTAGACCTATAATATAAATCAACAAATCTCGACAGTTGTGAATGTCAATGATAATTCCGAACGTAGTAGATCGTAATTATTGAAGTATAAAGTAGAAAAAAAAAACTGTACTCAACGTTCTCAAGAGTGATACTGTAAAAACTAAGTTACCGTCGTCCGCATGTTTCGACGAAGTGAAACAGCCGTCGGCCGATATGTAAAGAAGAAGAGCTCCATTAGCTGGTAATTCCTTGAAACCTAAAAGTCGAGAATACTCATTATATTTTCGGTATGAATTCAAAAATTATAATAAAAATGATTCTGGTCTACTGATGGGAATTAATCTATTATACATTAATACAATGGCTAAAATCAACTACTCAGCTTTTCTTTCAATACTCTACTAAAATGCTTAGAAATGAAATCCCAAGTCGACAGAGGTTGCTTGGCTCTGAGAAATTTGAGGACTTCCTTATTCTGTGTCTACTGGTTTTACAATAGTAATATAAAAGCAAAAGCAACAAAAGAAAAATGCCCTCTACAATAAAGTTCTTTCACGTCTTTTGACAAGCTTGGCAACCGAGTTACGTATCAACTAAATCACACATCGCCCGTTGACCATCCAGTCCGCAACTCTACCTTTCCTTTGACGTTGTTATTTCGCTCCGATGGGCCAAACACTCTACAAACACCAAAAGCAACCCCTGATCGACTTTCATGACACATACAAAACTTTTCAAGCCTATCACACCAAGGACAATCATTATACTCATAAAAACGTATCATTATCATTATTACCTACTCTCTCATTTTCGAAGGTTGACATGTCGAATTGATACAGTTACATTCGTTGAGCGAATTTTACAATTACTTGTGTTTACTATTAGAGGGCAAATAATTTTCCCGTAAGCCACATAAGTATGTTAAAAGAAAACACTATTTTTCATTCTGATTCATGACTCCATAATATTTTATATTTTTTTTTCAAATTTATGTGGTACATAAATTGTTGCTCCACTTTGCTTATTATGTTGCTCCATCGAAAGAACATGATACGTTCTGTGTTAATTTTCTCAAAATTTGATGGTTTGTCAATGCAGATAATATTATAATGATGATTTTTCATTTTTACTGCACATAAACACTTATTCAGAAGATGTTTCTCAGGGACTATGAAGAAAATTTCTGAGTTCACCTCGAATAAAATAAAAATAGGATAGTTTTTCTATACCTAGAAATAACATCGATTGAGGACCATCTGTTAAGTTACCTAATAAGTGCAGCAAATATTTTGTGATCTAGCCGTTACACTTAAGAATTGCAATAATACTGCAAACCATCACTGTGAAGTTTAATTTATTGGAAACGCTAGTGGTGTTGAATGGGTAGTATGAAGTTCAAAGAGCGCGTTTGTGTGTGAGATATCCGATTACGACCGGGCCGAAGGGGACTTGAAGAAATCGATAGAATACCCAAAGAGGGTTCGCCTACGAGTTGGCGAAACCGCTAGTGCTTCTTTTAGCTATCCAGAGCCATAGATGAATCAGCAGTGAACTGCATTTGACTTTGGATACCTATTACTTTGGCTTGTAGCTGTGTGAGATATGTTCCGGCTTGTACAAATAGACATATTTTAATCTGGTATGAGAAAGTTCAGTACTACGTGTACTGGTGATTATCAGGAAGACGGTATGTAGTCGTTACTTGAAAAATAGCCACTAAACGACCCGGCATAGAAATAATTACTCCGATGGAGAGATTATTTTTCCAAACTTCAAAATCTCCCATTCAACTCATTTATCGAATTGTCACTGATCGTGGTCGGTTGTTACGAACTATTTCATCTGTAAAACGGAACTGGGAAATGTTAAATTATAATATTGACTACCTAGTCGTTCGCTTCTTGGTCGACATTATGTATTGAAACAAAGAAAAACGCAGCAAATGATTGTAATAATGGTTCATTATTCCTATGCTTCAATTATGATTTGAGCAGACCATCCACTTGTGATAGTAACTGTAAGCGGCAACTCCTTAGCAACTATCGAAATGTTAATTATTATTTTCATTTTTCTTTAAATACGAGCTCATTAAAAGTTAAATAACTCGCACAAAGATGAAGATAGTGTTTTACGAGCATTCCAACAAGTAGGAACGGTTTTTGTTGCTCCATTTATTAGGTTTTCGGATTCCACGTATCTTTATCAAACTCTGAGGGGTATTAGATTGATCGCGAGCGATTAAAAAGGTTTATACTGGAATAGTAAACCAAAAGTAGAGTGATTTGAAAAAATCATGATACGAAATTCAACAAATCTGGTAATGATTGGAGCCCTCATCCATTAATTCGCTTAGAAATGGTGAGTTGAACATACCAGATGCGAGGAAAACCATAATCTGGCTAAAGGTTGGCTTGTAGAGCAGGTACTTGTGAGGATTTTCTCTTTTGGCAGGACGGTCACCGTTCTCTTGGCACATAACCATAGCCGGATAGCCGACGCCACCTTTCGCGCTCGAAACTGAATAGCTTTTCTCCTGTAATCAAATCCAAAGATTTATTTATGACCGAAATTGAAATTAATTTATTGTCGCTTGGTCTAGCGCTGCCTTCAGGATGCCCGAATGGGCGAAAACGCTTGGCATTTGAATTAAAAATATATGGAGGAACGGTCGCCTTTTATATCTACACGCTAAGTGAATTAGGAGGACGGTGAGAGTGCATAGTGTTCTGAATGACAGAAGGATTCTTCTCAACTGCAAGTAGTAATATAAATACTAGGGGCTGAGCGGCCCTGGCGTCTTCGCCGCCCAACCCTTTCAGAGGGGGGCTTCGCCCCCCTCAGCTATCGCGCCCGGTCGGCCATATATTATAATTATACGGGGTAGCGTCCTTATCACTCCTATATAATATATAGTATATTATATAGTATATAGTATATGGTATATAGTTATAGATATAAGTATAGTAGTAGTTATTATTTGTGTTTGGAGAGTGGGAATCTATAGGTATTTTTATAGTAGGTAGTACTTAGTAGTAGTTGCTATAATTTGGCATGTTGGTGGTGGGGATTGTATTGTACTTAGTATCATGAAGTATTGTGTTTTTCAACTGGAGCAAAGTAGGAGCAAAATTAGACATAACAACTGTAAGTTTTCCAAGATTTGTAACTTGCACAGTGGATAACTCAAACAAAAAGTCGTCAATTCAGATGTTTGAATATACCAAAAGATAGATCATTTAACTGTCCACATTTTCCCAATGTAATGTACCTATCCATTTTTCAACCGTTTTTGCGTTATTCAACAATATTGGTAGACCATACGCGAAAACATGACATTTTTCAATTTTAAACGTTATTTTCATCTATTTAGTGCGAAAGAAACAAAGAATGAACCATATATTATTGATATACACATCATCAACTATCATTATACTGAATTTGAGAGAAATCTATTTCAAAAAATTTTTTGTGAAAAATCCAAGGGGTCCCCCTGCGATTTTTTTCAACCGATCAGTTAACGATTTTTTACTCGTCTCTCAATACAGATAAAAATCTGAAATTTTTAGGAAAGTTGTGTCTTACCATGATGTATTTTTGTGATTTTTTTTATTTCTCGGAAAAATCTGCAAGTGGTCCAAAAAAATCGGGTTTTGAAAGCTCAAAAATTGGACTTTATCCGTGATTTTTGGGGTCAAAATAAATGCGAATTGATTGTTTTATTATGCAGGAGTCTTCATTTGAACGCCTTACACACGTACATAGCAAAAAATTTGGTGAAAAAAATTTAAATAGAGCCAGAGAAATTATTTTCCGTAAATCGGATTTTTCGCCGGCCGAAATTCCGAGCTCGGTAATAGTGAAAAATTAAATTTTCGTTTTAAAGCGATTTTGAAAGCTATTCATATAGGAAATTTAACGCTAAATCCGAATATGACGTCAAAACGATGGAAATTTGACGACAACTATCAGTTTTTCCAGGTTTAATACTACGCCACTCCTACGTTTTTCAACTTTGAAAATCCGTTGCAAATACTTACAGTAGGTACTGTTAAAATTTGATTATTTAATGATTCCTACAGGAAATTAGACGTAGAACTCGAATTCAAGTGAAAAAAATCAAATTCGAACGATTAATAATATTTTTTGAATTTTTTACGATTTTCATACTTTTGAAGTTTCAACTTTCGGATTTTTTTTCGTCACGTTCCCGAAATGGGAATGATTAGGTGCTGAGGAAGAAAATGTTGGAAATTTAATGTAGAATCCATTAAAAATAAGAAAATGGCTAGCGTATATGAAGCTCTCGAGATATATTCCACTTTACGTCATTACTCTTATATAACTGACTGAACTAACTTAATATAACTCTCTCTATTAGCAGAATTTAATAACTCGATTTAAAAAGCAGAGAATAAATCGAAGTTGCGGAATATGAAAGCTGGTGTGTGAATTATTCTAATCCATGTTAACAGTTATTCAGTGTGTTAACCTAGTCTGCTCGACGAAAGTCCGCATTATTGACGCAGTTTATGGTTTGGCCATTCAAAAGCATCAAAATCGAGTCCCCCAGAAAGTTTTCAACGGCGAAAATTGCAACATAACTCTTCTACAGTTTAGGTTTACTTAGTTCAGACTCAATAAACCAGGCCTGACGGTACAATAAATACCCGAATTTCCTTCAACGTTTTAGTCGCTATAGCAGGCTGTGAGCCAAGTTTCATCCTTCTACGCTTCCAAGGAGGAATTCCTCCCTTCCAGCGCATAGAGTTAGTACAAGAAGGGCATTGACCGACCTTCTCCAGCTCTTTTCAGTTTCTGGATGAATAAATATAAATCCTCATAATTTTCCTTGAACTTACAAAAGGCACTCTGCCAGGACCTCCTGGTGATTCGTAAAGGTGGTTGTAGTCTTCTTGAGGCTCTCGCTCCAGCGTTTGCAACATCCTGAACATGTCCATCGTTAGCTCGCTGAACTTAACCTGCATTGAATCAAAAAGAGAATTTTTCAAGTTGTAGTAGTTGTTCTGAAGTGGAGAGTCCATAGGAACGCGAAGAGGTTTGGGCAAAGTATTGAGAATAGAGAGAACACTAAATTTAAATGCTGCGTTAAATTCCCTGTGAGACAGAAGTCGAAAATTGGTTGAAACAAAATTATATATTCTCAGTGTTTGCGGTGCCCACCAAGAGAGAAATCTCGATCGCTCAGAAAATAATTTTAATTTAGGATTGCGGATTTTTGCAGAATTTCATGCTCTGAACATAATGTAGTGAATTGTATGAAGCTTTGAGTGCTATGAACTAATGAATAATTTTCGAATTTTTTAGTTGCGGAATGCGCAGTTGAAGCGGATTTCTTCAGAATCAATTTAGAAACTTATTTTTCGACAAACTTACAATTTATTTCGAGAGTTAAACATTGTTGCCCAACTACCTAAACACAGTTTACTGAAAATGTGAAAATATCATAATATGGGCCAATGAAGGGAATTTAGTCAGGCGTTTACGCGAAAAGCTTCGTTTTAATTTCTATCGATTTCTATTTCGATCGACAGTTACTGATTCGCAATACGTTCAAGAGTAGCGGGTAGTGAAGCTCGTATCTGTCGTTCAGCAACTCGAACTGTTGAAGAAGTAGAATAAAAAACAAAGAGTTGGGTTTGTAGAAAACTAGAGCGGCGGCTAAATAACAAGAAAACGGAAAAATCTGGATGATAATCGGTTCCTAGTGCTCTCGTAGATTATAAAAATTACTAACTTAGAAATTCCATGGAGAGTTGATTTGAGAATGGGATACTGCTCAAATCTTCTCTCATATAAAATTTTCGAGAAAGTTTGATTTGATACAAATACATACCTAGTAATTTATTGTTTAGAGGGATTCTGACTATTTCGAGTAGGTAAATGGATGGAAGACTAATGGATACCTGATCTGTACAATTGCCTATAATCACGATCTCTTGCAACGATAAGTTCATGTAGGTAGATTTTTCTACTGGCGGTGTCGTCAGAGGGCTCAATCTGAAACAAGGAAAAATAATATCATAGCTATGAACTAGTGAAAGGAGACAACGAAAATGAAAGTGCTAATTTATTTTTGAGCTTTGAACTTCGGATTCGGCATTGTAGCGGTACAAAAACAGTGAAAAGTATACAGACCTACTACAATCTTAAAACGCCTGCAACAAAAAATTTGCAGTTTCCTTCTTTCTCCTAAGAGTCGAAATACTACCAGTCAGAACGTGCTTACCTGTGAGAGAGTACTATCGTGTTCGAGTCCGCGTGTAAGACGCTGACTATGCCGTCAGCCTTGATGAAACTTTTAATTTCTTCCAACACGAGAGACCATTCGAGCTGATCGTCCGGCTCATAGGTGCTCGTATAATCAACAATTTGTTTATCTAATTCCTGCGGGACAAAAATAATTTATTTTTCATGAAATGCAAAGTATATACTATTTGCGTGCCTTATATTACTGAAATTATCACAAAAAGAGAACAATCATGGAATCGACCGTCTAAATACGAAAAATTAGTTCAGTGCTAATAATTAATTCATCACTATTTATAAACACATTCTTACCATAACTAAATCTCTAACTAGTTTCATTTTCTTCAACAGTAGACAGACAACGATGAACCGTGCGTAGTATCGGAGTTTCTTGACCATTAGGTCTGACCTGAAACTTAAATGTCGGTGTGCCCACATCAAGACATTCCATCCACATTATTGTGATATATAAACCAAGAGTTTAATCGAAGTAATTTGCATAGTTAGTCGTTATAATGGTGATTGTTATGACAAATTTCGAAATTGAAAGTGGTTAGTGATTCTTTTATTCACCTGTCTTCCTTCGCAGCTCTTGAGTAGTATGCTCGCCCGCGAATCGCCGAATAGAACGAAAAAGCTTCGTTCAGATAGTTGGTCTCGCTCGTGCGTAAACTAGAATGTGAACAAATTTGTTTTCAAGAATTATGGCCATTTGGTGAAAGAGTAGGAAAATTACTGTATGAGTAGATGAAGACTCAGCTATCACAAATTATTGTAAACTGTTGTTTTTTATTACAGTTCCCGATTGGTCGAGAAGGTGAGGTGTTCTTACAAAAAATAATACATCAACTCCTGAGGAGGCCAAGGATGAAAAAATCAAGAATACAACCCATTCGAATAATTAGTATCTATTAA
Organism: Tupiocoris notatus; assembly: GCA_037159825.1. Lineage (NCBI taxonomy): Eukaryota > Metazoa > Arthropoda > Insecta > Hemiptera > Miridae > Tupiocoris > Tupiocoris notatus. The sequence goes on along the minus strand of JASJUZ010000125.1, from coordinate 747,123 downwards.
TTATTGAAGCATTGGACATCCAAGCGCAGTTTGATAGTCGTTGACGGTTTTCCTGCGCACCGTGAAAAATCTCTCGTACAAATTGCCTACCTCCACGCACAAGTTTCATGTAAGCAGTAGTAATTGGCTTTGCTCCTGATTGAGTTATGTCGTGATTGAGTAAGTGACGTATACGGCGGCTTTCTTACTTCCCAAAAACTTTCACACGCAATGCGCTATATTGAGAACTGCGCATGTAAATGCCGCAGTTCTTGATGCTGCTCTAATATAGGAAGAGCGAGAGATTTTATAGCAGATAGATTCAAGACATCGATAAACTGGTCTTAGACGTTCTTCGTGTGGCAAGGATAAAAAACTCCATTCATTGGAAAATAAAAGTTGAAATGTGTGAGAATGTCACGGAGCTAGGACTATTCTCCCAAGTGATGAAATAATAGGAAATCACCTTAGCCATTTCTCTTGGAAGCAAGAGAATAGATAAAGGAAAATTCAAGTCAAAAGTCTCAAATTCCAATATGCTCCACTATGTAGGTCCTTCGAAAAATTATTCTCTAATTTTATAGTAATTGGTTTTAGCAGTTCGTCATCACAAACACTGAAATTTAAAGTTATCAATGTTACAGAACAATTTTGGTTTATTATTCAATATTGGTTTATTACGTAATAAACCATTATCTTTATTATTTAATTATGTAATAAAAAGCCATTGTAATTGCCCTAGAAAAAAAATAGTGGACCCCTTTAAATGTGTTGTTTTACGTTTCGAGGCATTTAGAATCCCAATTTCCAATAAAAACGCTGCGAATGACTGTAGTACAATTTATAATTATTTTGCTTCAATGTTTAAGTAAATAATCCATTTTTTGTAATAGTTACTACTTCAAAAATTTGGGAACGTTCCACTTATCAAACGATTGGTAACCGTACAAGAAAACTCAGTATCAACTATGGCAATTTTTATTTTTCTTAATTTTCATATTAAAGTTAGATTATTCGCCTTACGGTACACCTGAGAAGAGTGTTAGACGACCATTCCAACGAGTATTGAACCATTTTGTTACAGCTGCATGAATTCCCGAGCTATATCCTCATGGCAATTCATCAAAATCATGACAATTCTTCACATACAGCTGTAAAAGCTATAAGCAATAACAGGAGAACCATTAAAGCTATCGACCCCGCAATAGTCTATCGACTCAAAAAAAAAAAGTAAAGTAAGTTTTTTACTTTTTTATTCGACTCAGCGTTCAAAAATTTATACCAAAACCCTTCTATTGAATAATAAATGAAAATTTTGCAGCTGTGTACATTGTTATGTATTTTCCTCCAGATTTTTAGATTTCGTTCTGAACTAATCCAGCGCTAACTTGAATATTGTGGCGTCAGCAACTGAAGAACAGTCCCATGAACAGAATCCTTCCCGTTCACTTTACGAGTTCGTATACTTGAGTTCCATGGTTCTACCGTGCCCTACAATCTACCTGAAGCATGGGAACGTGAAGTAGGTATCGTGTTTGTTGCCAACAAATGCCGATAAGACAGCGTGAAGTGATGAACAAGATTAAACAGATAGCGTCCGTACTACAGCAGAGCCTTGCTGCTTTTCGGTTCTCAACGGCTAATCATTTCCCCGCTGCTGCAAATACAAGTAAAAATCTTTACGGCAGTGGATGAGGTAATCCTAATTCGGTTATGGTTTTATGAAATATTTTTTCTTTCCTTAGTTCGTTAACGAACACATTTTAATTTAATTTCATAGTTCTTTGAATTTTGCATGTAGTGATATCTTCAGCGGGGAAAAGGTAAAAATAACTCTAGTTCATGGTTAAATTTTATACTCCCACAAGATTGTGTGTAAATTTCACGCAATCTAATGATTATTTGAAAGACCGAAATATCATTCAATACCATATCCTTAGTGGAAAAAACCATATCCTATTCCCGAAATAAGGATGACATTAAATTCGCTTCCACCATCAATATAATTCTGTCGATTCTCTCTTCATATTTATCAAACGAGATGTTGACTACACATTAGACATTAGACTCATTCAACGAAGCGTTTACGATATATGCAATCGTGATTTGAGATAAGTCCACACATCGCGCAATCTACATTGGTCTTTGTAGTTTGAGTAATGAAGAGAAGTGGAATGTGTAAGACGAGAGATATTACATGGGAAAGTTCTCCGCATTGGGGAAGGATGACGTTAGGGAGAGGAGATGGGTCCGATATTATGTGAAACCGTGACACAACTTGGCTATCTTCCCAAGGAAAAAAGAAGCAACACCGATGCTTTTCGTGAAAAGAGCTATAGGGGAAAGCGGTCTGGAAATTCTCGAGCGTTAGTTGTGTGAAACATTGGAATGGCAGTGAGACAAGGACGGCGAGGATGAGTCAGATGGCAGCGATAAATTGTAGCTTGTCGCGACGTTCGAAAGTTGTCCACTCGGTTTCATGCGGTAGTCAACGTTGCCGAATTCGTTAACAATGGATCTGATCCGGATTATTATTGTTCCTTTTTTTAACCGGTTTTTATAACTAGGAAAGAAGAGACCGGTACTCACGGCAGTTCAGAACTAATTTGTAATACAAGTGTACGCCAACGGATTCATCAATTGATAGTGAACAAGAGTTACAAAAAAATTAGGGATGATTAGGATAATTATTTTTTAATTATTTCCTGCGCTTTGGCCGCAGCCCTCACCTCGAACGGCTTGTTCATCATCTATATGCACAACTGGCTAGATTGCCTGCCCCAATGTAGAAACGGAGACAACCTTTCTTTATTAAACGGAGAAGGTCTGAAAAAATAACCCTAGATCCTTATCCCTAATATCACACATATCAAGATAATAAAGTTACATTTTCTCCTATTGCAACTCATCGGCCTCCTCATAATTACTTACGTGCTCAAGAACTTTATGTTATCGGGATTCTTCGCGATTAAATGAGGATCGACAGTCAATAACGATGAATGTAGCGAAATAGTACAGAATAAAACGATGCGAAACCTCAACGGTCAGAAGATCAGTTTCTAATCAACTCCTCGACCAATCGACGATCGCGGATACAGTGACACGATCGTGATTAATAGGGACCTAGTGAGGTCTGGTATTAGCATATTAGCATAGTAGTTCAAAAAGATGTTCAAACCTACTGGTTCTTCGGGCTACTATAAATTATGAACAAGATTCAATATCTTTCCAATAAAAAATGCCGTTCATAAAGTGCTCTTCTAGAAGTGAATGTTTGCACGAAAATTTGATAGCTCGATGCCAAAAAATGCGTAAGTACCACACAAGGCCCAACTGTTAGAAATACGTGAAACGAAGCCCCCAAATCATTGACTTGTAAATAGATTTTTTTAGGTTACAGTCGTCTGCGAGTAATATAGAATGATGATCAAAAGATTAGGAAACAGCCTCATCCACACAAGAATCATAATTTTCGAGCTCTTCATAATATTACGAAGCATGAAATGCAAGGTAAGTGAGCTTATGAGACATGAAGAGGGGTCTGTGGTTCCTAGCGATTCTGTCTGAGATATCGCTGTAATGATAGTGATAGTTGAGATCGTTGTGGCGAAAATTGCAATTATATCCTTATGAAGATGTTCAACGTTCAATTAAGCAACTAAACTAGGTACTGTTTTCGATACTTACTAATAGTGGTAATACAGTTGACCAATTTTGGACGCAATTTCGCCGATTTGCCATCTCTTCAAACCGTACTTCGTGTCCAGAATTAACCTGAAGTAGTTGTTAAAAATTACTTTTTCACTCGGACAAAAAACTCAGAACCCATTGTACAACATCGAGCAATATCAAGCAGTTAACTGTTGTATATTTTCTCATAAATTTTACATTTGATCATTTTTACAATGTATTTCTTTTTAAATAAAGTCCAGTACAATAATTAGTGATCTCTATGAATGCGTGCACGCTGCTTAAGTATGAATTTAAAAAAGTCGCAAAATTGATGCGTATGTAATATGCTCTATAAATTAAGAAATGGAAGCTATTTCTTTCAGATATTTTCCTCAGGGTTCAACATTTGTTGAAATAGCAGTAAAATATAACGTTACCGGTGCTGCTGTTGAAATTTCCACAGCTTCGTATACACGTCAAAAGTTCTACCGAAGTAGGTTTGCCACTGCTTATGTCCGTATTGAGGTAGGTCCCTAAAAGAACACACGTATATTTCATAATGTATTTTGAGAGAGCTTGAAGTGCGATTGATTGGCAGCATTTCAATAAACGAACTCAACGATGGAAGCAAAATATCTAAAGGTCGAGTTTTGTAGCGAAATTAGTATTAAATCAAGGGAAAAGAACGTGCAATTTGATTGAGCACTGAGCGGAAGAATGTAGGGGGAATACTACATTTTAAGGTCTGTACGCGACTATAGAAAGAGTGAATTCAGAGAGTAGCTATAACGTTGCAAGGTGTGATGGGATTACATCATTCGGCTGCTACTTGGTATAAAATAAGGCAATAAGGTTAGCGAGGAAGGGACCGTAGAAAGTTCGAGGACTAGGACATAATTGAACAAACTCGTTCAGGTGATAAAAAAGTCTTCGACGGAATCTATGACTATCGGTAGGCTTGAGAATGAATTTTCGGGAGCTGCATAATTATGATCGAATAAATAGGGAGAGAAGACTTAGTCGTATATTTCTGTGTTCTGCAATTTCAAAGTTCTCAGCTCGTAACTTGTTTTTCCTGTACCGGTGACAAGGACGGGAGAAGCTAGATCTACATCTAAAAGTGCACCTTTTCGACGACTTTGAACATGTGGACGAATGTAGGGGGATATTGAATTTCAAGTGTGTACGTGACTATGGAAGTAGGAATATTACGTAGGTACCTACAAAAATATTGATGTAAAGAAAGTAAAGAATAGCGTTGGTCTAGATTAATTTCTCGGTGATCTTTTGAAATTAAGTGAACGGTGCCCAACTTGATGGACGTCCTTGCTTATTGACAAAACATATACATCTGTACCTAACCGTTAATGTTTATGACAGTATAACAGTTCATGAGTTAATGCAGCTACCGGGAGATAATTTTTTTTTTTTTTTTTTTTAATACCGAACTCCAGCATTTATTAATCTATAATAATAGTTATATAAGCCTTGAAATATGAGAATACGTTCTCAATGCCCCACTGCATGACCGGAACGTTTTTCCTAGTTCATTTCGGTGAATAATATCTTCAATGCCTGTCGGCAATAGACATTTATCGTGGTTACTGGTCATTGATATTCCTAAAATTCTATTACAACTGCAGTGATGGTAAAACTCGCAAGAGGCTTTTTCATGAACGCGTGGGTCGAAATAAGGGACTGCTGGATAATCTATCACGAAATTATATGAGAGTACTAGTTTCGTGATTAAGTCTTAATAAAGGAATCCTTGTTAATAACCAACTACACAAAGGTCACGCACGTCAGTACCCCGTTTTTAAGGTCGGTATCTTGCCACCTTGATGAGGGTAGGTTAGTTGTTATACTCATTTGACGGTTACTAGCCCATTGGTAGCTAGGAATTTAACTTTATTTAATGCTGTACATTGGTATGGGGTGATTTATTGGCATCGTGAATTTAGAAACAATAGCCGTGGAGGACGAAAGACTTCTAGATAACTAGAAAAGCTCTACTATCAAAATTCCTTGTGGGACGAAATTTTAACAAATCCGTTTAAATCAATCGGAGCTGTGTGAGAAGTACCGTGCACATCCAATGCACTGAGCTGTTCGTGTAGTCCATAAATGAATCTTTCAATCAACAAGACAAAACCGTTGGCATGAAACATTCGGTGTGACACTCTCGACTGACATCAAGGACTCAGCCATTCCACGACTATCAGACCATGTCTTCATGAAACCGCGGAGGGCGGCGATGATTTTGTGCCAGTGGTTTCGATTGAAGGCATCACTGGCGAACCATCGTCGTTTCGAATTCGTGCTGTAGTAACGTTTTGCCCGTCCCCTTGACAATTGGTCATCTCCCGTCTCTGCAGGCACGGTTCTCTATTGATTGAGTACCGAGGATCTTGTCGTCTGAACGTTTACCTACCTAATCGATTCATTCAATCCAAGGAGAAAATGACTTTATTCTTTTCTTTTTCAAAGAAAACGGAACAGTACTTTATCCGTACTTCATAAGTGAATCCTCAGCGAAGTGGTTAGCAGTTAGAATAAAAGAATTCAAGATTCACATTTTGAAATTAATAAAAGACCATCTTTGGACAATTGAAAGTATCAGTCATTTTGAGTGTAGGTGGATTCCTTGTATTTGATTATCTAAGTGGCCAAGTCTTTGAACGGGAGGTTTCCTTTGTGGTGGAAAACCTGCTCTCATTCACTAACTTGTTCCACGCCCATGCGTCAACGCCTACGCAACGCCTACGTTAACTGTTATCAAGGTGGTAGAACATACGTTCTAGAATAAAGCTATTAAACTCAATTACAACAGATAACTTCTCATTAAACGGCTGGGGCCCATAACAGAAATCCAAATGGATTAATAAATGGTTCAACCTTGGATGGTACCATATTTGGTAACGATTGGAACAATCCTTATTTATTATATGTTAGGAAGGAAATGCGTCTTCTCGAACACATGCATTTTACGCGAGTGGTGCAATAATTTAGGTCAAACGAAGTCATAAGCGGATTTTATTGATTAATTGCGCTATCAGGAAACAAAAATAAGTCAGTTCCGTGGGAAGTCATCAGAAAAATTGATCAGGGTGTTCCTACGGTTCAGATTCGAAACCATCTACAAAAAATTTAACTTAAAATGGTAATTGGATGAAATTTGGTTGGAATTGATGCTTGATACTAGCAACGCTTAAGCCTCCGTATGAATCTCGTAGCTGATGTACCATTAGAGATGATAAAATGGCGGTTTCAGGAACCTAGATGACCCCCAATTACTTTCTAGATCTTTTGTTGCAAGTTAATACATCAAATTGTAATTTGTATTATATTGCTCAGTTCAAGATGGCATAGGGTTATTTCGATCTTATAGAAAGTTGACATCAGATAATATCAATAATGCAGATGGAAGACTTTTCTGGGGGCAAGGTACTAGAATCAAGGTTTCAAGAATCGGTTGAGGTTATCTTTCCATCGGGGTTATACTTGATGAAACATTGACAGACTATGAGAAGTGACAAAGAGATGCTAAGTATATATGAGAAATGTAAGACGACAGTATGGAAAACATATGTAAAGGCGTGAATGATTTTTGAAATAAGAACGGGTAAAGGATGAAAAGAAAATACAGCGGTGGTGTGTACAGTGGGGTGCACATTGTTCAAGTGTACCTACCTTAGACCATTGAACAGATTTTTAGACTTGTCAAGCAGATGGCAAAACTCGACTACAATTTTTCTCTCATGGTCATCCATGGCGGCCATTTTGACCACCATTTCTAAATTTTATATTATCCCGTTCATAAAGACGTGCTACCTGTCTTCACAAAACGAGTTCGGGGCAACAACTACGCGGATGTCATTGAAACGGTTATCAGTCCGCACCTTTTTTCGAGAGTAAATTTATTTCTATTTATTTCCAGGGAGTTAAATTTGGCCGATGAACAAGAAGGGAAGCTCTGATTTAATCCGGCTAATTATCAAGTTTCGCACTGTCCGTGAATTGATTAGAATTATTTTTTCCAGTTCACGTGGACATCTTTCTGGTTCGAAGGCACTTTTTCTGTCGACCGAACGTACGTTTTTCACTTTTTCAACGGATAAACTCGAAGTTTCGCCACTGTCTGAGCATAGCATTCATTGGAACACTCGTCGGGCGTTGAGTTCGGCACTGATAAAATACCATGGGCGGCGCGATTCGATGATAAAATACCATCCCCCTCGGAGTTTGTCGCGATTACTGGCGAGAAAGGAGGGTAGCTTGAGCCAGTCGTTGGGTTGACAGGGAAGGGACGGCTCACGGTTAAGGGGTGGATTCTATGTCCAGCTAAAGAGTGGGTGGGGACCGTAGTGATCGATTCGACAAACGATGTTCGATATCAAACGATAGCCGTAATCGATAGTGCTATACTATCGATTATCGATCTTGTATAATATTTATCGGTAACACTAGAATTCTGAACTCATACGATTGAGTGTCTCAATAGATCTTAATACTCTTAAACGAAATTTTCTTTATCAAAACCAACTTTTTTTTCATGAAAATTTCGATAGATGATTATCCAGTTTTGGGTTTTGTGAAATTTTTACCAAAACCCAACAGTTTATTAACCCCCAGTTTATTATTTTTTTAGCAAAATGGGATTGATTTAATACGACTGATTCGAAGGCATCTCAGGTTAGGCTAAATCATCTTTGAATCAATTATAACAACACTTACGAGTAGTTGCAGTATAGAGTTATATTTATTCCTAGTGAGAGGTGACTGTATGAGGGTGACGAGTGAATTAAATTCAGTTCAAATCTTAAGTCGAGGTTGCATGCAAAGTTCAATTCATAGAACAGCTTCAGTCAATGCGTCATGCATTCTGATCGAATGCTCGAAGCGACAATCACATTTCAACACGCATGACGCACGGCGGAGACCGGCGAGCCCACCAAAAACTATAATATTACGGCGAACCCGCTTTTCTAGTAGATGCATTTTGCCTTAAGGCTGGATTAAGCTTGGAAACCGCATTTTTGCAACTTACCAATTACATAGCAAAATTTTCCCAATCTGTCAGAGAAACTCTTCCGTAAACCAGATACCGAATGTATTGCGCTCGCTTTATAGAAGAATCGTGCATTATCGAACATGATAACATTACATTTCATCTGGCCCTGATGCAGCCCAAACGGGCGAAAGTACTCGGCCAGAAAATACACAATCGAAGAAAGAGTCTTCTGGTTTTCTACCCGTCACAATCCTCGGAAATATAACAATGTAATATTAAAATGTAATTTTACCATGTTCAATAATGCACGATTCTTCCATAAATCGAGTGCAATACGTTCGGTATTAGGTTTCAGGAACAGTTAATTGAATAAAATGGGTTCAATACTGAGAGTGACTTCAGGCACGTCAATTGCAGAAAATAGGTATCTGAATAATTGGTTTTATCTTTGTATGTATTAGTTTTGATGTTTGAACCCCAAAGGATTAAGGCATAAATACATTTGTAAGGATTATGGCGCGATACTTACCTGAAAATAAGGCGGTTGGTTGGTTTCGAGTGCAAGGCCGATATCAAATCGGGGATTAAACCATTAGTATAACAAGATGTGTAACAAGGGGGAATGATCACTGAAAGTGGAATCCGATCATTTCGTATGATTGGCAACACTTTTTTTAAAAAGAGTTCGAATCAACTTTCTGATAGCTGATCAAAGCCTAACAATGATTGGTCCTTCTGAGATCGAGCCTGGCATGGACCACCGACGTTATAAGTCTCGTATCATATCAAGTACCTAGTAATTAATTAGAGCTGTAATATGAACAGGTTGACACCCTGAACCTACACTGCAATGTTCAATAAATGAAACCTCTGATCACCTAAAAAAGTTGTTTGCATTCATGTTTTAGTCTGTTTTGATTGAATTAATTTAGAAGCACTCTCAAGAGAAATTGAAAGATCAACAGAAATAAAAACTACAGATGCTCGCCATTCTACATAAAGTAGTCGTAGACTTTTTTTTGACGAGATAATTAGTTTAGTGAAACTGGGTTTGAATCTTTTGTCGAATGTTGAAAAGCATCCTCAAAAATCAGGATCGGTTTTATCAGTTTTTCGAAACTGATCGATCCATGACAAAAAAAACTGAAAAAAGACGTATGAAGAAGAAAAATAATTATGAAGAGGTAAGGTGTATTGGTATACCAGAGAAATAAAGTCGATGTTTGACAATCGATAGTAAAATAGGCCCGTTCGATTCTTATTCAAGCCCACATTGAAAACTGCTGCTATACAGCACAGACCCGGAGATGACGTCTGGATCGGGGTCGGAACGTTGGGACAGGGTAGGGGAAAGTGTTACGTCGTCGGTGTTGAGGTTGTGGCCAGGGAGGCGGGCGGTCTCTGTTGTATTGATTGGCATTTTGAATGAGGCTTTCGTGCGCCTTCCCCACGCTTGGAAAGCACCCCCTTACTCAGCAGAGAATTCGGATTTAGTTTAGAAAAGAAACCGCTTGGAGGCAGCCGTACAAGCGGGGGCGGTTGTAGCTACGCAAGTGGCATCTGCCCGAGAGGCAGTGAAACAGATAAGTTTGGGGATCCATTTGAGAGAAGCAGCAGTGAGCTGCACCAGCACGGAGGAGTTTCCTCTTGACCATTCAAATGCCAATTAGGTTTATTATTCTTTGATTTGACAAATACAACGCAGCAGCCATACGATGGAAAAATTATCCTTCAACCCCTCTCGGAAGTTTGTCATTTTACGTTTCAAGAGTTTATTCGAGAGCAAGTTCCAAATTTATTGTGCCCGTAGGCCGTCCAGACTGCATCTTCCCATTTAAATTTGTGGAAACAACCGAGCATAAAATCGACTTCAAAGAGCTTTAAGAGCGAAAATAATCCAACTCGTCCTAAGTCGTAGACTCTTGAATTGCTTATCCATTAAAAACTTTCCAAATCATTCATCTAGCACACTCAAGAGCATCGTCATTAAAAACGAAGGCAGGATAAGTTTTTGGAACTTTGACGGTTTTTTAGAAAAAACCAATCTTAAATAATAACGATTTAATGACAAATCAATTTCACTCACAGAAAGAAAAAAGAATAGATACCCCCTTACTACGACCATAATATGATACTAGAATAAAAACTATGCCAATGATTGTACCGAGGTTCATCCTTTCATTGCTTCAATAATGATGTAAAAAGAGATCCATTTGTGATACTTAACTGTTCCCAGAGTCGTCCCATGGGCAATTTTTCACCCGTTGCCCATTGTTGCCCCCTTCCAGCCCCCCGAGAGGGGAAAAGTTCTACTTGATAGAAAAATCATGGTTGTAAAAATAGGGCAGTATTTAATTACAAAATGTTTTATTTGGACTCAAGTGTACAAGTTATACAATCAGATTTTATTTACAAGTCTTGGATAGAGTTTTGAGAATAATATTTTTGATATTTATTGTTTATTGATATTGAGAAATAATAAAAAAATACTTCGTTGTCATTCTTCGCTGCTGAGATCCACGGCCCCCGTGGATACCTTGTGATAGTGCTACGAAGCCCTGATGATGCCCAAAGGGGCGAAAGTGCTTGGCAAGCTAATATAAAACAGGAGAACAAGTCGCCATGTTTTTCTCCCCCTCAATCTCAAAGCGAATTATAAAAAATAGTTCTAATTAAATAAGAATTGAACTTGAAAATGAACATTGAAATATTGAAAATGAATTAAACTTGAAAATAACAATGTTGATCTGTTGAACAACTTAGAAAATATTTCAAGTTTTAGGCCTTGTAAGGTATTAAATTAAGACATGACATTGAGTATTTTCTATGTTAAAGGTTAAGTTAAAAAAGTTAACTCTTCAAGATTTTCTCTCGGCAAAATCATTTACGATTGCATTAATATCAATTTTCTTAAGCACTGCAAACTCAATTGACATCAATGCTGGTCCCGTCAATCTATCTTGCGACATGGAAGACCTCAAATAATTCTTAATAATTTTCAACTTGGGGAAACTCCTTTCTCCACTCGCGACAGACACTGGGAGTGTAAGAAGAATTTGCAGTGCTACACACAGGCCTACTAAAAAATTGCTAATCCATCATAAGTGAATAACTAGCTTAAAATATTTCCATACTTTATTAATTTATCGGCATCGCTATTTAATTTTTTTCCCTTGGCGCCTCGGGCCGCCTCTGACCTTCCGAACATTTGTGAACGTTCCCCCCAAATAACATTATAACTCTTATTATCATTATTTTATTATTATTTATTTTATTATTTATTATTATCTATTATCATTATCAGGACGACGTGGAACCATAGGGATGCCGGAACGGGCGGAAGTGTTCGGCAAGCCATTGAAGAATGAGTCTCCTGGTTTTTTCCTCTCACACTTCCTGGACTTCTAAAAATGCGATGACATTAAAAAGAAGAAAAAAACGCTGCAAATGATTGTATAGTGGTTTATTACTTCTTTGCTTCACTAATGATTTAAGAAAAAAAATCCATTTGTGATAGTAATTATTCCGAACATTTTCAAACGTTCCCACCGAAAAATAGATTGGTAACTATGGGGGAAAACTTCGTACCAACTATTGTAATTTTAATCATTTATATTTTTCTAAATTTCAAAGTTAAAAGCTAAATTTTTTGCCTAATGATAGAGCGGAAGTGTTAGACAACGAGTATAGAACGCTTTTTATAGCTCCAACAAGATCTGTCGTGTTATCTTCACGCCTAATTCCTGAAAACACGAATGCTGCGAAAACCCGAGAACCTGTGCCAAATTTCTCAAGATCTCCAAAGATCTCCTCAAGATCAACACAAAAGTTGGTGACAACTCGAGAACGAATACAGCTATCTATCCCGTCTCATTCAATTCAGCGTCCACAAATGTATAGAATTTGATAGGTACCAAATACACCTTTTTCTGATAAACTTCGGAAAATACGGATCGTCTTTCCCTCAAAACTCCTCTTAAAATTGAGGTAGCTATTTGACTAAAGAATTGAGTCATTGTCAGACCAAAATTGATTTTTGGTGAAAGAAAACTTGAAACGAGTTGACGGCGGACGAACAGATTTTATTTATTAGATATTCGGATTTTCCTTGCCTTGAGACGTGACATCAAATTTTGAGGGGCGTTAGAAATTTATTTTTCCTTGGGTGATTACAATGGTTTATTGTGAATAATAGACCAAAAACATTCTGGAACTATATATTTTATGGTAAAACCCCGCGAAGCGACTATTTCAATTTTTTTTTACTCACAAATTTAGAAATTCACGGTCACCATAGGTATAATGTATAAAGCCGGGAATACACTTGCGCCGAGGCAGGCCGCGCACCGCATGAGCAGCCTCGGCTCGCCGCGATGCTCAAGTGTGTACAGCTCCTAAACACAGCTGCGAACAGGCTCGGTCTGCCTCATGCGGTGCGCGGCCTGAGCCATCGGCTGTCGGTCCATCAAAGTGAGCACGGACCGAGGCAGCCTCGTTCGGTGCTCAGTGTAGACGGTATTTTGGTCGTTCAGTTCTCGAGCGAATGGTTATCCTTTATCACGGCGAGCACCGCGCAAAGTCGGATCAGTACTGAGCACGCGCGCCTCGGCGAAACTCACTTGCAAATTCGTATCGCGGCAAATCACATCGCGGCGAGCCGAGGCAGGCTCGTTCGGTGCTCAGAGGATGCGCGGCCTGCCTCGGCGCAAGTGTATTCCCGGCTTAATACGCCAACCAAACGATACAACTGAAAAGGATTTTATATGCAATGATGCGTTAAGAATTAAGCATTCTAACGCTTGATTATCAAAACACGAACGTTGCGAAAAACCGAGAACCTCCGTAAACCCTTACCCAGCGATGGTCTCATTCAATTCAGCGTCCAAAAAGCTGTAGAAATTGATACCAAGTACCTATACCTTTTTCTCAAAAACGTATAAAATAATAATTTTCTCCCCTTGTCGGGCCAGATTGATTTTTGGAGAACATTTCAGGAGTTGAAGTGAATCATAGTTTCATCAGAATAGTGTTGACGGCGTACGGCGGAGGAACGAAATTTTTTTAGAATATTTTTTCGTTATCGGATATTCGGATTCTACATACCTTGTAATGTAGATTATCAAAAATACAATGGTTTATTATTGAATAATAATCCAAATTGAAATTCCGGTGATTATTGGTGGACAAACCGCTCGCTTCTCGCTCTTAGTTTTCTTCCGGCAATCCAACACAATCATCAGAGTATTCTACTGGAGGATGGGGATCGTTCAGTTTTATCGAACTGCCCACCGAATGCGCTGTTCCCCGAACGGGCGGTTTGTGCCGACTGCGCTACTGTTACGACTATCACTAGAGATTCGCCAAATAAATGATCAAGTCAAACTGATAATTAGAACTTAATATTCTGCTGATCCATAGCTACTACCATTAATAGAGCTGTCTAGAATTCAATTGAGCTTCTTATTTTAGCCTTCTCTTCCTAGTCGGCGCATTTTTTGAGGTCCAGGGGTGTGAGGGGGAGAAAACCAGGCGACTCATTCTCACATTCTTTATTCGCTAGCCGAGAACTCTTGAACGTTCGGGCCTCCTACTCTTCAAATCTCATTATTGTTTCTCCTATGTAAAAATAGGCGAGGGGTCACTTTTGCTATTACCTTTACCTCAGATGTATTTCCGTGTTATGTATGTCAACTCATCAAGATTTCACAAGAATTGAAATTTGTATTTTGTATGTAAGGGGGCAAAACTTGAGAAATTAAATGGACGAATAGAAAAACGCTGCAAATGATTGTACAGTGGTTTATTATTATTACGCTTCAATATTGATTTAAGAAGACCATCCATTTGTCATTTTAAATATTCCGAAAATTTGTGAACGTTCCCACCGAAAAACAGATGGTAACTATAGAAGAAAAATCCGTAGCAACTATTGTAATTTTAATAATTTTTATTTTTCTTAATTTCCTAATTAAAAACTAAACCTGTTGCCTAACGATACAGCTGGAGACAGTGTTTAACGACCATTCCAATGAGTATAGAACGATTTTTATAGCTCCAAGAACTCTCGAGTTATACCCTCGTGTCAAATTTCTGAAAATCTCCCAAATTTTTCACAAAAGCTGCGATAACTCGAGAACCAATAAAGCTATCGACCCGGCGATGGTCTCATTCGATTCAGCGTCCAAAAATCTATATAATTTGATACCACGTACACATTTCTCTGAAAAACCTTGGAAAATATGAATTTTCTCCCCCTCAAAACCCCCCCAAAAATACCCTTAAATTGAGCTAGCAAGTTGGTTCAAGAATTGGGCCGTCGTAGGACCGAGATTGATTTTTGGTGAAAATTTCAATTTTTTAGCTCTTACAGTTTGGCCGGAAAACTGCTAACGGCGTACGGCGGACGGACAGAATTTTTTTTATTGGATATTCGGATTCTACATGCCTTGAAACGTAAAACATCAAATTTTGAGGGGGGGTTAGAAATTTTTTTTTCTTGGGCGATTACAATGGTTTATTATGAATAATAAACCAAAATATCATCTACTGATGTTCCGTGAATATTGCTCTCCTGATTATTTTTGCCCGTTTTGGTTCTTCATATTCATATTGAAAAAATAAATAACGGGAGCCCATTAATTTGTTTTTTATCCACCGATTATCCCGCCGGCCGACTTTATCCATGGCTCAGTCATAAAATCTCCCGCATGGTCTTCGCGTGTGCTTCCCTACCTTGTCGAGGCTTGCATCAGGCAGATGGTTCGCGTTAATTGGTTTCAATTCCATATTTATGATAGTGGAGGAAATTAAAGACTGCCGACTGTTCAGAAGTGCTCTAGTTTCCTGTCGAAGAACAACTCAATCATTATTGTTCTGTGTCGTCTCGGTTGCTCTGGCGAGGGTGCCACAGTGGCAAAAATCGCCTACCTCTTTACAGCAGCTGATGATGGCACAATCGAAATCGTAACTAAACGCGTTTTTCAAGCCATATTGTCGAAGCAGCGCACATTTTTATCATGGTCTCTAGTGGACAGCTGGAGAGAGTGTAAAGCTGATGATGATCATGGTTTGTGGAAACTGATTTGGAATTGTCAACTGGTTTAGTCGTCGTTTACAAATTTTGGACATTACCTAGTTAAAATGTACCATAACACCCACTCATGACGTCACACGACCCAAGCGTTCAAGACAGAATGCATGTTCCCTACAACGAAATTTGTAAAAGATCACATTCATAGGGTGAACAGAAAATTGTTGTTTCGTGGGCGATCACAATGAATTATTATTGAATAATACACCAGAAATCAGTGGCATGGTTAATGGTTATCTAGATTGTTACTAAATCATTTGCGCTGAGTGTGGAATCCCATTTCACAAGGATAGACTAGTCATGTCCAAATTCCACTGGTTTTAAATGAATTGTGGTGACACATTGAATTCAGCGATTAGGCCATCAAGCCAGTAGCGCACAGTAGAAAATTTCAGGCCCAGTGTGTTGAGATACATCACTTTGCACACTTGCACCAATTCATTGTCCTTCTTTTTGATGCGGTAAACGTATGTATTTTTTCTTGCTGAAGAGTGAGTCGTAGTATGCTGTTTCGTTGGTTGGATTACGATTGTGGAGCAGACGTAGAGTTTCTTCTGGCTCCAATCGAGGGTTTTCCAGAACCCACGAAAAATCTCTTCTCTTTCACTATCAGAAATCTTGTGACATCCTCTGCTTGCCCATTTGACACATTGTTGGGATGTGCAGCGAATGCCAATAGTTTAGGCCATTCGAGGTTTGTCATGAGTAACCGTAGCTTTGGATCCAGATTTTTTTCTGCTGTAGCCCAGGTAATCCTCTCCAAGCAGCCGTTTCTTTTGAGCAAGGATTCGGCTGGTAACAGAATAATCTCGGCCCCGGTTGTGATTTTCGGAAATCTCAAATTCTCTAATCAAATGGCTGCGACTAGGATGTTCTGGGTTAAGCTGAGGTGGAGCTGTGAATGAAGCAGGTGAGTCACCATGAGTGCTAGTTGGAAGGCATGACATAAAATTTTCCTCGTCTTCAGATTCCGAAGGCATGTAGTCAGGATCGCCTGGGTCATCTTGAATACCATCTTCTGCCAGAGTTTGTGTTTTACCCCTTGCGCATTTTTTTGGAATATCTAGTGCATGATTCTCATCGAAGCAAGTGGGATGATCGGAGGAAAACTGAGGTGGAGGTGATGAAACATTAGTAACTGATCGCAGGCTTGTGTCTTCGCCATTATCAGATTCCAAAGGAGCGAACTCAGGATCGTTTGGGTCAACTTGAGAGTCTTTTTCCTGGTTTCCTCTTCCAATAACGTCATATTGGTTGGCTAGACATACCTGTGCAATAATTACACTTTATTCTAACTTATTTTCTCATGTGAGCTCAGAAAGAGCTAGGAAGAATAATTCACTACGTACTTACCAAATCCCACATTTCGTCATCATGCTGAGGTAGGTCGTTCACGTCACTGATGTCTATTATCGGAATAGACGAAGCTGATGCTCTTAAAGTGAACAGTGCCCCTTCTTTTTTGCTCTCAGTTTTCAAAATAGAGAGGAGCTCTTCAACTGGGCATAGCCCATCCGGGCTTTCACTGCCATCACGCAGCTCTTGGTGGCTATCCATTGAGTGGGGAGGAGTTAAGACTAGAAGAAGAAAAATTAGGTACCTAAGCATAAAACTGATTTTTTTAATAAGGATACTAGGTATAACTATTTTTGAAAGGATGTGAAGTTTTCAGCTATGAAATTTCTACAGTGCGTATAATCCATAAAAGACATGCTGAAGTTTTCAGGAAGCTAGAAGCACTGTACCGTCAGGTGTTTTACTTACCCATGATAAAGAATTTTGATGGAAACAAACAAAAATGTGATTCATCTATAAAATTTTAAAGAATAAAAAAGGTAAACACGTGTGCGGCTCTGAAGTCAAAAAGACGCAACTCAGTTTACAAAGTCTGTAAATACCGCACATCTGAACAAAAACTGCAAATTCGTGACTACATAATTATCTCAATCATCAAGTTAAGGTAATTCCACACATCTAATAGGTTTACTTTAGGAACGATAAACAATCATGTTTCGTGGTTCTGAGGCATTTTGATTTATTCCTCCCATAAAAAACAGTCCAAATCATCAATCACGTTCTAAGTTAAGGGTTTTAAAAAATTCAGTAGTTGTACTTACTTGAAAAATGTGGGGAGCGTTGCAGAGCTGCATACTGATACAGGTGATGTGCGCTATTAGTAACCACAGATAAGATGTGTGGTATCAACTTATTGGCCTTTTTCTACGTTATACCATTTTTCTATGGTAACGCAGTATTTATTTTCGGAATGAAGGCGTATTTTTACATGTCAGTAGGTACTTACCCCAAACACCCAAAAAAATGAGATGTGTGCTATTACTGTGGCGGCGACGTTTCTTCTCTAGGCCAATCATGGTACCATTGGATAGCAAATTATCCGTACCATGCTATAAGAAAACACTTTCAGGTGCAAGGAGCAACTATATCTTCTTGTATTCTTACCTGCGTCATGTCTTCGCCCATCAAAAGGA
Source organism: Tupiocoris notatus (assembly GCA_037159825.1). Lineage (NCBI taxonomy): Eukaryota > Metazoa > Arthropoda > Insecta > Hemiptera > Miridae > Tupiocoris > Tupiocoris notatus. Next base: position 728,882 of record JASJUZ010000125.1, on the reverse strand, counting down.
CCCACTAGATTTATTATCAGTCCACCAGGCGATACTGTCGATTGGAACTTGACGCAATGATACCTTTTGAGGCCTGAATAGTTCTCTTGATCTACACTGGGGCGGCAAATGTGTCGGGCTGTGCCATCAATGAAGCCCCAGCAGTTCAAAAGAGGCGCTCCTTTGTGTGTAACAGCCTGCAAGTAATATAAGTAGTTACGGACATAATTTTGAAATTATACAATTCTTCTGCTCAGATTACTTTCAAAAGAAACAATCGATTTCCCCAAATATCGCGTTTTTAAACGTTCCTATTGAAGGTTGAGCCCCATAAATTCTGTAACATATTCGCCTCTGGAAAATTAACCTCCAGAAGAGGAAGGTCCACTGCACAGGGTATGTGAAAAATCTCAACAGGAAGTTAGCAGACTTTTAACTGAGTCAACAAACTTGAGGAAGCTACGACTTCCTTGCGGAGGAAGACTTGTGGTGTGTTTTATCCTTCCTTTACCCAAGTATTTTGCCCCTTGTATCATATTTTTTATGCCTTCATATTTATTCTTACCATTTATTCTCCCTTGTGCAAGGGTGAACGGTGAGAAAACCCTGATTTTTCCCACTTAGAGGGAGTTTGAACTAGCTTTTAATTACTCAGAAATGGGACCCTACCCGTTACCCGTGCGTTATGTGCGAGCTCAGTCCAATTCAACCAGTGGTGGCTCAAAAGGTGCCCTTTTCTCTCGTTAACATGTCTCACCATATATAGAGCGACGGATGATAAAGCAGAAGCTGACATTCTAAATAAATGCTTCATGTCACATCTAAATAACAATAAATAAAAAGTACGTAGGTAAAACATTTTCCCTAATTGTACACATAATTAGATGAGCGATTAAATAAGTTGTACTAAACTAATCGCTTTTTGTTTGCACCTTGAACATTTGGTGGAACTCATTACTCATTGATACTGAGGCTTGTTGTGCTGACGTATGACGTAACGACGTTTGATCACTCTTGGTGACCCTTAAAAATCCTACAGTGTGTTATGGGCATCCCCAATTAGTGGTAGAGCAGAGGACGTACCAGTTTTGTGTGTAGCAACCAAACCTATTGAGAAGGTAACTGAATTTGAACGAATCCTGTAATTTCTCAAAAAGATGGGGCGTGTGTTCCCGCAGATCCCATCTAAAAAGATTTGTTTATATTTAAGTCACGGAGTCCCTCAATACTTGACGTACCTTGTAAGTTACCCACAGAAACAGCGGTAACCTGAATACTGTTCAGTAATCTACTTTGCGAATTCCCATTGGATTCGGATAACAAAAAACTGATGATATTATCTACAGTATGGCTATGCTCCAAACCTATAATATTCGCAAACTATCTAGCATCTAATTTATTTATCCTCTGTTCGTCAGCTCCTCGAAATTCTGCAATATTTTCATCAATTTTGTGAGTTACCACTTTGTTCAAGATCGTCCTCGACAATATTCAGACGCCACAATATTTTGATGTGGGATTTCAGAAACAGTTCAAGTTTGCAAATAAAATGTTCTCAATTTTTTTTTTTTTTTTGGAAATCGCTCTCAAAATTATTATTTAAACATAAACTTCCATACAGCCTTTTATGAAAGAATAAATCGACTGTTTTATTACCTACTCAAAACCACAGTGAAAGGAGTTCAACGGCTTTGCGTATTATCTGACAGTGGAGAAAGACCGTGGATTGCCGCTAGTGTGCGAGGCCATTTATCATTCGCGAGAGCGCATTTCAGAGTAATAAACTACGTAAAGGGAAACGGTCCCCGAAAAATACAACAAAAAAGAAGATATCTAACATGATATTTCAGCAGCGTGTGGATGAGGCTATTCGGTCGCAAAGATATACGCCAGTAACAACAATGTATACAACGTTGATATCTTGTTTGAATCGCTGAAATAAAAAAAAATAAAATAAAACATCGCGGCATGCGTACACTGAGTGGAGGGAAGCCCCTCAATAAAGCGTTGCGCTCCCCCATAACCCATCATTCAGCGGTGGCACTCTGAACGAATTTCCGAATAGGATGGAAAAAACAGTGAAAATTAATTCCCGGATTTCTCGCGCTCTTTCACGTGTCTCTATTTCCTTGGTGGCAGTACCATCAAAAATGTGTAGAGGGAATTTTTTCAGCCCCTGTCGCGCGCTGCTTCCATCCGATTTCCATGACAAATAGACGGACGTGAGAGGCGAAGAGCCATGCGTTTCTTGTGTCCGAGTATGATGCAATGGAATTCTAGAGCGAATGCTCGCTGAGCCGCCAACGAATTGGCGAAATGAATCTGTCGAGAACGGCATTGCAATATTTTTAGTCACCTAGCTAAAAAAATTGTTGTCGCAGTTAAAAGAAATGAAAAAACTGTAATATTTTATGATGTTGTAGAATGCACCGATGGCACCGGATCCGTGTGTGGGTTCTCTGTTGATCTGCGGCGACAAAAATATTTTATGTCTACTATTGGCATTCCTGACATAATTGTTCTCCAGATTATGAAGTAGAGCAGAAAATAAAACAGGCGACTTGTCATTGTGGATACCATTATCTTTGAAATCGGGGTTAGTTTGAAGTACTGCATAAACCTATTTAGCCAAAAGGTATTCGATTATTTAGACGGCATAAATAATAATAAGGAAGGAGTCGCCTGGGCCTCCTCGAATTTCCGCTACGAATAATAATTCGACGCTTTCGAGGAGACGTGTTTTTGTTAATACAGCCCAGAATGTCGAATTGTCCCTGAATTTTTCATTGCAGCACCAATTTACATCATGGAAATAGATGAAAAGGTTTTTCGAATGTCGAAACCTACGTTTCACCGGAAGCTTCAAGTTCTTCAGTAGAGAAAAACACTTGTTCATAATCAAATTTAATTCCATACTGCGTTATAACTAAGTGTTCTTTTCTCGCTTCAATTTGCCGAGAGTCTGAAGAAAAACAACACCAGTGATTTAGTAAACTCTGGCATATTTCCTTACTACGTTACTGTTCAGGTGGTAAATCAATACTTCAAAATGTTCTGGAATAGACAATAACTTCTTGTAAAATATTACCATCATTTTCGGTTATAACATTATTCAAATGGAATACAACGGCTGGGTGTTCGGATGAAGCTAACGCTCACCGAAAGACAAAAGAGCAGGAAATACAACAGATGTCATTACTCTTCAAACTGCCCTCTGACCACTGTCGCATAGATGATCTAGGTGACCGAAATGTCTTAATAAATAATCGGTTTGGGTATTCCACCCAATTTCCTTCTGGCTCCAAGATGGACAACGTCCAGCCTGGAAAGGGTCCTCACAATTTCCTGAACGCGTGACAATTATTAGTTTTCCACGAGTCCTCAGTTCTATTCAGAGCTGGTTGAGACATTCCTGATAGTTTTAATTTTATACCAGTTCTGAGTTGACACCAATGATTTAATTTTTATGTAAAATGTTTGAATGTGGTAAATACGATTTGGCTTAGATATGTAATAATCATTTCCTGGTTTCAGTAATCAGACATTCACTATCGTTAAATGAAAGTACACGAGCGAAAAAGGTATATTTTGGGTTATTAATAGTAAATCAGATTGGCATTTTTGAGTTGGCGAGCATTCTTCTTCTGTCAAGAGTGGCAGAAAAACAAAAGTGAAATTCGGGTTTCGAGAAGAGTCGGAGTTTAACTGGTGTTGGCTGAGAATGATAAACCTCGGGAAAACTGGTGTAAATAACCCTTTTATCTGGTATCAAACATCGGAGGAGGACGGACGAGAGCGAATATGTTGGCTCGGGTCGAGATGTATCTCCCAAACCGTTGGAACCGTTTGGAAGGGTTGCCAGGGACTATGAATTAGGTAGAAGATAACACCAGAATAGCTGCGAATGGAAAAGGGATGAACCTTCTGCCGAGTGGCATGAGGTTGTATGGAAATGTTGACGATTCATGATAAGCAGAAAGAGCCTCTTGTGAATTCTTGTCCGGTACTTGAGCCGGTTACACTCTCATGTAAAATCCGGACAAAAAGTGTCGACGCTGCTGGTTCCTGCAACTCACATCGTCAGTCTGTGCTCGCCTACGAAAGAGCTACGTATCCGATTTTACTCCTGTTTTCTACGATACCTTTCCGAACTTAAAAATTACGATTTGATCACCTATAACTTTTGAAATAAACATCTCTCGTAAGTACCACATATTATATTGAAAATCGACCTGTTAATTTATTGTTTGAGAATAAATTAACAGTTCTCAACCGTATTCTAATGGCCACCTCAACTTTTCATAGCTGATCTGGCCATCAATTCGTCAACCGACCATCAGCATCCGACGCACTGGTTCGGCACCTGGACCACCGTTTTCTCTCGCTCCCTTACAACATCGTCGTCATTTTCGTCCCGTCAGTCCCGTTTGGTCTGCGGCGAGCTCATCCGATCGTCCGACTTATTTAAGGTTGAGCTGAGAGGACACGTGGAGGACACAGGGACAGGATAGTCCATTCAGGTGGGATCGTTCCCTAATTATTATCCATATACCGACATCATCTTTCTCCTTCACCGAAGACGCCAGAGATCCGAACTATAAATTTTACGAAACCCGTCAATATTCTCTGTACATCTCTGAATCCGATAGAAATTAATTTTATTTTCATAGCTAAGGAGCTCCTTTTTTTTCCTTATTATTTTAACATTTTCAATCATTTTATTTCGAAGAAAGAATATATTATTTTCCACAACATTTTATCTTATTACGATTTTACCTCCCCTCAACGTGTATTTGAAGTATAATTTTTCGATCCGAACGTTTTCGAATTTTGTTTGAAATTCAATTCATGGTAGCAGAGCGTGGTTTCATCTGTACACGTTATGAGGGTTTTGAGGTCTAGGCTAATTATTGATACGTCTGTATTCTGAGCAATTTGAAAAGTTTAGAATTCTTGTCCGTATCCTACGATTTATTTGGATATTATCGCGCAAATCTTATGCGTTTTGAATTTTTTATTCTCGAGAAGTATTTATTGCTTCTTTATTACTATTGTTCTTAATATTTTTGGTGTGTACCAACATCCCGGTGTTTGTTGTGATTTCGTGCTATCCTGCATTCTTATAGTTTCTTTGTAATAATTTCTCCTTTCTAAAATTCCCTTCCTATTCCTCAGAAATGGCTGAAGGAGGTGATTCCGTACCTGGAAAAGGAAACGAAAAGGGGAAGAAACAATCTCCAGCTTCAGGGCCTTTAAGTTTTGAACGACATGTTGCACTCATTCGAAAATGCATGGGTATTGCATATCGTGAAGTTCAGAACATCAACGAACTGGGTCGAAATGCGTTGACTGAGCCCTCTACGAAACCCGAATTCAAGGGTGGTTTTCGTGCCCTCGAAAAATATCACTCGAAAGTTGAAGAATGCTACGAAAAGCTGATGTACTTGTACGAAGAACATGGCGAGACCAGTAAGTTCCCAAGCGAGAACGACACCGCCACACGAACAACGGCACGCAGGTACTACTATGAAGCTAATAAAAATTATGAATTATTGTTTAATTCTCCAGATCTAGCACAATTGACTTTGCTAAATGAAACTCGAGCTCACAAGAATTTACCAAAAATTAATTTGCCCAAATATGACGGATCTCAAATTACCGAATGGCCTTACTTTCGGGATACATTTTCCTCAATGGTTCATACAAATGAATCTGTTGGCACTATGGAAAAATATCATCATTTGGTAAGCTCGCTTACGGGTGCCGCAGCATCCATAATTAAACATTTACCAGTTGTTGAAGATAACTATGATATTGCATGGAAGGCTTTATCTGATACATACGATAATAAGCGAGTTTTAGCTACTTCATACCTGAACAATTTATTATCATTCCGACCATTACATGGAAAACCCTCTGGTGATTCCTTGAAATTCTTCATTTCAAAAATAACCGATAACATCTCCGCCTTCAAGCTTCTAAAAATTCCTAACGAATCTGATTACATTTTATTCTATCTTGCGATAAAATGTTTAGATCCGTACACCCGAGAGCAATTTGAGTCATCGAATAACAAAGATTTCCCCTCAATTAACGATTTGACGGCTTTTATAAGAGAAAAAAGTTTGGCTCTTCAACTTGCCGAAAATAGCAATTTTACATTTTCTCCCGAAAAGTCACAACCGTCTCAGGTCTCAAAATTGAGAGAAAAACCTATGAGGCTGTCCAGACCAGCCCTTATGGCTAATAGCAGCTCCAATTCAAATGTTGCTTTAAACTCAAGTGCTTCCTCATTGAACGCTACACCCCAGCCGAGTGGACAATCTCACTGGTCGAATAAAACTACGAATATTGAATTGAATACTAATACAGTTCCGATGCCAACTTGTGTCGTGTGCCGACAGGCACAGCATGGTCTTCTCGATTGTTCGAATTTTCACTCTATGACTGCCGAGCAGCGTTTCCATTCATTACAAAAATGGAAGGGGTGCCGGAATTGTCTTTCTCATACTCATCATACACACCATTGTAACTCAAAGTATTCGTGCAGATTATGTCAACGACGACACCATGTAATGCTGCATCTGGACAATGCTAATCAAGATTCGACCATCACGAAGCCCTCGCCTACGTCTGGATCTGGGCTTTCGAAGAATTTAGCGCCGACTGGAACTACGTTGAGTTCGACTACTCATGCAGAAATAAATGTGCTACTTGGCACAGTTTCAGCGCAAGTACAAGATGTGCGAGGACAATTTCAACCGATACGAATAGTAATTGATTCAGGAAGTCACTACTCTTTTATAACTCAATCTTGCATTAACAAATTGGGACTGGCTATAACTCGTTGTGCAAAAAAAATTACTGGCATTGGCCAAACTCTATTTGAAGGTGTAAAAGGTCAAAGTTGTTGCATTCTAAAACCTCGAAATGCAGTCACACCGCTCATAGAGGCTAATGCTTTAGTAGTAAAAAACATTACTTCTTTTCTACCTACTGTACCAGTTCCTATTGACATTTCTACTCGGTATCAAAATTTTAATTTGGCTGATCCAAAATTTTACGAACCTTCTGCTATTGATTTTCTGCTTGGAGGTGACATTTTCTCTGAAATTTGGAAAAATATCCAAGTAGTTATTGATGCTGACCTTCCAAAATTGTTTGAAACCATTTTCGGATTTGTTGTCATGGGTCGATATACCCAGACTAATTTACCTACCGATATTCATGTTGGGACATCCTTGTTTATCCAACCAAACAATGATTGCGATATAAACCAAACTTTATCTCGATTCTGGGAAATTGAGGAGATACCTTCCTCAAAATTAACAAAATCAAGCAATGAAAGATTTTGTGATGAACATTTTGAAACAACTCATTATCGATTAGAAAGCGGTCGTTACGTTGTGAGACTTCCTTTCAAAGGGATTCCTCCCGCCTTTTCTAATTCATCGTTCAATGCCCTCAAACGATTTCGAAATTTGGAACACAAATTTACCCGAGATTCCAACCTTAGGGTACAATACTCCGAATTTATGCACGAATATTTATTGCTTGGACATATGACTGCCACTCAATCAATTCCGAAATATGTAATACCACATCATGCTGTGACAAAAATTGATCGTGGTAAATTAAAATTGCGTGTGGTATTTGACGCCTCTGCCACAACCTCTACAGGGTCTTTGAATGATTTTTTGCACACTGGTCCAAAACTACAAAATGACATACGTATCATTTTGATGAATTTTCGAATACATGTTGTCGTCTTTGTTGCAGACGTTATTAAAATGTACCGCCAGATTATGGTTGACCCAGAAGATCGAGCATATCAGCACATATTTTGGCGAAATGATTCATCGTTGCCGATAGAAGAATTTGAGCTAAATACAATCACGTATGGCATGTCAAGCGCACCCTTTCTGGCTATGAAGGTACTCCATCAATTATGTAAAGACGAAGGCCACAATTTTCCCCAGGCTGCTCGAGTAATTTTGAGAGATTCGTTTGTCGATGATATTGCTACGGGAGCCAGTTCTACTCAAGAAGCTCTAAACCTTCAAAATCAAATCATTGAACTACTGAACCGTGGAGGATTCAAGTTGTCTAAATGGGCATCGAATTCTCCCAGGTTACTCGAAGCCGTTCTGCCGGCCGATAAATCTTCGGAATCTTCCATTAAATTTCAAGAAAGAGAGGATACTTCCTTGAAAATTCTTGGACTTGAATGGAATACCTCCACCGATTATTTTTCATATTCAATTTCGGTTCCTACTTTAACTATGACGAAACGTGGAATTCTTTCCGCGGTTTCAAAAATTTACGATCCACTTGGTTTCATTTCACCGTCAGTTATAGTTATGAAAATCTTGATTCAGGACTTATGGAAGGAGCAAGTTAATTGGGATGAACCGATCCCGACCGAAATTGCTGAAACCTGGAATAAGCTGGTTTCTGAATTTGAAGCGCTCTCTTGCATTCAAATTCCTCGATTAATGTGTGTTGAAAAAACCACAAATTTCCGAATTGTTGGCTACTGTGATGCCTCAATTAAAGCGTATTGTGGTGTAATTTATCTATTAACCACTTCGAAAAACGTGACGTGTTCCCGTTTACTTATTGCTAAAACACGTTTGGCCCCGTTGAAGCAAATCTCTATACCGCGTCTCGAGCTATGCGCGGCAGTGCTGTTAGCCCGATTATACGAATTTTGCAAAGAATTTCTTACATCTCTTCCGTTTGAAGAATGTCCTCCAAAATTTTACAGTGACTCTTCCATAGTGTTGAGCTGGCTAAAAATACCGTCATACAACTTAAAAACTTTTGTTGCTAATCGTGTTTCTGAGATAAATAGTCTCACACCAACAAACTCTTGGAATCATATCAATTCTGAAATGAATTCAGCAGATTGTGGATCACGAGGCCTACTTCCGAAACAACTTGTTCACCATAATTTATGGTGGGTTGGACCACCATGGCATTCATCACCTGAGCATACGTGGCCACTTTCATCATTTACGCCTATTGAAAAAATTCCAGAAATGAGCTCAAAGAGTGTTACCCTTGCTGCCATTAGTGGACAAGAAAATTTAGTGTCATGGATGACTCGATTCTCCTCATTTCTAAAACTGATTCGTTCTGTTGCAGCAATCAAACGATGCGTTCATAATTATCGAGCTACCAAGCAAGGTTGTCCCGTATCCAGAGGAAACTATACTCTTCAAGAACTAGCTCAAGCTCGACTAGCCTGCATCAGAGTCATTCAATCTCACTACATCTTTAATGGCGATCATTCTCAACACGAATCAGCTTTCGAACCGTTCATCAAACTGCAACCGTTCCTCGATCAAGCTGGCATTGTTCGTGTCGGAGGCAGATTGAGGCATTCTGATCTTCCCTTGGACCACAAACATCCGATACTCTTGCCCACGAAGGCACATTTCACAATTCTTCTTGTGGATTATCTTCATGCTCAATATCTGCATCCAGGTCCGACAGCTCTACAGGCTCTGATTCAAACTCAGTACTGGATTCCGTCGCTGCGGAGGCTGATTCGACAGCGTACATTTCATTGCATAAAATGCTACAAATCACGAGCCAAAGGATCATATCCTTTGATGGGCGATTTGCCCTCGTCCCGCCTTCAGGGTGGCCGGGCATTCAGTCGAGTAGGTGTTGATTTCGCCGGCCCATTCATCATTCGTGACTCACTTCGTCGCAAGGCTCAACAGTCAAAGGCATATCTTTGCATATTTGTCTGCATGTCCAGTAAGGCTGTTCATCTCGAAGCAGTATCAAACTTAACTACCGACGCTTTTCTAGCCTCGTTGACACGATTCCAGTCAAGACGAGGTTTCCCTATTGAGATTTTCTCAGATTGTGGACTCAATTTTGTTGGAGCGTCTAATCGTTTGAAGGAGTTTTTCAAATGGTATTGCCAGCAAGACACTCAAGAATCCATCAGTGACCATTGCACCAAACACGAATTTAAATGGACGTTTAATCCCCCTTATAGTCCAAACTTTGGAGGATTATGGGAAGCGGGAGTCAAATCCTGCAAAACGTTGCTCACAAAAATTGCAGGTGATTCCCCACTTACATTTGAAGAAATTTCTACACTCTTCAGCAAAGTTGAGGCGTTCCTCAACTCAAGACCTCTGTGTCCCTTATCATCCAGCCCCGAAGAGGTCAATTTCCTCAGTCCCGGGCATTTTTTTAATTGGAAGACCTCTCATCGCACCACCTGAACCACCCCTGCACGATGTCCGCGACAACTTACTCACCAGATGGCAGCTTATTAAAAAGATGTCTGATCAAATATGGGCACGTTGGCGTCTGGAGTATTTATCCACATTGCAAGGAAGAGTGAAATGGACTCGCAAGACACCGAACCTCGCAGAAGGAGACTTGGTCCTCCTTATGGATGAGGCCCTTCCTTTGAGATGGCCTCTGGCTAAAGTCATCGCAGTTCATCCAGGCAAGGATGATGTCGTCCGCGTCGCTACGGTAAGAACTCAAACCTCCACCTTCAAACGTCCAGCCTCCAAGCTTGTGCCACTTCTTCCCCTCGACCAAGATCCTTTTGACTCCTCTTTATAAATTTATCCAAATTTAGGTGACCGGGATGTTGACGATTCATGATAAGCAGAAAGAGCCTCTTGTGAATTCTTGTCCGGTACTTGAGCCGGTTACACTCTCATGTAAAATCCGGACAAAAAGTGTCGACGCTGCTGGTTCCTGCAACTCACATCGTCAGTCTGTGCTCGCCTACGAAAGAGCTACGTATCCGATTTTACTCCTGTTTTCTACGATACCTTTCCGAACTTAAAAATTACGATTTGATCACCTATAACTTTTGAAATAAACATCTCTCGTAAGTACCACATATTATATTGAAAATCGACCTGTTAATTTATTGTTTGAGAATAAATTAACAGTTCTCAACCGTATTCTAATGGCCACCTCAACTTTTCATAGCTGATCTGGCCATCAATTCGTCAACCGACCATCAGCATCCGACGCACTGGTTCGGCACCTGGACCACCGTTTTCTCTCGCTCCCTTACAACATCGTCGTCATTTTCGTCCCGTCAGTCCCGTTTGGTCTGCGGCGAGCTCATCCGATCGTCCGACTTATTTAAGGTTGAGCTGAGAGGACACGTGGAGGACACAGGGACAGGATAGTCCATTCAGGTGGGATCGTTCCCTAATTATTATCCATATACCGACATCATCTTTCTCCTTCACCGAAGACGCCAGAGATCCGAACTATAAATTTTACGAAACCCGTCAATATTCTCTGTACATCTCTGAATCCGATAGAAATTAATTTTATTTTCATAGCTAAGGAGCTCCTTTTTTTTCCTTATTATTTTAACATTTTCAATCATTTTATTTCGAAGAAAGAATATATTATTTTCCACAACATTTTATCTTATTACGATTTTACCTCCCCTCAACGTGTATTTGAAGTATAATTTTTCGATCCGAACGTTTTCGAATTTTGTTTGAAATTCAATTCAGAAACGTTAATTATTTCGGACGGAGAGGTTATAAATACTATATTCTGTCGAGTTACTCAGGAAACTGATTGGCTTCTTGATTGAATTGGTACGTAAAAACCCGGAAGTTTTGAGGACAACAAAAAATATTCCGCGTTTCCGTCGAATTGTGAATGCCCTCCTAATAATTTCTGGTTGGGATCGAGCTGAGAGTAAGCTGTTATTGAGATGAAAAATTCCTAACAAACTCTCAAAATTCAATTTTATGATGAACGTTATAATTGGGACATGAAGAAATAAATATAGACTCATTGGAATTCCTGTTTAAGATACATCGATGTAGTCGTTTCAGAAATGAGACGTTTTGTGAAAATCCAATCAATAAATATATTTAATTTTGAATGCAGACGTTAGAACAGAGTTACCGATAATGTTATTATTTGATGCAGTCTCAATTCATTTTTCATCTTGGTGTTTATTAAGAAGTTTCTTCGGAAAAAATTAACGAATAATCATGGCTGTTGATGTAAAGACGGGTTTTAATAATGATCCAGTGCACAATCTTTCGCAGTTTTTTTTAAAAATATTGCTTCTTTATTTCCATCCTGATAATTTCGAAATGTTATCCTTTTTCCAAAACATAAATGTATCAGCCGAAGTTTTTTTTTTTTTAATAAAATTATTTTTTAAATTTTTTATAAAAATTCGATTACGGGGCTGATCTCCGTTTTTGAACTAATTGATAGTTATTTCGTTGAATGACGAGTGGACATTAGTATATTGAAGGCGTTATCGGTTCGATTATCGTGCGTGATGAGATTTTCCGTGTCTAACACTATTCTACCTTACTTCACCGTAGTAGGATCCTCGGAAAATCAATCATCGGAACATCTGCTCAATTGCTGTCTCGTTACTTAACCAGAGCATCGTTCGTTGCTTTATCAGGAGTCGATAATTACTTAGCAGTTAACACCGATCCCTTATCTCGTCCACGTTCGTTGCATGCATGTCGACCGTGTTAATAGGTATTTGTATTCAATCGTCAGCTCGTTATTTCAACTTTACAGACATGCGTGACTTGATACTAACTTATGGGCAGGTCATCACTATTCAATAGCCTCGTTTATTCCATCTGAAAAAATGCGATGTTAGGGAGTTATCGCTTTTACCGGTGTTTTTCTACGGTGGCCGTGGAAAGTATTGGTACTTTGAAAAAGCTCACGTCTCTGAAAGAAACCGCAATCCACGGTCCAGAAGACGGTAATAATTAGATGTTTATACGAAGTAACCAATACTGCTGACGGCCACCATGGAAAAATATCATTAAAAGCAAAAACTCTTTATTGTGAAATGCTGTAAGGTTACAAAAATTTTAGGTTACCAGTGAATGGGCCAAGTGTCCCGTTTGAAAGGCACCAGGCCAGAGTTCTTTAATTCAGGCTTTATCTTCTTAAAATGTAACCTAATGAATTACCTTACAGTATTTTACCAATGCTCCTTATTAGAGAGTTGTAACTACCTAGTAAGTTAAATTGTCACAAAGCTGATAGGGCAAATACGAAAAACTCAAGCATACGACCAAGACAAGATCAATATAATATATTTTGTTTGGAACTACCGAGCGACAAGATATATATGGGCTTGGGTCGAGAAAGTGGTGATGATTGATGTCGAAAAACTTAGGTAATAAACCACAGTTCTCAGCAAGAATAAGTTTTCCCCTCTCCAGAAGAAAATTAATACGAAGAAGAGTAAAATCACAGCGCGAAGAGGAAACGGGCGAGCGTTCCAAGAATTATTTGAAAAGTTTTTTTTCCAGCAAGTTAAGAAAAGATTATGGTGTTCAAGTTTGACCACAAAATCTCTACTTATAAACTATTATTTTTCAGAAAAAGACAAACGTAATGAACAGATAGCAGAAAAATTTGGTTTATTTATTTCTTACAGACTTCCTCTATTCAGTGGAAAGACGATTTAGGTACGTAGAAGAAATTGGTTTTGATGCAACTGTGAGGAAGAGCATCTGAGCCAGCTAAAGATGTCGTGTAGGGTTGAACTGACGTTGTTGGTAAAGCTTCATGCTAATGCTAATGCTGCTGAAAAGGACCTAACAAATGAACTGAACCTCCACTTATTAAACCGGCATCACGAAACCTGAAATTAGCTGAATGTTTCACTGGTCACAATCACATCATCAATCTGAAGAAAATTTAGGACATTCTGATCCTAACATTAAATAACAATTTGTTGGGAAAATTCGAGTTTATATTCATAATTCCTTTCATCGTTCAAGACTAATCAATATATCACGCTATACGAACCGGGGAACAGTTGGATGGGCTCGTGTGAACTATAACAATCGTGGCACTTGAAGCTGATCACACTCCTATTAGTTTGGTTGTTATCGATGGATCTTGCATGTGAATCAAGAACTTTGTTCCTTGTAAAAAGAGCTAAGAACTGTTCAATAAAACGCGGAATCTGTTGTAGGTCATTTCGGACGTTTTTGAGAAAACGGTGACCACGTGCGATGCAACCTTTCGAAAAGTGTTTATCTTCCCTGTTCATTTTTTTTTTTTTTTAATTCTCATTCTCTGTCTCGATATTATAGCAGTAAAATACTTCAGGTATATATTAAAAAAGGAACTTTAAAAAACTACCCTTAGCCTTTACCTTCAAACTATAATCACGAGAGGGTTGGATAGGTCTAGATGAAGAGGGAAATGTAGAGAGAAAGTGATGATGTATACTGGCGGAAAGAGCACGCGCGTTTCACTAGCCGTCATTTCATGCTTATCGAAACCGACAGGAAAACCAACGGCGGAATCCGCTGATAGGAGAGAGATAATTCATCTGCAGGGTAGCAACGTGGGGTTGGGAGGAGTACGCTGGACTACTGGTTCAAAAACAGGAAACACCGTGGCATCCTCTAAATCTACTAAACCTACCTGTTCCCCGTTGGAAGTTGCAGGGATGAAATATGCCGAATTAATTAAATGGTAGATTGCAAAAGCGAACTCTCCCTTCCAGAGTAGAAACTACCGTTTTGCGAGAAGACTGACTCAACTTGCCAAGAGAGATTATTATAGCAAATTTACCATGACAATAGTCAAAACTCGGAGTCTGCCAGTTTGGAAAGTGAATAGTCTGGTGAGGGGGTCTCCGGAGTGGATACAGATATGGCGGTTGGAGAGGTTCGAATTAGTTTGTAACTTGTGCCTGTAAATTAGACGCGTTTCCTATGGGAACGGCTCTCTGCTGGCTGTTTATCTAGGCTCGGAGGAAACTCTCAGCCCGACTAGAGACTCTCTTCAGTAGGAACCGCTGTTACTGTCGGTGATTTACATCTATGAGGGTTGGTTAAGCTCTAAAACCCGCTCGCTACCTTCATCTCTCGCTCTCTCTTGCAATTTCTCTGACAGTAACATGAAAACTAATCGTGCGGCCTATTGTGACGATGTGACGTTGATTTGCATGGCGGCTGCAACCGGAACGGTTAGATGCTCCTTTCGAGTAGTTATTCTGCATTTTGCATTTATCTACTAGATAAATGGAAAATCCGTTCGAATGGAGCTTTTCACTTGTAACGTCAGTAGTTGATTACTAATTCATACAGAGGCTGATTATGATGCAATGATTACAGGTCAACACCAATAGAATCATACAATCACGAGACAATAAAAACCTCAGACGATTGGCAATGTGACTTCAAGTAGATTGCTCAAAATGAATCGTTTCTCCTCGCTGTCAATGCACCAAGATAAAACGCGACATCTAGGAAGCACAGCGTGGTTACATGCGAATAAATAATATCTGATAAAAAAAATAATAGATTTTTAAATAATGGGAAATAATAATAATAACTGATTGAATGAGTAGGACCAGTCCCTGTTTTGTACAATGTGCGTGTACTTATTTCGGTCAGCGCATCAACAGACTACGATTCATGAACTAAATCATATCCTAACCGGACCTCAACAGACGACGTTTCGAGCTGAGGGAGGTTTCGGCTTTTCTAATTGAGATATCTTAATATGCCAATTTCCCGAAATAACGAGAAAAAAATGTTTTACAGAATCAGGCGTCATCGATTTTGCTGGTAATTATTGATAATTGATCGAAACTACATGTTTGCACCTATAAATCTTGGAAAATGCTGTATTTAGGTATCATAGCGACCAAATTACTTGATTCTCAAATATCCCCCGATTTCCACGTTTCAGCAAGTCTTAAGCGCAGTTCGCCGGGACTACCACGAGCCATACTTTTCTACTACTGCCTAATACTCGTATTTTTCCATTTTCGAAGTTTATTGAACGTTTTTGTTGTATGTATTTCAGTTTAATGGATGGTCTCGACTTGGATGCAAGAAAGAGATGGCAGCCAACCCTCCAGCCGGCTTAGCTCAACATGCAGTGAAAGTGGAGAGATCTTCTCTCAAGCCTGAATGTCTGAGGGGAGGATGCGCTGCTCCGAGATGCGCATGCGCTAACTGCCCCCGCCAATCCGGGACCGCCTTTGCCCGCCCCCGCCGTCCTATGAATTTAATTAGGGGTGGTTTTCGGAGGGTTCAGGCCCGGGCTTTCGTACCAACTGTTTTCATCTCTCTCACTCCGAAGCCGCTTCTTTTCTGTTTCTATCCCATTCCCATTCCCGTACACCATCGCGTTGTTGTCCTGTGTAATGTCGGTCCGTCGTCATTTGCCGCGTTACTTCCCGTCATGAGCGCATCGCATCCGCGATATAACCTTGTTTAGTAGCAGCACGTCCGCACGGCACCTGGAACGGACCACGTGAGTATAGCTGCAATTTTAATTACATTTTTTCGATTTTTGAATAATGATAGCGTTCATGTAAACGTAAGCCAATCTTTTGTTTCTTACTTTTGTGCAC
Source organism: Tupiocoris notatus (assembly GCA_037159825.1). NCBI lineage: Eukaryota > Metazoa > Arthropoda > Insecta > Hemiptera > Miridae > Tupiocoris > Tupiocoris notatus. The sequence goes on along the minus strand of JASJUZ010000125.1, from coordinate 712,510 downwards.
TAGCCCCATTGAAACAAAAATATCCCCAAAAACATCTCAATCGGACGATAACGATAGAACAGTAAAATGTACGATGCAAATAATACTTATATAATTTCCGATGTAACAAGTCGAGGAGTTCGAACAAGGGATAATCATCATCCATTTTTATTTATTTTATTTGATGGAGACGGAGTCGATAATAATAATATTAATCAGCAATGTATCTCATATGGACGGTTTGGCTCAATTAATAAAATACACCAAATTTAATTAAATATATAATGAGCAAACTAGAACACAAGCAATGTCCAACTATATTCGTAATATATCACAATACGTCAATAGTCCTTTTAACGTTAAATTCTCGCCTTTCTAGTCACCCCTGCATTTGAATCTAGTCCCCCTATTTATTTAAATGCATTTGAATCTAGTATTTTAACTTATTAGACTCTAGGTTCAAATAGCGGACGTGTTTTAGAAATTTCCTATTCATGACAGTCCCAGCCTTGGTAAGCTACTTACAGGACCTATTTAAAAAAAATTTATGAAGAAGATGTTTCCTGAAGAGGCCTTGAATGGCGAATGTATAGAAATTCAAAATGAGATAACGTCACTGATTACATCTCAACCGCTCAATTCTTGAACCACATTGCTAGCTCAATTTTAAGGGTATTTTTGGGGGGTTTTGAAGCGGAGAAAATTCGTATTTTCCAACTTTTTCAGAAAAAGGTGTATTAATTTGGTAATAATGTCTATAGATTTTTGAACGCCGAATTGAATGATACCATCGCGGGGTCGATAGCTCTATTGGTTCTGGAGTTATCACCAGCTTTTGTGTTGAACTAGGGAGATCTTCAGAAATTTGGCATGATGGTATAACTTCGAAAGTTCTTGGAGCTGAATAAACCTTCTGGAATTTTCTGTTCACTTTCAAAATTAGTCGGCTCCGTTGGATAGTGAGACATTTTGTCCGTTCACCGTCCCCCGTATAGACTTCTCTGATATGCGAAAACTATTGGCGCTGAACTATGTGATTTCAAACCAAATTAATTTTTAAGCCAAAAATTAGTTCAACGATTTAGCCAGATCGCTACCATCATTTCAAATCAATTTTTCAGAGATTTGAAATTATACAGGTAATTGCAAGTCAACCTAGTATGCTAGGCAACCTGTTTGCAGGGCATCTTGGTTGCCACAGGGACACTGATTGCTAGGCAATCACTTTGATGAGCAATTTATATATTCGGGTGGGGTGTAGTTGTCCTTTTCACTACATAGTATGATATGTATAGTATATGGTATTATGGTATAATTATAGATATTGGTATAGGTATAGTACATAGTAGTTGCTATAATTTGGTATGTAGGTGGAGGTGTTTGAATGTACTTTGTATCATGAAGGATTGTGTTTTTCAACTGGAGCTAAGTAGGAGCAAAATTAGACATAACAACTGTAAGTTTTCCAAGATTTGTAAATTGCACAGTGGATAACTCAAACAAAAGATCGTCAATTAAGATGTTTAAATATACCAAAAGATAGGTAATTTAATTGCCCACATTTTCCCTAATGTAATGTACCTATCCATTTTTCAACCGTTTTTGGGTTTTTCGACAATATTAGTGGAATATACACGAAAACATGACATTTTTCAACTTCAACCATTATTTTTATCTATTTAGTGCGGAAGAAACAAAGAATGAACCATATATTATTGATATACACATCCTCAACTATCATTATGCTGAATTTGAGCGAAATCTATTTCAAAAAATTTTTCGCGAAAAATCCAAGGGGTACCCTTGCGATTTTTTTCAACCGAACAGTTAACGATTTTTTACTCGTCCTTCAATACAGATAAAAATCTGAAATTTTTAGGGAAGTTGTGTCATACCATGATGTATTTTTGTGATTTTTTTTATTTCTCGAAAAAATCTGCAAGTGGTCCAAAAAAATCGGTTTTTGAAAGCTCAAAAATTGGACTTTAATCGTGATTTTCGGGGTCAAAATAAATGCGAATCAATTGTTTTATTATGCAGGAGTCTTCATTTGAACGCCTTACACACGTACATAGCAAAAAATTTGGTGAAAAAAATTTAAACAGAGCCAGAGAAATTATTTTCCGTAAATCGGGGTTTTCGCCGGCCGAAATTCCGAGCTCCGCTGGCATCGGCAATAGTGAAAAATTAAATTTTCGTTTTAAAGCGATTTTGAAAGCTATTCTTATAGGAAATTTAATGCTAAATCCGAATATGACGTCAAAACGGCAGAAATTTCACGACAACTATCAGTTTTTCCAGGTTTAATACTACGTTTTTCAACTTTGATAATCCGTTGCAAATACTTACAGAACTGTTCAAATTTCATTAATTAACGATTCCTACAGGAAATTAGACGTAGAATTCGAATTCAAAGTGAAAATAATCGAATTCGAACAATTGACAATATTATTTGAATTTTTTCGATTTTCATACTTTCGAAGTTTCAACTTTGGGATTTTTTTTCGTCACGTTCCCGAAATGGGACAGATTAGGTGCTGCGGAGGAAAATGAAGGAAATTTAATGTAGAATCGATAAAAAATAAGAAAAAGGCTAGCTTATATAATAGTTCTCGAGATATATTCCACTTTATGTCAAAAAACGTGTTTTGATTTTTCTTTGATCGCGAATAGCTCCGCGGGGACATAACATAAAAATATAATTGTGGGATTGATAGCTCTTTGGTAGCTCTTTCTCGCCTCTGAGTAATATACCTATGTAAAAGTAACCGGTTCAAAAGTTATTCGCGAAAAACAGGCAAAACAACGCGAAAAACAGGGTCATAAAATTTCAAAACGCAATAAAATTTGAACAGAGGCCTAATTAAAAAGAAGACTTTTCCAGCCGATGAAGTACTTTCAATTGAACGGCACTATGACCAAAATTTGATTACCTATTCCCAGTTTCTCAATCAATCGTATACCCAAGGATTTTCGACTTTCACTTCGGGCCGTTCTAGCTCCGGCTAAAATCTATCAACGAACGAATTCTTGTACTTTTTCGTTTAAAGAATTTGTCCATGAACATTTCGAAAAAGGTCAAAATTTTACATTTTCTCACCTAAAGAAAATTTAAAGGCCTAAATCGAAAAAGTAGGATTTATCCGCCTCCGGATGATGATGGTGTATGAACCTTTAACTGAGAATAGAAATCAAATAGCCCAAGGTTTAGAGGTTAATGGCATAGCCAATAGGGTCCTAATAAAATATAATATATTATATTCAGTGTGGCTCCATAGGGTTGTCGAGGGTGTAAATTTCGTGCAGGTTTCACCACCACCTGTTCTCTTGACCGAAAGATGAACAGCCAACTCGAGTTGGTAACAAAATTCCATTTCTCCCACTATTTATAAGAAATTACTACAGTGCTGAATACTACAGTTCTCATTTCTAACCTGAAGGCTAACTCCTATTTAACCACATCTTAGTGAAGCTGATTAGAGGTGATTAAATAGAGTCCGAATTCTACTATTTTTCTGCAGGTACGCTTGCTGAAAGTTAGCACCTGAGACTTTAGAACCAATGTTAAAAAGGTACCTCGAAAAATGTTACTGAATGTCTTTAACGGCACTGTTGTAACATTTAACCTGAAACACTGCAATGGCACACCGTCGGCTTCTTCCTCAAATCAAACAAGTATTTTCATACTCATCGTCATTTTAAAAAATGATGAGTATTTATTTGACCCGTTTTCCTAACTGCAAATATAGGTATTGAAAACCATTTTGTCCTTTTAACTTATACTATATACCTACAAAACAATAAACAATGAAAATGAAAAATTAGATATCCAGAAGTTATGAATTTAATGCCTGTTGGCCGAGGGGGTTTCTCCAAGAGGTCAACGAATATCTCTTCCCTCCATATAATACAGTTTATGGGAAAATGTTCCAGCAGTATCTCGCTCTTCCTCAAAAATGTTCTCTTTCGCTTCGCAGTCCCCAAGTTAACGTTCTCTCGCTTCGACTCAGCCGAGGGAACTCTGGAGGCGGTGGGCCATGAGATAAAACCGCACACACAAGTTATCTTACATGATTTATACTTCAACGACAGGGCTCTCCGTACCGTACACGTAGTAAATTACTGCCCGAACACGGCCAAAAGCGAAATGAACCCTCTTCTCTCGGGCACCTTCCATTTTTGGCATCCCAACAAAGAAAATTTTATTTCCCTTAGTTGCGTAAAATACTTTTGTTTCTTATTTATTTTTTCTTCACAAACGAGGGTATAGTGTGCGTCGATGATTAATGCCCTATGTTATAGTTATCCTCTATAACTATTATCTAATATCTAATCGATCATTCCAGAACATAATCTTTCCATTAATGGAAAATGTAAGGTATTATTATTTTTCCAGTTGCGGGCAAATGAGCCTGGAGGTCGGCATGTACGACAGCTGCCCATACTCAAGCGGCCTCGAGCTCAAAAGGTGCCAAATCAAGACCGAAGAATTGGGCAGTACATCGGACTGGTACCGTTTTTGCAATCCGAGCACTTTTCAACAGTTGAAACAGAGCGTTGAGAAGGCTAAAGCTGCGCTCACTGCATCATCCGCGTTCACGGATTTATCACCAACATTCAGCTCTCCGGACGAGAAACGCACAAATGGTAAGTTTTCAATTGTAGGTTCGCTTTACTATCTGGTGAAGAGGGGTTGATTAAAGGATTGGTAGTCCGACAATGAAGATCGATTTACGAGACCATTTTAGCTCAAGTACTGAGATTTTATAAAACAAAAATCGTACTTTCAACCATTATAAAAAAAAGTTGCCTCAAAGTCTCATAACTTCGAAAATTGATTTAATACGATATAAATTGAGGGTGTTCTTAATTTCAATCGACGCTTGTTTCCACATTGTTCACATGCCCTTTGCCTTTTGAGGAAAAAAACCTAATTTTTTTAGGATCGTTGATAAAAACATGTTTAGGTTGATTTTAGTTTTGAAACAAAAAAACTCGGAAACGATAATAAAAACTATTGGATCCATGTCCATGGGTTTGGGAGGAGGAGAATAACCAGGTGACTCATTCTCCGATTCGTAATTTCCAACGTTCTTCAGAAAAAGGTGTATTTGGTATCAATTGGTGGTTTTAGGACGCTGAATCGAATGAGAGACCATTGCGGTGTCGATTATAAACCCCCATTATTACGATCATTATTGTAGTTACCAATCAATAATGGATCTCGATTTATCGCAGCTTTTGAGAAAAAATCGTTCTGAACTCGTAGGGGTCTCGACGAATACTCTCTTCTTTACACCGTGAGGCGACATTCTCAGTTCAAACTTTCAAATTACACGAGTAAGAAAATAAATAAAAACTATCAAGGATTAATAGTACTACAGTCGCTAAGTATGAGTAAGAGACGTTTAAAGAATAATACGTTGTACGTACTGTCTGTCGCCAACCTATGAAAATACCTACCAAATAAGCAACATTAATTTTTCGAACTATCAATCCCAACGAATCTAGCTGTGCACTTATTTGTATTATAAAGGCCATTAGAATCGAGTGTTGGAAGGAACTCAACTCAAACTGAAGGAAGCAAAAGATCGATTAATCTTTATCGTTTCCCTCGAGTAATAAGGGACCTCACAAGTTATCTGTGAGTCTCCTTGAAGTATCGCAGTGATCGGAAAATTATCACTAATAATTTCAGCATTCCCTAATCTGTGTCTCGAACGGGGTTACATTAGTCACAGCGAACCTGTCAGAAAATCTCCCACGCACTATTTACATTGCCCCACCAGTTGAAATGACTTCGCGAAAGGCAGTCACCATAAATCCACCCGAAGGCCGGCGTCCTCACCACCTCCCTTTCCCGGTAACAATGGGCGGCCATTAAGTGCGTTTCGAGGGCGCTTTGATTATTATGTCGTTTTTATCGCGCGAATAGGGTAGTAATAAATAAAAAACGTGCCGGGTTTACCATTCATCCTCTCCTCATCCCATTCCATTCGACCAGTCCATCGCCAAGTGTGAGGCTGTCTCGTGCTACTATAAATCATTTCGTGGAAACATCATCAGTTTTCTTTACCGAGCTTCCCCTCGCAACTGGGTACGAGGATGGAAATGATCGTTTGTTGGGTGTTATCTACGGATTTCAATTCAGATGAATTTTGCACGTACTGTGAATCTGCTGCCACAAGCAAGCTGCATATTGTCGGCTGTATGTGAATTTAACCTCACACTCTAACATCGGTGAACATTACAAAACTTAAAAACAAATGAGCTTAGAATGTCTCAGTTATTACTTGCAGGTTTTCATTGATTTTGAAATATTCAGGGCCAAGTGTACACAATACTCCTTTTAAACAGAGAATCGCCAAGCAGGTACATGCTCTCTGTTGTTTGATCGAAAAACACTGATTATTTTATGTACAAGTGCTCATCATTCGTGATTCCAGAAACAGAAGTTGTTTAAACGAGTGTCGTTGATTAGCCGGCCTTTGCTCATAGATAGTAAAAATCTTGTCATTTTTCGTTTTTATTTATTCTGAGGTTGTTTCAATTCAAAATAGCTCAATTGCTGCAAAAACGCGATGGTAGCAACGTGAGGTGATTTTTTTCAATCGAACGAGATCGCGTTAATTGGATCGCGGAGGGATCGAAAAGGAGGTTACGAACTCTACGTCAAAAGAATGATAGTTGGCAGAGAAGACTAATGTTTCCACTGAGTTCAACCTCAAAAACATTGAATTGTTCCAAGATGCGGGAACACTCAAACGAAAACATGAAAGATGTAGGTTCGAAGAATTGAATAAAGTATTAAATTTCAATAGTAAATTACTATGTTAACATAAGACTGAAAAGCAATAAAAAGCACTAAAATAAGTTCTGGAATTTTGGCGGTCGTTTCATCAAGACGACATCATCATTGATTGCCGATTGATTTCGACATAAGCCGATTTTAGAATATATTTTGAGTTAAAACACGAAATGTTGGGTATTTTTTCATTTTTTTAGCTTCAACGTATAAATGATTGTTTTAATAAAATGGGATCACTAACGGGCCCTGAGTAGAGATTGGCTGTTTTAAGGACATCATTGATTGCTTAACTTGAAGCAGTGACTAGGTGTCATCATAAATTTAAACATGGATTGAAAATTTGTACTACGACATCCCCGCATTTCGCTCAAAAAGCGGTTTCACTGATGAATCTTGCTTAAATGAGTACACTACACCTCGGGCCCATAATTATACTGTCAATATCAGATTGAGTTTTCCTATGACCTATTGAGCGAATCCAACTTCTATATAATAGAAGGTTTACATTGGATAATTGAGGAAGGGCAAGGACAATAAGCGAGGAAGAGGCTAAGTTTTCAGCCTTGAAGCAATGCGAAGTTAGGCTTGATTATTTTTACTACACTGCACTCCCCATAATTCATATTATCTATAAGAATAGGAGACGAAAAACAGTCACGAATTCCACTAATTTTAAATAAGTTATATCGGTTTCGGCAATCATCAGTGACAATCTTTGTAACTCATAAAAAAATAACCAAATCCGACTCAATCAATCCGAACCAATTCATTTGTATAGAATATAATCTTCACCGCTTGAATTTGGGTCTGGGAGGGCTAAAATTAACTTGGATCTTAATTAACTAGACTTAATAGAATAAGAAGACACGAACCTCAATAACTGCACGCAAGTAGAGATTTAAAAGAAAGCGAGTGATATTTGATGGCAGGTACTTGCACTTAGGCCATATTATTATCAATGAAATCGACAAGAAAAAATAACCACGACCTTTATTTGATAACGACAGTCGATCAAGCCATGAAACGGAATTTATACCAGTAAGTATTACGTTTCTTCCACACGCCAAGTTTCCGTTAGCCTCATCGCCGCTTGAATGATGCCTCGTAAAGAATCCATGATCTTTGACGTTTTTCCTCAGTTCTCTTATCAATGCTTACCTCCGTATGTAACGACAGACAAAACCATCCGAACTTCCTTCCGACCTGCTTACGGTTTAGTTGGTAGGTGCTCTCGTATCATGAGATGTTCGAATTGATAAAACATCACATCTCAAATATCTCATCATAAAGCAACTCGAGTTATTCCACAATCGTCTGGTATTTCCGTTTTTTCACAGCGGTCATAAAGTATTTTACGCTTATCTTGAGTCCGGTTCCTCAGCCGTTGAACTTTCGAGATTGCCATTGATCACGGATATTATTGCAGGCTTTATCGTTGCCCCATTAATTTGTAACTGCCTATAATACTTCAGTGTCATCTTGCTTGCTATAAAGTACGGACAAATGAAAAATATATTTTGTTCGTCAGTTCTGTATCTGATTTTGGGAATAGTTCCACGACCATAAATCCACGTGGCAGTGAACTCAGTAGCAGAACTGCAGAAAACTGAAATATTTATGTTCAAAAAATTTATGATGCAAAAAAAAATCAGCGATTTAAGATTAAATTCGGTGAATGGGTTATGAGTTTGCACTGATGGGTTCGTGAGTGTAGTTGAAATTATCGTCTAATATTCATCTTATTAGAGCGTTAAAAAAAATAATTAAATATCATATGAATTATGTGGTAATGGATTGGATCTAATTATCTTATCAAAATTAAAATAGGCCTTTTCCATTTTGAAATAATAACTAATAATAATTTTCTTCGAGGCTCATTCACAAGCCTCGGTTTTCTCGCAATCCTTAGTGCAAATTGGTACAACCTACAATTTCTTACAATAATCTTCATAGCCATTAAAAAAAATTGAATTATTCCATTGTAGTCAGGAAAATATAATAATTCAGTAGAATAAGAGGACGACAATGATAACGCAACGTAATCATCCTTTTTCTCTCGTGAGCCATATAGACAACCGGCCATCACGTTGATGTAACTGATATTGATATCTCAAGCAAGTAGATCATATGACATATGTATAGGCACAACAAGTAAACCACGCGTCCATATGCCTCAGAAAAGACAAAAATACATCTCGAGAACGCTGGTCCTTACATGACGTGTGTCCTTATATTGTCCCTAACACGTGGCCTATGTGAACTGTAAACGGTAGCTAGTCTTGTTCTCACCCCACACATAGTCGACACCTGACAGCCTGCGGTTCCCACAAAGTGGTACATCGAACCCTCTCCCTTAGAACATTTTAAAGGAAGGTGCGCATCAATGGACAGTCAACAGACACGGCCTTTGAAACCTCTATTGTTCAATGAAAACACTTTATTGCGGTTGAAAGACACGAGATATGTGATAGTAGAGATATTGATCTATAATTGGTCTATTTCAAACATTCGGGGAGTGGAATAAACTTTTTAAACTTTTTTCTTTGGTCGCACAGCGGCACATCGAAAATCCAATGAGATAAGCCAATACAATACAGTACAGATGTATAAATTCGACGTAAGTTACAGATGGAAATTTGAAATTTTTAGGAAAATTGAATGGTGCTAAGGTGGAAATGAGCAATTTTTTCCACCCAGAAAAATACTGAAATTTGTTTTAAAAAATTAGTTTTTGAATTCAGGAAAATGGGGAATTTACTGAGTTTCGAAATTTTGAAAATAAATCACTTAATTTCACAGGAGGCCTAAGGTGAAGCATTGACTCGTAGAATGCTGCAGCCGATTGGGGTTTTTAGCAGGCGTAAAAATCTTATAGGGGAACTTAACGCCAACCGTCTTTGGAGTAAAACAATAAACTTTGTTGACAATCAGTCGTTTTCAATTTTTCATTTCCAATTGTTTTCTCGTTTCTCGGTTGGTTCAATTTTTTGGTTTATTATTCAATAATGAACCATTGTAATCGCCCAAGAAAAAAATTCTGTCTGTATGGGTGAGTAATGTCTATATTATCTGACAATAGTTAAAGTATTTTGCCTTTCGTCACATCAATCAATTTAATGAGCTATGAAACAAAGTATACCATGACCGTAGTAAACGAACTGCAAGTCGCGAAACGCGGTTCGCACGCGTTTCCGTCATGAAATCAATGCGGACGCATACTTCGTATGTATGGGGTAGTCATAGAAAAGAGTTCAATGGATTGAACGATTCGTTCTGCGACTACCCTCCCATGACCAGCTCCGTTTACCCTAAAGCTCCATCCGAAACGAGATGAGGGAATGATTCTCTCACCCTTCGAACGTTTGGGCGGGCTGCTGGTGCGTCAGAGGGGCGCCGTGATTTGTGCACCAGCCAGCAGCCCTGAGAGCTTGCGACTCTATTAAATCTCTACCGTAGATAATTCCTTCTGAATGGGCTGTAAATTGGATCGATTTCACTTTTTCCACGGGAAAACGTGAGAGAGGGGCTTTCATATCAATTTCTCAAAAGTCCAAAGAGGGTTGGAAGCCGTGCGCTAACAATAAATTGACAAACGCGTACAAACGAGCATTAAACACCTTAGCATGATGGGACGATAGTGGAGACATTTTAATTTGAAGGAAAGGGGAAGTTTTCACCGTTCAGCGATGACCATTGATATCGAGTTGCGAATTTTGGTTTAGTATTCAGTAATAAACCATTGTAATCGCCCAAGGAAAAAAACCATTTCAACCCCCCCCCCCTCGAAATTTTATGTTTAACGTTTCAAGGCATGTAGAATCCGAATATCCAATTAAAAGAATTCTGTCTGGCCGCCGTACGCCGTCAACTCTTTTCCGGCCAACCTATAATAGCTACATTCTTGAAATTTTCATCAAGAATCAATCCCGGTCGAAGTGATCTCGAGTGAAATGTTGTGTAACAAAAACGTAACTCGTAAAACAACGGTAAACATGCTCTAATCATATAAAATAAAAATCAATGTAGAGAAACATGGAAAAAACGCTGCAAATGATTGTACAGGGGTTTATTATTCCTTCGCTTCAATAATGATTTCGGAAGACTATCCATTTGTGATAGTAATTATTTTAAACATTTCTGAACAATCTCACCGAAAAACAGATGGTAACTATAAGGGAAAACTCCGTAGCAACTATTGTAATTTTAATCAATTTTATTTTTCTAATTAAATGTTAAATTTTTTGCCTTACCCTACAGCTGGAGAAAGTGTTTGACGACCATTCCAATGAGAATAGAACGCGGTATAGTAGCTTGAAAAACACTCAAGTTATACCCTCATGTCAAATTTCAGAAAATCTCCCAAATTCGACACAAAAGCTGCGATAACTCGAGAACCAATAAAGCTATCGACTCGGCGATGGTCTCATTCGATTCAGCGTCCAAAAATCTATGGAACGGAACGAACGGACGGAACGGAGGGAAAAGAAGGAACGGGCGGAACGGAAGGAACGGAAGGAACGGACGGAACGGACAGAACGGACGGAAGCGAAGGAACGGCCGGAACGGAAGGAAACGGGTGGAACGGAAGGAACGGACGGAAAAGAAGGAACGGACGGAACGGACGGAAAAGAAGGAACGGACGGAACGAACGGAACGGAAGGAACGAAAGGAACGGAAGGAACGGACGGAAAAGAAGGAACGGACGGAACGGAAGGAACGGACGGAACGGACGGAACGGACGGAACGGACGGAACGGAAGGAACGGGGGGAACTGATGGAACGGAACGAAAGTATGACAGATAGGGAGACATCAATTGAGCGATTTTTCAATTCACTAGCCAATGAGTGCTTAGATAGGGAATATTTCAATAGATGTTAAAAGGTTTTCTCATTTATATATTTTTCAATTTATGCACATAATTTTAGTAACAGCGTCCATTTTAAATAGAGATAGATGCCATCGCTAGAAATAAATAAAATACTACTCCCCTCTTGAAGCTACGGTAGCATTGAGGGGAAAAATTAATATAGGGTTACAACTGGGCAATGAAGCCAAGGAACATGACGTTACTGAAAAATTAAATTATATATATATATTTTTTTTTTTTGTGGTTTTGTCGCTTTTTCCGTTCTTCGCTGTTGGGGTTGAGGGGGAGAAAACCACGGCGACTCGTTCTCCTGTTCCATGGCCGTGGATACCTGTAATGGTGCTACGAAGCCCTGATGATGCCCGAATGGGCGAAAGTGCTTGGCAGGCCAACAATAAAAAACAGGAGAACGAGTCGCCGTGGTTTAACGAGTCGCCGTGGTTTTCTCCCCCTCAACCCCAACAGCGAAGAATTAAATTATAGAAATATATTCAGTTTCCAAATTGGCAGCAAATAGTTCACAAATATTTTGGGAAGAGTCGCTGTGTCTAACTAAGCGTGTAACAAAATACAGAACCACAACTAATTGACATTTTAATTCTACAATATGTAAGATTTGATTCTCATCTCAGAGACAAAAAAAAAAAAAAAATTAGATTAAAAATAATAGTATTTTTATAAACATTTAATAATACTAATTGTCAGTAGGGTGATCGGGCGTACCCAGGGCCGATCACGAAAAGAAAAACCAGGAGGGGGGATCCAAAGTTCCCCAACTTTCAAAAAAATGACAGCCAAAAGGGATTGGTTTCTAACATAACATATTAATTTTCTTACTTAGCTATTCAAATATTGGTTGTATGCATATGCCAGATAGGGTATGGACAAACAAAAATATATTTTGATGATTTTATAAAAATAAACATTCTTCTAGCCGGAAAATCCCAAATTAATAGAAGACGAATTTTTGCCCCCAATGAGTTGTGGCTGAAAAATTCTAACTTGTTTCATTTATTTTTAATTTTTTTTTTTTTTTGTTATTTTCACTGCCAGAAAACTTTTTAAAAATTATTTTAATTTTTTTTCATTCAATTAAAATTAAAATTTTAATTTTATTTGAAATTATAATTTTATTTACATTTTGAATGATTGGAATTATTTTCGTGAGTTTTGCCATAAATGGTGTTTGTCTGCATGTCAAAATTCGTCTCGTACTAATTAATCGCTCAATTCGTTTAAAAATTGATGAAAAATTGGGTTGGGCTCAATTCGCAAATCGAACGATTCTGTCATTAGCAGAGCGCATTTGTGAATTTCGAACTGAAATCAAACTATTCATAATAACTGGAGCAGCGGCGAATGGAAGCCGAATTGAATGCAGAGGTATTCAACTCGATGTCATGAACAGAACTCCGTTTCAATATTCACACGCGAGAATTCCCCGGTCGTTCATATATTCGATCAACAGTTGCTATTAAAGAGAAGTTTCGGAACGAGAGTAAATAATAAGCGTTTTGATTCGGGATGCATGAGAAAGAATTTATTATTATTTTTGTGTATGCGATGCAACAAACCATTGAACGAGAATGGGAGACGGATTTCATCAATATTTTTTATATAATATATTTTCTTAATTATAACAACACACCGAGCGTAGCTCAATAATCACAAAAAAAGAAACACATCATCGCTATATATAAACGGAAAAACTGCAAATGACTCTACAGTGGTTTGTTATTCCATTCCAGACCTAGGTGAAGTTTGCCTAGGAAACGCTGTCCTAAGAGACGTTTGTTCAGGAAACTGAACTAGGCGACGTTTGCCTAAGAAACGTTAGCTTAACAAAAGTATGCCTAGGAAACGCTGACCTAGGTGACGTTTGCCTAGCATATGCTGAGCTAGGAGACGTTTGCCTAGGATACGCTGACCTAGGAGACGTTTGCCTAGGAATTCCGGATGAAAAAACTATGACATAACGTTTACTATGCCATAGTTTTTTGCCAACGTTTGAATTCGAATTTAATTTTAGAGAACTGTCGCATTTCAAATTTAATTATGTTGTGGTTAGGAAGATTATCTGTCGACGTCATTCACTTTTAGAGAATAAAATGAATGAAATTAATGAAATAAATGAAATGAATGAAATGGATGAAATGGATGAAATGGACGAAACGGACGAAACGGGCGAAACGGATGAAACGGATGAAACGGATGAAACGGATGGAACGGATGGAACGGAAGGAACGGACGGAAAAGAAGGAACGGACGAAACGGACGGAAAAGAAGTAACGGACGGAACGGACGGAAACGAAGGAACGGACGGAACGGACGGAAACGAAAGAACGGACGGAACGGACGGAAACGAAGGAACGGACGGAAACGAAGGAACGGACGGAACGGAGGGAACGGACGGAACGGAAGGAACGGATGAAACGGATGAAACTGATGGAACGGATGGAACGGACGAAACGGATGAAACGGATGAAACGGATGGAACGGATGGAACGAACGGAACGGACGGAAAAGAAGGAACGAACGGAACGGACATAACGGACGGAAAAGAAGGAACGGACGGAACGGGCGGAAAGGAAGTAACGGACGGAACGGACGGAAACGAAGGAACGGACGGAACGGACGGAAACAAAGGAACGGACGGAACGGACGGAAACGAAGGAACGGACGGAACGGACGGAAACAAAGGAACGGACGGAACGGACGGAAACGAAGGAACGGACGGAACGGAGGGAACGGACGGAAACGAAGGAACGGACGGAACGGACGGAAAAGAAGGAACGGACCGAACGAACGGAACGGACGAAATGGACGGAAAAGAAGGAACGGACGGTACGGACGGAACGGGCGGAAAGGAAAGAACGGGCGGAACGGACGGAACGGACGGAAACGAAGGAAACTAAGGAATGGACGGAAACGAAGGAACGGACGGAACAGAGGGAACGGACGGAAAAAAAGAACGGACGGAACGGAGGAACGGACGGAACGGAAGGAACGGACGGAACGGACGGAACGGACGGAACGGACGGAACTGACGGATGGAAAAGACGGAACAGACGGATGGAAAAGACGGATCGGACGGAACGGAAGGAAAGGACGAGGAGTCCTTTCCGGACTTCCGGACTTCCGGACTTTCCGGACTTCCGGACTTTCCGGACATTCCGGATTTTCCGGGCTTTCCGGGCTATCCGGAATTTCCGGATTTTCCGGACTTTCCGGGCTTTCTGGGCTTTCCGGACATTCCGGATTTTCCGGACTTCCCGGGCTTTCCGGGCATTCCGGACTTTCCGGACATTCCGGATTTTCCGGGCTTTCCGGACTATCCGGACTTTCCGGATTTTCCGGACTTTCCGGGCATTCCGGGCTTTCCGGACTTTCCGGACTTTCCGGGCTTTCCGGACTTTCCGGGCTTTCCGGACTTTCCGGGCTTTCCGGACTTTCCGGACTTTCCGGACTTTCCGGACTTTCCGGACTTTCCGGGCTTTCCGGACTTTCCGGACATTCCGGGCATTCCGGACTTTCCGGACTTTCCGGACATTCCGGGCTTTCCGGACTTTCCGGACTTTCCGGACTTTCCGGGCTTTCCGGACTTTCCGGGCTTTCCGGATTTTCCGGACTTTCCGGGCTTTCCGGACTTTCCGGACTTTCCGGGCTTTCCGGGCTTTCCGGACTTTCCGGGCTTTCCGGACTTTCCGGGCTTTCCGGATTTTCCGGACTTTCCGGGCTTTCCGGACTTTCCGGACTTTCCGGGCTTTCCGGGCTTTCCGGACTTTCCGGACTTTCCGGACATTCCGGACATTCCGGACTTTCCGGACATTCCGGACTTTCCGGACATTCCGGACTTTCCGGACTTTCCGTCCGTTCCGTCCGTTCCGTCCGTTCCGTCCGTACCTTCCGTTCCTTCCGTTCCGTCCGTACCTTCCGTTCCGTCCGTACCTTCCGTTCCGTCCGTACCTTCCGTTCCGTCCGTCCTTTCCGTCCGTTCCTTCTTTTCCGTCCGTCCCGTCCGTCCCGTCCGTTCCTTCCGTTCCGTCCGTTCTTTCCGTCTGTTCTGTCCCTTCCGTCCGTTCCTTCCGTTCCTTCCGTTCCGTCCGTCCTTTCCGTCCGTTCCTTCTGTTCCGTCCGTCCTTTCCGTCCGTTACTTCCGTTCCGTCCGTACCGTCTGTTGCTTCCGGTACGTCCTTTTCGTCCGTTCCTTCTTTTCCGTCCGTTCCATCCGTTCCGTTCCGTCCGTCCTTTCCGTCCTTTCCTTATTTTCCGTCCGTTCCGTCCGTTCCGTCCGTCCCGTCTGTTCCGTCCCTTCCGTCCGGTCCTTCCGTCCCGTCCGGTCCGTCCGTTCCGTCCGTACCGTCCTTTCCGTCCGTTACTTCCGTTCCGTCCGTTACTTCCGTTCCGTCCGTTACTTCCGTTCCGTCCGTACCGTCCTTTCCGTCCGTACCGTCTGTTGCTTCCGGTACGTCCGTTCCGGTCGTTCCTTCTTTTCCGTCCGTTCCATCCGTTCCGTCCGTTCCTTCTTTTCCGTCCGTTCCGACCGTCCTTTCCGTCTGTTCCGTCCGTTCCTTCCTTTCCGCCCGTTCCTTCTTTTCCGACCGTTCCGTCCGTTCCTTCTTTTCCATGCGTTCCATCCGTTCCATTCGTTTCATTCATTTCATTCGTTCCATTCATTTCATCTATTTCATTCATTTCATTCAAGTCAATTTTAAAAAAGACTCTTTAATTCACAAGGAAAGTTGTGCATTTACACACTATGAAAGATACGAACGGAGAACAGCACTGGTAATGAACGTTTAATCGTCTGTCTCGATTGGTTTTATAGACTGCAGAATGAATAGAGCGTTTGTTATAAAATTGTGAATTTAGCATTATGTGAAGATAGACGGAGGCGGCCGGCTCGCAGGAAGTCGGACGGATGACAATGGGGTTGTTGTCCATGAGATGGTAACTCCTCCCGCCGTAGAATGGAGCAAGGGGATGAGCCAGGGTCACGGTTCATCACGTGCTGCATTTGGAGTCAGGGGTCACCCAGAACTGTAAAGGAGAGCTCACGGCTTGGTTTAATATTTGCGCTGAAGTGTGCTTTCGTCGTAATTTTACCGCATAGAGTGTTATAGACACAAACATCATAATTACAATGAAGAGATACAAGGGGCCGATTACGAAATGTACATACTCATGATTGGAGCCTACGCTGGTAGTAGATAGGAGTGGCCAATGTTCGTCAAATTTCGGAATTGCAGAGTAATCTTTAAGATTTAATCAAGGGGGAAGTAGTTGAGTTCTCGAATTTCGCCAAGAGATACAAGGGGGATTTTCAGAGTGCCTTGTACTCGTTTCGCGGTTTGAATCAGCCGATTTTGGATCAGTATTTCATCGTTAGAAGGCTTTATGACCCAGGTGCCCTTGATACGTGTTAAGAGGGGTTCTAGGTATGCGATCCTCAATTATGATTTCCTTAGAGGTTGTCACGATTATGTGTCCGGTTTCGGGTATCCGAGAACAATACGGATCGGTGATTAGAATTTTAGTGAATTGACAGTCGGTCAATGAATTAGAGCGAAGTATGTTCTGCAAACAATTGGATATTCCTTCACTAAATAGTTGTTCCCGTTTACGATAGTAATGATTGTCGTTAGTGGTATAACATAAGGGGTTAGCAAGGTATTTTATATTGTAATGCTTATCAACTAAAACGTATCTATCCTTAGGTACAATGGTTACATATTCTGTGCCCTTTAAATGGGTACAGGTTGTAGTCGATATAGTTGGAGATTAGTATTTTCATTGGTCTTTTAATATTTTTCAAATGGATTTAGGAACGCGTATTATGGTGTCGGGGTTCTATTTCTGCAGTTTTCCTGTCAAGATTTATGTCTCGGATGATTTCTTTATTGAATTTCCGTTTCGTTTTGTCCTGTATTTGTTTTGTTTCGACATATGCTTCAAAGGGAATGGTTGGGAGTTCAGTTTCTCTTTTTTCATTGGCCTTACCGATAGTTTTCTCTTTCAATTTTTCTTGTTTGTCGTGTAGAATGGCGTAAAGTTTGGTTACATTGTTCTTGTGGTCTGATATGTAAATATTAGTGTAATAGGAGGTAGAAGGATAAGAAGAAGAAGCCACGACGAGTGCGGAGCATAGACTAATTTAATCAAAGAAAACAGTTCTCCGAATCAGACATTGAGGCACAAGTTCTGACCTGTACATTGTTCAGAAACTTGTGTTCAATGTACGACAAATATCCCAATAGTTCCCCCCCAAAATAATAATACATATTTATGTAAATGGAAGGTACATTATCTAATTTTACAAAATTCACATTCAATTCAATTCATACAAAATTCAGGATGTAAATACATGAAACCATATTTATCTATATCCGTGCACGGTAACATTTTAAGTTGGTTTTACAATATTGGACCAAAATTGCATCAGATGCCACCTCATTTTTTACTATTTGGAATGACTGTTCACACTCGGATGTCCACTCAAATGGAGTGTTCTTTTTAAGGAGAGAATATAAAGGCGCTAACGTCATGGATAAATTTTTCAAAAATCTGCCATGGTACGATACCGTACCTATGAAAGCTTTTAATTCCGTTACCGATGTCGGTCTAGGAGCTTCTAAAATCGCTTTGCATTTTCCAGGGTCTTTTCGGAGGCCCTCGCTATCAATAATATGTCCTAAAAATTTTATTTCTTTCCGAAAAAATGTGCATTTTGACCTATTTAATTTAAATCCAGCTTCACGCAATCGGTGGAGAACAACTTCCAAATTCCGGTAGTGTTCCTCGAAAGACATCCCCGTTACGACAAAGTCATCTAAAAGACAAGCGACACCGTTAGAACCGTGTAAGGTTTTGTCGATGACGGATTGGAATATTTTACAAGCTGGTTTTACACCAAAAGCTAATCTGTTCAGCTTAAATATTCCTTTCGGAGTGCTCCACGCAAGCAAATTTGCAGTTTTATCGTCACAGGCCAGTTGAGAATAAGCAGATGTGAAATCTAATTTTGAAAATTGTTGACCACCTTGTAATTTTGTAAAAATATCTTCCACCGTAGGCATAGGATGTTCCAAGTCTTTCAAATGAGGATTTATGGTTACTTTATAATCAGCGCAAACTCGTATAGAGTTATCTGGCATTAGAACCGGCACCAACGGTGTACCCCAATCTGATGTATCTATTCTGCTGATTACCCCTTCTTTTTCTAGTCTTTCAAGTTCCGATGCCACTCCCTTCTGGAAAGCATAGGGAATAGCACGGGGTTTGAAAAACTTGGGCTTTGCATTAGGCTCCAAATCTAAACTGATTTCGGCGTGTTTATATAGTCCTAATTTGCCGTCAAATAAATCTTGATAATCGGAAAAGATCTTATCTGAAACTCCTTGCATCGAATTTGGAGGTCGATTGTGCTGTGTAAATAAACAACTTTTACCAAGGTCAACTTCCAACAGGTGTATAAGATCCCTACCTAATAAAGGTCGATGACCACCAAGGACAACTAAAAATAGACAGTTTCGCTCAATTGAGACGTTTCGAACATTCAATTTTACTTGTCCGTTCGGGATAATAATAGAACCGTCATACGTTCGTAATTTAACTTCCGTTGGTTGTAGCGGTACATTTTTAAAATTTTGTAAGTAGAAATTATATGGTAAACTGGATAGGCTACTTCCCGTATCTAATTCGCATTTAACCTTAATTGTTTCAATGAAAATGTCAAGAAAAAATTGATCATTGTCTACATTAGTTTTTAAATTATGAAAACTTAAACTTTCAATTTGATTGATTCCCTCAGAATCGGAATCGGAAAAGTAATCGGCATCAGTAAGATATTTTGAATCTTTAACTCTACATGCCGGAGCTATATGTCCTTTTTGAGAGCATTTTTTACAGATAAAATTTTTGTACTTGCAACTTCAGAAGTCGTGAGAACCTTTGTTGCACGCATAACACTTCGGGGAAGTTGTAGACGATTTCCCAGAATTCCAATTCCTGGGATTTTTGGGCTGTTTTTCAGAGATCTTCTTCCTCTTGATTTGAATTTTGTGAAGGTCGGCGGCTTCCGGGTACTTCCGATCATTTATAGCAGCTTCTTTAGAAATAGCCGTATTGTATAATGACGCCAAATTGGCGTCGGCCTTCTCTTCGCACAGTCTATCGAGCACTGCGCCTCGTTTCAAACCAGTCACAAAACGCAATTTTAGATGCGCGTTTAGTTCCGTACCGAATTCGCACTCCATAGCCAATTTTTTTACACGAACATGCCAGTCAGCAATTTTTTCGGACTCCATCTGTTTCATCTCGTCGAAATTAATTCTGCTTCGCCATACAGATGTAGCGGGAATGTATTGTTGACGGAGAATTTCTGTAAGTTGGTGAAACGACTTTTCCTTCGGTTTTTCAGGGTGCGTCAATTCCCTCAAAACGTCGTACACTCTGGCGCTAATTGAAGTGAGTAATAGCGGTAAAAAACGGGTAGGAAGTACTTCGTTGGCTTCCACGTACTGCTCAAAGCGTTCTAAGTACGTGTTTAATTTGTCACCCACATCAAAATGTGGTAGTTCGCCGAGGTTTTGGCGAAATACAATAACTTGTTGGGATGTTGAGGTTTCCTTTCCCTTACTTTTTCCAGCTGCTTCAGGGACAGACATCGTGACTTAGAAACCAATCCACGAAGAAAAGAAACCGTCCGTACTCGTCACGTGTGTAGCAAAAAAAAAATTTGCTTATAGAAAGTAAATCGCGCCGAAAAAAAACGCACTCACGTGTTCTCACAACGTTGAGTGGTGGAGGAAAAATGTTAAAAATCAGTGCGCGACGAATAGACGCGCTCGCGTATAAGAGGAAAACGTCGAGCGGTTGGAGAAAGTCAATTATTTGCGAGGAATGACTGATTTGGCAAGCCAAAAAAAAAAATCACTCGCGGAATAGGAACTGTGACCGTTCGAACGTTGAAAAAACGTTGAGTTCGTGCCGTACCGCGATTCCACTCGCGAAAAAAAGAATCACTCGCGTTCAAAAGTTCGAATGAATCAATAAAAAAAATCGAAGGCAGAAAACCAATTCGATGAACATGGATAAAAATTCAACAAAAAAAGTTTTTCCTCGTCGCCGATTGTAATAGGAGGTAGAAGGATAAGAAGAAGAAGCCACGACGAGTGCGGAGCATAGACTAATTTAATCAAAGAAAACAGTTCTCCTAATCAGACATTGAGGCACAAGTTCTGACCTGTACATTGTTCAGAAACTTGTGTTCAATGTACGACAAATATCCCAATTAGTTAGAGCTGTTTTGACATCTGGAGGGATAGGTAGGAGTTTTCGAACCAAATGTTCCGTTTATAATTTCGTACAGGGTGAAACCAGTGCTGGTATGGATGCTATTATTATAAGAGATAATGCCGTATTTGAATCTCTCTCGAATTGAAGTTGATTTGAATTCTGTTCCTTCCGTTCCTTCCGTTCCGTCCGTTCCGTCCGTTCCTTCTTTTCCGTCCGTTCCTTCTTTTCCGTCCGTTCCGTCCGTTCCTTCTTTTCCGTCCGTTCCTTCCGTTCCTTCTGTTCCGTCCGTTCCGTCCGTTCCTTCCGTTCCGTCCGTTCCGTCCGTCCCGTCCGTTCCGTCCGTTCCGTCAGTTCCTTCCGTTCCGTCCATTCCGTCCGTCCCGTCCGTTCCTTCCGTTCCGTCCGTCCTTTCCGTCCGTTCTGTCCGTTCCTTCCGTTCCTTCCGTCCCGTCCGTTCCTTCCGTTCCGTCCGTCCTTTCCGTCCGTTCCTTCCGTTCCGTCCGTCCTTTCCGTCCGTTCCTTCCGTTCCGTCCGTTACGTCCGTTCCTTCCGTTCCGTCCGTTCCTTCTGTTCCGTCCGTTCCTTCCGTTCCGTCCGTTCCTTCTATTCCGTCCGTTCCTTCCGTTCCATCCGTTCCATTTGTTTCATTCTTTCATTCGTTTCATTCATTTCATTCATTTCATTTCATAATATCATTATAAAAATTAAAGTCGCAATCAAACGTTGGATTCAAATTATGAAACTTAATGAAAGAATGGATTAAGGTCTAAAAGTGAATGACGTCGACAGATAGTCTTCCTAACCAACAACTTAATTAAATTTGAAATGCGACAGTTCTCTAAAATTAAATTCGAATTCAAACGTTAGCAAAAAACTATGGCATAGTAAACGTAATGTCATAGTTTTTTCATTCGGAGTTCATATAAAATTTGCTTTTTAGCATAATTTTCTGTTAATTTAAAGTGAAAAAAAAAAAATTGGTTGGTCACTTGGAAGGTAGGAAGTTTAACGTTCTAGTCGACGGTACCCTCAGATTTGGGTTGGCCGTGAAATTGAGAAAGTTATGGCGGTTTTAGTAAAATATGAAAACACGGGAAAAATTTGAAATGTCAAAAACTAGGGAAAATTGGGCGTTGGGAAAAACATTATAGGACACTTCTTGTTGCAAATTAGTTGCAGAATACGCATTTGAAAACCGTGTATATATTATATAGATTTTAAAAAATTAATTAAAAAATGCCTCAGATTCATTTCAACGAAATATGAAAAGCTCGCAAGTTCTACAATGTAAGTTTTCTGTACAGATCAAATTTTGCGGGCTTAACGAATACATCTTTCTGCAGCGAAGTGAACCCGATAATCGAACGTTTTGAAAAAACGCTGCAAATGATTGTACAGTGGTTTATTAATATTTCGCTTCAATATTGATTTAAGAAGACCATCCATTTGTCATTTTAAATATTCCGAAAATTTGTGAACGTTCCCACCGAAAAACAGATGGTAACTATAGGGGAAAACTCCGTAGCAACTATTGTAATTTTAATAATTTTTATTTTTCTTAATTTCCTAATTAAAAACTAAACCTGTTGCCTAACGATACAGCTGGAGAGAGTGTTTAACGACCATTCCAATGAGTATAGAACGATTTTTATAGCTCCAAGAACTCTCGAGTTATACCCTCGTGTCAAATTTCTGAAAATCTCCCAAATTTGGCACAAAAGCTGCGATAACTCGAGAACCAATAAAGCTATCGACCCGGCGATGGTCTCATTCGATTCAGCGTCCAAAAATCTATATAATTTGATACCACGTACACATTTCTCTGAAAACCCTTGGAAAATATGAATGTTCTCCCCCTCAAAACCCCCCAAAAATACCCTTAAAATTGAGCTAGCAAGTTGGTTCAAGAATTGGGCCGTCGTAGGACCGAGATTGATTTTTGGTGAAAATTTCAAATTTTTAGCTCTTACAGTTTGGCCGGAAAACTGCTAACGGCGTACGGCGTACGGCGTACGGCGGACGGCGTACGGCGGACGGCGTACGGCGGACGGACAGAAATTTTTTTATTGGATATTCGGATTCTACATGCCTTGAAACGTAAAACATCAAATTTTGAGGGGGGTTAGAAATTTTTTTTTCTTGGGCGATTACAATGGTTTATTATTGAATAATAAACCAAAAATTGCTACGAATATGAACTCACGCAAGGAAAAACTTCGGATCCGCTTCAACGCGTTGGTTTAATTAAAACGCTGCAAATGATTGTACAGTAGTTTATTATTCCTTCACTTCAATAATAATTTCAGAATCCTATCCATTTATGATAGTAATTATTCAGAATATGTGTAAACGTTTCAACCGAAAAACAGATCGGTAATTATCGGAGAAAAATCCGTAGCAACTATTGTAATTTTAATTAATTTTATTTTTCTCAATTTCCTAATTAAATTTTTTGCCTAACAGTACAGCTGGAGAGAGTGTTTGTCGACCATTCCAATGAGTATAGAACGATTTTTATAGCTCCAAGAACTCTCGAGTTATACCCTCATGTCAAATTTCTGAAAATCTCCCAAATTCGATACAAAAGCTGTGATAACTCGGGAACCAATGGAGCTATCGACCCCGCGATGGTCTCGTTCGATTCAGCGTCCAAAAATCTATACAATTTGATACTACGTACACATTTTTCTGAAAAACCGTGGAAAATATGAATTTTCTCCCCCTCAAAACTCCCCAAAAATACCCTTAAAATTGAGCTAGCAAGTTGGTTCAAGAATTGGGCCTTCGTAGAACCGAGATTGATTTTTGGTGAAAATTTCAAATTTTTAGCTCTTACAGTATGGCCGGAAAACTGCTAACGGCGGTCGGCGTACGGCGGACGGCGTACGGCGGACGGACAGAATTTTTTTTATTGGATATTCGGATTCTACATGCCTTGAAACGTAAAACATCAAATTTTGAGGGGGGTTAGAAAATTTTTTTTCTTGGGCGATTACAATGGTTTATTATAATAAACCAAAACAAAGATGTGAGAAAAAGAATGATTTATTTACACCATAAGGTTGAATCGCCTTCTGACGTAACACTAAATTTTTCATCGCCATTTTTTCAAAACTTAGATTTACGAGTTACGTCACTAATGATCTTTCAGGAGTATCCACATACGTAATTATTGTTATCACTAGTCGATTTATGTCCTGGATTACTGAACAGAAAAGCTATTTTATGGTTCTACGGTATGTAGTTTCTTTATGGGATGTGGATACCTGAAGTAACGCGAATGGGCAACGTTCAAGGCAAAACAATGTACACTCGCCAGAGGTTTCCCCTCAACCTAAAATTAGAGATTAATTTTGGTTTTTGAACGATTGTTTCCAACTAGCTGACGGAAGTACAAAGATTTTCAACAATATTTCTGTAATTTGGTTACTTATGTAGAATAGCATTTCAGGAAGATCTCTCTGTTTACCGTAACAATATGGTCGGTATCTAGTTGTTGATATTATACAAAATTTAAACGAAAAGCCTTTTTGAATCGTTCTGAGGCCCAATTGATCTAATCAGGTGATCCTACTTCAACTCGTTAACCAACGTTGAATCGTTATACATCATTCTTCTCCGTCGCGTGTAATTTGCCCCGAAATAATGGATACTAGGAGATTTCACTCATTCCACAATAATATTTTAACAAAATTGTCCTACAAGCAAATTCGTAGAAAGTGAGGATTCATTGGAATGATCGGGAGGTTTAGGTTGAATAGATGAAGGCCGTTAATGTAATAAACGAGGGCTCGCCTACTGCCTGGGGGAGGTTCAAGAAAACATACAAAAGGAGTAAAGCGAAAGGAGTTTCGGTTGTGAAATTGCCAGGGAGGAGCCGAAAATGCCCTTCGTTCCACCTTCTTCTTTCATAATATTCTCCCTGCCTGTAGAAGGAGAATCGGCTTAGAAAGAGAAGAATGGAAGTTTTCCTCTGGGAGTAAGATCCATGGAAGGGATGGCGGGTTGTCTTGACTACGAATAAAACACCTCGACCATACATCTTCCTAATCGTCTCTTCTCCCATCCCTACACCCTTTCCAGCACAAGTTTCATCCTTTATCCAACAACGTTAGCAACCCTTGTAGAGGCAGCAGGCTCTCTCTCGAAAATTTCTGTTCTTCCAGAAACCCATCCCCCGAGGTACCCGGAGATTTATTTTCAAACGCAGCAGAAGGACTGTGTATGGTGGGAACGAAGTAGTGGAAAAAAATGGAGAAAGTGCTGTTGTTACGCTAAATTTCGCTAAAATATTCGAGCACCAAACGGCGTTTTCGTGGAAAATATCCAAATTATTCTTGTTTGTTAGCACCGAGAATTTTTATGGTTTCTTCCAATGCGATGGAGGAGGAAGATTTTCAGTCTCAACGTTAGGACATCTTTCACCAAAAAAATCATAAACTCAGGTATTTCGGAACTTACTTCAATGTAAACAATGAATTGATTTCTCATTGCGAAAATTTGAGCATCACAATACTGAAATAGTCCCAAGGATTGGAGTTTTTATTGACTTCGGTGTCAACGTTGAACTTTCGTTGATGATCGTTTGAACGCTTACTTGGAAGGTGGCGAGAGAACTAAAAACGCTGCAAATGATTGTACAGTGGTTTATTATTATTTCGCTTCAATATTGATTTAAGAAGACTATCCATTTGTCATTTTGAATATTCCGAACATTTGTGAATATTCCCACCGAAAAACAGATGGTAACTATAGGGGAAAACTCCGTAGCAACTATTGTAATTTTAATCATTTTTATTTTTCTTAATTTCCTAATTAAAAGCTAAACTTATTGCCTAACGATACAGCTGGAGAGAGTGTTTGACGACCATTCCAATGAGTATAGAACGATTTTTATAGCTCCAAGAACTCTCGAGTTATACCCTCATGTCAAATTTCTGAAAATCTCCCAAATTCGGCACAAAAGCTGCGATAACTCGAGAACCAATAAAGCTATCGACCCGGCGATGGTCTCATTCGATTCAGCGTCCAAAAATCTATATAACTTGATACCACGTACACATTTTTCTGAAAAACCTTGGAAAATATGAATTTTCTCCCCCTCAAAACCCCCCAAAAATACCCTTAAAATTGAGCTAGCAAGTTGGTTCAAGAATTGGGCCGTCGTAGGACCGAGATCGATTTTTGGTGAAAATTTCGAATTTTTAGCTCGTACGCCGTACGGCGTACGGCGTACGGCGGACGGACAGAATTTTTTTTATTGGATATTCGGATTCTACATGCCTTGAAACGTAAAACACAAAATTTTGAGGGGGGGTTAGAAATTTTTTTTTCTTTGGCGATTACAATGGTTTATTATTGAATAATAAACCAAAAGGAGATGACGTGATGCCTGTGGGAGCCAGAACACTTCTACTATGTAGTACATTACAACATGGGGTGAACCCTCACTACGTTTGCAACCGGCCGAAATCAAGCGATCAACGTTAAACGCTCGTCGAGCTAAGTTCAGCATTGAAAGCCCACGATGGGAGCAGACCATAATCTCCATTCATTGATTGGAAGGTGATTTGAACATGTATTAACGGAATGTTTAAATTGGTGGCGAATAGTGATTGGACAGTCGGAAGATAAGAAAGGATAAGAAACCCATTTCAAAATAGGACCAAACCAGTAAAAATATCAAGATTGTGTTACCGAGAGTTTACTAATCTACTATCTGAGAGAACTTAATACTTATTTTTGTAGTTAGAGTAAATGTAGACACTTAGGCACACATACACAGCATTGAGACCAAGAATCAAAACAATTTTAGCCTCATAGTGCTTGGCGACTTGATAATATAATTATTGTTCGCTACGTGCGTGATAATCACACTACTAATATGTACTATTCCGATTAAATTTTTTTAAAGTCTCCTTTTTACGAAGATCAATGAAATAAAATAATTATCTTCCCAATAATTAATTTTCCTGCATGAATCATAATCATCTGGAACACGAACTTCATATTTCTAGGTAAATATAGTTTTAGCGATATCTAGACTCAATTGTAAGCTCCAATACCCGACTACCAGTCTTTTACGGATTCCTGAAGGCTTGCCAGGAATTATTCGCAAATCTTTTCCTTTCCCGTGACCAAGAATACACTTCTTCCTTATATACATATTTATGCGCTTTGCTCATAAATTTTCCTCTTTGGGGTTATAAATATTTTTCCGTAAGAAGACAAGCGCGTCTTGATCTATTTTATTTTAATACGACCGCTTTTTGGCAGACAAAATGGGTAGAGATGTTTTTTTTATTCTTGTCTGCCAGAAAAATCGCAGTTTCCGAGCATAGCGATTTATAGCGTGAACAGGTAATCCTTCGGTGAAGAATATACGTGTGCAAACGTGTGGACTAACTATGGATCTTATTTCAGAACGAGTGATTGTGACAACTGTAAATATATTGTGTGCGTTTCAAGAAAAGATTTCGGAAGTTTGCAGTCGCAGTATTTTGACCACATGTCCGATTACTACTTCTGAACCACTCTACTTAACAGTTGTTAATACTCGAGATTCAGCACTCAACTTCTGTTAGAGCCCAGTCAATGAACAAAAAATCTTTCAACGTATCAGAAGAGTGATTGACAGATCAAAACGTCCCCAAATGCGGCTACATTCAAACCGGCTTGATCTTCAGATCAATAGGGTTATAGAGTACATCCGGTCGTCTTTGTGTTAACAAATGTTCCTGATACCTCTCACTTAGACCACTGCATATTCAAATGTCTTGTTAGGTGACTTCTGAACGGCTGTTCTCAACAGAATGATATAAATAGAGTGGAAACGTAAGAATGAGTTTTTCTGTATCGAATACAACACCACAATTTGGAATTCGGTATATTTCTACTGTGGCTTAATCTGTCTGACTTTACCTCCTTGTATCTTCACATATTTTCTGCACCCTTCCCTATGTTTTGATACACAAACGTCCAAAAAATCATGTCTACGTGAGGTGACACGTTTGCGTGGGAAAGTCGTAATAGCGCAGAAATAAAAATTATGTTTGAAAAACTTGATATTTTCGCCGAATAACGAACTGTATCAAATACGATGTCATGAAATACCCGTTTGAGAAGATAGTTCGCAATCATTATGCACTGTACTGTTCGATGCTATCACAAGTATTCAAAAGCTATTCCCTTTTCTTTGAGCGGGTGAATTCATTCAAAACTATGGCTTTCCACACATGCCAGAAGATAAAAGCGTTCCGCTCCACGTTATTCGAGGAACTGAAGTTACGAATATTATACTGGTAAAAGAAAAATGGCTACACTCACGAAAAACGCCTCATCCTCTAGCCATTATGAACAATTTCTGGTACACGACAATCTTAACGACAATGGCTAAACTACCTCCAGGGTTATCAACGTAATAGCGTCATAATTATTCTAATGACCCTGATGAATATTCAGCAATCCAACCCTGGTGGGAATCGTATTCGTAAGGGGGGAACTAAAGGAATCTTCCTTACAAGACTAGAGCCTTTCTCCCTTGTATAGTTAAGGTATTGTACCGTCTCCTTGGGGGAACCGCGGGAAGTAAATACATTATTCAATGCATTGTCTTCGGGTTAGGAGATGTTCCCTCTATCCAGACAAGAAGCGCTTCTCCTGTTCAATCCCGTCACCTTTCTCCTCCCAAATTGCTTTTCTCCGTCCATTAATCAGAGAACTCGGGTTTCCCGACATTACCGTCTTCCTGGTAGCGAAGATGACGGCATTAATCTCGGAAACTCCCCAACAACCGAGATTTTTTTATTTGCGTCCGAATGAACTATAAGAGCTACCCTCTTGAGTTCGCACTCATTTCACGATTTAAAGAACTTGGAATTTTCAAGTGGTCCCGTGATTCTAAAAATAATTTATAATAGCAACTGCAAGGACTGCATTATTTTTTTATGTGAACAAAACGTTAGCTTGACTTTAGCGTTTTTTTTTTCTCTGGCAAACAATAGTAACGTTGGTGTTAGGTTTGGTGGGAAAAAATCGAGGCGACTTAATATTCTCCAATTCTTTATTCACATTTTGCCAAGATCGTTCGCCCTTTCGTGCATCTTCAGGGAGTACCTATACAATCTATATCTGTAAGCTATATACAGTCCCAACCTCCTACTAAAGGACTTAATACGACACCGATAGCACGAAGTGTAACGTTGTTTAATAATATTATGTATGAATATATTACGGTGGATGAAAACTGAACCTATCATGCAGGTACCTATGATAAACGTCAATCCGATACACTTGGTCTATTTGAACTTGGAGTGGATAAAAATGCTATGAACAAACAAAATAATATTGCCGAGTTTCGAAAATAGGGGCTAAAAAAAATTATAATAAAATAAAATTTAAAAACTGCGTATCGTTGCAAATTAATTTTTTTTTAACCTCTATTTCAAATGTGCTCGATTGATACCATGGAACAAGTGCTTAGAATATATATTATTATTTTTTTGTGCTACCGTTTTTCAAATTTTTTTATAATTCTTTTTTTATGCGCCTATTTTTGAAACTTGGTGAAAGAAAAATTACTTGTACATTCCAATATACTAATTAATAACCGATGTCATTTTGTGCCCGACATAATTTTACCCCGGGCACAATGAATTGTTAGTCAGTCGTTAATGATTCTTTTCGACTTAATATTTCCCTCGTTTCCCATTCACTTTTTTTGGAAGGCAAATAAAAATGAGGAGGAAAGAAAAATAAGAGCAAAAGGCTATCAGCAACGACCTCTAACGATCCTTTCAGCGCCTTCTCGTTTTCTATAAGGGTGAAAACGCTCAGGTTTTTTTTTTATGGAGAGAATAATGAAGGTTTTCTTGAGGATTGATAATGAGTAAGGTATGAATAAATGCGAGTAGGGATTTCATTGACCTCATCCCAACGTTATTTCTAAAATTGGTGCTTTACGGCAGTATAACGAACATTTTGGTTTTTGAAAAGGAAAATATTCAGACTGGTGACAATAATTTTTATTGAGTGACTATTAACAGGGGTTAAATGGAAGGGGAAATGTGGTTATTCTTGATCAGCTAGCGGAAATGAACGATTGTTATCAGATAACGTGCTAACAGATAACTACTCGATTATTATTATTTATTTCGAAATATTTTTAAAATTCCATGGAACGAGTGAATAAAAATTCCACGTATATAAAAAACAGCTAACATTGTGTACTTGAGTTACAGCGATAAGATACCGTTAAAAAGTTGTTACCACCGTAGAAAAAAGAAGAAGAACTAAATTTTTTTTGTGGATTCTGTGTTCCACACAGATTTTTTGCACTGATGGTTCTGGCAAGAGAGAATTGCGAGGAAATAATCTACAAATGACCAAAAACGATAGGGTTGGGTCGTGGTAAACCAAAACGTCTAAGACAATTTTTGGGACAATGGATGAGGCAAAAGGACAGCATTTCGATCAGATAAAGTTCTCCCGGTAGCAACAAGAATATACTCAAATCATGATTCTGCTTAAAAGAAGATAACGTTTATGCTTCGGAAGAAGCCATCTGAATGGAGACATTACGACGTTGGGATACCATTGAGTGCTTTCAGAGCCAATTTTAAAACGGTTCGCTTTGTCTGGTTCAAGAACGACCATCCAACAAAAGAACGTTACTTCAACTTCTCTTTCCTACCTCGCTAGGCGTTTTTGACACCTATTTTGCTCAAACTTTTCTCAATCAATAAAATCCTCACCTCCCTCTTTCACTGGCAGTGTTCCTTTTACTGGCAAAGGCCTCGCAGATGACCTATTGTTCTTCAGCCATTGTATTTACCGGTTGGAGTGTTAATGAAATTTCTGACAGTTTCGACATGGTACGGCGAACCACCGAAACAAGTTCCGATAAGCGATACTCCTCGTGGCTGTGGAACGCCCGGAAAACTTTTAGATTTTGCTGGGATTCATTGGGAAAAGTGGTGTAGTTGAGAGACATGGGGACATCGGACGGTATGTAAAAGACCTTTGCACAGTCCGATTGATTCGCGTCGTTTGACGAAGACTGCTTTGTCATCACGGCTATTATGTGGAAGGTCCCCAAAAAACGAAACCATTGAAAACTGGCATAGATTGTCACGTCCATGGCTAGAGTCACCAACACTACAGTTTGGCGATCGCAAAAGCTCCTCACTTCATCTGATGGAGTTCTAGAGTATTCGTTCCACAGTTTATCTCGCAACTAACTTTTCAATTAGCGCACTGCAAGTTTAAAATAGTTTCCATTTCAGGAAGGAATACAATAGGTTTACTTGCCGCAGAGGTCATTGACTTCGGCCTAACGAACCACTACTTCTGTACTGTTTTGCGTAGTTATGGGTTCATCATAATTCACCACCCAACATCATTGCACAGTCAGTTTCCAACTGGCCGCTGATTTCACTCGTATTTACGGTATTCAGCTTCTTCAAACAAAAAGTATACCAGCAAAAATTTATCAGCCACCTGTCTGGTTCTAAATAATTTATTTTCACGAGTTTAAAATGAGTATGGCTAATTTTCGCCATATTTTATTTTCAGGTTTCGAACCACAGTCTAGAACTGAGAAAAGTTCAAGCCTCAATCACCTGCCATCGTCGCCTACCGGTAAGACAATTTATTTTTTCCACTTCAAATTTCAGTGTTGTGGTTGAAAAAATGCCCTGTAAACTGGTTATATTTTCTTGCATTCATTTAAAAATTGTGGAAACAACAACCAGCAAAAATAATGTGCCTAAACATCTTATAAAAATCTACTCTTTATTGAGCTTTGAGACTGAAAACAGTACGGAATATTGAATAAAAAGTTCTTTTGTCAACTCCCTGTAATCCGTTAACATCTTTTCAAGTCATGCTTTACCGTGGGGCAACAGAACAAGTCTGCTTATTTGCTGTTTTAATTCAACGAAAACAAATTTTATGATATATTGAATCATAACTATTTTTGTTTGTAATCTCATTCGCAGTAAGTGACGGAAGTTTAGTAGGTTATACCCTCTATTTCTGGATGATGTGTCCACGGTATGATAAATACCTAGTGTACCGAAACTGAAAGATTTCAATACTACCGCGAGGATAGGGGAATGTGCTTGAATGACGCCATTCCGAAAGCCTCATCCGCGTTGTCATGGCGATTCTGCTCACGGAGACAATGCTGGTAGCATGGGTTTGGAGATGGGAGATCAACCGGATCGCGTGATCGTTGGGGAGATGCTTTGTACCCGTGCACACCTCGTTATCTCAGCCTCTAAGTTCTATCCTTTCCCGATGTAGACTCGTCGTCAAGATCATCTTTGCCGTCAGCTTTTTCGGCTATTGTAGTTGTTCCACCTAAAATATATAGACGAATCCTCTCTTTGCTGCGAACTTTCATCTAAAGATTCTGTACCAAATTGTTGATCTCTATTTCGATTGTCGCTTTGAAACAGAAAATTATTTCTTGGGTAATAACAATGACTCACTATCGAATCATGAAGAAATAAAATTAAACTGTGGTTCATTAATCCTTAGTCATGCACTTGTGTTAGCAACGATTCCGAGCATATTATGTGAATGCTTCCACAGATCAACAGAATTGGTAATTTGGTAATTATAAGGGGAAACTTGATAGAACTGTCGTAATTTAAATAATTTTGTTTAATGAGTCAATTTGTACTTTCAATGACAAAAGTTGGTGAAATAGGCAATTTTTGTTTTGAAAGTTATGATCGATTTTCAAGTGGTGTTGAATAGTTATCAATGCATCCTATATGATGACCAAGGGTCATAAATGGGATTATTCCTGACGTTCATCCTCATTGGAGTAGGTATAGTTAACCATTATAGTTTAGAACTACTGCTCAACTTACATAATATATGAATTTTGTCGTGGTCGGTTAGTAGTAAGTGACATAAAATCAATGAAGAAACCGTGGGCAAATTCTATGAAAAGAGATTTATTAATTCTGTTCTCTGATGTCCAAGTTTCTACAACACTAAATAAAACCTTTTTTTAAAGTTAGAAAACACTGTAAACGACAATCGAAAAAACCGACGTGTCCCAACTTTACAGAAACTAAATCACTAACTGCACATTTTAAGGACTTGCTGTTATAATGACAATTAAGTAAGGCTTTATTGACATAAGAAAATAGTAATTTCTACCATTTTTCAAATATTTGAACGACTTCTAGAATGGTCACTTTTTCGTGTTTGCTTTCGGTTTTTTCGTCAAATTGTTTTGAAAAAGTTTCATTTTTTCAACGTTTGTTTTCACATCCATGTTCACGTAGTAAATGAAAGTTTCGTGATTTTCTGGAAAAGTCGAATTCTGAACGGGGTTAAATTTGAAATAACTTTTCATAGTACCAT
The DNA here is from genome assembly GCA_037159825.1 of Tupiocoris notatus. Lineage (NCBI taxonomy): Eukaryota > Metazoa > Arthropoda > Insecta > Hemiptera > Miridae > Tupiocoris > Tupiocoris notatus. The sequence goes on along the minus strand of JASJUZ010000125.1, from coordinate 679,177 downwards.
ACTCAGAAACACTTTCTATGTAGAAGAGCCTGTCAGTCCGTCTGTCTGTGTTTCTGTGGTCAAAAAGTGACATAAATTGTCACATCTCCATGAAAAACGAATGAAACTCAATGAAGTTTTCAGATAATGTTTTCCTAATTTTCGATCAAAGCCTATTTTGATTACATTTTCAGGGAGTAAGAAGGTCATACCATGGATAGCCCCCATAAATTTTACCATCATTGCGAATTGAAATTCGAATAGACTTTAAAATGACATGCTATGATTTTTATAGAAGAAAAAAATAGCTATAGAAATACGGCTCTCTGGATGGTGGCAATCTGATCAACGGCTTACAAAAAAGTATCAGTTATCTCTTGAACTCGATAGCTGTTTGATGGTTAATTTATTTAATGTTGCATTTTAATTGCTCTCTAGTTTTCTTAAAATTCTGTTCTAACCATCGACATTCTTCTCGTGAGTTTCAGGGACTGGAGGGATAAGCAAAGGAAGTTACCATCACTTATCGACAACGTTAACTGAATCCCTCAGAGCTACGAAACCAGGTGCGTGTAAATAATATTGACTAAGCTCTTGAAGCTCTTCTCCCAAATATTATTTTATCTCGTTGTCCAGTATTCTCACACTTAGCGGCCTCTTCAAGACCATGGAGAACCGTACGTAGCTGTTGATAGGTCACTCGTGATCGCGAGAATTGAATTTAATAGAAAAAACGCTGCAAATTTTTGTACAGTAGTTTATTATTCCTTCGTTTAAATAATGATTTCGGAAGATTATCCATTTGTGATAGTAATTATTTCGTACATTTGTGGACGTTCCCACCGAAAAACAGATGGTAACTCCAGGGGAAAACTCCGTAGCAACTATTGTAATTTTAATCATTTTTATTTTTCTTAATTTCCAAATTAAAATCTGAATTTTTCGCCTTACGGCACAGTTGAAAAGAGTGTTCAACGAGCATTCCAACGAGTATAGAACGATTTTTATAGCATCAAGAACTCTCGAGTCATACCCTCATGTCAAATTTCTGGAAATCTCCCAACTTCGGCACAAAAGCTGCGATAACTCGAGAACCAATGAACCTATCGACCCCGCGATGGTCCCATTCGATTCAGCGTCCAGAGATCTATACATTTTGATACCAAATAGGTATACATTTATCTGAAAAACCCTGGAAAATATGAATTCTCTAGAAATTTTAATGAAAAGTGTTGACAGCGTACGGCGGACAGACAGAATTCTTTTTACCTATTGGATATTCGGATTCTACATGCCTTGAAACGTAAAACATCAAATTTTGAAGGGGGTTAGAAAAAAAATTTTTTTGGGCGATTACAACGGTTTATTATTGAATAATAAACCAATATGTTAAAGTAGGGAGTCATTTTTCATGCGTGCGTTTCAAAAATTACGAGTAGAGGATTTGAAGGATCTAACTCACTGTGTTAGTTTTCTTTGATTTTCAAAATTGATACGATTGTACCTTACAAATGGATCCCGCAGGATTATTTTGAATGCATGAATGCAATAGTGTTTATGTATACACTAGGGCTCATAATCTCTATTTACTCTTCTATGCGCTACATTTAGCTGCGTGTGATCTCCTCGATACGTACAATGGATCCCATTAACGCGTTTAATGGCTTTGAAAAGCTTGACAATATGTTTTCGCTGGCCACTCATAGCCCACCCCTGCGAATCTGCTGATAAACACGCGGCCTCCCGATTGCCGAATGACAAGGGTTTATTTGTTAGGAAGTTCTCGGTGATCCCAAGTCTGTTCTTATAATTCGTCGATACCATCGCAAGCTGGAAAAAGTTTCCTTGATGAATAGAGCCGTATTTCATTCAAAATGATCATTACTTGCTTGCTTACTTAATTGATTTTCTACTGTTGAAAATCCATTCACAATACTGTAAAATAAACGTCATCACGATATTTGAACGAGAATCTTGATGATGAGATTTTGGTTTTATGTTGAATAGTAAACTATTGTAATTGCGTAAAAAAAAAGAATTGCCATAGTCCCCTCATTTTAAGTTTTAGTTGCATTAGTTTCATTTAGTTCATTTTAGTTTATGTTTTACGTTTAAAAGTTACTAGGAACGAAAGTTTTTTGAAAAAATCAAAACTGTGTCCGTCGGCTGTAATTTGTGTTCCGAAAAAATCAGAGCTGCATATCTATGCAATTTAACATCCAAAATAATTTTTGAACCAACAGTGGCTATTTTTATTCAGATAGTTTTTAGCCTCGCAGTGAACGTCTAATTCAACATTTTTAAAAGAATTAGTAAATTAGTTCTCATTTGTTCTTGTTATATTTTAATGATCAATTATAATATTCCATGTTCATGCTCACTTAATTTAACCACAAATCTCACTACCAAAAAAAAAAAAAAACCATGCCCCGAGTACGTTATGAGTGTTATCGTACCTGAATCGAATACTTTGAATTTTGCTATCGCGTTCTCTTCGGCGAGATTTTTTAAATCAATGGGTAGGAAAATGAATTTTGAATTAAATTTTAAATCATCAATATTGAATGTTTTCTTTGTATGAGAGAGCATTTGGTCGATGATAGTGGTATTTATAGTGGAACAAACCACAAAAACATGTGAAATTGTAGAGCAGCATATTATATGTTTCAATCGTTTTGGAGAAATGCACATGGAGTTCGACATATATTATAAATTGATATTCTCTATAGTCGAGGAATGCACTATTTTATGCTGCATTGCTAAATCCATCCACCTATCAAATTTGTCTCGAGAGACAGCTCTTCAATGTCGTTGTCTAACATAAGCAGCTTCATTATATACAGATTGTATGAAACGAATACTGTTGATAGTTGCAAACAAGATTGTTCTACTCAGACTGTTGAAAATTCCTCTAAATATTGCATTAATTGATATAATAGTTGAAGCATACTTAGTAACTGGACGTAGGACAAGTTTTGAACCAAGCGCGTATCGCTTTCTCCACATCAGTTCAGTGTGAGAGGTCGTGCACCCACGACTACAGATACTACGTACAATGCGAGGTTAGAGGGTGTTTCGGGTGAACGAAGTACCCCGATCACCCTCCAGGAAGTGCCCTTGACCTGTGCCGAAGGGCATTCCCATTCAATGTTTATGCAACTATAGTCAGCAGAATTGTCAGATCGTAAAAATAAATTACCAGTTTTCGCTTCAAGTCGGGAGGGGACGTAGTCACGACGGAACGAAGGTCGTCGTTTCAAGGGTGAGTGGAAAATGGAGAAAATGAATCAGAAATCTATGATAGGCCAATAGTGAATAGTAGGAGATCCAAGAAGTATATGTTACAGTACAATACAACTATCGCTGAGTATACCAGTACAACCCCCTGAAAAAGGATCCGCGTGGCAGGAAGTCTCGGCCTTGCGCATTCATTAGTGCGCGTTGTGCTTTGCCTATGGTATACGCTCCATTGTCGATTTTGGATTGTGTGGTCGTCTCTTCGGAATAGTAGAAAATTTGTGACGCTTTATTGTCACAGTTGCATTTTATAGGTACCCATTGTTCGTTTATCTTGATATCGATCATCCAGTATTGAAGGACTGATTACCTTGACGGATCGTTAACTTAACAGATACCTCCACTCGGTGGATGCCTCCATTATCGGACTCTGGTTGAATACTTAAACTTGTTTCAACGAAGTGACTCATAAATCGGTGAACTCGGCATTTAATTCGGCACAACTTGAGAAATATTTCAGGCGGATCTTGGCTTCTAATAAATTTGAGAGTTTCAAAATATCTCGCTCGAACTCTTACAGATAATGAAAAACCTGTAACATTCTGGGTTTTTGTGTGAGCACTTAAGTTGAGAATAGAGTTTTTATTTTTGCCTAAATACACGGTCCACATGACGGTAACCATTAGCTGCGTATGATTTTATAAAGTAACCAATACTCCCATGGCCACCGTGGAAATCACTCGCAAATGAAAAAATCTTCAACGTAGGGGAAAAGAGCTGAACTTGATTAAGAAATTTTGGAGCGAGCTCAATTTGAATATGGATACCAGATATTTGATCATATAAAATTATAAGATGAAAACTAAGAGATTTGTAAATAATAATTTTGACTCGAAAAATAAAACTGAAAGCAAGATTGAAAATGAATTAAAGAAGGGTTAAATTGAGGGTAAACTTAACTAACGGTTAGCGGCAGATTTGTAGAAAACGGTACAAATGATTGTTTTTTAAATATATATATTTTTTTAATTATTCCTTTGCTTCAATTATGATTAGAAGACCATCCATTTGAATGATAAACAATTTTTTCTTAATTTTCAAATTAAAAGTTAAGTTATTCACCAAACGTTAGAGTATAAGAAAGTGTTTGACAACCTTTCTATTGAGTGTAGATTGATTTTTATCGCTCAAAAAATTCTCAATTCAACTCGTGCCAAAATTCTGAAATCTCAAAAATTCTGAAAAATCTCTCCCTCCAAACCCCAATACCAATTTATAGACTATTTATAGTAGTCTGCCGGAAGAATCTTTCAAAGGAAATAAATACTCGCCTTATTTACTTATTCTTAAGTAAGACACCTAAACAGTATATTATTAGGCAGCGTACTAGTTATGGAGAAAGAAGCCAATCAATCATTCCGATTGCGTTAGGCTGTAAAGTAATGCCCTCGTTGCTGCTTTCAGGAAACCCCTCGGTGGTGTTCTGATCACGATATCGTTTGCCCCTTGGACGAATTAGCCGAGACTAATGATACCCTTACGTCGTATGAGTTGCAGTGGGGCGTTAACGTTATATTGAGCCAAATAATACGTGACTAGTGATTATTTATCGATATTGACTAGGCGAGCGGTCATCGAGGCATTGTTCTGATGTACTACGGGGGTCTCATTCTATTCTATTGCTGGTTTCAGTCTGAGGTACATCGTATGCTACTTTTGAATGACATTTGAGACATTTTTGAGTCAAACAATGTACTGGGTGAACGATGTCTCTGTAGTTTAAATTTTCTTGTTTCTCGAAGCATGCCACAATAACAGATAACGCACCACAATAGTACCACACACACCGCAATAATATTTTTTCAACCCTTGGCATAAATTGGAGTGAATGCTCTGATGTCTTCCTAATTACGCCGCTTTTTAAAATACCGTTGGTAATCTCATCCACCTATAGCTTTGTTTGCGTCTTGGAACTCGAAATTCCAGAACGCATTCTACTCATAAATTGATATGCATCTGTTTGAACAGAGCCGTCCACGACACAGGCCGAAACAGCTGAAACAGTTCGTACCGCCCGATAGCCGACCTTGCAACCAGATAGCTTTTTATGATTTACGGCCGCATAGAATTGCAAATGCTCGTTTTATCTCTGCATCGTTTCTTCGTGACGAGGGGCTCGAGGAAGCCGAAACTGATTGTGTGACGACTGGTCCACGTTTAACAACCTTATTTACATCGAAGGGGTGCCAGCCGGCTTAAAATTATCAGATCGTAATGAGGAGTCTACTCTGCTTGAAATGATTCCATATTGTATGCAGCTTGATATTGCATGTCGTCCACTTCAGGGCAGACTCGGCAATTTCGTATTATTGGAAAGCGATTCAATTACAGTTTACAAACAATGGTTTTCTCAGCAATACTGCATTGCTTTATAATAGAAAAATAATGTTCCAGCAATTTTTCATTACAATTCATTTCATGGCCATTTTTTAAGATTTCAGGACGGCAGCGTTCAAAAAAAATATTACCATGAAAATTGAAAAAAATTAAAGTTTCAAAATTCTTCTTGATTTATAATTTTATTATTTATCATACAAAATTCGAAAGAATTCTAAATTGAGAATGTTTCATAAAACACTCAATGCCCCCGGTAAAATAAATCAAGAAATATTTTTCCTTATTTTTTTCTTGCGACCTAGAGGAACCGCAATAAAAACATCGGATTTCAGAAAAAGTTTCACCTTACCAACACAATAATTCATTTGGGCTATTTTATTATTCCTAAAATATAACCAACGATGTGTAATGAGTGATAATTGCCCTGTCAGTAAGTAAACTACCCATCGCACCAGGAACTCTCACCAACAAGCGTAATACGGACTGGAAAGGAACTTTAAACGAAAAAAAGGTTCGAGGATGGTACTAAAATAATTACGGTATTCGGTTGTGGTATTCGATCGTTGCGCTGAGTGGTCATGATAGCGATGTTTTTCAACGTTCTCCACCTTACCGCTAGGTGCCTCTTGCTCTTCAATATTTTCAGCTGAAAAGCGGGTTGAAATGCCAATCGATTCCTTCCAACGTCATACAAATGGTTGCCGCTAGAGAGCAGTTGTGTCTTCGAATTTACCCCTTAAAATCATCCTTCAAACTCACCCCCTGGTGATGTAACGACCGCGGCCACCCCATTCAACATTTTCCAAGTCCTTTCCAAACCCGAACGACGGATTTCCTTGGCCTCAAAACAAATCTGTTGATCCTCAGGTTCAGATCTGATGCGCCTGCTCGAGGCAATTAATACCCGATTGAGATGAAAATCCCATTCGAAGTAATCTATCTTCCTAATCTCACCAAAATATTTTTAGGACAGATTTTCATGGGAGGGAATATCCGTCATATTATATGTTTTAGACAGTGGTTAAAATTATTGGAACGGCTGCCGTAATCGACTGAAATTAAATAAATTATAATTTTAATGATACTTAAATAAAATAATAGGTATATAATGAGAAGAGTGTGATTTTGAGCATTAAAAGTTGGAATAATTTCCACCCGAATTAGAATTACTTGAGTAAATAAAATAGTATTGTTCAGAACCATTTGTATCTCAGAATGAGCGCAGAAACACATGCTTGACCATAATATGGAAAATGATGAATCTAATTATTAGCAATATATTATACTCCCTATCCCACCATGGAGTTCTCCCACCACCCCATTAGTATTATTCCCATGTCAAAGTTTTCATTCAAAATTTTATTCGATTTTTTTCTATTTATTCAGCTCAACTTACACTATTCACTCAATCGTTGATATAATATACTATTCTACGTTAATGGTGAATGTCCAATTGACCGAGTTTACCGATCACCCTCTGCTTAAAACTCCCAGATACAACCGAGAATAATGTGATATTCACCGTGTGACAAAGCACATCGCGATGCGAGAAATTCCTTCGCCTTGATTATTGGTGTAGTAATTGGTGTTCGTAAAATGTTTCACTTCAACGTCTTTCCTTCCTCGTTAATGTGAAAAGGAAATTAGGAACAGTGTTTCGACGAAGGCCTGGCTGAAGGCGAATAACCTCCATCGTGCAGCCTGAACGTTAAAATGTAAATGTTATTAATGCCGGTCAAATTAATTCTAACTAGAAACAAGGCGGCGGAGTGGCTGGCCATGCGAAGCACAAATAAGAGTTAGGGGCGGTCCTTCGTCAAAGTAGCTGAACTGAGAGCAAAGGCACAACTAGCAGCTGCCCCCTGTTGACTAATTTCAATACAAGCACGTAATCACGTCAAACGTGTGAGGTATAGTCGACGGAAATCGCGTCTGGATATTCGAACTGTTATTACCCGCATGGCATTGGACGGAAGTGTTTAGAAAAGTAGGAATTTCCTTTTTGTGCGAAATTAGGCAACTAGACCAACCAAATGTACGAGCTGGGTGCATCCAATGCAACCTGAAGATACTCTGAAGTAAGTTTTTGAAACCCATTATCAGATTTCATCCGGGAAAATTCAGTCCAATTTCTGAAATTTCAAATCCCAATTAAAAAAAAAGAAAAAAAAGGAATTGATATAGAATTAAACAACAACACAGGCATTAATATCATTACGGTCTCTTTTTTGTATTTGGGCAGTTTGAAATCATCTCTATGTCTTCGTACGGAAAATAATGAAAATAACAACGCACTTGAATGTTGTTTAGATCTGTGATGTTAAATTGTCGGGAACCGGTTCAGATTACCAGAGTTATTAAAGCAAAAATGGCCTAGCACAGCAACTAATGCAAATCGAATTGTTAGCGAGTAAATTACACCGCATTAAATTGGACTGACCTTTCCTCGTGAGCAGCATGCCCTGTGATAAAATGAAAACCTGAGTCGTTGAAGACTAATCACTCAACCAACGAGGGCGTTTTGCCCCTTTGCAAAACGGCTAAATTTGAAACTCGCAGACACGGAAGTTTGTCGTTAATTTTTTCAACAATTCAATAATAAAAATAACTCCCTCTGGCCTATAGATGTCAAAAACCGGGGAAACGTAGTGGTATGACGGGTAGGAAATAGGCTGTAATCAACGGTGTGTAGATTCATGTAGCGTTAGATTAGATATGCCGTTTTGCCTGTTTCGTGTGTTGCAGGGGTGAAGCGAACGGCCGCGCATAAATTTACATGAAATACTACCATTTGATTCCCCTCGGTCCCTTTTCTTCCAGTGTGAGTGATGACGATATAAACTTCACCTCGTTCGGGTTATTTTCATCTGACCACCTGAAAAAATAGAGCTGTTGTTTTCATATCTGGATTTATATATGGGCAGGTATTTGTTTCGTTAGCATCGTGCTTATCAAGAGACACTGCTGCTAAAAATGATCTGCTGGGGTACCTAAGCGAGTTGAAGAAACTTTCATATTGGTCCAACGATCCAACCAATTGGTACTTGAAGACGGTAAATCCCAAGTTCAAGAACTGATAATAAACGAGACACAGACGATTCAAAGGAGGGGAGTTCACAGGCACTTGCATATTTGACTGAGCGGAATAATAAGTTGAGAGCTGAAATGGATGAGTTCTTCCATATGCTGCAATTTTCAAATCAACTCCCTATAAACGGCTGCTGCTGGAGTAGTTTGGTTTTCTTTAGATTCTACCGATTATGTAAATCCACCCCTGGCATCAACTGCAGCTACTCCGTGATATAACAGTACATAATAAATTGCAACGAACGAATTTTTCAAAATGAATCACAGTTAAGGCGGAAATTTAATCAGGCAATGTTTCCAGTTTACTTTCAACCGTATCCACAATATATACAAGTAACTGCACGTGCCGAACACGTGTTGCAATACAAGCACATTAACGCCTATCTTCACCTTTCTAATTCACCTTTGGGAAAAGTCAACTACAAATCATTCCACCCACCATTCGAGCGTCACTTGCCGGCGGGAAGAGTAAACGATGACTATCAGAAAGTATGTTCGTAAAGTGATTAATTACATTTTACGAGCTCCATCAATATTTGTATTGATGAGGTGTAGTCATTCGAAGGGTGAACAGGGAATGTGTAAGATGAGATGGTAGTTTCATCACGTAAGCGCCTTGGAAGAGGGGGACCTAATAGTTGGAGTAATTGCTCGCTGTCGAATAAATTTCATGCTACATAAAAAGCTGTAAGAATAAGTGGAACCCTTCACAACATGCATTCCGGGTTTTTTTCGTTCTTAAGCACATTGCTATTGGAAATTTGAAGCAAAATCCCATGAAAAATGTTGGGATAGAAAGTAGAATATATTATATCCAAATATAAAGATATTTTCCTTCTGCGTTATTTCCTTACCTGGTTTGAATTTTGAAAAATAACAACGTTGAAATTACTGAATAAAATAGTTTATTTAGAGGAAATTTTCAGGAAGTTTGATTTAAAATCAATAAGAAATGGGCACTTTACCGTTTTCAGCTAAGCAGTGACAACAACGAATTTCCACATTTCTTGATTAGGTACTGATCGTCTATTACTCGACTCCATGAATCACAATATCACGATCAGGTGACCGCTTACCCTTGGCACCCGATTCCCATCTTTTCTGCCCCCGAGCTTTACACAGAAGGGTAGAAAAGTGCCGCCGATGAGCGGGAGGTTGAAGCAGTGAACTCGGGGGAGTTCTCTAATTTACCTCCTCTTGTATTGATCTCTGACGTCACTGTCTTACCTGCTCTCTACTACTCTTTTCCCCTTCTACATCCTGTGTATCTAACACCTGGAAGAGAAAAATTTCATTTCTACCTATTTCGTGTTTCCTCACTACGTGGTAACTGTGACTTCAATCTCATAGTGCTCCTGTATATCACATCTTCTTTTCTACGATAGATCCTGCAGTAAAAAATAAGGCGGTTCTTCCAGAATCAATTTTGTTGTGATTGATGTGTTGATTAACTCTATTCCATTTTTTTTGCACTCAACAATTCTGTTTGTGTTCGTTATCTTTATAATTTGAAGGTGGCCGAGTCTGTTCAATTTGCAATAATCTCGACTCAAAATTCGAATGCCCAAGGTACAATCACCGGAGAGCTCGATTTGTTTCTGATAATACCTATCCATCACTGATTTCCGCTTTCAATCTACTTACTTTAGGATAGAATAATGCCCATCTGTGTCAACTGGGTATTGGCGCCTTCTGCTTGAACTATGTTTCTGTCCCAGCTTCTTTAGGTTGTCGCCCTTCTCCGAATATTTTTCTGTTGAGGGTGATGGGTGCAACAGAGAAATCTCCATCGGCAGGTATGCTTGGTGAAATAAAGGTGGAATTAATGGAGAATTAGTCAACTCGTAATCTACATTCTAAAAATCTACATGATACTTCAGAAAAGGATTTAATTTATCGATTCTGGTTAGCAATCGGCCACTCTAATTTCTCAACGAGTTACGGAAATCAATAGTGGAGGATAGTGCAGTTTCAATGTATGAAGGGTTAAACAAACAATAGGGAGTTCTATTTTGCTTTTACCGGTGTTTTTAGGCGGTGGTTTCCATAAAAACCACAATCCATGGATGATGATTTACAAAGTAACCATCACTCCGTACAGCCACAGTAGAAAAACACCAATTATAGCAAAAACTCCTAATTATCAGTGCGTATGGCGAACGTCTTCAAAAACTCCGAAGCTTGAAAGAAATTATCCCCAAAAATCAATTTCGGACGCACGATGATTTGATTCCTTCACCGTGTCTTCATCTCCACGAGTTTGGGGCAACTTAAGGGAGAAAAAATTACGTTTCGAACACTTTCGGTATCAACCTATTCATTTGTGAAATTGTGACCGCTGAACAGAAGAAGTCGCGAATTTATGTCTGTTATTCTTGTTCGTCAGGCAAATCTACTTCTGTCGTTACCACAAACTTGTAATTTTGAATTAATTGAGTTCAAATAATTTAAATGTTACTTAGGAATTGTTCCTTAGTTCAATCAATGGACAGAAGTTCTTTCCTAAGTAATTATAGAAGTAGTGTCCATTAAGAATCAACCTGTCAGGTCCAACGATCAGATTGTCAGATATTTTTACGCACGACTGCACTTCTGATGGACCGAGTGATAGGCTTCAAAGACGACTTTTGAAAAGGACGACAGCATCTCGTCGATACGAAACATTGGCGGGCAAAACAAGTGGTGATGTGCAGCAGCTTTGAATCTTTGCCCTTTGTCGAAATGAGAAGAATCGCGAAAGAGTGCGCGAACGTCGACTATGACGGTCTAATCGTCGCAGTCCATCCGATGCCTGTTTCCTTCTCTTGCTGCCACCATTCAATCGAAAAAATTGAAATTTTCACCCCGACCTACAACGGCCAGTGGCTGCCACATTGTTCATAACAACAGTACACTCTGGAGGGAAGACCGTAGTCAGGTGAGGTATGAATATAGACAATTGCGCTGTAACCGATAACCTCACATGAATGAGAGCAACCATCTCCCTTCACGATGGTGTTGTCGACTGATTTTTTCAGCGTCCTCCGTAAAAAAACGTAGCGAAGAACAATTACATTTGCTCCCTTTGTGACCCCGAGCTTGTCAGCTTGTCAAAGGGTCGTTTTTCCGCCATGGTGCGGAAAAAAGAGTCGCGTCCGTAGCGACATACGAAGAGCCGATAAAAATTGTCACACGGCGTGAAATTGTCGGCTCGCGGTTTTGCCCTTTTTTAATTCGAAAAGAGCTCGCTTGTGAAAAGTGATAGCGTTCCATGCCGAACACGTTCCGGAGTTACGAAAAAAGCTCAAGATTTTCCCGAATAGATAACTTTTGTTGACGATATCGACGGCTGAAATGAAAATTCCGAGGGGAAAACCGGCAGAATAACCCAATGGAACAATCGAGTGTTTGTCGGTCCGGTAGCGAATGTGACCGTCATATTTACGTGCTTGCACGTGGTCTTCCGTACGTTTTTAGCGCAGGGGTCGTAAGTATGATTGTTTGGCCGACCACCACCCTTTCTAATTGTCCCCGGCGTCCGTAAAACGCGGATTTCATTTTAAGTGACCTGCCAGTGATTAATACGTATCTACGAAGAAAAATTGGGGAAGGATGTTCAATTCAGTACTTGAACATTCGCTGTACCGAGACGGAGCGAGCGGTAGAGTTTCGATTTCGATGGATGACTAGTAGTTTTATATGGAAGGAATTGTCTGCCATCTTTACTAATCTAATTGAAGGTCTACAAAAAAAAAAAAAAAAATAATAATAATAATAAAAATAAAAAAAGGAGAATTTTTACAGGGGTGAAAAACGTTTTCAGCGCAACTACAATAAATTAATGCGGTTGTGATTATATTATATTGGAGAGTTATATAAGTGCATTTCGTGTTTTAACTCATACGTACAAGTTTAAAAAAAAAAAAAAAAAAAAAAAAACACGAAAAACAATAAAACTCACTACTATTGAGGAATAGACGGCTATTTTCTCGTTTGCTACGGATAGAATTGATCTTTTCTGCTAAGTATGAATGAATAAGGTTTATTTTTGGGGCGTTTAGGGAAGAAAAAAAAACTCGAGCGATAAGAATGAGTTCTAATTACGGGAACTGCCCTTCCTCTCCTTTTCGACCGGGCGAAGTTTGACAAAGAGAAAAGCGACCTCTCCCGAAAGCGACCGAACAGTAAGGGAGGATGATGACACCAATTAGCAACCGAGCAGCCAAGGAAACACTTTGCCTTTTCTGAAGGGACTCCAGGCCTAAATGTCACCCAATGGGGAGGTCCGCGTTGTGTTCCAGCCCTAAGGGAGTTTGATTCGTCAGAAATGTCACTCTTCGCGAAATGCAGAGCTTTCCAACCATTGGTGGGCAACAGAAACGGAACAGATCAAAAGATACTTCGATCGAAGCTTTCCGTTTCCTGGCTCGGTTGGCAGGAGATGCTTGAGAGCCGTTGCTGCTATTGCGAAAATGACAACCTTCATCGGACGAGAAGGGTATCCATTGTCTCTTTCCCCGCTTATTAGCGCGGGACGTCATGCGTAATTCTATTTGACGACAAAGGGAAGTCGCGACGACGGTGCATTGTTCCTCACTGAACAGTTACATGTCTATCGGTTGGTATTTTTGTCTCTATGAACGCAAAAAAATGACGCACAACCAATATTGAGGTTTTCGTAGTAGAATAAGGGAACCAAAAAAGCTATAACTTGCCTGTTGAAAAAAGCTCCAAATAGGATTATTCCCAGGCTGAAGAAACGAGAATATACCGTTCCCCAGTAAACGGCTGTGTAAACCATTTCAGTTTTCTTGAAATAATGTTATAACCGTAAAAAACGAAACCGCCTTTCTCTAAGTGATACGAGATATTTTTTAAGACATTAGGTATCAAGATTTATGAAAATGGTAAGTACCTGATTTGGCACACTACGTTTTTCACTCTCGTTCAGCCGTGAGTGCAGCACAAGATAAACCCTCCAAGTACTTTACGTGATCTGTAGGTACGCAGATAACGTGCATGATATGATGATAAACGGAGTCGCTGTTGAAAAACGAGTACCACAATTAGGAATGAACCATAAGATGCACCGACCCTCAAAGAAGCGAAGATGTAAATCCTGAAGAAAAGGAACGTGAGAAAATTGTTATCGACCGTGCATGAGTGGAAGTTACATTTTTTAGTGATATCCCTTCGCTTTCGTTGCAGATAGTCCGTGGATAATAAAGACTATCCGGTTGAATACGTACGGTTTGTCAAAGGTGATTAACCACATTGTACAATAAGCATTGAAAGCCTTTTTCTCCTTATGGATGTGGCGCCTGCCGAAACTGCGGGGCAAAAAATGCTGCAAGGGAGTTCTAACTGTTCCTGGCTTGAGATAGTACGGGAAGAAAGCGCATTTCAGGGGCTAGTTGTTGTAATGTGATAAATCAGTGATTGTTGTGACTCAAAAAGGGTGCGGAATCAGTTGGTGCAGAGGGTCCTGCCCAATGGACCGTCTAACTTCTCTCGTCGTCTAAAGAGTATTGACTAGGGCAGAATGTCTATTGTCAGGCCACCAAGGTTACTGTTAGATTTTTCTTTACAATAATAACTGTTTTTACTTGTGTCCTTTCACTAGAAAGACAATGCTTACGTTTAACGAGCAACACCTGTATCTGGCCAAACTCGCTTTTTTTCTGTAAAACCGCTGTGTTAATTACTCATATGGTACATAATTATTATTTTCCTGCCAAAGACGTTTACTTCTTCGGGTATCAGTAAAACTTTGTAACACCATTTGTATCTTCTGCGGAAAAATCTGATTGATGGTGTAAAGCCGAAAAACTATTGGTTTAAATCGAGGAAACAACATTTACTGGCAACGAAACCAGCAACTCTACTTCCATCAGCCTTTCGGTTTCCAGAATAGGAATTTTTTAGACACTTGATAAATATTTTGTAGTCGTTTCCATAATGAGTTTGTCTGATTCCCTTGCATAAAATTTCGTTCCAATAGATCGTAGAACGACCTAGGCAGCCGCTAGCTTTATCCATCACGACACCTCTTGCTTGTCGTCGATCTATTTCTTCCAAGTTTCAGCGTTGGCCTCACTTGATGATTACAATGCGATGAACGCTATTGTAAGCGTTGCGTGCTCAACCGGATCGACTCACACAACCGCTATGCTTCGCTCCTTGTAATGACACCTGCACACCATTTCAGCCACCTATCTTTTTTCAAAGCTACTTTCAGACTTTCGAGTTTAACCTCCAACCTTGTACCCGTCAGACGTTAATCAACCAGCTCCATTCTACCGGTGAGCAACGGTGGTGTGATTTTTTTCCATTTTTTCCACCTCGTTCATCTTTCCATTTGGAAAGCCTCGTCTCGCATTATCTAAATTGCGATCTCCCTTTTAGCGTTTTTTATGATGCCTCACTTTTTAACGGCTCGCGGGCGTGCGACGCGAGGTAACGCCCAACTCTAACCCCATCCAGTGAAACCTTATTCCCGTCCAATCACTCAGATGAAATGTGATTAAGGGGAGAACGGTTGAAAATGAGGTTTCAGTACAGCCCCCGCCCCATCAATCGTCAATGTAAACGTTGACGTGTAAACAGCGTTGAATCACGTCGTTCTGACAGTTGCTCGAGGTCGCTTTGATAATCCCCAAATTTTCATAACTCCGCATAGTAGTTTTGAAAATTAGCAAAGAAAATGTTCTGCAAAAAAATATTGTTTTCCTTTTTTGTTATGTACCTGTCCTTTCATTGCAATCATTCTCCTAATTTGTCGCACAGCGGATTCAGCTTTGCGCTCCCCTTCAAACGTTCGATCCACTTCAGCAGTCGGCCGTTTGAATCTCATCTCAAACCGATGGAGAGACAGTTCACAGTTTGCGACAAAGAATCTCTTCACGGCGGTCGTTCACCACGAGAGAACGCCCATTGAAATTGAGAGAGGGGCCTGCTATTAATGGAGTATGCATGTCACATCAGGGACGTTGAAGTTGAAATTAGTTATAATTAAGACGAGATGAATAGGAACGAGAGGGACAAAAGTTTTTCAAGCATCTGAACTTCTCCCTTTCCAAAGCCTAAACGGCATTTATGGACTCTTGAAAAGAGTTGCAACCATCAAAAGAACATGCGACGGCTGTATTGTTTAGTGGGACGTGGCCTGCGGTCGAGAATAATTAATTTCATGTTTCGAAATTTCGAGGACTTTCGAGTATCTATTGATTCCGTGTGTCGTTAGTTCTCCAATGCTTAAACTGCACATCATGGGAGTCCATAAAATCCATCGCATTAAAAGGGTCACGTTCACTATTATGTGCGGGGAGAAGACAAGATGAAATGAAAAAACCAGTATCAAACTTCATTTCTAGTTTATTATTCAATGATAAACCATTGTAATCACCCCAAAATAAAACTTTTACTGACCCCCTCAAATTTGATGTTTTCGTTCCAAGGCATAGTATAGAATCCAAATATCCAATTTTTTTATTTTTTAAATCTGTCCGTACGTCATCCGCCGTCAATCCTATTTTGACTAAACTATACCAGCTAAATTCTTGGAATGTTCACCAAAAAACAATCTTGGACTGACAATGGCTCAATTTTTTAACCAAATCGCTACTTCTATTTTAAGGGTAATTTTTTTAAGGGGAGAAAATTCGAATTTTCCAACGTTTTTTCAGACAATATTCAATCAAGGTATCAATACCTATAGATTTTCGGACGCTAAATCGAATGAGACCACCGCGGGGTCGATAGCAGTAATCGTTCCAAGTTATCGCAGCTTTCGTGCAGATTTTCAGAAATTTGGCATAGCTCGAGAATTTTAGGAGCTATAAAGTTATACTCGTTGGAACGGTCGTCAAACACTCGCTTTAGCTTTACTGTTATGCGAATGATTTTACTCATAGTTTGAAAATTAAGAATAAAAATAATTATAATTACCATAGTCGCTGTGGAGGTTTCCTTCTTAGTTACCATTCTGGTGTTAGGTGAAAACTTTCACAAAACGAATACTATCTGACTCATAATTGAAGCGAAGGAATTATAAACCACCGTACAATCATCGGCAGCGTTTTGTACCCTTTGACTACCGGTAACTGGTATTCCATAGTAACGCACACGAAATTGGGCATTCCTGAAAAACTGTTTCGCCGCCTAGCAGCGATTCGAAGGATGAACTACTGCATTCATTGATCGTTTACATCAAGTTCGTCAATGCAGCTAATCGGCCCAATAACCGTATAATTCTTGTTGTGACCGTCTCTTCGTTCTTATGATGTCCGCCTGGCTAATTTTGTGTCTGCCGCTGTCATTTTCTACACTCTGTGTGGGCCATGAATCGAATCCGGCACGGAACGAAATGATTTTTTCTGATTTAGAACTTGTAGTTCTTGTAGAACTTGTAGAACATAGTTTAAACCGAGAGAACTTGACAAATAAGGTAAGTTTGATGGGAAAGCAATAGTTTAGGTTCGATTTCTCCTCGGGTTTCTTTTCCAGAATGTGATTTCCATCGATCGTGACTAAACGAAAATCTCTTTACATGTGTGAGTGTCATCACTCATTCCTATTACTAGTGAATCAACGTATTCAACGTTACGTAGTTGTAAGTTTCAAATTTTACTCACACAGCTTCCTATCGTCAACCAAGTTGGATTGGATGTGGTGTTGAAGGCGGTAAAGTGGTTTGGAATGGAAGGAGCCCGCAATGCCAAGATACGACAAGAATCCCATCCCGGATATTCCCAAGTTCCCCTTTTGCTCTCCGAGGCCGCCATTCCTTCCTTCCAGAGTTTCCTTCCTATTTCCCCTTTTCCCGCTCCGATTCTCTCTTCCACTTCTCATTCCGCTCGGCCATTTTCTGCATTTCTCCCACGCTCGTGTCTTGAGCCCTTTCTCTCGTTCCCTTCGGGAGAAGCCTTTCCCGCCAACGTTCGACCGCCGGCCGCCCTTAACAAGCAATCTCCTTATTTTATCAAACGGTTACCACCGACCTCTCCTTTTGATAGCCCTTCACTTTTTACCGTCAGTGGCCGAATTGGTAAAAGTGTGAAGTCATCTGAAATAATGGAGTTTTTGTCAGCCACAGGCACCACAAATTTATTCATCATCTTTCGACCAGAGATTACCCCTTAACTCATTAAAAGCTACTAAGATTATTTCTACTCATTGCTCTGAACTCATGGAGTAAGCAACATGATATATAGTGTAACAATGAATTGTGGAGTGAGGAAGTGACTAGCACGTATGGTTGTCTAACAATAGATGGAAACGATCCTACTCAATATAATATTAATTTTCTAATATTTTGAAAATTAATTCAATAAAATACTGATTATGCTCAACGGAGGAGGGACTAACCTCTCCAAGGATGAAACCCATTTGAGTCGTGCTGAAGATATTTTGCTTAACGAGAAAAAATAATACTTGCTACGAATCCGTATAATTGGCGTCACTGCTCAGTTCACTTGTCGTTGTCCATGCTATACTCGGAGTTAGGGAGTGGGGTCCATGTATTCGGACATAATCTTGAAAGACCATCCTACCCGAGGGTGACACGCAGCAGACAATGTCTCCATCCTTCAAGTCTAGCTATAATAACCAGTCTCATAAGTGCTGACACTGATGATGCCTCAAGCGACTGCCTCATTATCTTCGTTATCTCTTATCTGCCATTTATTATTATTGTAACTCGACACAGGTGTAATTAATGTAATAATTTGTGCAAAGCGAATGTGAGAGAGGACCCTATGGTCCTAATTCTTGTTGATTAGTAAAATTGTCAGGCAGTCAGTCAGTTCTTTGTTTTATTTAAACTTCAAGCGCTAAAGAATCAGTTTCACGCGGTATTAGAGTATTAGCGCCCCATTAATTACATGCAGTTTGGTTTGAAGTTTGAACAGTGTTTGGTAACACTAAAAACGCTGCAAGTGAGTGTACAGTGGTTTATTATCCCTTCGCTTCTGTTATGATTTAGGAAGTCTATCCATTTGTAATAGTAATTATTCCGGACAAAAAAAAAAAAAAAAAAAAGATTGGGAACTAAGTATGGGGGAAAACTCCGTAGCAGCTATTGTCATTTAAATAATTTTGTATTTTCTTAATTTTCAAATTAAAAGCTAAATTTTTCGCTGTAGCGGTATAGTTGAAAAGAGCACAACAACGAGTATAGAACGATTTTTATAGCTCCAGGAATTCTCGAGTTAGGTATATCTCCCTAATTCAACACAAAAGCTGCGATAACTCGAGAACCAATAAAGCTATCGACCCAGCGATGGTCTCATTCGATCCAGCGTCCAAGAACCTATAGAAATTGATACCAAATACACCTTTTTTCTGGAAGAAGTTTGATACGAATTTTCTCCGGCTCAAAAACCCACAAAGATACCCTCAAATTTGAGGCAGCCATTTGGTTGAAGAATTGAGCCATTGTCAGGCTAAAAGTGATTTTTGATGAAAATGTCAAAAATTTAGCTTATATAGTTTCGACAGAAAAGTGTTGACGGCAATTATGGACGGACATGATTGTAATCGCCCAAGAAAAAACATTTTTTAACCTCCATCAAAATTTGATGTTTTACGTTTTAAGGCATGTAGAACCCGAATATCCAATAAAAAAAATTCTGTTCGTCCACCGTACGCCGTCAACACTTTTCTGACGAAACTATAAAAGATAAATTCTTTAAATTTTCACCAAAAATCAATCTTGGTCTGACAATGACTCAATTCTTTATACAAACCGCTACCTCAATTTTAAGGGTATTTTTGAGGGGGAGAAAATTCGTATTTTACAAAGTTCATTAGAAAAATGTTTGGGGGTTGTGAGGTGGAGAAAAACCAGGCGACTTATTCTCCAATTCTTTATTAGCTGGCCGAGCACTTTCGCCCATTCGGGCATCCTCAGGGCGACGTGGAGCCATAGGGTCCACAGCCCCAGCTAACAGAATAAGAATGAGTCGCCTGGTTTTTCTCCACCTCACAACCCCCGGACATCAAGAAATGCGACGAGAAGGAAAAGAAAAATATTTGTTTGGTATCAATTTTTATAGATTTTTGGCGCTGAGTGGATACCTTTATTGGTTCTCGAGTTATCGCAGCTTTTGTGTCGAATTTGGGAGATTTTCAGAATTTCGGCATGAGGGTATACCTAACTCGAGAATTCCTGGAGCTGTAAAAATCGTTCTATACTCGTAGGAATGGTCGTCAAACACTCTCTTCAACTGCCCCGTTATCTTTTGAATTGGAAATTGAGAAAAAGAAAGATACTTTTTTAATAGTTGCTACGGAGTTTTCACCTACAATTACCAATCTGTTTTCAGGTGGGAACGTTCAGAAATGTTCGGAATAATAATTATTCCGAACATTTCTGAACGTAATAGTAATTATTACTATCACAAATGGATAGTCTTCCTAAATCATTATTGAAGCGAAGGAATACTCAACCACTGTACAATAATTTGCAGCTTTTTTTTTTTTTTTTAATTTGAGATTAGGATTGTACATGCCTTGAAACGTAAAACATAAGGTTTTGAGGCGGTTAGAAAAAAATTTTCTTAGATCGGTTGAATAGTTAATCATGGAATAATAAATTAAAATGATTAAATTATTTTTCTGTATCACTCTCATCCCCAGTTGAAGGTTGCGTTGTAGCTGGTATACAGGTAGTATTGGAAGGATCACACATCGTAATTTCTACTTGATGAGATCAGTTCCTTGGATGGATATGGTGGTGATTTTGGTGGCAGCGGCTGGTTTCTGTCGTGGTTCAAGCTTAGAAGCCAGAGGATAGATAAGTCGGAGGCCGAAGGTGGCGGTGTTGCGGTGAGAATCGATGGGTCGCCATGGAAACGTTTCCGCCCCCTTCGCATCCCCTACGAAGCTTGTGGAAAAGACGGTGCTTGGCCTCACAACACCACAGCCATCCTTTCGTTACCGTCGGTGAAAAGGGGGTAAATATCTGGAGGAAACCTCCAACTGCTAGCAGCCCCGGGAATCCTTCACACTTCAAAAACCCCTTTTCTTCCGTCCCTTTTCGCCAAACCTGTCTCCCAACTACCTCTTTCTCCTTCAACCTCAGTCTTCTATCTCACTTCGCTATATGCTGCATAATATTCAGTATTATATACAATTATCTCTTTTTTCCATATTTATTCGTTTAATTTTATGTTGTATCATAAAAGCTCATAGGTACCTGATGGACCTATCTTACCTTGAAGATGCCCGAATGCACCAAAGATCTGGGCAAATAAAAGGAACAACGGAGAAGCAGTTGCCAAGTTTGTTTCCCCTCAAGCCAACAACTACACCTATTCATTCATGATAGAAACTATCCCGATCATTAGTGAATGTTCACACCTATCACTCGATTTGTAGGGAAACTTCTTGGCAACTATCGTAATTTTAATAATCTCTATTTTTCCCAGGTATCGAACTATAAGTTAAATCATTCACCTAACGTTGCAGCTGAAAAGAGTATTTGACGAGCATCCCAACGAATACGTTTTTTATTAGCTCCAGAAAGTCTCGAGTTATACCATCTTGCCAAATATCTTAAATCTCGAATATACCACAAAGAAGCTACGATAACTTGTGAACCATCAAAGCTATTGACGCCAATATAGTCTTATTCACTTTAGCTTCCAAAAATCTTTATAAATTGATACCAAACATACCTTTGCCAACAAACCATTGAAAATACAAAACCCCTTAAACCGCCGAAAATACCCTCAAAATTGAGGTACTGATTTGGCTAAAAAATTGTGCCATTGTCAGGCAAAGATTGATTTTAGGTGAAAATGTCAAGTACGTAGCTTTTATAGTTTTCTCGAATAAGTGTTGACGGTGAACGGCAGATTAACAGAATTTTTTTTTAATTCGATGTTCGGATTCTACGTAGGTACTTTGAAACGAGTTACATCAAATGTTGAGGGGGCTAGACATGTTTTTCGGGAGCGATTATAATGATTTAATATTTAGTAATAAACTAATAGAGCTAGCTTCTTGTTCACCTTGTTTTACCTACGGTTATCGGTAAGGTACCTTATCCAACTCATTTTGATGCGAGCTGTTGCAGCTATGAGCAGGATGTAACTTTCGGGCATGCTAAACGTGATGGTTCCAAAAAATGGAATTTTCCTCACAATCTGGCAGAAATTCTTCTATTGATGAGAACTTGGCTTCGAGTGTTTTATTTATAACGATTTGTTCAGCAGAAAGGAAAATACTGGTGTTGAATAGAAAGAAATTTATTGTTTGTATAGCTGCTTACTTGCGTGAGAAACAAACTCGCGAAACTGGCTATTCCGATTAATGGACATACGAGCTAAGAATAGTTGCCACCGACTGTGACTGATTTCGATAAATCACTGATTCTTGTTCAGTTTTCCCTTTGGACGACGATACACGTGCGTACGATTCGCGGATACGCGCTGGTGCCCATCGTGCGAGCGGCTCTAAACTTAAGTGGCCTATTGTGCTTGGCGCGTGGGGTTGAAAAACGTACGGCACACAAGTTCTTATACTCACACGAGGGAACAGTACGGGAGTGTTAGGATTCGCCCTCAATGAGGTTCCCACAGATAATTGACTCTTCTCTTCAAGCGTCAATCGCCCAAAGCAGATGCGCCGCGTCCTTTTAAATAAAATATCACCAGTGTCGCGTGACGGTAGGGACTGCGATGAGACAAGCGACTGGCCCTCGATTCTCTTAAGGACCTATAATATCACAACGTTTCATGGGGTAAACACTGATCAGATTTGAAATCAGAGAGAACTTCGAGTATGAATGATGGAGGCCGAGTTCAGACTCATCCGGAAGTCAATATAAGAAATGCCTCAATTTGGAAATGGGGTATTGCCTTTTTCGAACTCAGGTTCAAAGGTTTGATCAAACAATGTTTGCTGAAGGAGTATGACCAGAGCCTAAAATATATTTAGGTACTTTTTCGGATTTCTCATGTTTTGAAGGGTTCACAGGCCTCCACCAAATGCATTGATGTGTTTTGTATTGAATTCGGCAAAAAATGCAGAGGACTCGTTAGCTCTGCCCATCCGAATATGGCAGTTCGTAAACAATAATCTACTCAAAGCGTTAACTGATATACTGCCAAGCGACGGATGAGAAACGTTTTGTAAATGCTCTTCCGTTGCCAGCAAAATTGCTCGTAGCCGAGAGCTGATCCGTCTGCGTGAGCAAATATTCAATGAAAGTACTTAATCGTAAGCGTTTGAATATGTGGAATATTGAGGCTTATTATTTAATGAAAACCAATGATCTAAAACCCAAAACGCTGCAAATGATTGTACAGTGGTTTATTATTCCTTCGCTTCAATATTGATTTAGAAAGACTATCCATTTGTGATAGTAATTATTTCGAACATTTCGGAACAATCCCACCAAAAAACAGATTGTAACTATAGGGGAAAACTCCGTAGCAACTATTGTAATTTTATTCAATTTTATTTTTCTTAATTTCCTAATTAAAAACTAAATTTTTTGCCTAACGGTACAGCTGGAGAGAGCGTTTCACGACCATTCCAATGAGTATAGAACGATTTTTATAGCTCCAAGAACTCTCGAGTTATACCCTCATGTCAAATTTCTGAAAATCTTCCAAATTCGGCACAAAAGCTGCGATAACTCGAGAACCAATAAAGCTACCGACCTGGCGATGGTCTCATTCGATTCAGCGTCCAAAAATCTATATAATTTGATACCACGTACACATTTTTCTGAAAAACCTTGGAAAATATGAATTTTCTCCCCCTCAAAACCCCCCAAAAACACCCTTAAAATTGAGCTAGCAAGTTGGTTCGAAAATTGGGTCGTCGTAGGACCGAGATTGATTTTTGGTGAAAATTTCAAGAATTTAGCTATTATGGTTTGGCCGGAAAAGTGTTGACGGCGTACGGCGTACGGCGTACGGCGGACAGACAGAATTTTTTTTATTGGATATTCGGATTCTACATGCCTTGAAACGTAAAACATCAAATTTTGAGGGGGGGTTATAAAATTTTTTTTCTTGGGCGATTACAATGGTTTATTATTGAATAATAAACCAAAATGGCAGTCGCTGGGAAAATATCCCGACAGGAAATAAAGCGATAGAGACTTTATCTTCCATTCTTACAAATCGATCACTGTTAACCACGATTATTTTCCTCTTCTCGGTTTGAATTGTTTTGAAAGCGAGATGAAGTTGACAGACTGAGTCGAAAATTAATTAAACCCAGATTATCAGGATAGAAGCCTGCTGCTGAAACGCGTTTTCCTTGCCTCAGGGGGTGAAAATTTCCCATCCGACAAGATAAAACTATAATTGGACGACGGCGCCTTGGTTTCCTTCATTTGAATTTACAAGACTTCGGAGGAGACAAACGAAGGCGAGGCCTGTTTACCTCGGGCGGCACCATTGCCAAGGCTGCTTCATGTTCGTAGAGGAACTTCTCTCTCCCTCTCTTTCGTTTTCCCAACCCATTCTGATAAAGGACTTAATTAGAAACTAAGCTCACCAGAGGTTGGGAAAAGCTTCGTTCGGAGGGATCCGACCTTTTCGTCGCACAAACCAAGGACGACCCTATTTCTCTCAACATTCCATCTCACTTCAACTCAAAGCTGATCCGACCCGACCGTTCATCTCCTCCTGCATCACTTTTCTTCATCTCAGTCACCTCTTATCCGTTAATTTAGAATTAATATCGCATCTGGTTCGTATGAGGGGTTGGGGGGGGGGAGGCTCAGAAGGGACGTAGAAGGGAGGAACAGTTCGGCGGCAGCCAGGAAATGAGACTTGGGGGAGGCTGAAAGTTTGCTCCGAAAGACGAAGGGTTGGTGTAGAAAACCTCCCTGTGAGTTTCTCTTTGCCGAGAGTTATATACGAAGTGAAAAACCCTTATCGCCACTTTCAAAAAACGACTTTTTTCATCTTTGCTTTTCATCTTCGAGTTTTCCTCTTTTTTCTGTCACACATGAAAAGAAATCTTGATCGGGTTGATATAGAACCTATATGTCTGGCAGGGGTGTTTGAAACCGGTTTCGACGCCGTTCAATATCGAAGTGTAATCAATCATTTGCAGTCTCGTTTCGACGGATTTCTTTTCCCACTGTTGAAATCTGAGGATGCGCACTGACGCAAGACAGATCATTACTAATTACATCATCATAGCCGTTATTACATTTTTAAAAAACGTTTGGACCACAATGGTCCAACCACTTACTGAGATTTTTGGTTTATTATTCAATAATAAACCATTGTAATCGCCCAAGAAAAAAATTTTTATAACCCCCCTCAAAATTTGATGTTTTACGTTTCAAGGCATGTAGAATCCGAATATCCAATAAAAAAAGTCTGTCTGTCCGCCGTACGCCGTAGGCCGTACGCCGTCCACACTTTTCCGGCCAAACCATAATAGCTAAATTTTTGAAATTTTCACCAAAAATCAATCCCGGTTCTACGACGGCCCAATTCTTGAACCAACTTGCTAGCTCAATTTTAAGGGTATTTTTGCGGGGTTATGAGGGGGAGAAAATTCATATTTTCCAAGGTTTTTCAGAAAAAGGTGTACGCAGTATCAAATTATATAGATTTTTGGACGCTGAATCGAATGAGACCATCGCGGGGTCGATAGCTTCATTGGTTCTCGAATTATCACAGCTTTTGTGCCGAATTTGGGAGATTTTCAGAAATTTGACAGGAGGGTATAACTCGAGAGTTCTTGGAGCTATAAAAATCGTTCTATACTCATTGGAATGGTCGTCAAACACTCTCTCCAGCTGTACGGTAGGGCAAAAAATTTAGTTTTTAATTTGGAAATTAAGAAAAATAAAATAGATTAAAATTACAATAGTTGCTACGGAATTTTCCCCGATAGTTACCAATCTGTTTTTCTTCTGAAATGTTCTTTTATTTATTTATTTTAATTTATTTTAATATTTAATTTTAATATTTAATTATTTTTTTATTTACACATGTTCTGTATAATGACTATCTGAAATGGATAGTCTTCTGAAATTTTATTTGAAGCGAAGGAATAATAAACCACTGTACAATCGTTTGCAGCGTTTTTATAAATGCAGGCAGGTACTGATATTTACGATCGGAGGCTCGAAGATGTGGGTCAGGACGCATGTTCTAACTTATAAAATAAGGGATAAACGACGGACTATTTATCTGGGGGTGAATTCCGACGGTAGAGAGGGTGACATTTACGGGGTTCTGATTGGTCAGGTTGGGGGTGGAAACACCGCCCCTCAATATCAGTGGTAGTGGGGGTGTCGGCTTCTCTGCGCGCTTGCTCCTTTCAGGTCTGACACTCGAACGCGGTAGACTCGACCTCTCGTTCTGTTCGGGTCCTCCTAGTCAAAAACTTCGATTACGGCGCTCGGCTTCGAAAAAAATCCGGTTTCCGTATTTTTCTTCCTAATGAAGAACATATTCACTTTAACTTAATTGACATACAGCGGTCATAATCAAACTGCCAACGTTTATTTTTCGCTTGATAAAAAATGACGTCAATTAGATTTGACAGTTTAAACTCGAGATCGTTTTCGAATATGTCCGTGGCCGAATTGTAGGTTAGAATTTCGTCAACGGGATACTCGGTACCGCGGAAATCCGCGACGGGGCTCGACAGCCGCAAATCGGGGCCGTCCCCACCGCCACCACCTCCGCCACCTCCCGCCAGCCATCACCAAAACCATCAAACAATGCTTGACATCAAAACGTCAGCTGATTACCTGTCAAGGACTGGAACCTTCACCAATTTTTCTATGCTTTTTGCTGGTAAACATTTATTAAACTTTTATCCGACCATCAACTTTGATTTTGCTTTTCACAAAACAATTACGAGTAGAGAGATTTTGGATGTTCATGGCGCTTCTTCGAAAATGTTTACCGATTCATGATTTCAGTTAGACAAATTATCACAGATGTAAAAGTTCGTAAATAGAGATTCGTCTAGCCCTACTCAAAGTAATTCGTCTAGCTCTTCTATTCGTCCAGCTCCAAAAATAATGTAATTCTCTTGCTGTACAGGTCCTGCAGTCATTTCAAATTATTGTGCGAGGTTACTTATATTTATATCACCCTGAGATGCCCAAAGGGTTAAAGCACTCGGCCAGGCAAAAAAGAGGAACTGGGAGAAACGATTTAGAGTTCATTCCCCTTAGAAATAAGATAGTGCATTCGAATCCATAGATTACGGTTCTTGATGCACATGCCTGATAGAGAGTGCTGGCGGATGGCACGGTACATCTCTCGATATCTCTTAGTAACATAATATAATAATAGACAATAAAGTTATTATAGTGGACTGTAGGAATAGTGGCTTCAATGGTCAAATACACGTGATCCTTAATAAAAACGTAACTTTTACCATCATCAAAGTGTACGTTTACGTCTCACCCTTCAAATGTCTAATCTAATTTGTTCATCTTGTTGCAATTATGTTAGTAAGGTATTATTCATTCTTCAATCAACTTTTCATATTATATAGCTGAAGTACCATAATAATGTGAATTATTTTCCAAATAATATTGTAGAAGCTAGGACTCAAAATCCAGGTAACAAGCTTATTAATTTGAAAATCGTACGTTCTTGAAGCGGTTGGTGTCCCATTAACAAAACCCACCTTTCCAAATCAAATTTTACAAGTATTTTTTTACGATTACAAACTTAGAATATAAAAAAAATCGTTTTGTACACTTTTCTTTTGCCGAGTGTGTTGAGCCCTTCCCAATTTTCAAATACATAATTAAAGGTTGCTGAGTAACCGATTCAGAAGTGAGTTCATGGGTTCTGATTTGAAAAATTTGGTTCTACATTTTTATTTGTCTTTGCATTCGGCCGAGATCTTTCGCCCATGCTTGCATTTTCAGGGAATTCTATAGGTCTATTGGGTAACAATGCTGGAAATATTTTACGTGCCTTAGTTAGTATTTAGATACGTGTCACACGTCACTTAGAAATAAAGTAAAGAAACATTTATTTTATTCGACAAATTTAATTTTTAATTTGGTAGTAAGTTTTGTATTTTTCTTCTTCCAGATACGGGTTACAAAGGATCATGGAGTTCTCACAGCGCGGCACAATCTCAAGGTACGACAATTATAATCCAGATTTATTCTTGTACCTTTTTTACCAACACATTTAAAAGGTTATTCCAAAATCAAACGGATAATCCAAGACGTCAGCTGTTCCTAATTAATCAATTCGTTGGTGTAAGAAAAAGTAGTACTTATTGAACGTATGTGTTTTTTGGTACAGACTTATTGTTACCCATCAGTATGATTGTTGTTTTTGTCTTATAGATGACAAGCGTCACATAATTTTCACGTTAACTCAGAACGAAACGTCTCGTAGGTCATGAATGTCAACCACAATAGTCTCATTCAATATCATCTCGAACCATGAATTGCAATAATGTTTATTTCACGATGATTAATATTTTATGAGTACGAACGTCCTATTGTTACAAGTAAAATGACAAGAACAGAGTGAAATCTAATATTCGCGTGTTTGTAACAAGGTGACGCCAGGACACGCATCTAACCCGGATATTTCCTAAAAAGGTCTCCACAGCATTAGGAAGTACTCATTTTTCATTAAGGATAGGCTAATTTTTGAAAACTTATTATTGAAGTAGGCGCACTTGACTACGTAATCAACGTTAGAGAAATGGGAGGACGAAATTAACATTCAACAGGTAATCGAAAAGGTAAATTGAAGAACAAATTTCAAGATTCTGTTGCTCGATTTTTTTTTAGAATAAAAAATGACAGCCACGCAGAAATTTCAACGTATTATAAATTATCACTCATGAGAAACAATAAATAATAATCCAATTATACCTATTATTTATTTTTACAATCTATGATTAAACAAAAAATATATAAAAAATACTGACATTACATTCTTGAAGTCAATAAAACATTTTGGTTGGGCATTATCGCCACCGAACACGTTACGTACATTACGTTTTGCTCTTCGTGTGGAGTGAGTGCCTATGTTAAAATATGAATATACAATACATGAACAACCTGACAAAAATGTGGGGCAAACGACGACGTTGTAGTGGGGAAACTCTGTTCATTCAACTTCAACAAAAAATCACAAAATTATCGTTGTCACAAAAATATTTATGAAGACATTACCAATTTTTATTCCTGAGTGATATTCGTGTCATATCGAACAATTGTGAAGATATTGGTAAAATTAGTGCTAATCCGTTCAAAAATATTTTTCACCGACGAATGAGAATACAATCGACGGAGAGCACGTAGGGAACGTGAACGTAATACTATCATTCTGCCAACTGAACTAAATTGAAATTGTTGTTTTGTTGGATAGTTTTTTTTTTTTTTTTTTTCTTTGACATGAGAAAATCGCTGCCGGGTTCGACGTCCAAACTCCCGACACATGACTGCGACCAGTCTTATCTTTTTCACGATTGATACCAATCCACGTATAATGAATTAGTCATGAGGGCTGTGGTCAGTCGCAGTTACGAGGGCGGATGTCTTCAAAATAGCACTCCATTGAGCGTTTCTTACCACCACCAATCGCTCTTACGCTATTTCAGCTCACTGGCGCGTCTAAAACGCAAATAACAATAGCAACTGTCAAAAGCTATACTGATTGAACAAAGGTTCCAGGACATCTCACGAAACCGCGAGAGCGAGGGAGGGATGAATGTTATGAGGCCAGCCGCAAACACCTCCGTCACCCCGAGGGCATAAGTTTGCTTTGATCCTGACGACTAACACATTCCAGAGTGTTTACGGTTCCCTTGTAGTGATTGCGTCGTGTTAGTGGTAGCTGAGCAAAGCCAGTTTCAGAGCCGAGAAGACAGAAAGCAATTACCAGCGTTCGGGGGCGGTAGATCGATCCTCACCAAAGCGTTGATCCCGTCATCCGGACGAGTTGACGTTCGGCCTGGAGGCGGACCTGAGGCGGATATAAACAGGCACTACGAAATGAGAGATCAAACGTGTCGTCTAGTAGGATGGAAGGGGGTTGATTTAGCAGAAGACTGTACAATTGATTCAACAATAGAAAATGCGGCAACGCTCTAACCTCATTCTTCCAACCGTCAAGCGATGAAAAACTGGAAATATGCCCCTGATATTCGCTTGAAAGGGAAAACTGATTATTATAAAAATTTTAAAGGCCTGCGAGTTGTATTCAAATGACTATTTTGGTTTATTATTCAATAATAAACCATTGTAATCGCCCAAGAAAAAAAAAATTCAAACCCCCCCTCAAAATTTGATGTTTTACGATTCAAGGCATGTAGAATCCGAATATCCAATAAAAAACGCTGCAAATGATTGTACAGTGGTTTATTATTATTTCGCTTCAATATTGATTTAAGAAGACTATCCATTTGTCATTTTAAATATTCCGAACATTTGTGAACGTTCTCACCGAAAAACAGATGGTAACTATAGGGGAAAACTCCGTAGCAACTATTGTAATTTTAATCATTTTTATTTTTCTTAATTTCCCAATTAAAAGCTAAACTTATTGCCTAACGATACAGCTGGAGAGAGTGTTTGACGACCATTCCAATGAGTATAGAACGATTTTTATAGCTCCAAGAACTCTCGAGTTATACCCTCATGTCAAATGTCAAAAATCTCCCACATTCGGCACAAAAGCTGTGATAACTCGAGAACCAATAAAGCTATCGACCCGGCGATGGTCTCATTCGATTCAGCGTCCAAAAATCTATATAATTTGATACCACGTACACATTTTTCTGAAAAACCTTGGAAAATATGAATTTTCTCCCCCTCAAAACCCCCCAAAAATACCCTTAAATTTGAGCTAGCAAGTTGGTTCAAGAATTGGGCCGTCGTAGGACCGAGATTGTATTTGGTAAAAATTTCAAGAATGTAGCTATTATAGTTTGGTCGGAAAACTGCTAACGGCGGACGGTGGACGGCGTACGGCGGACGGACAGAATTTTTTTTATTGGATATTCGGATTCTACATGCCTTGAAACGTAAAACATCAAATTTTGAGGGGGGGTTAGAAATTTTTTTTTCTTGGGCGATTACAATGGTTTATTATTGAATAATAAACCAAAAAATTCTGTCCGTGAACCTATGGTTCCACATCGCCCTGAGGATGCCCGAAGGGGCGAAAGTACTCGGCCAGTAAATAAAAAATCGGAGAACATGTCGCCTGGCTCTTCTCCCCCTCACCAACCCAGTACAATGAGAGATGCGACGACTCAACCAAGAAAAAATAAAAATGATTAAAATTACAATAGTTGCTACGGAGTTTTCCGATAAAGTTACCATCTGTTTTTCGGTGGGAACGTTCACAAATGTTCGGAATATTTAAAATGACAAATGGATAGTCTTCTTAAATCAATATTGAAGCGAATTAATAATAAACCACTGTACAATCATTTGCAGCGTTTTTTAATTAGGCCTCTGTTCAAATTTTATTGCCCTTCGAAATTCTATGACACTGTTTTTCGCGTTTTTTTGCCTGTTTTTCGCAAATAACTTTTGAACCGACCACTTTTACATAGGTATATTACTCAGAGCCGAAAAAGATCTGTCAAACTCCTACAATTTAGGGTATTTAATTATATTTTTATTTATGTCCCCGCGGAGCTATTTGCGATTAATGAAAAGTCAAAACACGTTTTTGACATAAAGTGGAATATATCTCGGGAGCTATTATGTACGCTGTGGGGAACACCCACTATCTTCTTGAGAAATGACAAAGGATTGATTCAAATTCGCTTCCGCTACCTTCTCGACAGGTTGATACGCACAGCGCCACCTCCCTGCTAGGTCGGCCCGTTTGCAACCATTAGCTTCTGAGCTTGGCCAAGTTCGCCATATTTTTGCGAAGGGTCTTCCTCCATGGAAGTCTCGATAAATACTTGAATTTAAAGCGTTTGGTAGTTAGTTGGTTCCCTCGTCTTCAACAGGGCCCAACCAACAGCTACCAATCGTGGTCAGTTGCAGCGCCCACATACGCTAGCCAATTTCTTTTTTTTAATGGATTCTACGTTAAATTTCCTTCATTTTCTTCCACAGCACCTGATCTGTCCCATTTCGAGAACGTGACGGAAAAAAATCCCTAAGTTGAAACTTCAAAAGTATGAAAGTCAAAAAAAATTCGAAAAATATTACTAATCGTTCAATTTTGTTTGTTTTCACTTTAAATTCGAATTCTACGTCTAATTTCCTGTAGGAATCATTAATTAATCAAATTTGAACAGTACTGTAAGTATTTGCAACGGAATTTCAAAGTTGAAAAACGTAGGAGTGGCGTAGTATTAAACTAGAAAAACTGATAGTTGTCGTGAAATTTCCGCCGTTTTGACGTCATATTCGGATTCAGCGTTAAATTTCCTATAAGAATAGCTTTCAAAATCGCTTTAAAACGAAAATTTAATTTTTCACTATTATCGATGCCAGCGGAGCCGCCGGCGAAAAACTCGATTTACGGAAAATAATTTCTCTGGCTCTGTTTAAATTTTTTTCACCAAATTTTTTGCTATGTACGTATGTAAGGCGTTCAAATGAAGACTCCTGCATAACAAAACAATTGATTCGCATTTATTTTGACCCCGAAAATCACGGTTAAAGTCCAATTTTTGAGCTTTCAAAAGCCGATTTTTTTGGACCACTTGCAGATTTTTCCGAGAAATAAAAAAAATCACAAAAATACATCTTGGTAAGACACAACTTTCCTAAAAATTTCAGCTTTTTATCTGTATTGTGAGACGAGTAAAAAATCGTTAACTGTTCGGTTGAAAAAAATCGCAGGGGTACCCCTTGGATTTTTCGCGAAAAATTTTTGAAATAGATTCCGCTCAAATTCAGCATAATGATAGTTGATAATGTGTATATCAATAATATATAGTTCATTCTTTGTTTATTTCACACTAAATAGATGAAAACAATGGTTGAAGTTGAAAAATGTGATTTTTTCGTGTATAGTCTACTATTATTGTTGAATAACGCAAAAACGGTTGAAAAATTGATAGGTACATTACATTGGAAAAATGTGGACAGTTGAATTACCTCTCTTTTGGTATATTCAAACATTTGAATTGACGACTTTTTGTTTGAGTCACCCACTGTGCGAGTTACAAATCTTGGAAAACTTAAAGTTGTTATGTCTAATTTTGCCCCTACTTTGCTCCATTTGAAAAACCCAATACTTTATGATACTAAGTACAATACAATCCCCACCAACTACATACCAAATTATAGCAACTACTAAGTACTACCTACTATAAAAATACCTATTGATTCCCACTCTCCATATACAAATAATAATTAACTACTAAACCCTAGGTATGGGGTATACTTATACAATATACTATATATTATACTATATATAGTAGTGACAAGGACAACACCCCACCCGAACAATATGCCGACCGGGCGCGATAGCTGAGGGTGGCGAAGCCCCCCTCTGAGGTGGCTGGGCGGCGAAGCCGCCAGGGGCGCTCAGCCCCTAGTTAATTTTAAGTCTCGAAATTTATTGCTTGAGGAGAAAGAAATTCTCCCAACGGCAAGATATTGTATCTTTTCACAGAAACGGGGAAATCATTGATGTGTAGAAAGAAGTTATCATGCTTGTAGCTATTATACAAAACAATCACTGGGGTTCTTATATGAAAAAGTATCCCTGTAGTACATACCTAGTTGTGTCAAGTAACTTTCCCGCTCAGCCATTTTGTGTCCTAATGAGGAAATTCTCCAGTTTTTTAAATATATTTTCTACACTTTTCAATTTACGGAGGCTCTTCCCAGGATTTTTGAAAGGAGGAGGCTCCTCAATGAGCTATAAATTATTTACGTCCCGTTAAGAAGTATTAAGAAGTATTCATTTTACGAATTAGTTTGAATGTATCTCTGGGCGTGAAAGAATTCTGGAAAGACTGCCGTAACTTGAGTACACATTTCAAGAAGCTGAGGGTGTCAGACGAGTCACGTGACTTATAAAAAGGATGTGATTGACAGTGGCACGAGGCAGGAAATTAACTACACTCAGCGATAAGCCAGGGTCGTTTTAATGCCATTGTATACTGCTTGACATTCACACCCTGCAGGGGTTGCAAGATTTTTTCATATATTAACGAGTGGTGCAATATTATTGTTCAGTGGGTATGCAAGGGTTCTCAGCGGTAAGCTTGCAAGGTGATATTGCGAATGCTGAAGGAGAATAAAGCTGAAACACGGTCACAAATAATCCATTGAATTGATTTTTGTACTTTTAATTATAAAATTTCAAACTTTTTACACTTTTTTTTGTACTATGGTCTCAAGTAACCTTAAAAGCCCATGCTCTGCGAGAATGGGGAAACATTCTAACAGTTCTTCAGAAGTGAGCGGGAGGATCATAGATTTTTCTCTTGAATCGAACGTCATCAAAAGGGCGATATTAATAGGAAATGACACAGGATGGGCTGCCCTTGTTTTTCTTAACACACGTGACCCATCCGACACTTCGTATTTGTTGGAATCGGAGGCAAGAAAAAAGCTGCAGAACAGTAGAAAATGAGAAATCCAGAGAGATAATATTTACTCAGCGAGGACAAAGTGTCAAAGTGAGGAGTTTCTATCAAAAACTGGCATCGTACAAAATGAGCGAAGCGTAGGAGTCAACAAAACTCGAATGAAATTGGACTCCCACTAAGGAGACGTTTTCGTACGGGGAATGGGAGAATGTACACAAACTGTTCAGGATACAATATCTACGGAGTAGCTAGGAAAGACGGGATGTCTAATACGTGATCTACAAGGGTAGCCTCTGGATTGAAACTAAGGCAAGCCGAAGGAGAGATGTCTTGGCTGCAGTGCGAAAGGATATTGGAAACTAGAGTTGTACTGCATTCGTGATGAAACAAGCTCTTCAATTGTCCACTTCCGTGCACTAAAGTCCACAGGTTTCAAGGATTCTTCTTTCTGAAGTCAAAGCAAGCCCGTTGCAATTGCGATTTACAACCTTTTAACAAAGTAATGCTGCTTTGAACGTTTTAAACCCAACCCGTTTCGTACAAAGAAATCATTAAAAAACGTGAGTAGTGTAGGCTATTGTGAAGTTGGCAAATGTGCGAAGGAAGCAATTTGAACTTTCTGTAAGAACAAAATTAATTAATGGTGAAAGTAACGGATCGTAAGTAAACTAACATTCAGAAAACAATGTCCTCAGTCTGTTAGTTGACATTGAAATTCAGTCATTAATTAATTATTGCCACGTTACGAAGTAAATAGCAGTATTGTGATCGTCTGAAAAGTCGAATTAGGAACGTAGGTCCTGTTGGAAGAAATATTGATGGTAGGTACTATGTTCAGAATCACTGTCTGAACACGTCCGTCTGTCTGAGTGTCTGTGGCCAAAAAGTGACATGAATCGCCTGATCACCATAAAAAATTAATGAAACTCAGTGAAATTTTCAGGAAATTTTTTCTAGTGATTGAGGAAAATGAGCTTTTATTGAGTTTTGAATAACGTTCTGTACATTTGTTCAACGGTTCAAAGTTTTTCATATTTTGATCTTTACAGACTATAAGAGTCAATATTTGTCTAGTTTAAAGTCATAAAATATCGGCGTGATGTGTGCGGCATGGTTTTATGTCCATTGGGTCACACATCATCGTACCTCCACGTTATAAGCTTTTTTCTTTAATTTCACTTGCGCGTATTTTGTACTTTGATGTTTACAGGCCGGAAAACTCAGTGTATTTCGAACGCTCAAGGTCTTAAAATGTTTTGGAAGGCAATTGAATGATGCCTGATTTTGATCAAGAGCGTCACATACAGTACTTCTGCGTTATTCGCAAATTGGCAATATTTTAATTTTTACAGACCACAAAAATAAATATAATATTCTATCGCTGGGGTACTTTGAATATTTTTATATGACAGCTGAATGTCGCATAATTTTTATTAGTGGTGTCACACACAGTACTGCCTTGTAAAACGCATGTTCAGTTATTTTATTCGAGCGTTAGTGTATTTTTCGAATCTCTTTGCTATAAATATGACCAAGTTTGACTACGTCCACATAACTTGTTCTGTATAATTTGGCTCAGACACAGTACTTCCACCTTACACCGTTGTTTCGCCGTTAAGATTTTTAAAGGCCGCAAAAATCAATATATTGGATTTTCTGAAACTCAATGAAAATATTCTTAGAAAATTTTCTCTTAGTGCAAAGACGAAGTAATCAAAATTTGAATAACTAATACACACTTCTTCAGAGGTATAAGAACTAGAAGATTATTCGATGATGTTTATTGTGATTTTTACCAGCCATAAAAGACAATATTTTCGATAGGTCTAAACCTTGAAATGTTTTTCATGGCAAGCAGATTGCCTGATGATTTGACTTTTTATCGTTGGCTCGCACAGCATGTAGTTCCATTCTATGAGCTTTTTTGAGGGTATCTTCTACTAGCTGCAAAAACCAATATATTTGCACGCTGGATGGTTTTAATTGTTGTAACGAAGAGTGAATGACGCTTAAGGGCTGCTGAAACACTTTTGTGTGCCCATGCTATAAAAATTATCTAATTTTACAAAACTTGGGTAAACATGAATTGTTAGGCTCACATACTGCACTTCTTCATTATCAACCTAATTTGTGCCTTTTTCTATATTTGGGTCTCCTGGCTAGATTTTCAATAACAGTTGTTGCGAACTAACGTTGCAGACTTCCTACGAGTTTCTTAATTTGATTATTAATTGTACCCGGCTCACACATGGAAGTACTGCGTGCTCTATTCACATCAATGTTTTTTTATTTGTTTGTGTTTATTGGTACTAAACACTTTCCAATTACTTCAAACACAAATTAGCAGGTGTCAGCAAATCATTTTGCAATTAAATGGAACAAAAGTTCCTCCAATCGTTTTTTGAAAATTCTTGAGCTATTCATTCGTTCAACTATTGTACGTAAACAATTGATATGCAATAATATATAATTTGATTAGGTAGGATTCATGCTCAGTGTTCAGTGAGGAGAAATATCCAATGAAAATAGCTGCAAATTGCAGGGTTATTATGACGAGAATATTAATTATACGGCCAGGGGTTGTGAGTGTGAGAAAAACGAGGCAGCTCATTTTCCGATTCTTTATTGGCTGGCCGAGCACTTTCGCCCGGGCATCTTCAGGGCGACGTTGAGCCAGCGGCTCCACATGGGTGGACCCCCGAACGGGTGCTCGGCCAGCCAATAAAGAATCGGAGAATGAGCCGCCTGATTTTTCTCCCCCTCGCAACCCTTGGACATGAAAAAAAAGCGACGACACGGAAAAGAATAAATATTATATACTTGACGCAATGACGACTAGGAGTAGTAAACTACTGTAAAATCATTGCAGCATAGCAATTACCGCCATGCGCGGACTTAATGATTCGGTGGCTATTACTTTGATAGATGCGATTAATTGGTCTACTGATAATACACGAAGTTCTTTAGAAAACGCGATAGTACTGAGATTTGGGATCATCTTCAAAGGAGAGCTTGCGCGCGAACGTAAATGAGCCCGAAGACAACAATAAATTATTGATCAATTGAATAACTAACCAAAATTAACTAAGATGAAACACATTCACACTTAGCATGAAGGTGTTTATCAACGTTGTTCCTCTTCATAATTTTTACTTGGAACTTTGACTAATAAAGTTGTAATTTTCGTGTTCACAGGATACGGAAATTCCTTAAGTGGTATGACGAAATCATCACTCGACCCACACACCCATCTTCGGCAACCCGGTGAGTTAGGCTGATATAATATAGTTTTTTCCGACTCTGTATTCTTAGATAAGATAGATAAATTATTTTATTGTACAAACCTTTCGGAAAGATTATTACAAAGAGTATACTTCTCGAAAATTAAAATCTACTTCTGTTTTCCCCGAATCAGTACTTGGGGCAAAGATAACTAATCGTACAGAAAGAAGGAAAATAGGTCGACACAAGCGATCGCAACAAAAATAAGTTGACCATATGTTCAAGATGGGTAGAAGAAACGAAATAGAAAAAGAATAGAAATAGAAATAGAAAAGGAAAAGTACAAACTGCCCTAAGAAATCAAACACTAGTTCCAGAAATGGCAAACTGGTCGGTTTTAGATTTGATTTTTAGATATTGCTGGTAGATACAGATTAAGCCAAGTACTAAGCCTATTCGAAGAGGGCAAACGCTCTCAGCATAAGTGAGTTTGTTACGAATCGGTAGACACCCAACATTTTCTCCTTACAACTGCCAAAATCCAACAGAGTAGCCATAGCATTTTCTTGGAGATCTTCTCGCAAACTACTTGATTCAATATAGGGCGCAATGTAATGCTTCCGGTAAGGCTCCAATATTGGGCATCTCAAGAAGAAATGAAATAAATTATCTGGCTCTAGAAGATTACATATGTTACAATTTTGCAGCCCATCAAATTTATATCCGTTACCATTATAGAACAGAGAGATGCGTTCTTTATGACTGGCCCTCAGCTGGGCGAGCACTCTTTCCACTTGAATGTTATGAAAAAGTCCCAAATAATGTTGCCTTCCCGAGTAGTCAAGGACTGATCTGAAAAACCCATTGAACCTAGCGTTGTACGCAAGGTTAATATCCTTCGACCAAAAGTGGTTCCTCAGCTTTTCAATTACCGAGGAGGCACTCAACTTTACAGCCCTTGGATCGTCCTCGCTCAACAGATGCTGGCAGCCAAGAGTCGTCAGGAGGGTGTACAATTGGGTGTACCAATTGTAATCCGACGGCCTCCCCGACGAACCATCATGCACCCTCTTCAGAGCCCGGAAGCAGATTTTCGGGTACCTGGATTCACTCATCTGAGTTATTTTCACCCAGTACCCAATCACTAACTCATATGCAAAAACCTTCAGGGCTGGAGAACCGGTTTCAAGCCTTAAGAAGAGGTTTGGCACGTTTCTAGGGAGACACAGCATACCCTTCAGGAATTGGGACTGCACCACCTCCAGCTCATCCCCACACCACGCCCCCCAGACCTCCGCAGAATATAGTAGCACCGACTGCACCAGCGACCGGAAAAGGTTGGCTTTGGAATCCCATGAAGTTATTTTACCTTTCGCACATACTCCCTTGAGGCATCCAGCTGCGGACTTAGCCTTTGAAATTCGTAAATCAAGGTTGCGACGAAATTTACCAGAAGAGGATAACTTTACGCCCAGGTAGACAAAGTCGGACACGTAGTCGAGTACTTCCTCACCACAGCGGATCTTTTTATATTTCTTTATTGTCTTACTGTGACCAAACACCAGTACTTTAGTCTTTTGAGTGTTCACCGTGAGCGAGTAGGAGGAACAGTAGTCTAGGAAAGCATTCATTTTCCGCTGGGCGTCCGGGATGGAGTCGGCCAGAAGAGCCACATCATCGGCGAAAGATAAGAGCATGATTTCCTGCCCGTCTACTTTAACCCCAGAGCATCCTTTTTCCCTCAAGAAAGTCTCCAGATCCGACATAAAAAGGACGAATAACAAAGGACTGACAGAATCCCCCTGCAAGACCCCCTCGGTAATTTCCTGCTCAAAATAATCACAAGAGTCGGCTTTGGACATTCTGAATTTGGCACTTCGGTACAGGGCGCTAAGGACATTTATAATTTTATCACTTACACCAAGTCCAGACAATTTTATCCACAGCAAGGAGTGCCCCAGAGAGTCGAACGCACGAGCTAGGTCAATCATAATGCAAACCAAACCCTGTTTCTTTTTTACTCGGAAATAAGTTGATGCAGCGTAGAGAGTGAAAATCTGGTCCGCACACGATCTCCCCGCTCTAAACCCAGCCTGAGATTCCGGCAGGATTCCACCCGATTCTGCCCAGTCATTTATCCGGTTAGCCAACAGGTGCGTGAACAGTTTAGGGAATGTGTTGACCAGCGCGATGCCCCGGTAGCTAGACGCGAGCTGTTTATCCCCTTTTTTGAAAATCATTTTGAGGAGGATGGTATCCCATGAGTGAGGCACTTCACCGAAGCTCAGGCACATATTGAATATTCCACAAATTAAATCAATACAATTGTCAGGTAGCAATTTCAGTACCTCATTAGGAACCCCATCAAATCCTGGGGCCTTACCCCTCCTCAGCCTCTCAAGCCCCCTCCTCACCTCGACACCAGAAAAAGGCCTGTCCAGCTCCGGAACGACAATCCCCCGCGGCTGCGCCACAACTCCAGAGCCCCCCCCGCCATCATAGAGATCCTTGTAAAAGGATTTCCAAGTATCAAGGCTTATTGGGTTATCAAAATATTTGGGATTTCTATATTTCCTTACCGCCCTCCAGAAATCAATACCATTTTTCGAATTGTTTATGCTTTTTTGGATTGTTTGAAAGTACGTTTTTCTAGACCGACGCAAAGTTTTCCTATAATTATTCCTGAGGTTAACGTAATCGGATTCAAGGTTGAAGGGGTAGCCCATTCTACGCATTTTACGGTATTTATTTCTAGCCAGGTACCGCGCCCTCCGGCAAGCTACATTGAACCACGGCCGGCTGGGACGTACCCGCCGAGAGAGCCTTTTTGTAGAGGACTTGAGTAGCCCAGCACTTTCTCCCTCATGACGAATAGTGCTCATTAGATGGTCAAATAACTCGTTAACGCTGCATTTAATACCAAGGGGGACCAGTCCACTGAGGGACTCACGAAAACGATTGCATTTTATGGCGTCGCTAAAATCCCACCTCGCCAACTTGGGGGCCCGCACGTCATGCGCAACACCCGGCGCACTCTCCCCTGACCCCCCCCAACCCGACAGGCTCAAGGAGGCGACGCATGGCAGATGGTCAGAGATATGGGAGAAGTCTTTCACCCTCATATCGTCAAACTTATCGATAGCTTCATTGTTAACTATGATGAGGTCAATCAGGCTCCTCCCCCCAGATCTGAAAAAGGTAAATTCGCCAGGACAGTCCGATGGGGCACGCCCATTGCAGACCAACAGCCCAAAGTCATGGCACAAATTTACTAACAACCTTCCTCTTCTATTCGTTCTCAAGTCTTTTGAAATGCGATCGGCGTATAGACAGGAGCCAGAGACCAGTTCCTCATCGCAGTGCCCCAATTCTCCCACCCTACCATTCAGGTCCCCTCCCAACAGCCAAACTGAATCAGCAGGCGCAGCCTCTTGCAAGTGCATGAGACCCTCCCTCAAGATGTCAACGATTACTTCATCATCTAGAGATGGGCTTAGATAGAAAACGCAAACCACCAGTGTGACTGTGGGCCAAACTATTTTACAAAATATCCAAAATTTAGTTCTGTCTATCAACATACAAACATCAGCAAGGCTTTTCTTAACAAACAAAATTATTCCACCACTAGCGTGGCCAGTGCTTTTTTCTCTGACACCCTCAGAATGGAAATGAAAATAATCTGCTAAGGAATTTGGCACAGTAAAATGATCTCCTTCATGCCAGGTTTCGGTGCAAGAAATTACATCATACATACAGTGATTTTTGAGCTCATAGTCCAGGTCTTCATCGATGAGGTTCAGGCACCCATTGACATTCCAAAAGCACACATTAAATTTCTGCGTAGACCCGGATGTATGGTTGCCATCACAGAGAGCTGCCGATGACGACGAACCCGGATGCTATGCACTCAGTAAGCCGAATGGCTTCTTGGCTGCTGCACCCTTAGGGGAAGGACTATCGTCACTGTTTCGTTTACGCTTGGCGTACCTATCGGCGAGTTGTGCAAGGGAGAGCGTGTTACCACCAATAATTAGGTTAAGACCCTTGATTTTTGGGTCAAGCCCGTCTTCGATTGCCATTCTGCGGTAGTTAAGCAGCTGCCGACGCAGTTTGCGTTCCTCGTGCGTAAGGTCCTGGCTCACACTGATTTTTGAGCCCTTGAGTTGCTTAGTGGCCGACAATACTTTGAATTTCATATCGTTTGTGACAAACCTTACGACCACGGGTCTGGGTTTATCCGTCTTTTTACCTATGCGGTAAGCACGGTCCAGGTCCTGATGACGGATCTCCGTTTTTAGCGACTCTTCGAAGAATTCTATTATTACATTTTGTAACTGGTGGTTACCTCCTTTCTCCTCTTTTTCCGGGAGGCCAAAGATAATAAGGTTCTTCTGTTTTTTATCCCTCTCCAACAGTTCCAAGCGCTTTGCAAGCTCCTTGTTCTCCTTCTTCACCTCCCCCAACTGTTTCACGACATCTTCGAGCTTTTCTCGATTCTCAATCGAATTCTTTTCCAGTGTAGCTAAGGACGTCTTTATATCCTCAACTTTAGAGATGAGAGGGTCCAATTGGTCAAGCTTGGACAGCTTCTCTAGTATCAGCTTAATATCGGCGTTAGATCCCATTGTAAACAAAGGAATGACGTAAATAGTCACTAGGTATCTAGGTGAAAAATTATTGTCGCCTTGCCTCTGACCTGGGAGAACAAGCCGGGCTTGTGAGATTGAACTAGTGAACTGTTGATGTCAACGACAAGCTCCGATGCGGGGTAAAGCAGAGGGGGCAGCACGATGTGACAGAAAGCCGAACGGAGGGGAGCCCGCAGCGAGCGAGGTCCAGAACGAAGCGGGGAAATTCGGTCAAGAGGGGGACGGCTGTCGCCCGTCGTCGGAAGAAAATGGAATTCTTACGCTCTTCTCTTGTCTTCAGTGCGCCAATTAAATACGTTAATTTAGCATTGGAAAAAGTCTCGAGCGTCGCTGATGAAACCAAAACGTTCGCGAACTCAAACTCAATTACTCCGCGCACTTTGATGAAGCAATACCACGAATAGATATGGTCAATAACAAGATAAATACAGAGCACAAACAAACGTGACCGCTAGGCTCAGGCGCCGGTACTATACTCCCGACTCTGTATTCTTTCAAGATATTGAAAACAGAATGAGAACCAATGTGATGATTCATAAAGTACGATTGGAACGGTTCGTGAAACGTGAAACAGCGTCCTTTTATCACACAAACATGCAAATATGGGTTTTGAAACATTTTTTTTCTAAGCTGAAGAATAATCTCGAGGAAAAAAATTTTCGCCGAGTTTACCTTTCCCTTGCGTAACGACAGCAATGTACGTCTTTTGTTTTTAATTTTTACTTTTTCAAAACGTTACTCACCTCATCAAGAATGTCGGAATAGGGCAGTTCTGACCGAGATGTATGTGACAGGTACCTTTAGGAGCAATGGCTCCATGTCTGAAGGGGTCGACCTCGCACACGAGTCTGACGAGGAGATAAGTTCTCTCTTACAATACTCGGGCAGCCCGTTATCGGTTTCCTTGGACAATGCAAGCGGTCGTGCGTACTGGACGCGTGCCCATGCAACGTATGTTCATCCACGCCCTCCTAGCACGGCATGAGCCAGATTTTTTTTAATTTTGTCGGCCGCCTAGAAGTTATTATAGAGATCTATGATTGACACTCTCTCTCATGAAAATGTCGAATGTTTTCCCCATTACGCCAAAAATCAATAAATGAAGTACAAATGAATGAATAAATTAATAAAATAGAGGAATAGTATCAAAAATGAATGTTTTACCAATCATCCGTCACCATATAGTTCAAC
The DNA here is from genome assembly GCA_037159825.1 of Tupiocoris notatus. Classification (NCBI taxonomy): domain Eukaryota; kingdom Metazoa; phylum Arthropoda; class Insecta; order Hemiptera; family Miridae; genus Tupiocoris; species Tupiocoris notatus. The sequence continues at coordinate 635,936 of JASJUZ010000125.1, read as the reverse complement.
TGAAAAAACAAGTTCATTAGCCGTTAACTTGGTAGTCGAATAAGTGAAGGTATGCAATTTTCACACTCACCGAAGAAGGAAAAACTCGCAACTCTAGAGCTATAGGATAGTACTCTTCCATCGTACTAAATGTGCTCAACAAATCAGACGAACACCCATTTCATAACATATCTAACGTTTACTGCTTGTGCGAAAGGGCGATTCATTAGACTTCGTCAAAAAATCGTTTTACTCCGATTCTCGATTTTTAACTTACTTTTGACTAAAATTAAGTTTCATGTCCGCATGAAAGAAATTTAAAAAACCTGAACTATGTGGGAAGACAGGCGAGTATGCAGATTATCTTTAGTCGGAGTAAGCTTCTGGGGAAAGTTAGGCGCTAAGATTCTGGAAAAATATTTACTGCCCTGTCGTTTAAAACATACTCACGGTTGACTAGAAAAAATGGCCATGCGATCGCCCCATGGCAAACTCACGTAGGTTTGTTCTCTCTCAATCAAACTGTGACGGAGAAGTATGATTGCTGAATTCAAAGTTGACGTTCAACAAAGGGAACTCGCATTAGTGTTAGAGTCGTAATTTCATTCGTAGCTCTGTAGCAATAGTATGGAATCACGGAGAACGGTTATATTCAACCGACCTCGACGTCTCCCTAGTCAATAAACGCGACAATATACGCCTTGTGAAACTTCGTAAACGTATTCAAGAACCAGCTTCAAGTCGAAGTTTGCAACTGTGAACTGATATAAAGAGGGACGCCCGAATGTAAACATCTCAAGTGTGAAATATAATGTGCACCGGGAGAAGTATAGGATACGAATGGGAAGGCATTCGAACACAGAGAAAGGACAGTTTGCATGACCTGCTGTTGGACGTACGTGGTGCCATGTATTGGTGTGTATGCTGTTGTGCTCTCCTACTTCAACTGGCGATCGAAAGTGTAAAACAGCTAAGCAGACATGAATAGCAAATCGGGTGGATTTATTACCAGGGACGGCTTCTCGGTTGAACCTCTGCCCGTCTCGACGAGCTTTGCATTCACAAAACGTTCAGTTTACACGCGTGCAGAGTTACCCGAGGGGTGCGACGATTGTACAGACCAGAAACGTCGTTTTCAGGGTTTGGATGCGCGATAATGTCAATCTCTTCCTTTCTGAATGAGGTAGAACACGTTGGACCCTCACGAGTGAGTCCCAATATGGCCGTATCGGAACATGTATCATCAAATGCCCACATGTGCGACCACTGGCAAGTCCCGAAGGACACATTGTGTCAAGCGACTTACTGGATCAATTTCATGTACAGCTTCACTGAACGTTCGAAGCTTCCTCCGACCGTTACGTTTGCCATCGAACTCGATTTTTTTGCGCCACTTGAACCGGTCAAAGTTCAGTCATTTCGATGACCATGCAATCGATGAACCGATGAACGTGAAACGCGTGATATTGTACTAGTAAAGGTTCGCAAATAGAGAAACATTTCAGGATGATTCCTCACGATGGAGCTTAGCAAATAAATAGACATATCACTTCACTTGATAGCAAACGTCAGGAGGCATCAAGGTTTTTTTTAGAGGCATCAAACATTTCCATAAATGCTCGTAATACCTTATTTCAACAAAAAATTGTCTCTTTACCGTCTGGTGATCCTCGGATGCGCGAAGAGCGCGTTCGAAAAACCTGCAGTAATGCAATTTAATAGACGGGAGTTTCGTCGTTAAGAGAGGGGAGTGGAGGTAAGGCTGTTTCAATCAAAGCTGTTATCGCTAGCGGGCTCCCTTGAACACAGTGGAAACTAATGAGATAATGGGGTTGGCCGACGCTTTGGAGGTGTAGGGATTGTGGAGCCATGGGGTGTCGAACTCCCTTTCGCATTATTATGCGTTAGGTGAAGGGCTGAGATCGTGATTGGCTAGCCTGATCGTCCTGAGTCACTCCGGTGTAATAAAAGTTAAGGCTTCCTGGTAGTCAAGATAGGACGGATAAATTTCGAATTTGTTATTAAAGACACCTTTATGATAATTTAGAACGCAGTGATGATCTAAAATGGTCACCGCAGTATAAAGATCCGCAAGCTAAATGTGATTGATCAATCAAAATAGCTCTATGATACCTCAGACCTCTCAAATTAAAAGTACTTCAACTTTATAATGATATTAAAGTAATTTTTCATGTAGTGTTGGATCTAGTGGATGAAAAATACTCAAAAAGTTTTTGCAGGAATCAATTGCACTGAACCAAACTGCAACGCCGTTGCTGCTGACTGCTTTGATCTGTTGCTGTTTTTGCTTGCTTGTTTTTACTTTTTTTTTTTATGTAGGAGAAGAAAGATACTCATACCACCCCACTTATCTCAATCTGAACGTTCCCTTCTACCTGACAAAGAAGAACAAAAATGTAAATTTCAAGTGTTAATTATCTTGAATCAGTCAATTCTTTGTGTCAAAAAGCCTTGAGAAAACGTTAGATCTCTTTCTATTTTTTTTTCATTTTTAAATCTAAGTTATAAAGCAAAAGAAAAAAGTCATCTCCTTTGGTTTTGTCTCCATTTTTTCTACAGCGTATTAACGCCTTGGCATGAGAAATAAGACCGTGGAACGTGAGAACCCGACTTTCTCGAGTCGTGCACGGTATCCGATAAGAGTATTTTGAGAGCCTTGCGTGTTATTGCACTTGTCGAGGTACCGGCCGATTGATCCCCTCAACGATAGGCACATTATCTGTCGGCTGGTTGGCACCACCCTTTTCGCGTGGAATGTTATAATTTTCGTTTGAACACATCGGCAATTTCATTTAGACTTCATGAATAAGGTAACCGGACAGCTTAGGCTAATGACATTATAGAATTATCAAACCATTACTAACTTGGGATTCATTTGGTCTCTACTTAGTGGCTGTTCTTTTGGATTTATTTCAAAGCACAGCTTGGTAACATAATTTAAAACTAAATCAAGGACCCAGGAGTTGTGAGGGGGAGATAAACCCCTGGACGTCTACAAATACGAGGACAAGGAAAATAATAAATCAAGGACACTATTTAGCCTCAACACGGCGGCTATTGGAAATTAATCAACTGTATACTGCGTTAAGTTTAATCCGCAATTGCGTTGTTGTTTTTAGGACTGAAGGAGTTCCAACTTGAATCCCTCTACTTATTATGTCGGGAGGCATGTGCATGTTCTCACTAACTCTCATACAGTTTCACCGCAGCCAGGAATTCACAATTAGGACTCTCAATCACTAAAACAACTTAAAAATTCCTCTTAATTCCTTTTAATTCTTTTAATCACTTCAACTACTGTGAAGATGCGTGAATGGGCTAAAACTCTCGACGTAGTAGAAGATGTTTATTTTTCGAGTAACTGAGAGACTGAAGTCAGTAACCTAAGGAAGTCTCCACCATCTAAGGAGATGTCCAATTTTATAACAACCTGTCTACATCACTATCTCTATCAAAAATCAAGCTGAATTATGAAAATTTCAACTGCTTTTGCCCGAGGTTCAGCCTGGAATTGAGGTTCCCTGTCAGGTTTCCACACGGTGGCTAAGGCTGAGGGACGAATACGGCTTGACCGTTTACAACAGAAGAGAGGTGCGTGTCAATATTGTCTGAAGGGTAGTGTGATATAATGCAGTGTTAAATGGGACAGAAGGAGTGGACTGGGGCGAGTGCGGACGGCGGCTAATGGACGTTCTATGTCCATCCTTTTGACTCATCCTCACAATTCCGCTCCATTCGATCCTGAATCGCTAGCTTTCTCAATGGGGAACCTGAACTGCCCGAATGTCCGAGAATAAATATTGACATTGCGACCGAAACGAGACTGGAGTCAAGAAGTGCGTTTGCCTTGAGTCAGATCATAATTCAAAGGTCAGGGTCAGTCGAGAAACACAAGCATGCTGAAAGTTTAGATGACACAGAAATTGTATCCCGTAGGTGATCGGAGAAATCACTGCGTTGACTTCCAATTTGCAGTTGGACCAAAGATGGAAATCTTCCAAAAGACTTCTAATAAACGCTTCAATTTTTTTGAAATACGACGAGGTAGAAAGGACGCGAGGGCCGTATAAAGTGAAGTAAATGTTCGGGGAGATGGTAAATATTTATGATTTAACTATTGCTAAAAGTACTTATGTGGCCAACAAATAGAACAACGCGAAAACTGCTATTTGTGAAATCCAGTCAATGTAAGTTTCTCAAAGAAAACTACTCAAGAATAATATCTTTTACGGATGGCTACAAACAACAGTAACAAAAAATTTTATTTTACGTACTGCAGTAATCAGGTCAACTGAAAGAACCGTGATTCATCAACCTTGGCTACCTACGAGCCTTTTTAAAGTCAATAGAATAATTTCAGTATCCGGCCGAAGATGAGGGAGTGAGTTGCAAGACTGATTTAGCTACTAGAGCATGGCCGTCCAACAGGTAAAATATTGAACCAAATCATTTGCAGTCCCCTTTGGGCTCGTGCGACAGGAAACAGCGACTTATGTAGTTTCCTAATTAACAATCGCAGCCAGGAGAGTGCACGAGGGCTGAACGCTTCTACCAGTCCTATCGCGACCGTTGCGTGGTTAGCCTGTTCGCGCCGGAAAAAAGTTAACTTAATTTTGTTAACTGGCGTTTAGCTATCGAACCCGTACAGCTCAAAATCATTTCTACTGGATTTGTCCGCTTTTTAAATGTAGAATATTGGTAATATCGAGGACTGTTCGTTCCTTCTACCTCCCTCAGGCCTGGAATTGAATTTCATTGACTTATGTCACCCGACACATCACGCGCGAAAACGGAGACACCAATGAAATCTTAGATGAGATAGCATACACATACTCGATGTGGCGTACGGCGCTAGGGAATGACTAAATCAGGTATGGACCAATCTTCAAAAAATTGTCTGGTATATCCAACTCAGATTGACGTACAATATTGAATTATCAATAGGAAACAGTATTAATTGATTATTTTAGGAAAATAAACGAATTTGCATCGCTAACCAATAATGATGGTATTTTTTCAAAGAGTATCAATAGTGATGAAGCATTTACGGAACCTTAACAAATACATGAGAAGAATAACTACCCCAGTATTGTTAGGTTGAAATTGAAAAATTATTATTGATAAAACAAAAATGTTTTCGGCAGGAAGGAAAAATTACCAAAATCGAAAATTATGGAATGATTTGGGCTGATATTGATTAAAGATAACTTTTCCGGCATTACTGATGGAAAATCGTAATTGAATTACGCGAACATATTGTTGGCATGAGAGGCGACCCAGTTCACTTCAATAGTTGTTGTAAACCATTATTCTATTCATGGCCCGTGCTAGAAAGTACTATTTCCTCTAAAAGTTCCTCTCGGGCCAAAAAATTTGAATCTTATTGGCTCGTAAATCAACCTGTGGGAGAAAGACTGTAACCGTTTTATTATCAGGGAAGCTTCTCCGGTAATGTAAATAGAACCGTGTCCTTCCCTTTTTCTCTTCTCGCTGACAAATCGACTTGCTGGCAAATCCGTCAGGATTCCAACCCCCAAAATCTCCTCCCTTGTGCGATGTTAATGACGCACTAACGAGCGGCTTAGGCACCCGATATTAAATATTAGCTGGGGTGTGCCAACGTTAGTAACTGCGAGGTCTTCTAGCTCCCCCTGTTCTCCAGAAAACGTTACTTACTTCATGGCAAAGCCTTGGGGTGCATTTCTAGAGAGCTGTCTTATACCGTGTAATTTATATTTATTGGCCTTGCCAAAGAAGGGTGGGAGGTAATGCTACTATTGTTTACACGTTCTCCTTCGACCCAGCGTAACGTGGTGTCGGCCAATCAAAAGCTCTCCCACTCATTTCCATATTTTTGTCCTTGTTATATTAACTGTGTAAAACAAGCGCTAAAAGACAAAGCCCTTGGTTTAATGACTTGGTCTTTATTTGAAAATGCTAATGTAAACAACTACAACTGCCTGATATGACTAATTTCTATGCTCTAAACTGTGAGACCATCTCATTTTTTCGGTATCTGTCGCAAATCATTACGAGTCGCTATCAGTCAACAACAAACCACAAAATACTATCAAAAATAATATCACAACCAAAACCGGTGAGCCCTTGCATTCAAATATCACTATTTACGATTATTTCTATTTGTTTGATAAGCAAATCGGATTTCTACAAAATGGTCAATGCCTTAAGTGAACTGTTGCTGCTTGATGTTTTCGTTCAAATTTTGTTTATAATTCTACTTTCGCTAAGGTATTTAAATGTTTTTGTGCAAATGAGGAATGTTAAAATTTATTTTGAACCATTTTTTTGCATTCTCATAAATGTCTTTTAATTGTTTCAGATCCGTACCAAATGTTCGGTCCTACAAGTAGTCGACTAGCAAGTTCAGGTAACTAACGATTATTTACTCATTAAATTATATTCTTTTGGCATTTTTATATCTTTGCTATGGCACACAAACTCGAAAAGCGTTATAAAAACACTGCAAATGATTGTACAGTGGTTTATTATTCCTTCGCTTTAATAACGCTTTCAGAAGATTATCCATTTCTGATGGTCATTATTAGGAACATTTGTGAACGTTCCCATTGAAAAACAGCTTGGTAACTATAGGAAAAAACTGCACAGCAACTAATAGGTAGTAATTTTTATCATTTTTATTTTTCATAACTTCAAAATTAAAATCTGAATTTTTCGCCTTACGGTATAGTTGGAGAGTGTTTGACGAGCATTCCATAGAGTATAGAACGTCTTTCATAGGTCCAAGAACTCGCGAGTTGCCAAATCTCTGAAAATCTCCCAAATTTGACACAAAAGCTGCGATAATTCGAGAACCAATGAAGCTATCAACCCCGCGATGGTCTCATTCGATACAGCGTACAAAAATCTATAGAAATTGATACCTAATTCACCTTTTGCTGGAAAACATTGGAAAATACGTAATTTCTCCCCCTCGAAATCCCACTAAAATACCCTTACAATTGAGGTAGCGATTTGGCTAAGAAATTGAGCCATTGTCAGACCAAGATTGATTATTGGTGAAAAATTCAAGAGCTATTAATTAGCTATTATGATTTGGTCGAAAAAGTGTTGACTGCGTACGGCGGACGGACAGATTTTTTTTCAATTGGATATTCGGATTCTACATGACTTGGAACGTAAAACATCAAATTTTGCGGGGTTAGAAAAAAATTTCTTGGGCGATTACAATGGTTTATTATTGAATAATCCCGAAACTAGGATGACCTGACGCTAACGGTGTACGGGTGTAAGGCAGGTGAGCAGGCAATCGTAATTCATGCAAAATTGACATAGCGAGAAGGTACGGTAATCTCAATCATATTGATGTCAACAGCAGCAGTGAAATTTAAATTAACTTTCCGGTTTTTCAAGATGTGTTTCAGTGGGTTTTTCAAGTGTCCGCAAATGAGGAAAACCCAATCAAAATTGGAAAGATCTTGTGGAAGCGAACGGAGAAAAATCGATCTACTAATTCAAAACGCCCTCGGTTTTTCTTTACTCTCCAGCTCCTTCATCCTCGAGGTCGAAAACAAGCTCACACTTAAGTATTCCTCGGCTATAGGTACCTACCGTATTCGTAGGTCGGTCGTTCAAGTGAGCTGAGCTGCCCAAAAGGGAAGTTATCGAAACGTACGAGGAACAACCCACACGATAACGGTCAGATAGGCATCTTCCACCAGAAAGCACTGCACACGGTCATCCACTCCACAACAAACCACCAACCATGACCACTCGACTAACACAGTAGATCCACTCAACTGATACTACTTTGCCTTCATGACCCCTTACCACGTCATTACAACAACTTTCTAACTGCTCTCGACTTCTGAATTTTCGATTGCGTGAATCCAATCTTCAAAACTACGGCCACCTCGAAATTCATCAGTCAGGGAATTTTTCCTCAATCGCTTCAAATAAGTTAATTGTCATACCTAACCCTGTTTTTATCCTTTACATATCGCAGTAAATTACCGCCAATTTAATACTTGGCGTCATATATCGCCTTTTTATAAGCCAATGTGGTAATAGCTAGGTGAATTCCCTCCTTGAGGTGTTTCGTAGCAAAGTAGCTCGTTATTCAACCTAGGCACGAAAACGAGTTTAAAGCGGTCGAATGATTTCCATAACATCAGGTGGTCTTTAAAAAAAATACTGTAATTCATACAAACTCGACTGGCGAAAACTGGGCTTTCCGTGACGACGGAATATTTCGTCCAGAATAATGTAGAAATAAATAATTATAAATGAAATAAAATCTCGTGTGTCATACAACCAGGCAAACATGGGTGAAATCTGGACGAAAATCGGATTTAGGATACGACAATAATACCATTTAGTCACGATAGTTGAAATATTGTGTGTCACTTCGTTAGTGGCAAAAACGTGCGTGATGCGGAAATTTACTTCGGCCATGAAGATTAGGAAGTGATTTAATTAAATAAAATCAGCCTTAAACCGTAAGATTATGGATAAAGAAGCGGGTAAGCCGGATTAGTAATAATACGAGTATTATCGTATCATCGAACCTAGAAACGGAAATTCCTCTAGATCATTATCCTCATCCTCAGCTAATAGCAAGAGTATCAGATTATTATTAAAGTTTCATCACGTGGATCAATCCCTCACCGCCTAACAATGGCATTTTTCAGGTGAGGAGAACCATTTATCTCGTGAACTATCATGATTACTATTAGATATTTAAATTGCAGTGCGTTGCTTGTTGTTATTTTTTTAAACTTAAACTTATGCAGATCTTAGACATAGACTTATGTGTACCTTCTTATGGTTATTTAGTAAAATCATGAGTGACTTATGGTTACCACCTTATGGACGATGGTGACATTAGAGAAATAGGTATCCAAAACTCCCGCGTTTACGTTTCAAAAAACAAGCAACGCGACGAAATTGAAAATTGTCATCATCCATTTCGCACCTCACAACTTGATAGCTGTATGAGAAGAAAAAAAAAACAACTATTGACTTCGTTATTCGTTGATTATAATTACGATAGCATGTTGCTTTATTGAGATTAGGTAAAGTACTTAGTGTGCTAGGTTAAACCGGCTAGCTCCATCGGAGCTAAAGAATCATCATTTCAATATTTTGAATGTGAAGATAGTGCCTAGTTACAGCTTGATAGTTTCGCTATTACGTTCTCTTCAATCCTTATTCAATTCCGGTAAGTTAACATTTTAATTTAACTTTCGAAATTATGATCGACTCTAGTATCTACTGACTAACTAAATACCGACTCTAGAACGATCTACGATTGATAAACCCATATTAGGCTGAAATGATAGTATTAGGCTCTATTTTAACCGCGCTTTTACAAAACAGAACTTTGAGTTGTTGACTAAAACTTGACGTAGGTTACACGGAAAAAAACGAAAATACATGATAATCATTGTGAAAGGTTGTGTAGCAGAAGTTTGGTTTGAAAATGCCAAAAAATGTTATTTTTTGTATCTCTAGCTACCTGGAACAACGCCTTTACGTGCAATATCATTCCCCCATCACCTGTGCACCCGTGCGTAACGCCCTAGCGGACTAACCAACGCAAGCAACCCAAGGTTTCATTGCCCTTCTTTTATTGCCCAACAAATCGCCAACAAACTGTCCTTTGTGAAATGTCTCCCATAAACGTGCGTGTGAAGCCAGGGGGGCTCATGCTACTAGACTCTCCGCTTTCCTTGCTCTTTGGGACTGTGCGTTTTCTCCATTCACGTTTCTGAAAGCGCACGGTTGAACTAAGCTGTAAAACTATCGCTATTTATTTATTTAGACAAATATGGGTAGTTTCCTTGAAAAAATCTTTTCATGCGATTGCCTTTAAATATGAGCATTTTGAAGCAGGTTTGAGAGACTTCATAGTGATTGCTACCCATGATGCTAAATATTCTGGCTTATCCGACTCTCTCATTTTAACTTCAGAAATTTAGTGCAGTGAGCTGGTGTATTTCCTTCAAATGTTCCCTTTGTTGTGATATGGTTTTGATTTTCGGTTTATTAATCAATAATAACCGTTGAAATCGCCCAAAAAAAAATTTTTTTCTTACCCCTCATATTTGATGTTTTACGTTTCAAGGCATGGAATCCGAATATCGGATACAAAAATTCTGACCGTCCGCCGAGCGCCGTCAACACTCTTCTTACAAATCTATAAAAGTTAAATACTTCTTGACATTTTCACCAAGAATCAATCTTGGCCATTTCTTTAACCAAATCGCTACCTCAGTTCTAGGGGAATTTTTGGGGGATCTCAAGGGGGAAAAATTTGTCTTTTCCAACGTTTTGAAGAGAAAAATGTATCTGGTATCAATTGCTGTAGATTTTTGGACACTGAATCGAATGAGACCATTGCGGAGTCAATAGCTTTATTGGTCAAAAATTCAGACACATGGCATAAAGGTACAACTTGAGAAATCTTGGAGCTATAAAAATCGTTCTGTACTCGTTGGAATGGTCGTCCAACACTCTCTTCAGCTGTACCTTAAAGCGAATAGTTTAGCTTTTAATTTGAAAATTAGGAAAACCAAAAGTATATTATATTATACTATAGTTACTACGGATTTTACCCTTTTAGTTTCCAATCTGTTTTTTGGTGGAAACGTTCACAAATGGTCGGAATAGTTACTCTCTCAAATTGATATTCTTCTTACTTCATTATTGAACCAAAGGAATAATAAGCCACGGTTCTATAATTTTTTGCAGCGGTTTTATTTTAATTGAATACCTCAACGCTTTCAAAACCCTTTTTAGCCGATTGAGTCTCGTAAAAACGATGAATGGTTCGGCATGCCACTAAATCCGAGTAATCAGATAAGGATGGAGATTATACAGAATGAAAAGTGTTCTATGACCATATAGATTCGATATCCAGCTAATTTTTAACAATTGTTGTTAAAGTCTTGGATTTTTTGGCAACTTTGAATTTGAAATGATTTTTCACATTCAGGTGCAGCCAAAAAGGTGTCAAAAACGGGTGTCTTCACTCTTCACGTTTCACTTTTTTTAAACTCGGTTATCTGAAATCTCTTTCAAAAGAAAAACTGTTCAATGATTGGGAATCCAGTTTTTCCCTTCGACTACCTCTTCCTATCCCACTATCAAGGCGTAGTTCTCACTTCCTTGTTTACACCCATTTTTATCATATTATCCTGCTCATTCGGTTGTAAATGGTCGACTGAATACGAGGGCTGTCTAAGAACTACATGGATAATGAGATATCGAATGGTAATATCTTTACAAAAGTCACACCGTCACATTCCTTAGCCAACAAAGCCAATTTTTCCATTAGAATAACATTTTCATAAATGTGACGCTACACATTCACAATCACTCATTTGTTGCAGGTTCCGGCCAAATCCAACTGTGGCAGTTTTTGCTTGAATTGCTGAGCGATTCGAGCAACGCCAACTGCATAACGTGGGAAGGGACGAACGGTGAGTTTAAATTGACCGACCCAGACGAAGTTGCACGACGGTGGGGCGAACGAAAGAGCAAGCCCAACATGAACTACGATAAACTCAGCAGAGCACTAAGGTGAGCTAGGCACTAGAGTAAATATATGATAAGACGTATATATGATCGACGTACTCTACCAAATCTAAGCCTGCCTGCCTGCATGTGGAAAGGAGTGTATACTATTGATTGGAGAAACAAGTGGAGGAATCGGGTGAAAAAATTGGGTATGGGTGTAACCGGGCCATCGGGTGAACAAATATCTAAATTCTGATTATTGACGTGCATTTTAGAATAACTTCAAAAGTATTTTGGATGTTACCACGGGCTGGATGTTCCACAGAAGCGCGGAGAATTAGTCGCCCGGGTTTCCTCCCCCTCACAACCCTGGTAAAATAAATTTATAATTAACAAAAGTTGATTAGCCCGAAAATTGAAATAGACCTGTAGACTTTGAGTACGCTACATTTTATTTTTCCACTCCTTCCGACGCGGAGAGATTAATTCCTCATCAATCATGCGTACTCAATTATTCGAATTTTCTAACTTTTTGGTGAGAAAATCTAGTACATGAGTTCCAAATGTTAGAAAACTTGATACGCTAGAAAAAAGATTTCGGATAAAAGTTGGCGTAATATTAAATTTAAAAAACTCGTGTCAATTAATTATGATGGAACCACTATTGTATTTACATACCAACTCTAGTATACATAAGATAAAACCATACTGACGCCGTAAAAGGAGAACACTACACAATGCGCCCAGAGGTGTGAGGGGCAGAGTTCCCCGTCGAGGTTGGGCGGCGTAAGGCCCAGGGCACCTAGTGTATTCATAGCTATTCAATGCTCATTTAGTTTTGGAAAATGGTCACGCTAATTAGATTAGATTTAAAATCTTCTTGAGGGCTTCCCCTAAGTCAGATTTCCGGCCATTGAAAACTGCGTCCAATACGCGAGTTCTCCGCGTGGACATATGTGTCAACGCTGTCGGAAGAGACGCCCCGGTTAATAGAGTTGGAGACGAGTTTTAAAATCGAGCGAACGCCTACTGTTTAAAAGGGTTACCACGTCTTGTTTCGTGTAAAGAAGCAACCAGTTGTTAGAAACTTCGTTTTGTACTTGCATTGTGTTCGGACGATTCGGCTGGGATCTCTTTTATATTTTGTATGCAACAATAAGACCAACCGTTGTACTGTGTTCGAACTGGATGTAATTGTCTATTTATCAACTCAAACAGAGTCCATCTGTTGTTTATTGCTTTTGATTCTCATCTGTTACTGTTCACAGTCAGATCCAAACATTAATTAGGTGTAATCTCAAATAGTTCCCTGGTGAATATTACCAATATATAATATCAATTATAATTCATTCTCGTAATACAGCCACAATTGTTGACGCGATTGCGCCTATTTAAGTAGAAAAGCAATTATATTATTCGTTTTTGGGTAGTCGCTTCATATCTTCTTGGTTTTGAAGTTTGCGGGGGAGAAAAACTGGGCAACTCATTCTCCTTTTTCTTTATTGCCCGGCGGGCAATAAAGAAAAAGGAGAATGAGTTGCCCAGTTTTTCTCCCCCGCAAACTTCAAAACCAAGAATTATATTATTGTAAAACTTGACTCTATCCTTTATTGTTGTTTAAATTCAGACAACTCGCTTAGGTCGAATGTTGTGGGGGGACTGATAGTGGGTGAGTATCATTTACACACCTTGACGGTTATTATTATTCTCAAAACGTCAAATTTCTATCAAGTACCTGCTAAGAATAGCTTTTCCTCAACTTGAATTCTCTCGACTTATAATTTGCTATTTATGCTCATATTCGCCGTCTTCGGCGTCGCCTCGGCCAAAACTACCAACTTATAAGACCGAGTGTTGATCGGACGAAACCCTCTCAAGTTTCGCCTTACAAACCAGTTTAGAAGTTCAAGAGCTCGGATCTTCAAGCATGAAAGAAATGCCAATTAGGCGTTGGAAGTTTCTATTAGGGAACATCCAACTCACTTCCTTCGCTCGCCGGACGTAATTGGCGAGAACCGGCTCTGCCCCCGCCCGCCGTCATTACTGTTTTAACCCCTGAGGGGGGAAACTACCCTCTCAGGGGGCTCCTACTCACTCAAATCCCCTCGTTTTCGACCCAAAGTGAATTTGGCTTTAAATTGAAATCACCACTGAATCGCTAGGGAAGAGCAACTTCTGAGGGCATTGGAGACAAACTGTTGATTCTTACTACATCGAAGGGTTCGACGACTTGTTTTGCTCCTTTTTTCCACCCTCTCACCATTTGGTACTTAACGAATTTAGGCGATTTCTACTCTTCCAATCGTCTGCCTCACAGACCGATACTTTCATCTTCGTTTGGATGAGCAAACAAAAACCTGGGTGACTCAGTTGTAGGCAATGAGCCAATTTTCAAGATCAAGGAATCCTCATTCTAAAGCAATGCGTTCATGCGCATCTGTCCACCTTTTTCCTTGCAGCTAGTTTTTTCCGATATTTTTTTATTTCACGACGTGGTAGCGCGGTGAAGAAAAAAAGGCCAGCTCTCTCCCTTCGGAATATGTTCAGTAATATAATTCATTCGTCACACAAATGGTCGACTTTGTATGACAAGTTTTGGTTTGAGTTCTAACCCACTACATTAACCGTTGTTCTCTATTGTTGCAGATATTATTACGACAAAAATATCATGACGAAAGTGCACGGAAAACGGTACGCATACAAATTCGACTTCCAGGGTCTAGCGGCAGCGACGCAGCCGAGCGCGGCGGACCCAGCAGCATATAAGTATCAAAGTGATCTCTTCATGTCTTCGTACCATCATTCGGCCAAGCTCAACTTTATGAGCCCCCACCCGATTCCTTCGTCTTCTGGTATGTTAAACAATGGAATCTTCAAAATGACAAACCATTTTCTGCTAAAATAGGCCATTGAAGTTCAGTTTGATTATCTGAAACTGGGAATAGCTAAAAACGTTCTCAGTTAGTCTGTATTTCAGGTGGAGATCTTATTTCTTCGCATCATGCCAACTTATTATTTATCCGAGTTACAACCCTTGTTATCTTAAACCTCATCCCCGTTGATAATCGATTCGATAGGCCCTCCTACATTGGGTTTATCACCATTCAAGTCACTTTTATACGGTTGAAGTATCAAAAGAACAAAGAATCCCTTTCTCCGATTTCTCCCATGCATTTCGAGGAAAGCAAATGGTTTTGGAATGAGATCCCAAAAAGCCCGGAAATGGGTGGATCCCCCTCAATAGAGTTCGACAGAAATTAAGAGCTTTCATTCTATTACGTCGACAGATATAGTGCTTGCTGGTCATGAATGGGGGAAGAAAAAGGTTTCTCCTATTTTATGACGACATTTCCTTCCAGTTTTGTTTTCTTCCAGTCCGTGAAATGCCTCAGGCAACTAAATAAACCTTAGGATTGGGTGGAGCTAATTCGCATCTTTCCGTACTCGTATCACTCTGTACTAAAGGGCGAACAATGCTATGTTGATATTTGTGGTCTGAGTAGGCTAGTAACGGTCTTATAATATTTTATGTATTTTCATACCAAATAGTTCTATAATCGTTCTGCTAGGGGAGATCGCATGAATTTGCTGATAGGTGTATGGATTAGAAACACATCTGCTCCTGTGCCGACGTTTAGTGGGTGGTGAAGTAATTTTCTATCCCCATTCTAACGAGTAATGAAATCGTAACGATCGGCCAAAGCAAAACTCATTTTTGGTCGTGCGTATGAGTCTTCTTTGATCCGTATGGTAATACTCTACTTGGAATTTAGTTGTCGTTATGTTCAGATTCATTGTCCTGAATTTACATATAGCTGGATATATTCAATAAAACAGTTACTGCGTCAATTTTTCTTGTGGTGGAAACTTGTAGCAGAATCCAAAAACCAACTTGAATTATTTTAGCAATCCACTCACTATAAAATGAAGCGTCGTTAGTACCACCGTCTCAAGTTCTTCAAAGGATCCTTCTCTGTTGATAGCTTGCAGTGAAGGCCTGTCCTTTCCACCAGGCGAGACTCCATTAATTTCATAAAGGTTTTTGTTTTTGAGTTGAGTGTTCCCTGCAGGGCCCGTTTTCCCGCCTACAACACCATTGAGTCGCCCGAGGCTGTGGACTTCCTGAGAGGCGTCTCTGAGGCGGCTCAGCCAAAGATTCAGGAAATTACCACCTTTGTCCCACGCTGGCCCTTTGATCCTCGGGCGAGTTATCAACTTCGGCCACTCTGCTGGCGAAGAAAGGGTTTTCCATTTTCCAGATTCGCGAACCGACCACTCGTGTAGAAGTAATGTTGTATTGTACAATGTTCAGGGAAGCACATATATAAAAGAACAGTACTCGCGAGCAACGGGAATTTCCTTGAACAATACGGTTCGACCTACTCGCTTAATTTGTTAAAAATGTAGTCCGTGGAATTTCAAGATAATTTTTTGTCGAGTTTTGTTGTTTGCCTAGCATAATACTGTACTGCAAAAAAGCAAATATGCGCAGATATGCGTCCAATGAGCATATAATTTAATAACTTGACATTAGATTATAAATTGAAGCGCTCATAAAATCATGGCAATTCTTTATTTCTCAGAATTCGTTGGTTAAAATATCAAACTTTGGAACCACCAACTAAATTCAAAACTCGTTTCACCAGCTGTCTATTTCGACAATTAGGCTTTTGTTTACAATAATTCAAGAGTCTTATCCGCATAACTCACCCCAGAATCCTATCTTGAGCTTTTAAGGTGCATTAAAGGTGACAGCGGACGGTAAACGGTCGTTCCCTTTATGAAATATGAGTCGGACGACCTAACCTTTCTGATGATAGCTCCATTGACTGTTTGGGGTCTATCGCCTTTGCACAGAACGAAGACTGCTTCCCTAACGTCACATCAAGAGTAACACAACAAGTGCTCGATGTGATGTAGAGGGTGCTACGTTGTGGATGCGGTAGCTCAACGCTTACACGACCCTGAGCCTCTTTTTTCTAAACACAGGCATCACAAAAGCGCTAACGAACCTCGTCCAAATGAATGGGCCAGCACCCTCTTCAGCCCAGCCATACCTCTATTATGCCATTTTTTCCTCTTTCTTTCCCAATCCCCTCTGCGGAAAGCAACAATGGAATTTTTAAAGGATTTGTTCTAATTGATACAATCTCACAAGAACAATGGAATTCGAGGAAGGATCCTTGCCGGGTACTTTTTTCAGTCTGCTTCTCTTATACTTTTCTTTACTTCGTATTTTATCATAATTATTACTTTTGTTGATTCGACCGATTCTTTGTCAATTTAACAGAGTCCATTGAATCGACAAATTTCATCCTTTGATTATTTCAAGTTAAGCATAAGGTATTGCTCATGAAATGAAAATCTCGTTCAGGTTAACGAGTTCCGTTTACGACAAAAAAAAAAAAAAAATAATAATAATAATAATAACAATTTATAAATTGATGACTATACGAGTGAAACTAATAAATCGTGGTTCTAAAGGTGGTTCGTGAATATTTTTTCGTGCTTCGTTCTTTCGTGCTACGTTCCGAATAACTTCACAAAACAGATGATTTTAGATTCAATAAGGTATTTTCTTCGGTGGCTTGGAAAAAGTTATTACCGCTGTTGGACGACCTAGCCGGAAATCCCAAATGGCTCTGTGCTACGAACCTCAAAGTCTGATTGAAAGCTGTGTTTCCTTCCAAGCTAAGTTCACATGACCAGAACATCGGAATGGGTTTTGGCACTAGGATCGCATGCGTTCATTCGACCGTGGTCGAAATAGTCTTTTTATGACTAGCGAGGTAATCCGGAAAGGGCGGTCGATGAGATACGCGTAAACTTGAAAGAATCAGCTTGACACTATTTTAGTTGAGTTATTCAGCGTTGCACAAAACCACGCACCACGACGAAAATCGGGCGGCAAGTAGTAATAACTTGAATTACAATAAAAATGACAATTTCCTGCTGAGAAATTCCTTTTGCTTGAAAGTTAAGTAAAAAACTGGTAACTTCATAACCTTGTTAATTGCTGTTTTTTTTCTTTAAATTTTTTTTTTTTTCATTAGATAGAAATTTGTATAATTTGTTTTGTAACAATAATACTAACTTTGCTATACATGTTTAAAGAGTGCCACACATATTTGAAGTAGCCGATTAATAGTTGAACTTTCCAGAAGATCTGTTTCTATTTTCTTTGTAGAAATGGAGAACGATATTAAAATTGATCTTAACCACCGTGGTACTCATATTGTCGGTTACCATCTTTCGGACTATTCTCTAAAACTAATTCTACCATAGAACAACTACAAACGAAAACACGATTGTTAGAATTGTAAGTGGTGAATTGAAACAACAAATCTAAATCTCTGGCTCTGGAGGATTTGCATATTTGATCACATTTACAGCGCCGATGTAGGTCTCAAAAAATTAGTACGAAAAAAAACTTTAAGCTTCCTCTTGAAATTTTGACGTCAAACACATTAGAGGTAGCTACGCTCTTTCGCGATTTAAGATAGACAGAAAAAAAATTATGTTTCTGAGTCATAGCATGCAACTTTTTAAATAAATATATTGACAACGCTGGGATTATCAAGTAGAAATTTGAGCAAAAGGAAACCTGATGAACACAGGACAACTCGTAATAGTAGGGATCGGAAAGGAGAGGAAAGGAAACTGAGAAAGGCAAAAAGCAAAAGGAGAATAGCCATAGCGCTTCATTAGCCCTATTGTATGTTCCTTGCGTGCACACCCTTAACATCATATCCAGAGATCCCCTTTAACGCGCAACTCTTGTGTTACTTATCTCTGCACGACCCTTTAAGTCTCTTGTACAACCGTAGAAAGGGATGGGGATCTTTGTGCGTGACAACGACAGGATTTCTAAATATAGCAAAGCATTGTCAGCGATAAGCAAAGCCGATGTAAATAATCGTTCTAAAAACCAAATCTGTTTTCTGCACTCACAATAATTTACTCGAACGATATTCGCCTCCCTTTTTTGAAGTGAGCCGATCCCTGTTTCAACCGGACGATATAGGTGAAGTAATCACTTCAACAGTTTATACCGGAGTTATATTCGAAGTAATCAATTTGAACTCGCAATGGGAGAGAAACAGAAAAACTGCCAGACGGGTAGATAATAAAATATCGAGGAATATGTCGATACACCGACATTTTCCACGAATGAATTTTTTCATCGATTACAAATGATCGCGAGCTGTAGCTTCATTCAGCTACATCACATATCTCCTCGCGGTCGCATCTTTGCATTAATATTCTGTTCGCACAGTCGTGTCCCTCGTTTCGGAGCTGCTAATTTTCCTTCAATATTACACTCGGCCGTTGGTGAGTTATGTGTCTTTCTATGTCCTGATGCCAGTTTGATCGTACAATACATAACCCAGGTACATTTATAACTATCACAACTGTCGATCAAAGTTCGTACCTAATGATTTTCTTCGTCGAAAAAAGAATTTTCTAGCGTTCATATTATAAATTAAAGCATTGCGTTTTTCGCAGAGGTGAATTCAATTACATTTCACAGTTTTCTGAATCTATTTTCCGAACAAAGGGAATTATAGTTAAACCGAATTATTCCTAATACCATTGGCAATGGTTATCCGTATCTATTGTATTGAAATTATAATTTGAAAAATTCTCAAAATATAATTTTACGTATAATAATATGCTTGGTCACCGGCCATCCTGTAAGGGGTAGAGTTTTTAAAAAAGTTTTCTGTTAACTGTTGTTGCTCTGAAGCCAAACTAGAAAAACCGCCTAGAATTTTTCCAGGAAACTTGAAATCTGGTTGTTCTTCGTTACTCCTCTCAAATAGCTTTATTTAGCCTCTCCATAAGCTTACCCATACATTTAGCTTAAAAATATTACAAACTCAAGCGAACAGTATTTTAGAATAAATAATTTATTATGAATTCGCTAGGGAAAACTTTGTACACAAAAATGTTTTTTATATCTTCTCGTTTCAAAAGACGGTTGCATGTGATTCTAAGAACTCTTCTTCAAATCAGTTGGACAAACAAAAGAGCGAATGTGCATTTAGTTGCACGCCGAATGAAGAGCGAGTCACTCATGTTTGCATTGTAAAATGCAGAGACTGCACCGGACGAACAAACTGACCTTCTACTGTTGACTAGTAAGGGCTCAAGCGTGAAAAAGGCAGCAAATCGAGAAAACGAAAGGAAGTTGGCTTTTTAGAGGGAGGTTTTTTTATGTCAAGTAGAATGTGCAGAGTTGGGGTCGTGAACGGCCGGGAGCTTGGGTCAACATCCTCATCGCTATACCTCAGTTCATCGACTGACGATGCCTCCCTTGTTCTGTTTTCAACGAAGATGTTCCTGGTCAGTGTTGAGGACTACTGCAGGGAATTTATTTAAAAAAATAGAAAGTATATATTTGGTGTATAGCCGATGCTATAATTTTGATTGTATTATTGTGACTATAATTAGCATCAAAATGAGCGGTATATTTGACATTACGACATTAAGTATAATATTACATGTGTCAGTAACCAAAAGCAATTATTTAATTTTTCACAGTAAAACTCAAATGTTCGGACTAAAATTTATCCTGGCGCATTCTATTACACAAAATAAGGATAAGTTCCACGTTCAGAAGTCCTCAAATGAAGTCACGAGTCCCTTCACACCACGATCCAATCGATAGTTCCTGATTGAACTGCAAAACCATCCGACACGGGTGGGCGAGTGGTGAGCGTCCGAATGAAAGGGAATTTTCCTGTGATTGAAGGTTCCATAAAGCTCAATACCAACATCATCACTCTTGTGTCAATTGGAGCGTAGAACGTGAGAATATACCACTGAAACGCTCAATACGAGAAAAATACTGAAGTGAGTGTAGAGTGGTTCATTATTCCTTTCTTCAATTGTGATTCAAGAAGACCGTCCATTTGTGATATTTACTATTTCCGAACAATCCATAGAAATTGATACCGAGACTTGAACATAGTACTTAATTGCCTGAAAAACTTTTGAAACGATTTTTCTCCCACCCAAAACCCCCCAAAAATGAACCTAAAATTTGAGTCTGCGATTTGATTGGAAAAAATTGAGCGATTGTCAGACCTAGATTGATTTTTGGTAAAACTATCATAAATTAAGTGTTATAATTAACTCAGAAAAGTGTCATCGGCGGACGGACAGAATTTGTTTGGTTATTATTCAATAAAAAACCATTGTAATCGCCCAAGAAGAAAAATTTTGAGAGCATAACTTGAGAATTCTCGAAGCTATAAAAATCGTTCTACACTCGTTGGAATGGTCGGAAAACTCTCTTCAGCTGTACCGTAAGGTGAATAATTTAGGTTTTTATTTGAAAATTAAAAACAATAAAAATGATAAAAATTATCTAATTTGATTTTAGGTGGAAACGTTTAGACTAGTTATCATCACAAATAATCGTTCTTCTTTAATCATTATTGAGGCAGAGGAATAATAAACCAACGTGCAATTATTTGTTTGTTTTTTATTGGATACTGGATTTCATCAGCTCGTATACATTGAAACGTAAAACATCAATTTTTGAACGGTTTTTAAAAAACAAAAAATTGCTCGGGTTTTTTTTGTGACAATATTCATTTTTTTACGAAAAATTGTAAAATGAATGGCCAATTTATAAAGAATTTAATCATTATGAAGGATTTAACTTATTTTTATGCTACCACGACCAAGTCCAATTTCTCGATGAGTTTTTAAAATAAGGTTCTGAGTTTATTCACACAGCATTCACTTCTCACTGTTTCGGTTGAATAATATATTTGAAAATTCGATATGAGAGAAAATTATACTCTAATTTGGCGGCCTTTGAAATTGTGGAGAACATGATTCAGGAAGCTATAATGATATACACTCAGTGAACACTGTTATGAACAGTTTACGGATCTGTCGCGCAGGAGCAGGATTCTGAGAGTAGCAGTGTGCTGAATTACTTTTGCTCACTATGTCAGTTAATGAGAGGTAAGAAGAAGAAATCGCTTGGCAATCAGTCAGCCAATGATCATAATTTATCTTAATTTCTTCTGATTACAAACGGATCAGTGTCCCTATGACCGGAGGGATATGACGACGTAAAAATTATGTTGGAAATGGAATTAAGCCATCACAACTCTACTTAGGTAACGCTTTTCCATGAAAAATAAAACCGACCTCGATGCTAATCTCAACATTATCTGGGTACGCGACACATCTATGGTAATCGCAACGGTATCCAAGAACGAGGGTGGCTCTTTGATACTTGTCGTGACTTTACTGAGGGGAAAAACGAGAAAGCGGGAGCAGCTGTGACTCATGCGGTAAGAAAGGTGCATATTATTGGCGTAATGCGACAGTAAACTCTGAGTGTTGACAGAATACTCGAGCTGCCTTGTCGTGCTCGTCCAGCGTAAACATGCCACATGCAAATCTTGGCAACTCCCTTTCAGGCACAAGTTACAGAGTTCAGGCATCCTTAACTATACCCTCTAAGTTCTCCCTCCCAATAACTGCATCCCTTTCATAATGTAAACGTTTGTGATTTCTCATGCTTTTTTCTTCAAAAACTCCATTTTCGCATTCTTCAGAAATGTCGAAGGACGAAGAGAGGTCTTGTCATTCCGAACGACTCATGATAAATATAAATGGCAGCAAACAATCGAAGGGTTACCCATTGACACTTTTGATTCACATAAAGTTGAATTCTGTGGGTAATTTTCGAATAACTATTTCGTTTAATGAATAATAATGTAAATCGCCTAAGATCCTAAAGTTTTGAGCATTCCGTTTCAAAGCATCCGAAGATAATCCATCCGACTGTCGTACCAGACATACACCGCTTTGTTTGGTGTTAGTTTCAATCGTTTTTGAGACGCTGTGTCCAATCAGTCCATAATATACGACCATAATCAGTATAGGGGTTGTGAAGGGGAAAAAACCAGGCGAGTCATTCTCCGATTCTTTATTGTCTGGCCGAGCACTTTTGCCCGTTCGGGCATCTTCAGGGTGACGTGGAGCCAGAGGGGCATTTTTTGCACCATGGGGAGCGTCCAGAATTCGGTTCTCTCACCGTCATGGTTCCTTGTTCGGGTGATAAGGTAACGCACCAGGACCGCGGTTGTTTGCTTTTATGATTACAGTTCAGTTTTCTCACCTAAGAAATACTCAAATTTGAACCAGAATTTTTGGGACAGTTCCCCCATTCTAGTGAACAGGGTCCACAGCTGTGGAGTCAGGCAAATGGAAGAATCAGATAATGAGTCGCCTGGTTTTTCTCCCCTCACAACACCTGGACATCAAAAGATGTGACGACAAGGAAAAGAATAATCAGTACATTTAATAGACGTTGATAGTTGATAAGATTTTCTCATTGTCATAGCAGTAGGGAGCAATTGTTGACGTCTTGAGGAATCAGATAGATGATTACAACTTTCGATTGTTTAGTAAGCATTCAAAATCATTCTGAAGACGTTCAAATACTCATTAAACACTTGAAACATAAATAACCGTTGTATGTATTGCCTTTGGATTCTTCATTGAAGAAATTTAAAGAAAAATTGAAATGGAAAAATTGAAAAAGTTTGAATGGACCAATAAATAGAACACTTCTTTGTCTCATAAACCTAGTGGAAGTGTTAACCATGTAAATGCATTTTGCTCAGAACAGGCTAAACACATACACATCAAAATGGAACATGTGATGTGGTTTGGCCAACAGTAATATAACCAACGTAAAAACGCTGCAAATGATTGTACAGTGGTTTATTATTCCTTCGCTTCAGTATTGATTTAAGAATACTACGAATTTGTGATAGTAATTATTCCGAACATTTGTGAACGTTCCCACCGAAAACCAGATTGGTAAATATCAGGGAAAATTCTGTAGCAACTATTGTAATTTTAATAATTTTTATTTTTCTTAATTTCCTAATTAAATTTTTTTTGCAAATTTTGAGGGGGATTAGAAATTTTTTTTTCTTGGGCGATTACAATTGTTTATTATTGAATAATAAACAAACAAAAATCCATCTGACACAATATGTCGTGTTGTAACGAATTTCAAAGTTTTAAGATTTAAAAAAAAATCCTCAGCCCTGGCCAATACGAAAACAGTTTTTCGATCGACGAGGGGATGTCATCCTCAACTAAACCAACCATTTTGACCCTTGAATTAAAGTGTAGAAGAGCAGTCCTTTAAAACATATGTTCTTGCCGACTACCATATCGGAATATCAAGTCGCACACCCTTCACAAAACTGAACGCTTCACGGTCTGATTGCTTCATTCGAGAGCAAATCACTTCTACCTCCCTCTCTCGTCACTAGTTCGCTCGCTTTCCATAGCATTATTAGAGATAATCGACAACAATTTTATCGCACAGGGGAGCGAAAAGCCGTAGGGGGGTCGAAAGACTTCGGCCTGTCGCGTGACTTTCTCTTTAGGTTATCTGAGGCCACTTCACCAGAGTTTTCGCCCCATTGAGCGTTGGTGAGACACAAAAAATAAAAATAAAAGATAAAAAAAACGGCGTTTTCTCATGACGATTATTGTGCCGAGGAGCAAGGATCACGTAGGGGGTGGTATTACTGAGTTTGATGAATGACGTAGGTTAGGGCGTTTTGCGCCACGATGCTCGTGAGAAATGGTCTCACCAAGGCGTGATAACCAGTGGTGCACACATCATCATTGTATCGCATGAGGACAGTTTAGGCACAGCGTTCACGCGACGAAGGGGGTTTTAATGACATCAGTTAATGATCCATGTATAACAACACGTTGTGGAAGAACACATGTATGCCTGTGAAGTATTTCAGGGAAACTTGATACAGCACGTCTCAAAAATAGTAACTCATTCGCGTTCGAGATGTGGATAGAAATTTAAAGTGATTTCAAACCCAAGTTTGAATTTATTCAATAATTTATAATTGTTCTTTGAAGTTCTCGTCAGACACTTACTTTTCATAGCAATAACATCATGATGTGCTGTGTGTTGCAGCGAGCATCTTCCCGTCGGCCGGCTCGTATTGGAGCAACCCTAGCGCCAATCTCTACTCAAACATAAGTCACGGCATGACACATCCTGGTGCCCTGGGCACCTATCCTCACTACGCATGACAATCCCACCGCTACATTCTCCCAGAGCTCACTGACGACTGAATGGAATTCAACTGCTGATTTCGAATACGATTGGATACAAAGTAAAATTACCGCAATTCGTTATATGTGAACTATTACTAGCATTATTAATGAGACGGGGAGAACATGATGCAGTAAGAGGAAAAACGGAGATGAAGAAAGAAATTCCATCTGGTCAACGGGGACAATCGTGGGGTCAAGTGCAATCCTGTATATATAATTGAAAAGCATTCCTGTATCATCTGTACAGCGTTTTAATGAAATAGGTTACATTTTATTCGAAAATTTAGTGATAAGTGCGCTATCTTGATATCAGCGACTAGCGATTTAATATGTTATGATGTCGAACCTGACCAACGTCATAATCATTCAGTCAAAAGAGTGAGCACTTCCCGAGCTTTGTTTCTTTACATACGTTTCTTTCTTCACATCGCGCGTTCCTATTAAGTTAATTCGGTTTCGTAACCAATAAAATCATCTGAAGTTGTTATTTTAGCTGTGTAAAAATAGCGCTCCTTGCAAAGTCAGTTAATTATCGCTGAATCAATTATTGTATTTTTATCATTATCATAATTAATTGGGTCAAATGTTTTTCGAATTAATTCAAATGTTTTTTAAAATACTTTGCTCTTTTCGGATATCTTTGAAATCCGCTTATTCGGTTACACGAAGGAAAGTTTTCTAAAAAACGGAGGTTATTTCATCATCTTTAACTTTCTGTCTCAAAAACATCTCAGTAGATTTTCGTTCCTTGTTTTAATCATGGTTAATAAATAATGTCAACTCATACTAGATTATAGTTATGAAAACGTTTCAACATTACCCGCGTTAAAATATGTATACACAATAATTCACAAAAAAAAAACAGGAAAATTGTTTGTTTTGATTTAGCTAGACAATTTAATCCTCTGGGAGCGTTCTTCAAAAAAATCAATTTTTGGTGTCGATTATGGACAGGTTATGAACGATTACTTTTTTCGATCCAATAAGCGGTTTTCATAATGTTTATAATTAAAAATTATGGTCTTCCGTTGAAAAAATTATTTTTCTTTATATATTATTTTAACATTTGAAGGACACCAACTATTATGGACTTCTTCAAATTTTAAATTCCAATTGATCTAATATGCAGGTTTACAATGTACGGCCCAGTTCACATTTTTTTCAGTTCTGACACTGAGATTGAATGAGAACATGGTGTCTTCTGGTCTTCTAGAGAAACATAAGCACGTTGATAATTATATTTTGTCGAACATAAGTTTTTCCCATATTGATGTAGTTTGAAACCATCTTATTCTGGTCAGTCAGTTACCGATATAATTGCTGTGTTAACCTATTATATAATCGCATGAAAACGACTGTACGTTTGTTTGGGTTTTGACTGGCCTATTTGCTAAGAGGTGAGGTTATTTTCTCAGATTTAAGGCTTGTAAAAATTCACGATTCCAATAGTTAACTAATGACGATAAAATGGTTACTCTCTCTGCCTCATTTCTAAATCATTGTATTGGCGACTCAGGTTATTTGAAAATTATGCCTATCAGGAAGAGAATATTTATTAACTTCGATTTTCTTCTATTCAAGTGTTACTAATATCTGAAATTTCATGTTGCGACGAAAGGCTTTTTCTGTCCATCCAAGAGTTTCATTAAAGAAGTAACCACAGAGACCATCAGTTACCTATCTTCGAAAAGAGAATCCAATTTCCATGACAGTAATGAGTTAACAAAAGAAACATTGTGGGAGATTATCTGCTGATTTTGAATGGAAAGAAAGTTATCTTTATCCCAAAATGAGTTTTCCAAATTTAGGAGCCAACTTCACCATAGATTTATTTTATTCAATTACTTCGAATTAACGAGTAACATCAATTGCTTTATAGTTTGATATCATGAAAGATCCGTCGAGGTAATCGATCCGAAATTTGGAGGTGAAATTAGCTTCCCGAATACAAACCTAATCCACATCGAAATTCTCCTCATTTGACTTGTTCGACGTGATGGGCTCAGAGAGACAAACCATTGTCATAATCCTGTCCATACCTGTCCACTTTATATCAAGATAGCACACTTTTTGTGTATAAGCCCACAGAGAACCTCGAAGAAACCGAAAAAAACATAAGTACCAGTAATGTATAGGAAAATATCGTACTCAAAATAATAAACCGATATTTGAACGGACCTAGTCATTTAACAGTATTTCTAAGCGAAAAAATTAATACAAAATAAACATAAGAAGAAAATGTACATATAATTCCAAGCAACGGAAAATCAGATGTGATTTTATTTTATACCGCTTGTATCGTTTTAGATGGTGTTAAAATGTGTTACCTAATTTTGTACATAATCTACCCTAATCTAGCGATTTCGCATAGTGTGCGCAGTATTAAAGGATTTGTAGAAAATAATAAACATTTACTATGGAATTATGACCGAAAAAGTCGTTGAAATGTAAATGTGGTGACCGTTTTTAGTTCGACATCTCTATTTAACTTCTTTTTTTGAAGTAGTAAAATTAAAAAACCGATCGAATCAGTCTCGCTGTGTCAAACTTGACAGTCCGCATAATGTTGAGCAAAAAGCAAATATGTAGACCGAAGCCACATTCTGCGAACAAATTCGAAAATAAAAAATTTTGTTTGAGAAGTTGAATTTGTATCACCCGTATTGTATAAATGTTATGTAGTTGAAAATAAAAAGCGTAAAATCCACTTTCAACTATTTAAACTATTGTTACCCTGGTCAATCTCAATTGCTTTCTAGCAGCAATTTATCAACGTTGCAATATGAAGTTAATTTGGTGTCAAAATAAGTTTCATATTCGATCTAGTGTCAATTTGTTGAGCGAGAGATAAATTAAATTACTTATTATCCAAGCTTTTCTGGTTGCTCGCCGATCACTTTCGCCCCATACATCATTTTTAGGGCTTCTTGGAACCGTTGTACTCATGTCCGTACAAGGGATTGTTATTTTTACATTTCCATCCTTTTTGGAAACCCATAGGTCTCAAAGAGAGTTCTGTAAGCCTGAACACTGGTTTTTTCCTTCTTCTCTGTTTTAGCACATGAGAAATGAGGACACATCGAACCTAGAAGGGTAACTGTACTCAGATTAGTCATTAACCGGTTAATATGCAAAATCAATCGCAGAATGTAGATGGAAGTATAGCGCTCAGGAACCGGGGAAGGACGGATTGCCAAGTTTCCCTCTTCGAACCGAGAAAAAGCTTCCCCGGTTCTCCTACCCAGGGATCCTTTCAGGCTTGAATGGTGGGAGGATGAAGTAGCAGGATGAAACAGTTGGAGGAAGTCCCTCCATCTTGGGCGAACAGCCGGATGTCGTGGTTGGCTAGGTTAGAGATCAATACTTCCCCCCGTCGACCTCTCAACTCCACCTCCGCCTATCCCAGGCCTGGCAGTTCATCCTCTCATACATCCTTTCTATCCCTTCTTCCTCAATGTTGATTTTCTATATCTTCCTCTTCCTCTAACTCTCAGCTCAGCATTTTCCATTTTTATCGTACGTGGAAGACGACCTTCACGTGAAGGAAGAAGATGCCGTACGCAAGATACACATACATTTACGTCCCTGATATTTTTTACCCTCCTTCATTTCATATTAGGTTTATAATTACGGCTGACAGTGAAACTGGGGCTAGGAAAAGGTATTTTTATTCGACACAGACAATACAAGCGAAGGCAGATATAATCTTCTTCACAACAGACGCAATATATTGTGCTATCTCAAGCCAAGGTGAAGACTTGTAAGTGTAGGTAAATGCAAATACTTGCAGAGCTTCGACAACACACTACTATACTAGATGTTTGCTAGTTTTTCAGGCATTTCTGAGGGAAGGTCTTGCGTTCTAACGTGATATCGTATTATCTGCACAACTTCCATAAGTAACTATTCCCGGTAGTATCGAAAATCCTTTGGGCACTTGTTACAAAAGTGAATTGACTAAAACGTGAATATATTTTATTTTCCGGGAGTGTTCCAGCATCTTCATGTTCATGTGACGATCTAGAGCGTGTTTGCGTTACCAGATATCTTGGAATTATGGTGGATGAGAATTTGAAATGGGATCATCATGTTGTGACTCTAGCGTTGAAAATTCGTAAATTTCTGCATATTTTTTATAATCTCCGAGGCTGTATAAACCTCAAATCGTTAATTATAGTCTATAAAACTTTAGTTCAGAGTGTGTTGAGCTTCGGCATCCTTGCTTGGGGCAATGCTTCCCTTTCTCTTTTGCGCCCACTAGTTGTATTACAGAAATCAATCTCTTCGGTTAATATCCAGGATCTCCATTTTTCTTTGATGATGTTGGGAACATAGATCCACACTTCTTACTTCAATCGTTATATTTCTCTTCTGAACGTTTCGCCGACAGCTAAGGTGGCCTCTTCAGCTTATCTCCGTCAATCCATCATCTAGCCCATCCTCACCTCATCCATCTCCACCTCCTCCAACCCGTCATCATCATTCCAATCCGTGAAGTCCTCATCCAATTCCACAAAACATAAAATATTTTCCACCCAATTCTTGAAAACCCACTATTACAATAATCTAAAAATTAAAACTTTTTTAACATAAAAAAACAATCTGGGGTCTGTGATTATCGTTTCGTTTGTGCAATATTGTAGATCTTGTTTTTTATGTTAAAAAAGTTTTAATTTTTAGATTATTGTAATAGTGGGTTTTCAAGAATTGGGTGGAAAATATTTTATGTTTTGTGGAATTGGATGAGGACTTCACGGATTGGAATGATGATGACGGGTTGGAGGAGGTGGAGATGGATGAGGTGAGGATGGGCTAGATGATGGATTGACGGAGATAAGCTGAAGAGGCCACCTTAGCTGTCGGCGAAACGTTCAGAAGAGAAATATAACGATTGAAGTAAGAAGTGTGGATCTATGTTCCCAACATCATCAAAGAAATCAATCTTAAAAATCATGGCACGTAAGTCGAGAAGATTCCCCTCGAATGAATTGTTTAAAGTAATCCCCGTGTTCAACATAAATCAGTTGTACTTGAAAGCTTCACTATCGTTTTTTCACAAACACCCCGACTTTTTTACATATTCCAAATTTATACCATACTCCGTTCGTCCCTCTACTCAAGCATCAATCCCTGCTCCGCTCACCAGACTGTGGTCAACCTCACGACATTTATATTTTTGTATGCCACATCTTCTGAACGCACTCCCCACTGATATGAGAACCCCTTCAGCCTTTTCTCGATCAGCTTTTAAAAAAAGGATTTTCAGCTGGCTAGTGGAACATGGTCCCGAATATTGTGCAGAAGTGCTTTCTAGTCCTTATGTGATATAAGCAGCAACTAAGCCGTGCAAATAGAATGCGTGTCCAATTGTTTAAAAAGAGCATAGTTTAATTTTAAGTTTCCTTATCCTCACTTGTCGCGCGAGGTATACTAATATAATAAGCTAAATTTAGCAACTCCCCCATACCGCTCGGGACTTTCCCTTGGTGTTGGGGTAGTATTCCAGTGTGAAGAGTTTTTGTTATTTTATCCTACCAATTGTATTATTTTTATGTTTTTCATTATCACCACTGAACATGTCTTATTTTAAACGGAATAAATCTTAATTCATTCATTCATTCATGATTGGCATGAGAGCCTATCTAAGCCACTTCAATACGTAAAGCATAGTACTGTGGGCGCTGCAACTGACCACGTTTGGGTTTGGTAGTTGTCGGTTGGGCCCTGTTGATGACGAGTGCACCAACTAACTACCAAGCGCATTAAATTCAAGTATTTATCGAGACTTCCTCAGAGGAAGTCCCTTCGCAAAAATATTGCGAACTCGGCCAAGC
This sequence comes from Tupiocoris notatus, assembly GCA_037159825.1. Classification (NCBI taxonomy): domain Eukaryota; kingdom Metazoa; phylum Arthropoda; class Insecta; order Hemiptera; family Miridae; genus Tupiocoris; species Tupiocoris notatus. The sequence continues at coordinate 605,469 of JASJUZ010000125.1, read as the reverse complement.
TGAGAAGCAAATAGTTGCAAAAGGCCCGACCTAGCAGGGAGGTGGCGCTGTGCGTATCAACCGAACCTGTCGAGAAGGTAGCGGTAGCGAATTTGAATCAATCCTTTGTCATTTCTCAAGAAGATAGTGGGTGTTCCCCACACATACTATGCGCATTAGCTATTTGTGTGAAATTTCCTTACGCCATTGAAGCATTAGAATCGAATAGGATGCTAAAAAATAAGTTTCGAAGGCCCTAACTAGGTGTACGTGTATAACGCAACACACCAATTTCGTAATTCACAAGGTATATCAGAAATTCTATTTGCATTTTCAGTTTCAAAATATTATTTTTACTTCCCTGTTTTCGTGGTAAATGGAAGTATTGTGATCGTCTGAAAAGTCCAAGTCGGAACAGAGGTGAATTTGGAAGACATTTTCGTCTGTGTACGGTAAAAAAGTAACAAAAATCGTCATAATTATCTTCGAGTAAAATGTATGAAACTTGATGAAATTTTCAGAAAATGTTCCCCCAGGGAATGCGCAAAATTAGCCGTTACCGGATTTTAGATAACACACAGTACTCCCAAGATTTTGCCGTTCAACGTTCTTCTGTATCGGTTTTTAACGCTATGAGAGCTGTTTTATTGTTCGAGGTCTTAAAATGTTCGTTATGGCAAATATAATGAAGGTTGATTTTTTATCTATTGGCTCACACACCGCACTTTTACGTTATAGGCTTTTTGTTTTTACTATTTCACTTGTATTTTGTATTTTGATCTTTACAGGCGACAAGAATCAATATATTTGTTCATCGATATTTATATATTCAAGGTCTTGAATCGCTTGGGAGGGCAATTAAATGACGCCATTTTTTTTTCGCTCGGGTCAGATACCGTACTTGCGCGTTATTCGCAAATTGGATATATTAAACGATGTTGTCGGTCTTCCGGCAATGATCTTGTGAAAATCAGAGACGTTTCGCTCCAATATTGATGACATTATTTTCAGCGAGTGTGAGTTTCAGGGGTGTTACAAGGGTGCTATCAATTTCGGCACTGTCCGGTAAGCGAAATACGTAAAAACCCGTGAAGCTTCACTAGCTGGTGATTCGAATTCCCATAAACGTGATTATCACTTGAAAATCATATAATCTATACATTTCACCATGGTCGAATCAAAGGTATTCACTGGATGTGAGTAAATCTAAAATTCTTCCGAATTCTTTGTGACAAGCTCTCAACTTTTACGATTTCGGTCCAATTTGGACATAAAGTTCAGGGAATATCTGAATAATGTAACGTGAAATTATCTTCAATTTCAAAACGTCGGGTTTTCGTTGATTTGTAATCTTATTCGAGTTGCTAAACAATTACAGCAGATGGGCCCAAGAATACATTGATTCAATATCATCAATGTACCAGAAATAGAAAATCCTACGTTTAACTTCACAACGAAAGTGAAGATGATGAATAAATTACGTTGGCGCTTACGGAAAGTATGCAGGATTGAGAGGAAATAGAACCATCATATCAATTCATTTATTTATTGAAAAATATTTATCAAACATGAAAATATAAATTTATACGTACCAAATGCTAAAAACGCAAAACAAACTATTTTTCCATTCACGAAACCAAAATAATCCATAGGTACTGAATATAGCTTGAAAATCAAATATCAAGAGGTTGTTATCTGAAATTGAAATTTTGATTGATATGTCAGTGATGGGATTTTCGAAGAGTTTTGGATACAAAATATTCGTTAGGCTGTAGGAAAGTCATGTACTTATTTGGACGTGTTCTTCAGAGGACGTAAGGATATTGAGTTTTCCGCAGAATATTCACGGTTGAACAGTATCACAATTATATACAAGTTTGGAAGTATAATTATTTCTACCAACACGTGAAATTAAAAACCAACATAAATCGAAATATTTGTTATTCAGTTTAACAAAGTTCATGCAACTATAGGTAACTCTTCTAACACTATTTTTCTTACAATTTATCATAACTTACTAAACTACAACCAATTAGACCTGAGTGGCACTATATTTAAAATTACAGCATAGTGTTACTTCTACAAGAATTCGCACCATGGAGATCAGAGATACGTATTAGAGGGTTTCTGGTTCCGTGATAGATTGGTCACAATGTATATTATATGAGCCTATAATGGTTGATGATGATGCCACTTTTCAAGGCCGTAAAACTAACCATAATCCATCATCCAAAGAAAATCACTGTGATAAAACTCTGGATGAACTAGAAACGTTATACAGTTTCATCGTTAGTGGACTTGGGCACGTCAATTTTGAGATGGAAGTATAGCATGAAAATGGAAAGGCAAGTGAGAGCAACGAGTTGGCAAAATTTTCGTAAAAAAAAAGAGGTGGAGTTTAGAAGAAAAATACCATCGAAATTCCTGACAATTCAAGCGCCAAATTATGAATGGTTATATTCAATTTTTACGCCGAGACCAGAGAATATTTCAATGTAGCTTTGAAGGAAGTGTTGACGTCGTACGGCGAAGTGTGGACGAACAGAATTGCTTCCTACATGCCCAGTCAAACATAATTTTGACAGGGTTCAAAAACATTCTTGGGTGATTACAATAGTCCATTAATTAGTTGATAAACCTATCTTAGTCCGTTATCGATGTTCAATTTCTCGTCAATAGAAACTGCCCTTAGAAGATGGTCACAAATCGGTTCACGTAAAAATGCGAGCGAATATAATCGAAAAAAAAAAAAAACAAAAAAAAAAACAAATTATTCTTTATCCGGACGCTTGTTTGTTGAATTAGTTGTAGCTTCTATGTTCAACAGGCATCATTAAGGGACTGATGGAGAATATTTTCTACAGTGGAAGTTCATGCGCCAAACGAAGCCTATTTTTAAGGTTTTTTTTTTACTTTCGCAAAGATTTATTCACCTACTCAATTAGGCCATTATAGTTGCTGCTGTTTTTCATGAGTTTCTTCTTTACGTTCTTCGTCGAAGCCAAACGGCCAAGTACCGAAAATACTGTAATATTTATGTTCAGCAGTAGAAATGAGAAAAATTTCATTCTTCGTTCGAAAGTCGAAACATTGTTTTGACAATGATTTTCAATAGTTCAGAAATGTATTTATCATCTTCATACTTCATCTTTATAAGGTGAGTCCAAATCCACAGGGTGGAGGGAACGGGAATTGATAACTGCCTATAACTCAGAACGTCAGAACTCACTTTCATTGTGTACTGTGTAGACCTGTAGACGATACAAGATACAATACAACAATGGGGAATGGGGTAACGCTTTTATATTAGAGGAATTATTGGACTTGTACCTACATCCTACATTGTAGGACCTACAATAAATTATTAATGACCTAGCAGGGAGTTGGGGGCTGTGCCAAATTTGTCGAGAAGGTAGCGGTAGCGAATTGGAATCAACCCTTTGTCGTTTCTCCAGGAGAAAGGGTGGGTGCTACCACAACGGTTTTACTTTTTGTAGGTAATAACTTTACAGCAGTAGAGTGCGAACTGATATCATACAATGAACCAATCCATATTCACCTCAAAACCAACGATGCCGAAGAAACCCACTAATAGCACTTTTATTCATAACAAAAAGGGAAATATTAACATTGATCGTCTCTAAATGCTAAAATAATTACATACCTATATAAAATCTCATATAATTTTTTTTAAATCTCTTACAAGTCAAGGTGTCTCGCAACTAACAAATTAATGATGTACAGGCGGAAAAGCGACTCAGTCAAACGTATTTTCGAGTTCGCCTAGGTAGACCGTATCTCTCATAGCATTCTAGCCAAGAGTTCACTGGGAATTACCAAAGAGAAATAAAATTGGAATAATATGCTCGATAGTTCTTTCATACAGCGATAACTTCTAAAAAATATTCCGGGAAAACTGAACCAGAAATGAAAGAACAATATTGCGTTTCTAAGATATGGCGGAGATTGATTTCACCGCCTGTTTTTTGCTTACATTCGGTTTATTCGACAATCAAAAATATGAAGAGCTACTAAGTAACTGTCTGGCAAATGAAATAGTATACACAATCATTAGTTTTGAATACAATAAAAAAGCTAAATAGAGGAATTCAGATGTTAGAAAAAAAGACCTGACCCAATTATCTATTAGAACCTAGTTTTTCTGACGAATGATCTGAAAATTACTAAACAACATTGTCACTGGATATATTATGATGGTCATGGTTTGACAGTATCGAGATCACAACGACAAACAAGGATATAGGTTTATTGAGCATTGTAAACAACGTAAAACGGGGTTGCAAAATTTCCTAACAATTTTGAACCAGTGGGTTTGGGAACTATGTTTTGAGTAAACGATTTCCGTGTCGAACTTAATTTCAACTTAAGACCAATCGAATTTCCATTTGGAATTATAAATATTTTCAAACTGAATCAACCCGCCAAGTAGTCACGAAGAGCGGATGAGTATAAAACTTTGCTGGCACCAGAAAAAATGTATTAAGGTCAGATAGGTACCTAACTATAAATTAATTAACTTCCGCTCTATTATGATAAGTTTTTATTTTTTGCGAAATCCTCGAGTTAACCTTACAGGTGATTAATTCTACTAATCGTTGGTGGTATTTTAAACTAAATTTTATTTCACAGCACGATAATACTATTTTTACTGTTTGTCAATTCTGAATCACAGATCAATTACCGATTGGTAGCAATATTGTTCAGAAAGGTACTTTATAAAAATTTAAAAAAAAATAATAATAATAAAATAAAGCACAGATCGCGAGACGTCCATTTGTAAGTAGACCGTGTGGCATTTTCCGACTGCCTTATAAACGAACCCTTAAAAATAACACTACCATTTCCAACGAAATGAGCATCAACTACATGGGACGTTACACAACAATTTCCCTATCGCGTCTCGATTAGGACACCAATCAGATTCTCCCAACGTTAAAATTAATACACACTCAAAAACCACTTTTATAATAGACCTGTGTCCTATTGCTAACCCTATTCCGGTGTAATCGGATTCCGAACTTTCACAAGGAAGAAAAGTTGGGTTTATTAGCGTGTCGATTGTTTTGCACGTATTCAGGTTTTCAGACCATGTCGGAGCACAAACGCGAAGGCGCGCTAGCCGGCCTATCATCAATATGAGTGTCACAATGCTAGTTACCGCGAGTGTCAACGAGTGTAGCAAAATTTGAGTAGATGCTACCCTTCGTTAGAGAAGAAGAAGGTCCGCGTCGAAGTAATGGATTTGGACCTTTGGCACCGTTTGAACCTCGCACAAGAGACTTGTCTGCTCCTCGGGCTAAACCTCTTTTGGCTCCAATCCAAGGTACGTAGTCTTCTCTGCAAAAAGCAAAAATTTTACGTCGAAAAGGGAATATGAATGTGTATAAGTACCAAAATTACAATAGAATTCGGTTTTGGTTCCCCGAATAATTTTAAAATAAATTATAATCAAGGTGGCGTCGTACCGAGAAGTCTCTTTTTTAAGTATAATAATTTTAAGCTCTATTGAAAAAACTAAAAAACATTCACGGTTTCGCGATTGTGACCGAACGTTTAGAAGTCATTAGGAAGTTAAAGAATTTCAGTGCTTCGTTCTAGTGGCTACTTGGTGAAGCTGGGTAATATTACTGAGGGAGGAGAACTCTGTTGGCTGCAGCTGGCATCGTCGGTTATTGATTTTTTCTCACGACAGGCTTCCTGCCTCATCCAAGCCCTGGGGGAGACACCCTAACGTCTTTATAGTTAACCAAAGGTTGTCCTTAGCAAGCACTAGGAAGCACTGACTCGCGAGAGAATCAATATTTAAGGTAAACCCCGCACGAGACTAGTAAACCAAAGTGTCTCTGTAGTTGGATAATGATCGCACGATTGCAAACCATAATTTGGTTTATTATTCAACAATAAACCATCGCAATCGCATATGAAAAAAATTCTAACGCAAAATTTGATGTTTTGTGTATCAAGGCATGAAGAATCCGAAGATCCAATTAAAAAACCGTGCAAAAGATTCTAGGCAGAGTGGTTTAATATTCATTCACTTCAATAATGATTTAAGAAAATTATCCATTTGTGATGGAAACTATTCCGAACTTTTGTTCCCACCGAAAACAGATATCTATAGGATAACAGATTTTGACATTCATCTAGTGCTATGAATACCTTGAGTTTTAAATTCTCATACAACAGAAAAACTAAGAACAGGAGAAGTATCATAAGCGATCCGTCAGAAGATTTGAAGAAGTCATTTTTCTGCTCCGTTGGCACCCACTCCATCAAAATATAACTTCTTTGGCAATACCTCTTTCTGACAGTTAATAGAAAGTTTATAATCGCTCACCTTGGGTGAAATTGTGATTCTCAGAAGACAAAGAGTTGTGGGGAACGTTGTTCTTGAAATTTACTTATATGTTTAAATGAATATCTACTTTGTATCCATTATGGATTTTATCTTCGCGGTTATGTTTGAAAGAGATGAGTTTATACGATTTATTTTCTACAGTTGAAGTAAATTATGTTGCCGAACTTACAGCAACAATCTTTCATCCGGTCCTTTCAACACTGATGAATCAGGTCCGTTTGGCTTAATGAGGAGCGGGGATCGGAAGACATTTTTTGGCGGTCCATCATCCTTTGAATCACTGTTACAAAATGCAGATAAGTTTACAAACATGGTAGCATGAAAAGTGAATCCATTTGCTAACAGTGGAGAACCCGGAACTTCAACTGATTGCTCCATCAAGCATTTCTAGTTAATGCGAATATAACCATGGTGTCAACATTAAATATTGTTTGGGCTAATCTTGCATTTGATTTTTTTTCTCAATTTTTGCTTTATATCAAGTCAGCGAGGATCAGTAATAACTATATCATTTTTCGGCTATCCACAGGTATCTTATACTTTAAAATGGAGGGTTATTCAGGAATAATAATAGCACTATTTTTATACATCATGTTAACATCATGAGAACTCCAATTATTTGGAGATCCTGAAAACTTGGTTTCCGCGAATCTAATTGTTACCCCAGTCCATATTCAACCAGGATGGTATTGCGTTTCGCTAAAGCTATTCTACGTTCCATTCCTAACAAGCTCGGAGGAGTAATTGCTATAATTGCCTCAAGTACTACAACAACTATTCTTATCCTCCCTCTAACAGGTTCTCTATGCAAGAGACAATTTATTTTAAGCAGCTTTTTGCTCTCATTAAAGTGGGGCTAAAATAATTATTTATCTGTAGTCATGAGAAATTCGAATCCTCATTGTCAACCTAAATTATGAGACCGTGCCATTTTTCATCACAGAAAGATATTTGAATACAAGATTCATTTCGGGAGAAAACCACCGAAAATGATGTTGTATGTCATCGACTTCTTGTCTAATAAATACTAATCTTGAATATAGTTTAAGATAATTCAAAGAATATAGTTTCTCATCAACAATCAATTTGATACCAATACGTTCATTATTTTTGGATACATTGCTAACCATGCCAATCTCGTTTACTGATTCGATTCCAACGGAAGCTCGGAAGTATAGGTACAAGTTTTTCTCTGCTACCTTTATTATTAGCTATGATGGATAAAAAAAAAGTTCCCTTAACTTCGCTCATTCATAAATTTCCAATAACTCCTATAGTAAGCATGTATATATATATATAATCCACTTCATATTTAATTAATATTAGGAACCATTATGTCTGTTTACTTACATTTGTTTTTCCTGCACTAGTACTTGCCTATTTTCCGGTTTGGTTTTATGTCTTTTCTTCAGAGAGCTTTTATGAACTGTGGAGTGTGGAGAAATGGGCACAGCTTCAGTTTTATTGTCAGCGTCCTCCTTGATGATTTTCGCCTGTTCCACCACCTCTTCAGTGCTCTCTCTTCGCACAAGAGCATAACAATAAATCAGATAGTGATCGTAAAACAAGTAGTGCATTAAAACAAACAGTGTTTAGAAGACGAAGTTAGTCAAAGCCGTGCCATAAGCCGGGTGTAAGATGCTCGTTTTGAATGATGCCTTTTTAATGAATGAAGATGATAATGACAGTGGGTATTGTACAAAAATTTGATTAGAATGACTAAAAATAAGATTTTTCACACAAAACTTATTACCTTCGAAATACTGTCTGTAAAACATATTCCTACGAAATTGCCGATGAAAACAAAAATTTTTATCGTCTACAACGATTCCTCAAACAGAAATGTTTACTAGGGCAGACTTGTATTCTAAATTTCGTGGCTCGACTGTAAAACTTGGCGCACTCCTTTATTCTAGAAAATTATTGGGTACTTGGGATCTTAGTAATGTATTCAGTCGATCTGCTCTCTGTTTTCTTACAGCAAATGCGGCTAGATAAGGCCACGGCCGGCTACGTTCGAGGTAGTTTGGTTTCTATTCGGAAACTACAATGCAATAGAACAAAAACCCAAGTAAAAAATTCTTTGGAACTAAATTTGAAATACCTACTGCGATATATATGATACGAATACCATAAACAGGCAATGTGGACGGTGGCTATTGGGGCGTGATAACCTAAAGATAATACACTGTTGTGTATCAGATTTTTATAGTTACCTTTGTCTGAACAGTCTAAAAAGGGAAGTTCTGTAAAAATAAATAATAGGAATATTTTCCAGTGTGGTCTCAATTCAACCAGTATAGCTATAAAGTAATTAAAATTGCATAATTTTTCTCACTAGCAGAAAATATATTCCTATTATAGGTTCGTAAGTTCAGCGGACATGCAAGCTGCTAAGCATTGTATCATTCTTCAGCAGTAAGCACATTAGAAGATAGTGTAGGTGAATGGCTTGGAATTGATCGACCTCCTTGATGAGACAAAGTTTTAAATTCGAAAGAATAGCTCAAAAATTAAAATTGGAAAATAAATGAAAATGGTTGAAACTCTTTGTTTCAGTGTAGAGGGATTTCAGCAGTAATTGGAATTCAGTGAAGTTTGAATAATGTCAGTTAGAGCGACTCTCATGCTAATGGCGTGAAAGATGTTATGCGCAACCCGATGAAACACGTACCGTTCAGTTTGATGTCCGTAAACGAGTTAATTGTATCCTTGAAACTTGTGATTATATACATTTTTTAAAAAGAAACTGCACATAAATTTTTTTTTTATGGAATTGCGTTGAAACAGTTTTAGTGGATTGCAATGCATCAATTTCACATTCGGCGTACGATGACTTGTAGCCTACAAATAAGTCTACTAACATGTCTTTTATACTCACTTCGATTTTTTTGGTTTTTCAGACGTCATAAGTGATAAAATAGTTTCGGCAGTCTCTTCGTTATAGGCAGCGCTGTCCAAAGCTATCGACACAACACGCTCGGCAAGATCTTGATGCTTTCGGCACATCCGTTCTTTAACTGGAACACATCGAACGGATTATCAGATCATATAATGGGGTACCAGTTTTATAAGGTACCTAGGGGCTGAGCGCCCCTGGCGGCTTCGCTGCCCAACCCCCTAAGAGGGGGGCTGCGCCCCCATCAGCTATCGCGCACGGTCGGCCCGTATAGGTGTTGGTATGGGTTAAGTAGTGGATTATTTGTGTATGGAGAGTGGGAATCTCTAGGTATTTTTATAGTAGGTAGTAGTAGTTGCTATAAGTTGGTGGAGGTGGTTGAATGTACTTTGTATTATAAAGTATTGGGTTTTTCAACTGGAGCAAAGTAGGAGCAAAATTAGGCATTGCAACTTTAAGTTTTCCAAGATTTGTAACTCGCACAGTGGATAACTCAAACAAAAAGTTGTCAATTCAAATGTTTGAATATATCAAAAGATAGGTAATTCAATTGCCCACATTTTTCTAATGTAATGTACCCATCCATTTTTCAACCGTTTTTGCGTTATTCAACAATAATAGTGGACCATCCACGAAAAAATCACATTTTTCAACTTTAAACGTTATTATCATCTATTTAGTGCGAAAGAAAGGAAGAATGAACCATATATTATTGATATACACATCATCAACTATCATTATGCTGAATTTGAGCGAAATCCATTTCAAAAAATTTTTCGCGAAAAATCCTAGGGGTACCCCTGTGATTTTTTTCATCCGAACAGTTAACGAATTTTTACTCGTCTTTCAATACAGATAAAAATCTGAAATTTTCAGGAAAGTTGTGTCTTACCGAAATGTATTTTTGTGATTTTTTTTATTTCTCGGAAAAATCTGCAAGTGGTCCAAAAAAATCGGTTTTTGAAAGCTCAAAAAAAAAATAGAAAACGTTTTTTATTATCAGCATTCCAAGCACCCCTGGATACCACGGTGGGTCCGTGGATACCTTGTAATGGTACTACGAAGCCCAGATGATGCCCGAAGGGGCGAATGTGCTTGGAATGCTGACAATAAAAAACAAGAGAACGCCATGGTTTTCTCCTCCTCAATCTCAACAACGAAAATATTATTGGATTACTGACTAATTGGCAGAATTAGGGATTGATTCTTAACTTCTAGATGTAGTTCACATTTTCCTTGAATGATACTTAAATTTTATTGACTGTGCACCATCATGAACTGACTTTTCATTTTCTCTTCTGGTGTTTTCTCCCTAGGAGGCGATGGAGGCTTCTTCTGGGTTTCCTTAGCCTCATCAACAGTATCTTTCTTCCTCAAAGAGACCCGGGGCGGTGGTGTGTCTTTTTTGTTAAATCCGAGGTTTATCAGCCGTTCTGTCGCATGTGTGACGTTATTATCAGCGCTGCACAAGGTGTCTAAGAGGACAGTCTCTTCCACTACGGGAAAAACACTTTTCAGGTACCTATGAACAGTGATGGCAACATTATAATATTAGCTATAAATTTCAAATTGTGCTCAACTAATTTGTGATTTTAGTTTTGTTCGGTGTTTCTTCGTTACTTTTATCTTAAAGTTTCCATTAAAAAGAATATATAATTGGTAGTATATATTTATATAGCTATGTAGTTTTACAAATTATCAGTCAAAAGGACGCGGTAAAATGCTATGGGGAAACAACCTAAGTTTCATTTTTGGAGAATGCGGTTTTGGCTGAGGGCGGCAAGCAAGTGGTGCCGGAACTCGGGCAACTTGCTGTCTAGCTGGAGGCGGCGTGAACGGCCCTGGCGTCGCCACCGGATATTTCTCAACCTGTAGGGCCGATACAACAACAGCTTCTCGGCCATGATACCTGAAATAAATGCAATTACTTAATAATTTTTACTTCACTATAACCGTAATAATCTGTCGACTGTTACGACTTTATTTCAGGAGATGATCGACGGCCATACATTTTTTCTAGGAGTGTTGATTCTGATAATAGAGAGTTTTAGTGACTTTCGCGTTTTTTGAAAACCTAAACGTGGGAGATTTGGTTACTTTGTTAAATCATATGTCTCTAATGGTCACAACAATCCGCCATCAACAAGGCGGTAACTATAAGAAACGTATGATTCAATGAAGTAACCAATACTCCTACGTTTAAGTTTTCAAAAAATGCGAAATGCACTAAAACTCTCCAATAAACAACCACTCTAACGTATAGGCTTGAAATCATTGTTTATTCCACGAGAGAATTTTGAGTTCTAAGCTATAATGAGATTCAAAGTTAGGAGCTAGGGAAGTTATAAATCGTGAGCTTTCCTTGTAGTCACGCCAACTGTTTCCTTGAAATAAGTTTTCTCCTCGCGGAATGCCGCCCTTGGAGTATGAATTATAATGTTATTGACTGTTTACGAAACGAGGTATTTTCAAATGCATAAAACAGAAACTCTGAGCCGACCCTAAAGGCTGGCCTTTAGAAAGGCCTTTTCTTTTCAGCAGAATTCGATAATGATTCTAGAATTATTTAAGAATTAATTTGATTATTATTTGAGAATTATTTATTATTATTTTTTTCTCTAGTGTTATCTTAAATATTTATTTTGCGTTCGACTTTATTGTACTTACTTGAGAAGGAGGGCTTTGATGTGAGTCTCTGGTACGGTGGGAAACATTGACCTGATTTTCTGAACCGTTTCGGGTACAATGGCATGATGACTGTGGTTGACGGCAGACGTTCCCATGAATGGAACGTGCCTTCCTCCCTTGCCACATTCCTGGAAAATATAGTCCAAATAGTGTATCCCTTTGAGTTAGAGTGCTTTTAGTTCATAACACCACTGTTACTCGAATATTTCCACCGTGTATCGGCTTAGTCAAAGATTCGGAATAGTTGGAATATTACCAGAATCGGAAGTTATGGGAGTGGATTATTCTCAACAAGCCAGAATAATATTATAGTTCTCTCTAACTGTACTCGAAATACAACTGAGTTTTTAAAATAACATCTGAAAATTAACCCAATAATGTTTGTCCCAAAAATTTCAGAAGATGAAGTATTCCATAAATTTTTCAAATCTAATACCGATACTTTTCCAGGTTGGCGAGTAAACGGACATTTTCTGGTCGAGGTTGTAAATTATAGTGTTGGTCAGCAATCTCTCAATTTTGCATTCGTATTCTCCGTATCCTTAACACTTATCGAAGATTTCTTAACTATGTCCTGGAAAATGCTAAGGGTTGAAATCTCGTGTAAGATTGGCAGCCCTGAGATCACCCCCAGCAAGGTGAAATTCCTTTGTATCCAGGGAGCGGCGGGTCTGACCTCAAGCAGGAGAGGAACTGAGGAAAGAGGGGATAACTCGTCATTGACCTACATTTTTGACAGTAGACTCTGTGTCGAGGTCTACTAGATTCAAAACAGCATTTTTATTGATTGACGGAAAGTACTATCAAGTTGATTTCATCGTGGACTTAGCTAAAGCGAATAGAATGGGAAAAAAAAACTTTTTAAAAAAAAATAAAACCGACTTCAAAAACGATGTCTATAAAATACACTCTGAAAAGGAAAAAATAACAAAAATGTCCCAACTTCGCAGCAACTCATTCGCCAACTTCACATTTTAAGGACTACTTTACTACTCGTATTGAACTGACCACTTCCTGATTGATTGGATCACCTTCCCTAATAATATAAAAATTACTATTTCTCATTTCCCAAATGATTAAAAGATTTTCCTTTCACCTCTGAATTGCCTCCAGATTGATCATCTTTTGGAGTCGGCGCCTCTCTGGCAAAATGACTACCTGATGGTTACAATTATATATATGATGAATTCACGATAAATTAGTAGGTGCCAGGTAATAAGTCTGGGTCTGGACGTAAAGATTCTTAGAGAAATCTGAAATGGTGTTTAGGAAAAGGCGTGAATAGTCACCTTCAAATCGATATTGTTAATAATCAGTTCTCATAAATGCTGATTTGCTCTGTTCAAGAATCGTGAAAACTCATGATATTTATATTCATACTACTGGTAATTCGGAATCTATAGGCTTCTCCAATACAATATAAGAGAGGCGCCGACTCCAAAAGATGATCAATCTGGAGGCAATTCAGAGGTGAAAGGAAAATCTTTTAATCATTTGGGAAATGAGAAATAGTAATTTTTATATTATTAGGGAAGGTGATCCAATCAATCAGGAAGTGGTCAGTTCAATACGAGTAGTAAAGTAGTCCTTAAAATGTGTAGTTGGCGAATGAGTTGCTGCGAAGTTGGGACATTTTTGTTATTTTTTCCTTTTCAGAGTGTATTTTATAGACATCGTTTTTGAAGTCGGTTTTATTTTTTTTTAAAAAGTTTTTTTTATTTTTCTCTTTTTAGTGACTTACAATTATGGACAGCTCTCTTTACAGAATTTTCCCAAGCTTTCATTATTGTGTTCTTGTCACTTACTACTAACCGTCCAAACTCAATTCATAAGTCCGTTGAACGTTGAAGTTCTAAAGTATAATGATTACCTAACTATTTTCAATGTTATTATGTTGATTGAGAGTGAGTTTGAACGTTTGGAATAATCCATCCACTGATTTGGGTCTCTTGGTCAACATACCGGATACTTTGATCCCATTGATACACCTTACAAAACTCAAATAATTGTCTACACCATTACCGGTTACTGAATTGCACCAATTCCTCGTTCTTTATTTCTCTAATAATAATAGAGTGATAATTTTCTCAAGCGTACCCGCAATCGCACTGAATGAGAGAATCCGAACAAAATTTCAGAAATTCGCCGAACGTTTGTGCATTAAAATGGAGTTATTTGGCCTTCAAAACCATGTCATTTATTGAAAATTTAACGCTGAATTCAAATCTTCCAACGAGAATGCTATGACTAACGTAGTTTTTTTTCTACAAGCATAAATAGTCCAAAAAACGTGATTTTGAAACAATTTTTTTAGAAATACGGCCTAAAAAGTATCTACTTTTAGTTCAATCAATACCAAATTTTAATCACGTAAACTAGACTCAAACTTGAACAATTTAAGTTTAAAAACGATGGACAAACAGTTTTGGTTTGGAAGTTATGAGGTCTCAAACACAGGTCCAATAAAACATCGATTGCTCCCTTATTATGCCACCTAAACTTGATTTTTTACCATCGTTAGAAAGCTCTAGCTAAGTGCTTTCAAGTGCAATAGTGTTCATATTTTTTTTCTCGACGTGGTTGGGAACGGTGCTCGAAAAACCTAAAAAAAGTGAAAATCGGCATCACGTTTTTTGTTACACTTTCTTCTCTACACGCTATACTAGAAAGCCAAACGAAAAATTGGAGGTGGGCCCTTGTAGGCAGATAAATTATCAACAAAATGACACCAGAAACAAAATAATCGAGCAAGTATTCTAGAAGTTATAAGCTTGCAAAGTCAAAACTTCCTTTTTTCGCGAAAATCACGTTTTCCGGCGTTTCTCCGCGTCTGGAGACGTAACTACTGGATGGACTCAATTGAAAAAATTATGGGACCTACCTGGATAGTAACCCTTTCAAACAAAAAAAAAGTAACCCGATCGGACGTACAGGAGCTGAACGCCGGTGGACAACACATACCGAAAAAAAAAAAAAAAAAAAAAAAAATCCCGCTAGACGACCATAGTAACCTCCTCCTTGTTTGAAGTCGGTTAAAAAAAAAAAAAAAAATCCCGCTAGACGACCATAGTAACCTCCTCCTTGTTTGAAGTCGGTTAAAAATCCGGAAGTTACATAATATGCATAAAAACATAATATCCACATAAAACGAGGTTCGTAGCTAATTTGTGAAATATCAGATATATCACTTCATAATCGACTGATGATACAAAAAATAAAAAATAAATATATACCTATATATATTTATGTATAAATATTACGGAACAATATCAAATCCGATCAAGAACAAAACTGCCTTTCCGAGTGGGTAAGTGCCTCACGCGAAGCACACTCTCTGTCGGCTTGAGTGAACAACCAATTTTATTTTTTGCGAAGCTACCCATTCGAAACAGTTAGAGACACGCGATACGCCGGTTAATCCAGCAGATGGCCAATAACGTGCCCGAGATCAATCTCATTTTCAATGCGATGAGATCGAAAAGTTGTAATTATTTGGAAAATATTCAGTTCAGACTAGGCTTGAATAATTTTTCTAAAATCTATATGGTACGGTATCCACGTTCTGAGTGTGTTTGAAATTATTGAGATGATAGTTAATTGGATCACTTACGTGGCCTGCAGAATATCCGGCATCTTTCCTGTCCTTGGACTTAGGATCATCTATTGTTACCGTCCTGGAACCAACATGAAGCTCGAATTTTTCCAAAAATATTTTGCATTTCAAATGGACGTAGTTTCGTTATTGTGATGGATCATAATATCCAATATACGAGTAAAGATAGCAGTTTTCTGCAAGTCAAATCATTGCGTCGAATTGCGCAATGGGATTAAAAAACAAATTAAGTACCAACCTTCGGCCAGTTCTTGGCTCGCATTTCTGCTCAAAACCAGGGACGATTTTTCTCACTTGACTCATTCCAGCCAATGTGTTGTCTTTGAAACCCCTTTCATCCACGTATTATTCACTGATAACTTCTTCCGAAGAAAATGATACGTCTCAGAAATTTTTCAAGAAAGTGTGCACAGCAAAACAAGGTTGCTCCGCCAGGAGCTGGAGAGTCCGGACTGGAAAACGAGGGTTCGTCTCTGGGAGTCTGGAGGCGGCGGGAGGCGACCTCTCGGATCGATCCGCAGCCGCTGAATTCTGCGGAGGCAGCTGTAAACTAGGGTGGGGATCAATGGAGAATCACCTAAGGGGTTGAATCAGCAGATTTACAGAACATCGCTTATTATCGAAATCATCAACAACTGTGCGTGCGAGGAAGGAAATGATGGATGGGGTGCCGCAAGTTCCCTTAATTTATTTCTCAATAGTTTAAAATTCTCTCGATGGAAAATGCGAAAACATTTTTTAGACTTCTAAAAATAAATATCCCAAAAAAATATTATATTCTCAGAGACAATGCGATAACTATGATAACTGCCCGAGGTACTTTTCAAAATTCCACAGGCGTTTCATCTTATTCAATCGAGGTATCACTGAGACGATTAGGCATTAATAAATTGTAACTGAACTGATATGAACAGAGGCTAGAACGAGCGTATTACAGGCAGATGAGACAGATGAGTTATGGAGATGGTAACATCCCTCGCAACTATGATCTAGGTACCTTCATTGGTTACGATATTGGCACTGCGCAAGGTACGCCATCCGAACTATTTCTACTGACTGCACTCATTGACTGCAGCTGAAGGTATAACCGTTCCTTTTTCTCATTATCTTCCGGCAATGATTCAATTACAACAGCCAACTGGCTTTCATTTCACCTTCTGTACACTCGCTTCAAACAGCAGCGGCTCTCGCCACACATTTCAAATTATTAAATAAAATTAGTTAAATTTAATCAAACGTCATTGATTCAGCTGATTAGATATCAAACGGAGGGTAACTCATTACAATTCCTCTTTCCTGGATAATATCCATTGAAATTTCTCAACAATTTTAGCGACATGGAATAGATGGGTGAAAAAATAAAGCTGAGTAACAATTTTTATTAATAATGCTGAGTTCCATTCAAACACATAAGACAACTACGGTCCATATTTAGAGCAATGCGATGAAATTCGCGCATAAATGTGTGATAAGACAAAAAAACTTTTAAAAATATAAACAATAAAACCGACCGCAAGATTATTTGCCTATAACAAAAACTGTGAAAAGGAAAAAATAACAAAAATTTCCCAATTTCAGAGCAATTTAATCACTAACTACACATTTTAAGAACTACTTTACTAGTCGTATTGACGTGACCACTTCTTGATTGATTGGACCACCCCAAGGTAGATAGATCTATCTACCTTGGGACCACCCCACCGTTATTAATAACATAAATAATAATTATTTCTTATTTCCCAAATGAATGAACTACTTTCCTTTTCAACTCTCTATCGCGTCCTGAATGGTCACTTTTTGAAGTCGGCGTTTGTATTGTCACACAAAACTAGACATCTCTCATCTATTTCACCCAAGATTTCTTTATTGAGCTTCTGTCACTAACCTCAAAACTGTTATAAGTTGAACATTTAACGCTGAATTCAAATCTTCAAACGAAAATGCTATGGATTATGTAATTATTTTTCTACAATCGTATATACTGTGAGAAACGTGGTTTCCATTTTATTTTAGAAATACGGCCTAAAAAGTATTTAGTTTTAGTCCAATCAGCAATTGAGCAATTTTTCTAGAAGCTATAAGCTTGTAAAGTCAAAAGTTGCTACTTCTGCGAAAATCACGGTTTCCGGCATAATTCTCCTCATTTGGTATTTTTTATACATCTTTGGTACCAACGCATTCTGCATTAACGCTTTGAAAACGCTGACTGTGGAGGGTGGAAACTGGGAACTTCCCTCGAAGTTATCTTGCTCTCCGCTAGATAGCAAGAGTCGTTCAAAATCTGGTTCGAAAACTTCCTTCGGTGACGAAGGGAGGAATCCGTAGGTACCTACATAATACGTAGTTATGCTGAATGGAACGCTCCCTACATCTAGTTGAATGTTTTCTGTTAACTGTTCTCACATTAGTTTCGCAACAAGCATCACTATTTTTCGTTCGAAACATTAGGTATGCTAATCAAATCTGTTCATCATTTAGGTATGGCGAGACCTTTCCCCAACGAGCACTTATTCGAAAGAGACTGGGAGAATGTATCCCCTCGTCAGTTCGAACAATTCTGATAGATGCTCATAGGCGTATCGAGGGGGGGGGGGTTGGGGACGTGACCCCCCCATTGCTTAGAAATATTTTTTAAAAAAGGACAAGGATATGATGGGGCCTCAGCAATGAGTGGAAAATTCATCGGAGCACAGGCCTATGTAACGGAAGAGCATCCTACTGCAATATATGTCCATTGTGCATCCCATAGCTTAAACCTTGCTATAAGTGCATCATGTTCAGTTTTTGAAATCAACCCCCCCCCCATGAGGGGGTAAACCCCCCCATGAGTCAACTCTAGTTACGCCACTGTAGATGCTATGAGTGAAGCTATTTAGGTTTGAAGCGCGGTATTTTCCTTGGTGATATAGGTTTCAAACGCAACTATTTGTTAGTAACAACAATGCAACACTAACCTGTAGTACACCTGCGGAATTGAAAATGATGTAACTTCATCCAGCTGTTGTGACTACGAAATAGGGGTTTGATGAAAAAAAAGACACCAAATCTATATCGATAATTAGATGCTTTAATAAAATATGAATAATGCAAGTCTTTTAAATAAAAAATTGGAGCGATATAAAATATTACATCTAGAATGTCTTATGGCAGTAGGATTTTACGTTATATGTAAGATGTAGGCAGAACATCAACCGACAATTACTTAGCAGCCCTAAAATCCCTGATAGTTCAGCAAAATCTAGGTTTTCAGCGAGAAAAACCGAAAGTGAACCAAGCTGGGATGATCTTAAACTCAGTTCAGCCAACTAGAAACTTGATTCGTAAAAGAGCCACAGAAAAAGTCGACTATAGGAAAAAGATATAATCGGCTGGAAAGTAGTACGAATTGAATCTCTCGTTGGCTGCGAATGAAATTATTATGGGTCGTACCGAGATATATTAAAAGTTAATCTTGTCAACGAATACAATACTCGGACGCCCAGCAAATTAAAGCTTTCGACACATTTCTTCATAACACGTAGGTTTTAATACCTACAAACATTGGTAACCTACTATGAAATTAGTCTTTTTCGAAGGTAATCTAAAAAGAAAGACTACAAAATATAATTGATAAAACTATACTCAGTGGAAATTGAAAAAAATGCAGAGTAAAAAAGACAAAAAACGAGGATAAATTATAACTTTCTCCAGTTTGCTATAATTAGGTATTGGGAAAATTAAATACTGCTGTCACGACTAGCTATTGAAGAACTGCCTGGAACGCCGTGTGGTTGCAACAATTGAATCTCCTAAGTATGGATGATTTAGTAAGGGCTAAGTAATAATCACATAGTCCGAGTATGTTGATACATCATGATATAATAATTTTCAAGTTTTTAAAACACTGCCGACCCACTGGGAATATCGAAAGTCAAATCTTCTCATTCGAAACAATTCATTTAATACCTAAGGATCTAAGCCGAATAATTTCACTAAACACGCTGAATATATTCATAAGAACGATATCAAATCAATAACCCACTTATCTTCCGTGTTGTTATTCTTCTTAAAGAGATCTAGTCATGTAACGCTATAAATATCTAATCTTTCTAAACGTATAAAAGCACCTGCATTCTATTTTTAAATTAACTCATCGATGTGATAACAGATGATGAAACAAAAATGGTTACAATGGCAGCACATCCAAATTAATTGGGCCAGAAAATAATTACTTCGGTGGATTATAACGTCCTTGATCAGTATGAATAACCGATCATGAAAAATGTATTGCCTACTTAACAATAATTTTCAGCTATTTTCAAATATTAAACGATAGTTGAAGTCAGAATGTCGTAACTTTGCCGATTTTGAGGCCCAACAATTTGCGTCGTTTTTTTGACGGTAGCCGATTGATCAGAAGGAGACTGTCGTGCGGGTCGTCACCATCCGGTGAGTCGACAAATCCTGATTCGGGACGAGACAGACTTGCCGGCTGGATCATTTCAAACCAACGGGTCACCTTCGTCGTGGGGCTCATCTACAATAGAGATAAACAATTTTCCATCAAATTACAGTCAACGATCGACTCACGGTTTAAGAACGATTCAGCTTGGTTTTGAAATACGAAAGTTGGAATGTTGTCTAAATAGTTCAATTTAACGAAAAATGGAATCATTTGAAAATATAGTTACAATTGTTCACCTTGGATAACTGGCCTATTTTCTAAGCCACCATTGTGAGCAGAACAAGATAACTAGCATGGAAAGTCCAACTATTCCTGCTAATTACGAAATTCATAACTTTTAACTAATTTTCGAGAGTTGCAGTCTAAATATTAATTGAGAGAAAAAAATCTTCGAAGCATTTCAGCCCTTCTTTGGAATGATAGACTCTGGCCGTTACAATATTTAGTTGATGTCTTTGAAACACCAAGGCCACATGAAGGCATCGCTTTGTCTTCTATCCAGGTGAAATGGGGTCGGGTTCCAAAATCTCAGCGCGAGTGATTTATTTAAAAAAAAAAGCATACCATGTTTTACTGAATATGAGCCTATTCGTTCTTTTCTTGAAACGCATTACTTCTCATGACAACGACGGTTTACCACTGGTACAGTGCCATTCAATGTAATGGACGTTGATAGGATTGGAAAATTAGCTAAGGCACATCTAAAAATAGGTGCTCGCGCTAATGTACCAATTCCATGAAAGTTTTATTGCAATTGTTGCTTCTCCTATAATATATCGAAACGATGTGCTATTTTATTATTTTTTTTAATACTTGAACGTCTGTTAAATAGAGGTGTTGGTGGGAACTAGCCATGGATAGAGTCATCTTTCAAGACATTTTTAAACCGATATCCGAACGTTATTCAAGAAAATAACTTTAAAACATCGCACTGTACTACTCGTTTTGTAGCTGGATCTACAAACATTGCAGTTGAACCATTGATTCTGATCACAAAAAAAGGGAAATGAAGCAACAAGTTTTGTCACTTATATTCAACGATTTCACTCAAATTGATAAAAATTAATGATAACGATACGTAAGTTCAAGCAATTTCCACTGTTCGATATAAATTAGTCGGCATTTTGCAGCTATTGCCAATGTGCTAGCAATACGATACGCCACCGACGCATTCTCGTCCCGAAACAAAGCTCCGTCTTTGTCAAGCTTGTTTGCCTCAGTGTTAGTATTGCCTGTCGTGTTCGAAAGGAACTTGCACGCGAGTGCGTCAATGACTGCAGGCGATGAGACAGGCTCGTGGGGCGTGCAAGCACCGAGCGTCTCCTCAACTTATATTGGCTGTCAATTGCAGACCCCTCTCGCACAACCGCGTACCTCCAATTGTTCTCCGCAGACAGAGAGTGCAAACAGCTCAATTCCTCCAGAAGCTTCTATCTGCTATGACGGGATAATCTTTGAAGGTAATTAATCGTGGAGGTTCTAACCGTCAAGTGATTCTCGAGTTTGAATTGCCATTTATGGCGAGAGAAGTGGATCAATGGATTAAAGGAGAGTTCGGATCAAATTTATGGAACAGCAGGACGAGTTAATTCGTGCGTGTTCAATCGTAATAGTATACAGGATGCGAATTAAAAAACGCCGCAAATGATTGCACAGTGGTTTATTATTCTTCGCTTCAATAATGATTTAAGAAGACTATGCATTCCTGATAGTAATTATTCCGAACCTGGAAAATATTAATTTTCTCTCCCTCAAAATACCCCTAAAATTGAGCTAGCAAGTTGGCTCAAGAATTGGGCCGTCGTAGGACCGAGATTGATTTTTTATGCAAATTTCAAGAATTTAGCTATTATAGTTTGGCCGGAAGACGTACGGCGGACGGACAGAATTTTTTTTATTGGATATTTGGATTCTACATTCCTTGAAACGTAAAACATCAAATTTTGAGGGAGGTTAGCCTTTTTTTTGGGCGATTACAATGGTTTATTATTATAATAAACCAAAATTATCCCATGTCTTAATTTATTCCTGTCTTTACGGAGACGTTTCTATAAAATTCATATCGGGCGTGAATCTTTGTAAACATGCGAAAAAGAAGACGGCACGAGTGCTTAAAGAGCGAGGAAGATGAGGCGCGGTTTGATTGATAGCGGCTGGAAGAATATTGACAAGGGTGTTATGAAACAGCTGTCAGAATCTTCGTTTCACAGGGAGTCTGCTCTTTCTCTCGTCGTCGGCGAAATATTGGCCACAAGATGACATGTTTCAAAATTGCATACAGTTTCGACGTTCGAACGCCAATCTTCCCCTCTTTATACGCGGCTTTAGCGACTTTTTCGTCAACATATTCCAAGCGCGTATCGAAAATAAACTACGTTGAAATTTTCTTTGAACGAAGGAATTATAATTTGCATAAAATGTTTGGACTAGTCTTTCTCTTTGAACCTAGTGGTAGGTATACTCGTTCTGACGAAAGCAACGAAAAAAGCGAACATAAATATTCAAAATTACAACTAAACATAAATATATTTACAAAGTGTACGGCAGTTTGGAGTTTAAGCCATCTAAATTGTGTAAAAGTCAGTATAAAACTCAGAGGTTGAGATTCAAAATAAGGCGAAGACAATTAATTTTAACGGGAATGGATGATAAAAAATATTTTTGCTATTGATGTTTGAAGTGGTATTCTGCATCAATAATCATGGAGGAGATAACCATATTTAAAATTGCTTTGCGTTTTGAAACGATAGTTGAATGGTCTCAATCTTTACCATCTGCCTTATCGCAATATTGGGGCTTTCAAAACAATTTTTTTAATGTTCAGGGGGTGTGAGGGGAGAACAACTATTCTTATTCTTTATTTTTTTGCTGGTCCACAGGCAAGATGCCCGAACTCCCGCTCACACCCCCTGGACATAAAAAAAATGGGAAGGCAAGGAAAATATTTTTTTCAAACTTTACTTTCCGATAGCGATTTAATATTGAGAGAATAATTATTTTAATTTCTGATATTCGTACACTACCGAACACTTGAGTTAAGGTATGGCATAGAAGTAAATAAATGCAATATGTGCTCACCTTGATGTGAAGTGCGAACCATGCAACCATTTTAGCACCAGCACCACGTTAATTATGCCCCAAAAAGCAAGTTTTATTCGCTGCCGCTTGTTCAAGTGACTGCCAGGCGTCAGAGAGTCAACAGGTCAACACATTGAATAATATGTACGAATAGAAGTCTTTATGCCGTGTTATTTGGAACACAAAAGTGACAAAGTAAAGGAACTACTATCATAATTGGATAGAAATTAAATCACATAATACTGAAATAATTTTAAAAATATTTAGATGGATTCGTTCAATTTAACAGATAACATCATTGAACGGACTAGTGAGAGAGTATGGGAGATTTTGTTTCAGTAGATTGGTTCACAGCGTTTCAACTACGACACATGTACAACGATTTTGAATTCTATGATGAGAAAAATCAGTCTGTTAATTATGCGGCAAATAAAAAATAAATAAAATAAAAAATTAATGCCAATGTTTGATTAAGCATTAACATTGGCAGGACTTTTTTTTCCGACATGAACTAAGTACTTACTGCCAAAATGCATCTAAGTGGTTACTCTATTAATCCAGAACTATTTTGATTTCGAGATGAAATCTAGTTATAGACAATGCCGATTTGATAGAGCAAACAATTATTTTTCAGCGGATCCAACAGCGAAATGGAACATAGACATGGGTTTCAAGAAAGGTTTTCCGAGCTAACACCAACTGCTTACAGAACTATTTAAATGACAAAACTGTCGTTGCCACGCTCCACTTAAACAAGTTCTATCCACAAATGAATTGAAATAAATTAGCATTCAATTCAGAAAATTAATAGTATGAAAAGGCACTTAAATTATACAATGTGTTTCTCGTAAATTTTCCATTCTTATGATTATATTTAAAAAAAAAACTGAAATTCTGACTGACGATTATAAATCTTCATTCACATAAGACGTCTTCAAAACTAGCGCGTATTTTCCCGAATTTTATATATTTATAATTGGAACTTAATGAATTTATCTTCCAACATTAGGCTGAAGAACATGTTAAACTATTAGTAACATACAAATTACAACAATAAAAGGTACACGGTCTTTTATTATGCTACTATTCACTTTCTTGTTCGTATCGGAATCAAATAATCTTACACGACTTTTCTCCCGATAGAAGTGGAAATAGTGTCAAATGAGCTTCAAGTGCCTGACATTTAATGGTAACCAGTGACTTCACCAGCAATTGGAAACTTAAAAGATGGTAAAAGGTATAAATAAAGCCCCAGAAGGAGAGGAAAACTTTTTTATTACTTATTAAACTTATTTATTTATTTTAGTATAGATTGCCATTATTTAGAGATCAAGGTATGATGTCGATCAAGGGTTTCAATGTGCATGTTCAGGGTGCAATGTAGAGCACATGGTTCCTTATAATATTTTGTAAAATAATCCCCTCCCGACAAACTACTACATCAGGAAAAATCTATTCACATTCCACTATACTTAACGCTCTTTTCTGACAATATTTTCCCCTTCAGTCCCAAAGAATAGTCACGTAGGACAATAGGAAGACGTTACTTCGTTTCATGTCAGGATTAATGCACGGAATTAATCCAACTAGGATTAAATCTAAAAACAGCAAACGTTTACTCTTCCTATAAAAATGTCCGCATCGAAAATAGCGGGAACGGATATCATCTCTTTCGTTACTACAACTAGACCACTGTACAAACGGTATTTTCAAATAGTTTAATCCTACTTCTGTACAATTTTTACACGAGAATGTACATGGATAATGAATTCGTTATCGCGATATTGTTATATTCTACAAGAACGATTCCCTCAATGGGCTTTGAAGGGCTTTCAAGGGAGTTAGAGGTATTCCAAGTGTCTAATTAGATTATAATCATCCGCACGCAGCAGATTTGAGAAATCTTTGGCAGATTGGTCGATCCAGTATTATTACGAATCGATAATCGGTTGGCCGTTTTGGCTAAAATTTAGTCAAACCCAAGACCACATTTTTAAAATCGATATCGTTCTGCAAAAATGTTCAGTTCCGTCCGTTAACTCTTAATGGCTCTAGTGGGAATCTTTTTCCAAACCGTTCAAGATGGAATCATCTTTTTCATTTCGTTGTATGCCTCGCCCATGCAGCCCTGTTCACTTGGGACATTAGTTCGCTCCGATTAGGAACTTTTTCTGACGTAGAGCGTTGAATGAAAGACGGCCGAGAA
The DNA here is from genome assembly GCA_037159825.1 of Tupiocoris notatus. Lineage (NCBI taxonomy): Eukaryota > Metazoa > Arthropoda > Insecta > Hemiptera > Miridae > Tupiocoris > Tupiocoris notatus. Next base: position 580,183 of record JASJUZ010000125.1, on the reverse strand, counting down.
TCTTGCAATCGAAGGTTCCTCAGTTCAGGCTCCAGAGAGCCAGACAGATTTTGACGAGACCCCGTTCTTGATTTTGGCGTTTGGTCTTCTTCCTGATTGGATAAGGGTCTGATAAATGTATCGTCCTGACTGACAGTGGATAGTCTCGACGGTTGCTCATTCGTAATAGGTGGACTCCGGTGAGGCAAAACAGGTGTGCTTGGGAAAGATGCGCTGTTTGGCCGAAGCTGCTGTTGCTGTTGTGCGTACGTATAAAAAGTACGCAACCTCTGAAGGTATTCGGCTGACGTGGCCGGATGATGGACGAGCGGGGCTCCAGGCGTCAGAATGTTGTAGTAGGAGTTGGACAAAGCGGCCGGAAGAAAAGCAGCTCCACTAGGGCCTCCACCTCCACCAAGCTCTGGCGGCAGCGAGTAAAGTGAACCTACGTCTCCCATCATGATATGCTAACAGATTCACCACAAGAAACTATAAAACATTAATCCGAAGAAAATGTTTACTTAAATAAGTCAAGACATAATAACAGTTTCTAAGCTCATATTGCGCTAGATGGAACCAGCTTAGGGTTTTTATAATGTATTCACTTCTAGCAATTTTCTATAACCGTTGAATAATTTCAAGTTCTTTGCAAGCATTTTTTTCGAAGTGAACTTATTGCCTCATATATCAGATTTTATATGAATCATTAGATTTAGAGTTAGCACAAACTACTATTTCAAGTGAAATTAGAAATAATTGCGCTTAGAGCTTTGCACAATTTGAGCTTAGTATTATTAGGAAGAAATAGAAATCTCCAACTTCATGATCAGATATGAATTGGTAGACTGGAGGTATCCAATTGCTAGACGCCATAACGTTGAGATCGCACGCTGTGCTGAATATAATTCACCTTTGATGTTGCCAATCCTCCGAAAACGAGCGACCGTGGGTACAATTCCCATTTGAACCATGATGGATTAATCAGTGTGTTTGATAAGAGAGTGACGTTAAATAGTATCAAAAACGTCCAAATGCCATAGTAGAGAAGTAAAGAATGCTGAATAGTATTTTCAACTTAATTCTTAACGGGATCAATATTTTAGCTCTGACCATTATTTATCTGACTCTGACAAGCTGAAGGTAGTCAGTTCTTTGTTGATCGTCCAAGTATGAGTGAAGGCAACCCGAAAAAAATTAAACGAGCTGTATTAATTTTTTACGGAGAATTCAATTCAGCGATTTCACTACTATTACAACTCTGTAATTCGAGCTCTGATGGAATGTGCAGAATGATGGGGAAAAAACCTACAGTAGGCGCGTCCGTTTTCGTAAGGGCTGCTATCGCGATGAAAAATGTCGGGGAAGTTTACTCGTTAAAACGACGAAAATACAATTTCTCCTGCTCTGATAAGAGGGAAACATCGGAAATACGTAGTTATGAAAAAAGTTGATGATTATGTAAAGAAGAAGGATTAAAGTTTGGAGCTCCAATAACAACCAGAGTGTCCTGGAAAAAATCAAGGACGGTTGGACGGGGGGAAAAAACTCGGTTGAAGAGGTTATTACGAGACGCTAAGATGCGACCCAGATTTTTGAGGGATAACGTAAAAAGAGCAATGTTTGATGAAATTAAAAAGAGCCATTGGGTGGAAAATCGTCGGTAGGAATACTTGAGAACGTTTGCGGAGTAAAAGGCTTGCAACAAAGGTGAACCGATTTTGCACGTTCTCATTGACGCAATAGAAATAAAATCATTCAGTAGGTAGTGGAAAAGAAAATACAAAAATTAAGATTAGTTTTTTCATCGAAAATTAATGGGAGAGTACAATCCACTAAGTAATTACCGTTAGAGCGAAGAGATTTTTAGCCATTACCAAACAAATCAATCAGAGCCTCAATGGCACTGTAATCTTTATTCACATTATTCGGTTTGTCTTCGGTTATAACCTGCAAACATCACACACTTTAGCGAGGCGGAAAAAAGTTAGAATCAGAGAATCAGGTATAGATCATAAAACCAGATGCAGAAATTATTATATCACAAAAAACGCAGCGGTTATTGTTTATCATGGAATGAACTATTGTTTCTTCAATTCGTGAAGCCCTTCAATGAAAACTACTGGTACAATTTAACTCCGATATCTTTCTTAAAGACTCGAAAGATTAGAAACCAATCGTTGATAATGGGATTGAGATAGTCTCTTCGAGCCTCATAAAATTTGTTAGATGATGATGGGTTCGTTAATAGTAGAGCCTATGCGACTACCAAATTATTGGCCTTTCTGAAAACATTCAAGAGTAATTTTATTAGAATTATTCTAACAGCTGCGTATGTTTTCTCTTCAATATACAATCAGTAAAACTCAAAAATAAACGTCATAACTTGACATAATTGGCTATCGTGCCTCCCACGAATTTAATCTTTCTACACAAAACTTCATAAGTTCGTATATGAGATCATGGGTTCGAATCGAATTGTGCTGTCATATATGTCAAAGAGTGAGAAAGAAAATACGTTAAGGGTTTGCTTTCAATTTCATTCGAAATCAACTCCGCTTAGTAGATTTATTGCTATGTTTGCTAATAAATATAAATCAATAGGATAAGTCCGCTTAAAATATTTTCGTAATAAACGATATTCAAAAAGAGAATATTCATTTTACAATAAATTCTGGAACTAGTTCTACTAAAAAAGGTATCCCTTAACATAACGGGCTTAAAGCAGAACGAAATATGTTATTACCGCGCAAAACCTGAATAAAATCCTAAATATGTTTTGTTCGGATATATTTTTTCAAACTCACTTCTTTTCTAATGGATAACAGCTCACACAGGCCAGTCAACTCGATAGTAATTAATGTCAAGAACGAAGTTGCCTGCCTCCGGTCGGTGTACGAGTTCATAAATTAATTCTGCGGTATTCGGAAAATGCAATGACATCAACGACGTGTATGTGAATGTGAATCGATTAATGCCGCAGACGATGTACGGTGGCCGTATACCACTAAATTCCCTCATCCCATCAACAGCAGTGTAGCAATTTGTAAAGGGTTATAAAAGCAAAGCTTGAGCGAGCGAGCCAGTCGAGCTGTTAGTAGCTAATTGAATTCCGAATACATACGGAGGATACGAGCGATGGAATTGAGCTGCGCATTTTGTCTCTAACAGATCAGCTTGAGACACGAATTAGTTCAAAATAAGCTACGTAGGCAGACCATTTATTTTTTATAAGGGGGAAAAAAAGGAAACATGAAAAAATAGGGAATGGATATTCGCCTAAGGGTGGTTTCACTCCAAATAAGTTATGTTATTCCACGCATTTGTGATGCAAATATGCCACTATTTATTTGAGAGTATCATAATTCACAGACCGTGCACCGTTTTTATTGAAAAATAAGAGGAGGCCAATTTATGCGTCTTCATTCTATATAAATCCATGAAAAAGTAAATTAAGACACTATTTTTCAAGCATACTATTATTTCTTGTCACATTCAAATCAGAAATTGAATACATTGCCAACGGTGAATGATTTAGGAAAATTGTTGACTTCCCGATAGGTCTCTGGAAATATACCTTTATTTATTTTGGTTGGACTATTTATACGAGGCCAAGGTCCACTTGTGCATCCACTTGTGTATCGTTTAAAAAATTTTCCATTCACGTTTGGTTTAACAAGACAGCGTGATCACAGAGATTCAACAAATGATTGCCTTTTTAATGCTCTTGCAACTGACTGTAAGTAATTTCCTTGTATTACTATCCTAACTAATTCTAAGAGATTTTAGCAAGTCATTCGAGAAATTTTATTGCACAGCTCAGCTTCCATGTTCATTTTCTCCGCGTGGCTAACTAGCGTCTTGTGCTGTGCGTTAGCCGATGCAATAAGCGAGCGCCAAAATGCCGGCGAGGGAGTTTCGCCGTTGTTTAAATTCAAACATCCATCTCGGTTTTTCAGTTGGAAAATATCAGAATTATCGCTGTCATCATTAGTTTGGCCGGTGTGGGGTGAGTTCGTTTGACGTACCTGCGGAACGGCGGTCACTGTTTGGTTCCCTTGTTGCAGCCTCTCTTGTTCCTGCAATAGTTGAACCAGGGCTGATATGTGATCCAGGAGTTCTTTATTTTGCACGAGAAGTTGGTGTATTCGAGTCTGTGGAAGTGAGAGACAACATTGAATTCTGCGAAAAATATTCATGAATAATACTTCTATTTAGATTTTAATTTTTACTTCAAGTTTTGTGTATCACAAGTGTTGCCAAACATTATAATATTGGCTTCTTATGGTCACAGTGTTTTTACTCATCCTAAATTCTTCAGAGTACATGTGTCTTCCATACAACGCAATTAGAAACCACGCAGAGACCACCTTTGTAGTTCAATAGTAAAAACCTCTATTCCTTCGCCTTTTCTCGTACCATTGGACACAGTCAGTTAGCGCACAAGTTTTTCAGCGACTTGGCAACTATATCTGAAAATTGCTCGGGTGAATAACTGCCGTGTAATGCCTTATAAATTATTGCTTCGACTTCTTCTTCCCGTTTCTCTGATCTTCATATCCCTCCCTTGGTTCTCCGTTTTCTTTTCTTGTATAAATAGACGAGCCCACTTCACGCCGTCTTCAGAAGAAAAGACGTATTCAGTTTTTCTTTTGGTTCGAAATGCCTTTTTCACAAACGGAAATCATTGTTGAGTCTGTTTTTGAAAATAATTTACTAACCTTCGGTAAATTACGCTCACGCTCATTCTTCGAATTGCTGGTATGGATGCGAGACGAAATGAACTACACTTATTTCGATTATGTTATAGCTACTATCATAACTTAGTTTATTATTTTCCATTTGCATTTTTCGATGTCCAGGGAGGCTGTGGACTCTATGGCTTCTCGTCGCCTTGAGGATACCCGAACGGGTGAAAGTGCTCGGATAGGGAATAAAGAATCGAAGAATGAGTCACCTGGTTTTTCTCCCCCTCGCACCTGAACTTAGTTTATGTTTCTGAAACTAGACTGAGCTGGGATCTTCATTCAATTTTTACAAAATAAAAGAATCCTTATCTCCTGCAGACTATATGAAAACACATACAATTATGGGACAGCTAAAAAGAACTAAGCAATTGCTTCTTAATAATAAGAATATTTTCCTGGAAACCACGTTGGCTTTGAGACATGTGAATTCAAGTTAATTAGAATACTATGAGGTACGACCCGTGAATGATAAAACAAATGTACCCAGCAGAAAGAACAAACGAACAGAGCAGGATTATAGAGCTCCAGAAACGCCTTCTGCCTGTCAGCTATTTTCCGACGAAATTGTCCAACTTAGTTTTCAACACGTTCAAAACGACAGCAATTACTTAGACAGTGCCGAAAGTCGCAGTAGGCGAAATTGGCTGAGGCGTCGCCTTTGATAGAAAAAAGAAACCAACGCCTACCTTCTAACGCGTCAGCTTACGACTTGGGCTTTCAGACATTGACATATCAAACGAAGACCCAAAAGACATCTCACGTTCAGAACCTTTACAAAAAAGCTGACTGGTCTCATTCTTCTTGTTTGGAGGTTTTTACGTCTTCAAATACAGGTGATTTTTTAAGTGTTGTTTTTTCTTTTTCTCTACGTTTTCAAAAAGAAGTTAGGTATATAAATATGGCTCATAGCTCATTATCGCTGCGACTATACAAAGGTTTATTAATTATTGACACTACGAGCACAATACAGCATTGTTTTCATGCAGTAGTGGTTCATAATTGTTATAAGGATGGACCAAGCGACGATGAAAGGTATTATAGAGATATCCGAGACAAGATTAAATTTCCAACATATCACTTTGTATCAACTAATTATTAGTAAACCTATTTCTTCACTTATTCAACATTATATATTTGCACAACCAATGGAGCAGGTATCAACGAACGAGATATTATTCAGGTAAGGTAAACGTGGCAAAAAGCAAAAAGGTCTCCATCGAAGGGTCGCCCATATAGACGAAATTCCCAACAAAACTAAATAAATAAAACCTGAAGTTTCATATTTTATTTTTATGAATATTGTGAGTGACATGTAATGTTTTTAGGTGAGGAGGCCACGGAAGAAGTAACGAAGAAGTTAGGGTTTTCCGCCCCAACAAATCGCAAACAAGAAACGGCCAAAAAGAAAATTCAGGTTTCCATCCAGTCGTACTGTTTGACATCCATAACAGTAAGGGCTTCCAATAAGTCAGCTAATACCACTTCACGCTTTCAAAAGGAATACAACATTCCACAGTTGGAACTCTTCGAAACAGATATTCACGATCTCTTGAATAAGTGGGTTTTCCAGGTACTGGAGTTGGAATGCTCAGAATGAATAAACTTTTGAAAAAGGATCTACAACTCCACACCGTGAGCCAGAAGCCAATCCGGACTAAAGAGTGACAGAATACACAACTCCCTTCTCTTCCTAGCATTCGCACCAATAGTAATAAGAAACTTCTTTGAAACTTTATCGATCAACTCAGCAGGACAGGAGAAAGGGGTGAAATATAAACTTACTCAGCCTCATCACGAGCAGCCCTCCGCACGAATGACTATCGGGATGACGGTCGCAATAGGAAATTCCTGTCTCACGCTCAAGGATATTTCTAAAAGGGATCATTCTCCAGGCTCGCTGACCCCGCACTGGAGACGGATAATTCCCGAAGGAAGCAGAAAAAGGAAAAAAATAAACGAAGTATAAGGAGGTACTGTAGGGTTACCACCGACAGAAGTGGGTATCGGTGTCGTACCCCTTGATTTACGACCTGCCATCCCCCTTTCTCGGGTTCCTGGGACGTATTTTCTTTCGCGAACCCTTTGTCTTGGTCGGGCGAAGATAAAAGATCCCAGGGGCCCACGGGCTGGCTGACGAAGGAGAAGGATCGCTTCCGAACCTAGCGGCAAACTCGATTATTCATTCTCGAATATACGTACCTTGCTCTTCTTTCTAGTTCTCAGTAATATCGTTCTAGAGAGCATTGCTACCTGTTCTTGAGTTTTCTACATGAAGAAAATGAAGATTTCCTTCGAAAGAGCAGCCAATGATAAACTAACAGACTTGCTGCCTTGGTCATTAGTGAAAAATAATCGTAATGCTACTGTGCTAGGTGATTTTGAGTCTTCCAAGGGGTACGCGCTAAGCAGAAGCAAGAACGGCTTTTAGCAGCTAAATAGGCAGTTGAGCTTTTAGTGAACTTATATTAGCCAAGGATTTGCAAAACATAGTGGTAAAAAATTGAATGCGGTACACTCCAACTGATTTACCGATTGTTTCAAAACATTTTCCTAGGTGGTGCTCTTTTTTTGCAGTTTACGGCTTCAGCAACGTTCAACAGTAATGATCCCTTTTATTAGATGCCCAAAATCAATCTCATATTCTTGTAAAAGAAGGTTTTCAAATTGTGTGTCTATCGAACAAAAAAGCAGTCCAATTTGTCTTCAAGGAGATTCAGAGCTGGGTAATGTTCGGATCTGCAGTTTTGAGTTCCCAAAAAAAGTTTTTATCAAGTAGGGGCATTTATGGTTGGTGAAATTTGAGTACTTTTCCCGGTCGGATCTTATGCCCGATGATCATGGAGGATTTTCAACCCTCCGCCTACACAGGTAAATAAAAAAGTTAATGATAACCCGAAACAAAAAACGCAATACCAACTACTCTCATCACAACGTGAGTTTTCGTGCCCTGAGGCTAACAAGAAGTTGTGTTCTTGAAACAAGAACAGCTAGAAGTGGAAACAGCCATTTTCCGATTTCTCTTATTCCATCTCGAACGTTCTCTATTTCCAACCGTACGTCAGTGTGTGCCTTGTTACAGCTGGAAGTGGCATTTCAATCCTCCCGAGGTTGTATTATTATGATGAAGGAAACTCGGAGGTCGACTTCTCATGCGAAGGGCCCGAGAGACTGCCAGTAGTTAAGCAGGCTTCTGGAAAGGTCCACCGCATTCAGCGGGAGGATAGAGGTGGTTGCTAGGATCTATAGCAACGTTCTTAGTATAGAAGGCAGGTTCGACGTAGGACAGAGGACACAAAACGCGGAGGAGCTCTGTGGCTTTGGGAGGCCATGCATAACTAAGTGTCACCATAGAAAGAGGACGAGGGCGACACTCCAACGTTACATTTTCGAAAGGGAAAATGAGATAGGGCTGTGGGAAGATGCTGCTGTGTGATGAGCTCCAAGCGGCCCTTCAGAGGCTGCGGACCGCCAAGTGTGACGGTCCGAGAAAAAGAGAAATTACACGCCATCATGAATCGAGAAAGGGGTAAAAAAAAGTAAGTGATTCATCACTTCAATTTTTGAAGAAAAAAATCTCGGCAGAAAATTCTTAGTGGAAAAGATGAATAAAATATCAAGGGCCAAGTGGTGGAAAAATGGTCTCGTTTCTTTTTCATGCAACCTTGCGCAATATTGATCCCTATTTTTTTAATTTTTTTTTTTTTTTTTTACACAGCTTGCCCCGTAAGTTCATAATCTCAAGAACAATGAACACCAACACAGATAACGTCTGTTTTTTTTTTTTTTTTTTTTTTTTTTTTTTTTTTTTTACAGAAAAGTTTAATATTCTAAGTAAATCTGCCGTGGTGGTAAGGTGTATATAAAATTATAGACCCCCTCAAAAAATTAAGAACTGGACGAATTTAAAATCATTTCAATCCAGATTCTCTTGCAACCTGGCTGGAAAACTTACGGTTTTTTCTTTCCGTTCTTTTACCTTTGATACAATGTATAATGAAGCTTTTTTCGAGTAGCGTTTTTTATCTGATTCAAGTCTGTTATCAACAATGTCATAATCAGCAGCGGATTTTAATACATTGTGATGATGAGAATTTAGGAGCTTTTCTAGGGTATATATTTAACCTAATGATGAATATTATGATTATTTACTTGAGCTTCCAGTCGTGCTGCTGTTTCAGCAGCCAGTTGATCTCTCAAAAGATGAACTTGAGCGACAGCCGCTTGCGTTTGCTGCGTCTGTTGTTCAAGCTGTTCTCGTAGGAGCTGAAGCTCGTGGTGCGCGCCAAGCGGAGTCCCAGCCGACGGAACGTTCGCTCGAGGCGTTTCAATCAAGCCACCTCCTTCTAACGTCTCGGACATTGGACTACTGTATGTTTCGCCCACTCCTCCCTGCGAAATTTCATGGAAAATTAATTACTATGTGACTCATGTTATGAGTAGCGTCTGATTAACATTCAACCTCATAGGTTGAATTCAACGTCATCGCATAATAAATAATTATTGCCTTCAAAATAACACAGCGGGGAGATGATGAGATCGTTAGACGAAATTTCCTCAATTCGGAGAATGAGAGAGAAGAACAATGTGATTGTTTGGAAAAGAGGTATGATGATGCTTCTAACTGCCGACTAATCTACACAAGGTGTGACCACAGACCACAATAACAGAGTCGACTTTCATTACAACAGCCTAGAATGTAAATCACTTTTTTAATTAGTGTCAGTAGTAATTAGTGTAAAATACGACTGTGAGCTAAAACTAATAAAAATGTAAAACAACAGAAAGATATTCCGAGTATCTAAGAAGAACTGAACATCAGTATATCATTTTTCTACCTGCAACTTTCACCCATTCGGGCATCTACAGCGCTTATTGGGACCATGTAGTTTAGTTTCACTTGGTGTCACCTCAAGTTCTCGTTATATTTCATAGAGAATCTTCTTCATAGAGATTCTTCTTTCCACATAGAGAATCGATCCTTAAAATGAGTCAGAATCGATCCCTATAGCTATCAGCACCAAGAATCACCAGTCACATATATAATAGGTAAATTTAAGATTGATTGGTGAGGATGACCCATTCAGGAAATGACATTAATGATAGCATATTAATAGTGACCAGACGTTAAGTAAGTTTGCAAATTGTTCCTAGCAACTTACGAGTGGTGACTTCCGTTGCGTATTCTGGGGCGGGACACACATGAGATCGAGCCTGAGCGGCCGCGAAGGATTGGGCGAACCCGTCGGCCCTGAATTGACGTCCAGCGTCGAATTGCTTTCGGCCCCTCGGACCGTGTCACTAAGGCTCATGACGTCCGAGAAATTTTCTGCAACAAAATGTGGAACTTGAAAATGACAATGCTACGATCATTATAAATTACTAAACATTGCATCTCTACATTAGTGAAATAGTGCATCCAAGTCCACATTCAACAATTTGGTTTCAATAATACAATCTAAGTCGGTGAGGATCAGAGTCTTATGCGCGATTAGAAAGTTTTTGTTCATTGCGTGTTTTTTCAAACGACGACGTGAAGAGTTTAGGTCACTCGGCTCAACCATAAGTGGCAACAAAAGTGAATACAATCTATTCGTTATGGTCATCTTATTTTTGATTTATCAACTCCCTCAATGAACTTTCCGATCGTTATGAGTATACTTGATGGTAATTTCGCGAAGTTGGCCAAGCATAACTTCGTGACTGACTTTACATCGTGAAACCAGTTCCTCAAGGGCTAAAGGTCCTTCGAGTAAGTTAGATACCTCCTATTTATTGATGCCTTTAGCAAACTTTGAACATTTAGGCTAACCAGCTTTGATTTATCTTCTACGGAGGCGCGATGACCTACATCATTTTCTATCGAGTTACCGGTTATTGAATATGCCATTAGCTTCACATTTTCGGCGACTAGGTCTGAATTAACTAAGCAACAATACCTGAAAGTTATACCTCGGGCAGAGACAGAATTTCCAAAAGAGGGTGAAGACGTGCGATGGAAATTAATAGAAAATTTCCATCAGGTCAGGTTCTAATTCGGCAAGGGGGCATTTTTACATTGGCGTCGAGAAAGACGCTAACGCCGACGGGTGGTTGAAAGGCACAAGTATTTCCACAATAGATCGGTAACGAAGGTTCAATTAGTTCGAAAACTCGCGAGGTTTTCTCCAATTTCTCGATGCCGATGGGGAAAATGCCTTTTTCAAAAGACCTCTCAGCTCCAATCAACTTAATGAATCGGTTTTCACTTCCCTTTGCGAATCGACGGTTCAGTTTGAAGTTTTAGCAGTTCGAGGTTAACCGCATTTCTCTCTGGACAGACTGGCTCAAGTTCCTTCGTCCAAGTTTGAAAAGTGAAAGTTTCCCTAAAGAAGAGAACGGGTAAAAGAGACAGGCCAATCGCAAAAGAGTCGTTCAACTTTTCCCAAGAGCTTCATTAAAATTTTGAAAAGAAAATCACAAAGTCACTCGAACATGATGAAATTCGGTAACTTTCAATTCAAGGACTGAACTCCTAAAGTTGAGTAATCATCTTCGTATCATCAACAAATCTGACTCAGTAGTGTTCGGATTTTTTTTTTTTTTTTTTTTGTAAATTTTTTGTAATAAAAAAAATAATAAAACTACACAACCAGGAGGAGAAGGTATACGATTGATTGAGAAACTGGCCGGAGGGATTTCGATGAAAAAAATAGGGGGTGTTTAAAATTTAAGGCCATTGGCTGAAAAAATCGCCAATTTTCCATTTTCGGCCCTCATTTTTTGAAAAAATTCGAAATGTATCGAAACACGTGTTTTGGGCGAAAAATCGAGATCGCGGAATTCGGGCGATCTAGCGGCCAAACTATTAGGTTTTACATATATACTAAAAGCATTGCAAATTTGTAGTCAGATAAATTTCCAACATTTTTGTAATTTAAATCGTTACGTTTGCTCTAACCCCGCGGAGCTATAGCCATTCAAAGTCGAAACTTAGTTGCCGCGTTTCAAAAAAAACTCCGACGGGTGGAGCAAAATTGTGAACCGATAAAAATTTTTTGACACTATATTCGTCAATTAAATCGAAATTCCCAAGTACTATAAATCGTACTTTTTTGATTTTCGACCTCAATTTTTCGCGAGGAAGGAAAATGTCAAAATTTGACCTTTTTCGAAACCACGTTTTTCCGCAGTCGATCGCGATTTTCTCGAAAAATTCCCACAACGCGAGAAGATTTTATGAGCGCATTTTGTTCATGGATAAATTCTTTAAACGAAAAAGTACAAGAATTCGTTCGTTGATAGATGATTTTAGCCGGAGCTAGAGCGGCCCGAAGAGAAAGTAAAAAATATTTGGGTATACGATTGATTGAGAAACTGGGAATAAGTAATCAAATTTTGGTCATAGTGCCGTTCAATTGCGAGAACTTCATCGGCTGGAAAAGTCTTCATTTTTAATTAATCCTTTGTTCAAATTTTATTGCGCTTTAAAATTTTATGACCCTGTTTTTCGCGTTTTTTCGCATGTTTTTTGCAAATAACTTTTGAACCAACCACTTTTACATAGGTATAATACTCAGAGGCGAGAAAGAGCTATCAAAAACCTACAAATTGGTGTATTTATTTATATTTTTATAAATTAAATTAATTATATTAATTAAATTATTTTTATTTATTTGTCCCCGCGGAGCTATTCGCGATCAAAGAAAAGTCAAAACACGTTTTTTGACATAAAGTGGAATATATCTCGAGAGCTATCATTATACGCTAGCCATTTTCTTATTTTTAATCGATTTTACCTTAAATTTCCTTCATTTTCTTCCGCAGCACCTACCTACTCGTTCCCATTTCGGGAACGTGACGAAAAAAATCCCTAAGTTGAAACTTCAAAAGTATGAAAGTCGAAAAAAATTCGAAAAATATTACTAATCGTTCAATTTTGTTTGTTTTCACTTTAAATTCGAATTCTACGTCTAATTTCCTGTAGGAATCATTAATTAATCAAATTTGAACAGTACTGTAAGTATTTGCAACGGAATTTCAAAGTTGAAAAACGTAGGAGTGGCGTAGTATTAAACTAGAAAAACTGATAGTTGTCGTGAAATTTCCGCCGTTTTGACGTCATATTCGGATTCAGCGTTAAATTTCCTATAAGAATAGCTTTCAAAATCGCTTTAAAACGAAAATTTAATTTTTCACTATTATCGATGCCAGCGGAGCCGCCGGCGAAAAACTCGATTTACGGAAAATAATTTCTCTGGCTCTGTTTAAATTTTTTTCACCAAATTTTTTGCTATGTACGTATGTAAGGCGTTCAAATGAAGACTCCTGCATAACAAAACAATTGATTCGCATTTATTTTGACCCCGAAAATCACGGTTAAAGTCCAATTTTTGAGCTTTCAAAACCCGATTTTTTTGGACCACTTGCAGATTTTTCCGAGAAATAAAAAAAATCACAAAAATACATCTTGGTAAGACACAACTTTCCTAAAAATTTCAGCTTTTTATCTGTATTGTGAGACGAGTAAAAAATCGTTAACTGTTCGGTTGAAAAAAATCGCAGGGGTACCCCTTGGATTTTTCGCGAAAAAATTTTTGAAATAGATTCCGCTCAAATTCAGCATAATGATAGTTGATGATGTGTATATCAATAATATATAGTTCATTCTTTGTTTATTTCACACTAAATAGATGAAAACAATGGTTGAAGTTGAAAAATGTGATTTTTTCGTGTATAGTCCACTATTTTTGTCGAATAACACAAAAACGGTTGAAAAATGGATAGGTACATTATATTAGGAAAATGTGGACAATTAAATTACCTATCTTTTGGTATATTCAAACATATGAATTGACGACTTTTTGTTTGAGTTATCCACTCTGCAAGTTACAAATCTTGGAAAACTTACAGTTGTTATGTCTAATTTTGCTCCTACTTTGCTCCAGTTGAAAAACACAATACTTTATAATACAAAGTACGATACAATTCCCACCACCAACATACCAAATTATAGCAACTACTAAGTACTACCTACTATAAAAATACCTATAGATTCCCACTCTCCATGCACAAATAATTAACTACTAAACCCATACCTATACCTATACTATATACTATATAATATATGGTACTATATATAGTAGTGACAAGGACAACAACCCCACAAAATGGTATGTAAGGCCCGAGAGGAGGGGCGGAGCCCCTCCGACGGGCCGACCGTCCGCGATAGCTGAGGGAGTTGGGCGGCGAAGCCCCCAGGGGCGCTCACCCCTTAGTTGTAAAAAAACTACAGTGATTTCCAACTTTTTAGGCAATTTTTTCAATTTTTCGAAGCGAAAACTGCGTTAAGGACGGAATATGAAATGAAATTTATGACGAAAGTAAATCGAAAACTTTTGAAACTCGGTGGTTCATCACCGTTGTTGCCTTGAAGAAGAGCTGAGTTTATCGGCTTGAAATGCATTGGCAATAAATACCGTCCTACGTGGATTGTATATTTTTTACCTGCTGACCGTCAGCTGGCGGCATCAGACCATAGCTGGTCAATCACAACTCTGAACTTTTGAAAAGATACCTATATTTGATAAATTGTGTCATTCCAACAGTAAAGTAGTAAAACGGTAACAGTAAAGTAAGAAAAGTAGCTTATGAATTATAGCTCCTACAGACAAAGTCACTTGTCAGTTGAGATTCACAACGGTTTTCTGGTTTTCAGAATAATGATTTCTTATAAACAGACAAAATCTAAAGTGGAAACAAAACGCACGATTCAAGTACAACATAATCTACCCTACGTCCGCTTTACGATGTCAAGTAGAATATTATAATTTGGCAGTTTGCAGCAAACTCAAATGAATCTTCTACCCGACAATGAATAAAACGAACGTCTAGTTATTATTCCGGTACGAGACCTCGGAAAAGGTGTACTTTCCAAGAGGTTCCTGCTTCAAAGTTAAATAAAGTTTCCTTCTTATCATAAATTCAAGGCAACTCAGCAGGTGAAGAAAGTGAAGCCGGTGCGAAACCGGGATTTGCCGAGGGAATGGAATTTTCTATTAAGCCTCAGCGAGAGGACGATATTTGGACAATGAAGGGAAAACAGGGTCTTTTTATTGTCAAATATTCATGGAATGGCTACGAACGCAAGGATACGACCCACATCAAAAGCAGCTCTAAAACCGACGATTACGATTCTTGAAACATTGTGCGAGTACAATGAAATCTGAGATTAAGTCGTCGCTTTCTCTTCCTGGTTCGACACAATGATAATATCTTCACTTATACTGTATGATAAATTCATTAGAGTGTCTCCATTTTCCGAACGAAACTGGTTTGGATTTTTTATTACTAACAGCTAAAAATAGTGCGCGAGCGTTTGGAAACAGCTTTATTAGAAATACCTTTTACACGTAATTTGGTGTATGATTCGAAAACTAGTCATGAAAAGACGAAGATACGTCACGACTAATTTAAAACTGCTCTGTTTCAAATCAAAGTTTTATCATCGAAGCAGGTATGCAAATTCGTATTATATCGAACAATGAAACTATGATCGTCCCCAGAGCGACGAGGAAACTAACTATTGGAACTTCATTCACGGGATTTCCTCAAAAAATAATTTTTCTGTCTACCGATGAAGTTCCACTTTTTCACCAAAACCGGACTGAAGTTTCAAAATAATTTGAGAATTTTGCGAGGAGTTTACTGAATGTCCTACGGTGGCAAGGGTGAGTTTAAGTTATTGTGGATGATTGGTGTCTAATAGTTACGAATACCGAACACCTATTTCTACATTCGGTTTTGAGACCAAGTGATTCGAAAATTCCCAGCAGTAAGTATTGAAGGTATCTTCGTGAAATGATTGATGAAACTTGAGCAGTAACAGTTGGTCAGATAACTGTACCCAACTGCAAACCATTTATTTTTCAGCTCAGCCCGGAAAATTTTCATTAGGATTCAAAATGAGGGTTTATTAGCTGTCATAAATTACAAAGAAGTTGAGAAAATTAAATAACTATTAGCCTATAGTATTACTATACGTAGGGAGGTAAGCAAGTTAAGATTAGAAATTCGCCTCAATGGGTTCATGTAATCACCTCAGCTTTCCAGCTTTCCTTGGCAAACGCACAGTATCGGGTGCGGGTATTCTCGCTCGATCTTCTCAATTTACCTACAGACCGAGCTATAGATATCTAAGGTGCTTTGCCCAGCAGTTTCTCCTTCGTGGAGGTGGTAGAGATTGGATTTTCCACAGAAAGAAGACACCGCACGGCGATAGTGTACGCGATCCACCCGCCCTTCAAGGATCAGAAGCCGACCAAGAGGAAAAGACGCTTTGAATGGCATTGGGACTCTTCTAGCGAAATAATCCAAACCCACCATCTCAAAGTCGAAATCGAGGATGCGAATTTCCATAGGATGAACTTCCCCGTCGTGTTGACGACATGGAAAAGCATTAAGTTCTGAACGGTGTTGTCTTAATAAAGGTTTATGGTTTATTAAGTTGAATCGGAGAGTATCGATCGGAGGGAGCCACTTCATGGTAAATCAAAGGCCTTTGACATCGTTAATTTCCCAGCGACCCGAGAACCATGTCAATCAGGCAGGTACCGACAGTGGAATTTAATTTGCCACTGCTTTTATGAACAGAATCCCAATCGTAGTTCCGCATTCGTACCCAACAATTGAAGGCACAAGTTTCATAGCAATATAGCATCAATGAATCGCTGATGGCGCGAAAAGGAATTTACCATTCATTTAGAATAGGTGGTTGGTGTTGGTTTGGATTTGTCTAATTGGGAGGCTTACTTTTAATTTGGAGGCTTACTTTTTGAATAAGAATAAGCAAGAGCAGATATAGGGTATGCAGTTGCATCTAGTATAATTAATTTTTCGTGAGAAAATTCAGCTCCAGAAAGTCTGGGCTTTATGTCAGTACGACATGTCAGGTAAGGGAAGGATTGTGTCAACGTAACGAGGGAACACCCATTACCCATCGGTGCAACTCAACCAAACTGTCAGCTGACGGTAACGTCATCACAATATTATAGGTGTACGATAGGTGTTCGTAGGATACAGTTAGCGATTTCTGACACAAGTCACCGGGTTTCTAGAGCTCTAGGAAAAAGAAATGGAGACATCGTAGCAGATCGTTGCAATTTCTTTATCGGTTGCGAATAGTACTCTTCGATAGCATACTTATTAGGAAAAGCAAAAGAGAAATTAATTAATGGTTCACCTATAATCTAATTACCAGTTTAGGTCTTTTAAATAGAAATTGAGTTCATTTGCCAGCACTACGAGTTGTGATTTATCATGATGACATGATTCATCCAAACGCTTTTCGATCACCAGGTTTATCTAGCCGAAATCAAATCGTAGTATTTATTCGGAGTTCAATAGGGTTCAGGGAGTATAATAGAACTCAATCAGAGTTTTTCTCACTAATGACCTCCAGAGCAGCGGCCCACGACATGAAAATGATGAATTTCGCGGACGCTTCCGTAATGCGATCATTATCTCGCCCATCTGTCTCCCTTGGATAATATAGAACACCTTTTCCAGTCGGTCCCGTCGAAACCAATTAATAACCAACCTGGCAGCTGTTTTTGTCGGCAAACGGAACTAATTTCATTTTCAATTAGTGCAAACGAAGTCACAACCCTGTCGATAACTGGATTTGGTCGAAGGTTCAAAAAACTCAAAATAGAGAGCGTTCACCTTTTCCTATGTATTCAATACTGTCAATTGTAGTAGTAATAGTAATAATAGTCATTTAAGTTATGTTTTGAAGAAATTCAAGAGCGATAAAAATAATTATAATAGAACCATTGAAGTAGGGCAAAACGATCATTTTTACCGGCATATTCATACATTGGTTACCAAAATTCGCGAACACTGACCAGAATTTTTCTAATGACATTTAATGCAATCTCGAAAAGAGACCTGTACGACAAAGGGTCAAACTAGCGGGGATAAAATGTTGGCAGAACCTTAACCTGTTAATGCGTCAGATCACACTTGATACTTGGGGAAAGTTTGTTCTAGTTTGTCGTTTCTGTCGTTGAACGGTAGCAGTGTATAGAGGGATCGCTTTAACCTCTGTTGGGCCACACAGGTTCCACAGAGAAGCAATGATCCTGTGATCCGGTAAGCCCGAATCACACGTGCGAACAGAGCACTATGCTCGTACAAATTGATCGGCAAACAACCAATGCTGAATATTTTACGGAAAATTCCTATAAGTAAGCTACTAAATACCACCCCTCTCTCTTCGGGTATGATTAATGCTGGTCATTAAAAAAAAAAAAAAAATAGTGTGTAAAATCAATGTGGTTCTCGAAGCAAGTGAATAGTAAAAATTCATCATTTACTAAAAATTCATCATTTACTAATCAAGAGCCCTCGTACCCCTTCTTGCGCGTACTCCTTGGAATGCTTGGTGATTTATTCTGGTAATTGTAGCAGCGATAAAGCTGTTTGCAAGACTGTGATTGTAGTGACCGTGTGAAACTGGGATCATTCGGTACTTCGGAAATGACAACCGGAATTAACACATCAACCGTAAACCATTCCACACGGATCCATTCATCACAATCACTTAAACCACTGTATAATAAGATGTTTTATCAAGAACGAACTCATGGTTCCTATATTAATGACAATCCTTTCTAGTACTCCAGCTGGTGGTTTAACACCACCCGAATCTAGCAAGAGATCGTATTCTCCATAAAGCATCCATAAAACCATTGTAAAAAAACTGAAGTTTGGTTTTGTACTTGAATTTGGTTTTGTCGGCTGTCCCATTTGACAGAAGAAGCTAAATTCGTGCATGTGATTTTCGCAAAAGGAACAGAGAACAGGGGTCGTGATCCTTCCCAGGCTTCACCGACAAACTTCTCATCCCATCTTACGGCACCTCCACGACAACAACAGGACTCACTTGCCGTTATCGAGGACGTTCTTTTGTGCTCGAGCCTTTTAAACCCTTGATTCGCCGTCGATACAACCCATCTATTCTCGAACTCATCGATAAGCCATCTCGTACGGCGACACAATAACTATGATATCGAGCTGCATACAATTACACAACGCCACCTTCAAACTGCTCAATATTTCGAAGCAAGTTGTTTTCTTAAAGTAAAACATCAACGGTAAATTTCGGGTTTGCCGGCAGTGAATTCATGCGAGGAGCACAGTCTGGAAATTAGACAATAGCCCGCTGTCATTAAGAAAATGGGGCCCTTAAAAATAAAATTCACGGAAAAGACAGAATGTTCTACATTTCAAAAAAAATGTCTCAATAAAAACTAATAAATACTCAGGATGAATAACATATAACACGGAAATACGACAGTCGGCAGTATCGCTAATACAAAGAGAAATAATGATAATTGCGCGATTGAAAACAATAAGCCAAGTATCTTCATGTTGGCAAGGTTCGGCTTTAGTGTCGGCTTTACTATCGGTTTTAGTGCGGTTTTCAAGACCCGACAGGCCGAATCCATGTTTATTATTGTTGGAAACGTCCCAAACGTTTCAAATAGAATTGGGAAAATAGAATAACAAACGATGCCATATTTCGGAAAGCTGGTTACGTGAAGCGTTGGAAAAATTGAACCAACCGCTTTAAGGATTGGGCAACGTCGCCATTCAATAAGAATATTCCGTTTGTTCCAGATAAAAAGAGTTTCTCCACAACGAGTCGGCTCAAAATAGAGACACATAAACGACCACATTTTTTTAGGAATATTTGAATATTGTTAGAGAGATACTCTCGAAAAGCGCCAACGTGTCTCCGAAATTTCAGAAAAGTTGTCGGCTGAGAAAAATAATTCGCGAACTAGAATATTGCCTTGGTATTAATCTTCTCAAAGCTGCGCGGAAGGTTTATATTTGCAAGTAAATATAGTACAAGGCGGTGGAGACGCCACAAAAGCTGAGTTGAGAATCTGCAGGGGGAGCCCATGGTTCTATATATAAACTTGTCTGTCACACCTCGATTCATACAATCTGAATTTAACTGCCCACCGACTAATGGGGCACGCCACGCCGAACGTGCGCCGCTCCGTTTTGCACGTTGAAATGATTTTTTTCTCACTTTTTTGTCGATTGGAAAAAACGCATTAATTTTGAATGTTTCCGACATTAGAAAGAAATTAAACATAAAAATAATAATGCGAAATCGTGCACGATTGCAACGCACCATCGATCATTTTTCCTTCGTTAATATAGCGCTTACTTTTAAATATGAGCTTTTGGCTTGTATAGTCAATGCAAAACACTGTTAGCACGCTTCAATCAAGCGTTGGAGCTGCTAATGAAACAGATCAACTCGCGAAACGTATTTCCCTCTGTGTTGGGATCAACTCAATATTTGCCAATGCAGTCTGTAATGCACACGCTCTAATCAAACGTTCCGTAGTAAACATTCATACGTCAAAAACATTAGTTTCGGTGTAGGTATGGAAAATAAAAATTAATCGATTGGACGATACGAACGATAATTTTCTAATATACCAACACGAAAACTAAAAGGATCTCGGGTATTGGCTTTCAACAATTTTGAAAGCCGGCAAGAGAAGGAGGATATGGGCGAATAAAGGTCGAAAAGAAAATGACCGCCCATCGGCAAAACCCGAGATCGAGGGAATTTATGATCAGCCCCAGCTGCGGCGGTCAGAAAAAGTGACTTACGTTTACAGCAACGATTTCCCGATCGGCAATTACCTCAGGGCTTACTCAATGGCAGAATAGACGTTTGAGAGGGTTCGCTAGTGAAATCGAATTGAATAGTATAACACCATAATTTACGCAAGTAAGCACCCGCACGCATCTTGCAGACCTACTTACATGACATAGAAATCCATCAACATCACGTGCCATCAATAAATTAAACTTATCGATCGAGTTGAGTCAGTAACTCATTTTTCAATTTATTTGTTCGATACGATTTACGATATATATTTCCTTCTTCTCTGCCAGGCAAACCCCATGTCATGTGTTGCGAGAAAAAATTCCCTAATCAAACAGAATATTTTAAAAACCAGTCCTAAAAAAAAGAAAAAAGAAGACTATAAGTTTTGACTAATATTCTATGGGTTAGGTGGGGACTACCATACATAAGGAAATCTCAAGCATAAAACCCAGATAATAAGGTAATGTAGATATACCCACTTCCTAAATCACTTGTTCTGCAATCATTGGCATATTAACCAAAGAGATTAAATTAACAATTATTTCACATCAATAAGTATCCCATGAGCTTTGGTCGTCGACATCGAAAACTAGCGCAAGCGGTGACAGGTTAGGTTGCGTCACAAAAAATTGGCCAGCACCCAAGTGACCAGTGACGTAAGCGGGGCGGCAGTAGGTACGCGAATAGATTGTTGAAGCTTCCGTAATCTTGCTCTGCCTTTGTCTATAACTCCACACACCATCGCATTCGCAACTGCGATCTCTTCACATCTCATCCGAGCTATTATCGCTGACTTTGCCGTTTCATAGAGTTTGGCCGGACCTCGGGAGTAAACTCCGTTTAGAAATGAGGCTCAAAAACAGCTAGAGACCTCTTCGGTCAGTTCTAGAATTAGGACTTTTTCTCAGGTTTCTCGCAATGTACGTCTTCCCTCGGGGAACAAACGTGTCATGCGCGTCAATCATAAGTAAATTCTTCATGCATCGGTTAACGTTCAATTTCGTATAGCGACTCGTGCACATTCTAAACTCTCAACACTGCGGCGGTAGATATTTTTAGCCCTCAGCTAAGCTCGAAATTCGTTTCTTGATCAGCGATCCAACGCGCTTACGCCAGCCGGTAAGATATTCTCGATAGTCGTCATATTTATACGTTGTTCTAGTAAATTCAAAATAAAACTTTATAAATATAATTAATTACATTATATAAATATCCATAAAACATTAGTGAAAAATAATAATTAGTATATTAGTACTGAATATATTTGAAAGAATAAAAACCGGCTTCAAAATTATTTGCTTATTAGATAACTCAGGAAAGGAAAAATAACAACAATGTCCCAACTTCACAACAACTCATTCAACAACTACACTTTTTAAGGACTATTTTATCACTCGTATTGACCTGACCACTTCTTGATTGATTGGATCACCTCCCCTAATAATATAAAAAAATTATTATTTCCCAAATGATAGAACGACTTTCCTTTTCACCCCTTCATTCTCAATCATTATCAAAAATTAAAAATCAAATATTATAAATTATTTATTTCAAATTGAATATATACTCAAATTTGACAATTCTATCATTGTACCCACGTCTACATCTACGTCTATGATCAACAATTCAAAAATTCGCCGTTCACTTTGGGGCTATGCTCAATAATTCCAATCTTTACGGTCTATTTTCTTCATTCTTCGCAGGATCACGTTTTCGGCCAAAATTTCAATGTATGTCGGATCTACATTGTTGCAATTCATTTTTGATCATTTACCCTGATAAAAAATCCCTGTACACCTGCAAGAAGAACTGACATTTCATGCATTACTTCGACGATTTTAGTTATCTGGACTCCCGAGTACGCTGGAAAAATCTCTGCTCATGAACGTCAGGACATACCCTCGGGAGCACTGCCGTTTCAACTCAGCTTAGAGTGCACTCTACAGCCTCTGGCGATTTAGTCAAAAACACAGATATCCACTTAGCAAAGTGAATAAAACTGTTCAGCGCTTCTCACTTGGCAGCAAATTTCAAGTGGACGAGAGCTTCGTGAGCGTCACACGGACGCTCAGAAAGTATCCAACTCGTGATGGCAAGTACTGTTTTCCATCCAACGATGAAAATACACGGGAAAGGAGAGAATAGCGAATCGTCTTATTTAACCGATTGACAGGATCATGAAAAGTCTTGGGGAAGTCGAAGGATAATCCTGTAGAACTTCGACGAACATTTAATTCATTGGAAATAATCTTCGAAATATTTGTATTTGTAGTTATTCAATCCATCGCGACTGAACTATTCCAACACGTCACGTATTTATGTCAACAATTCTTTTTGCCTAATATTAAATAAATGTGATAGGCTGTGGACCCTATGGCTCCACGTCGCCCTGAAGATGCCCGAATGGGCGAAAGTGCTCGGCCAGCCAATAAAGAATCGAATAATGAGTCGCCTGGTTTTCTCCGGGGGCGGACATAAATCTGATAGTATTGACTTATTTTGCTATGGAGAAACACGGTGAGAGAGGCCATCATTTGGCAATCAATTCCATCATTCTTCGTTTTTCGATCCAGCTCCATAATTTTTCAGTAGTTTTTTGATCCATTTGAAAATTCGGGCGGGACTTTTATTAGCTAGAAAAGATTGGCTTTCTGAACTCTGTCAACGAAATCGTTCAAGTAACAGTTTTCCAAGTAACGCTTACGTTTAAGCATTGAACTACCGACCTCTATGTTTTAGGGTTTTCAAGGTTTGAACAATATTCAGGTTTGAATATGATCTTAACTTTGTAATAACGTGAAAGTAAGATTAAGGTCAAAAAGTACTCTCACCTTTTTTCTTCCTGTCGAGAGTCGAGTCCTTTTCGCTAGGCTTATCGTCGTCGGCGGAATTGATGGAGAGCTTGTGGCAAACGTCGAACGCTTGCCCTACCGTTCTGACCACTCTCATTGCTTGGCTCTGCAGGAAAAATGGATTTTTTAAATGAATTACATTCAGCCTTCATGTTTCATTGAATTAATATAATTAGAAACCCAGTGACCGAAACAATATGCCAAAAATAGTAGTTACTGTTCTATGTGCTGAGTATTCTAACAGATTTTTTGATCACAATCAATATCACAGCGAACTCATATCTGACGATACCGTTGGAAAGAACGTTGTATTTCCTAACCAATTAGTGCCATACCAATATATTTTTATTACGCAAAATTGACCAAAATGTCAGTCTAAAAAGCAAATTTTCTGAAATTAAGAAATGAGGTGGTTTTTAAACGTCTATTATAGATATGCAATCCATTATCAGGCCAAGATTAATTTTTACGGGGTTAGAAATCCATTTCCATCGTCAATTACAATGATTTATTAGTAAGTAAAAAAATTGAAAACAATTGAGTAAAAAATTGACGGACCAGTAGTTTTAAGACAGAGGTCAGTTTGTGATCGTATGAACCTGTTGTTCCAAGCACTCATAACTGACCTCATATTATGACCCAATCCCTGATTATTTGACTACATGAGTTACCATGGTACACGATACCTATCAAGCTATAAATCTTATCTGAGTTTAGCTCCATGCTGTACCGATTTGGAGAAGATATATGTAAGATTGGAACAGAAAAAGAAGATAGGCTGTACAGATCATGGTCAACCGAGGAACTGTAGCTGCATGTTCTTTGCATCTTGGATCTTGATTTATTGTCTATTTACATTTACATCTAAAAACATATGAAATTTTACTTTCTTCCTAACAGTGTCCTCAGATTTGAATATACTGTGAAATTGAGGAAATGAAGGATTTTATTAAGCAAGTTTCAAAACACGAAAATATTCTCGAAAGTTAAAGAACAGGGGAAAATTGGAGGTAGCAAAAAACTTAATAGGATACTTTTTGTTTTTGTTTAATTATAAAATACATGATTGAAGTACCGCGCACCTTATCTTGTACACCCTTCGTAAAAGAACTAATCGAGTTTCATAATATTCAGCCCATTTTCGTCTGAGATAAATCCCATTTACAGCAGTGATCGTAACTATTGACGAAATAAGGCTCTCTTGCAAAACTCACAATGCATAAAAATACTGTATGATTCAAGAACTTCTAGTCAAAAAAAGCGGCTTCAGTTGTTTTTATTTTTTACATTCCCGACGCTTGTGAAAAGTCCATTTTTTACCCCTCTTAACGGCGAGCGGATGAGGTTAAAAGCAGAAAATATATTGCACTATAAATAAAATGGCACCGTTTCAGCGTTCGCCTTCGGTTAAGCGTTGAAAAAACGCCATTGTTCTCGTATATATAAAACATTCTCTTTGGGGACAGAAGTACTAAAATTGTACGAAGTTTCCTTTATACTCGGTGCTTTGGGCGAAAACATTTAGTTTTTAATTGGAAGCCACAATTAAGTGCTTTTCACGTGACACTCATTGTTTATTATGAAAATTCCATAACAATTTTGTTTCAAGCCTCCTGATCAACGCCAAATCCAAAGAAATATACATCAAGCAGAATACATTTTTTACTTTTTTATTTACATGGTAAAGTAAAGCATTACAATGGTCAAATACTCTTTTCATTTCTATAGATTGAAACAATGAATTATAAGTGCGATTCTCTTGAGAACTGAAATAACATTGGGCGAATAAACGACTTTCTCTAAAAACCCGACGAGCTCAAAGTTGATGGAATCAATTCGACTCCATTAACGATGAAAGGTCTCCTATAGCCAATATTCCAAACTCAATAACTTATAATTGAAGCCACTCAACAGGTAGGTATCCAATATTTCGGGATTTCAGGCGATAACTTATTCAGTTCTTTCGAAAACGACCTCATGAAGAATTCATTTCGAATAAAAACTGAGCATTATCTACACGCTACAAAATATGACAATTTTTGACGCCTTATTTTACTGGATTGGAAGCACAAAATGGAAACAAAAAAATTAAGGATGAGATAGCATTCTAGAATTTCTGGCCATGTTTCCCACTAGATATATTTATAACTGTCAGAAAAATGTCCAGATGAAGTTTGATTTCGGCGAGTTAGAGTTTGAATTATTCAGGAAGTTCAATGCGATACGACGGCTCCCAGCCAACGAAACCTCACTTATTTTGCCCAGAGACAGATTGCTGTGTTCGTCTGTTTCACTCGAGTTTAAACAGCCTTGCCGTAATTTATTCTCAAGCTTAACCGGTAGCTAAATTTACGATACTCCGTTAGAAAAAGAAGAAAAAAAAAACGACCATCCAATGGCGCCGACAAATAACGAATTTTCGAATTAAATTAAAACGAAAGGGGGAAAACGTATCCGCCAGTTTCAATGACCGCTGGTCGGCTTGAGCAGGCCAAAGACAAAGATTTATTGTTTGTTTGGGTAACTTGGGACGAGTTTAGGGCTATTTTGAGAGGTTTATTTGCGCTAGTCTTTTTCAAGTTCAGCCTAATTCCAAAATGTTGAATGGGTGGTTCGTTTCCTGTCTTCCGTGCGTTCTGCAGCCAAGCATTTAGCCTATTAAGCATAGCAAAACTATTTCCATCTGTATATAACGAAAAAAGAAATGAGCACAGATTTCGTAGACTCAGATGTAGGCTTTGACGAGTAGGATATAGAAGGTTAAGAAACAATTAGCAACAGGCAGAAACAATCAATATGGTGATACATTAAAGTTTTTCAATTCTCACGGAACAATTTGACTTACGGTTGTTTCCGCTAAAACACCAATCAAGGCTATTAAAGCTGATGAGAAATTGGACACCATGGCTAGTTAAAAGAAAAATAACTATTGAGAATCCTTTGAGATCAGTTCGTCATCAATTAGGTCAATAAATCCGTCAGCATCGACAAACGGTTTGAACGCAGTCCCGATTCCTAAATGGTGTGCTCATTTGCTCCTTTAAAATTAAAATGAGGATCGTTTTACGATCTATTGATGCTCACCTGGAGATCTATTGGCTAATAATTCGCTATAGAAGAAGAATGAGCGCATCGTTCGTTAGGGATTGAAAGATGGGCATATGGACCGGGAGTGAGGGACCAGGTAAACAAACGTACTCAGACGATAAATAGGTGAAAAGAAAATAAGAGGAAGCGATGGGAGAACGAGGAGAGATGAAAAACGGCGAGGAACCTTAGGTGAGTGATAATGAAAGATGTTTGTTATTCCGCGGAGCCTCAAAGGTTGAGTGCAGCACGTTCAGATGAGAAACGCTCTTCCTCAAGCTTTCGACTACGGGCTTCGATCGGGATAAATTTCACGGCACCGAATCAAAGGCCAAAATTTTCAATAATTTATCATTTTAGAGTTATCAAAGCGTTTGAGAATGTTTGAAAACAGCTCTTTAGTGATTTAGTTATTTAGTGCAGGATGAATGTTTTTACGATTAAACAATTGGAATTAGTACTTGACGCTTTAACGGACAGAGGCCAGTTTACTGACTTGTTTCTGCAAAAAAACTTTTATCAAATTACTTTTGTTAGCTTGCAATTGCAACATCTTCATTTTAGTTCATACTAGCCGAGTTAGTGTGAGTTATTAATCAAATTATGAAAAATAAGAAAAATTATAGAATATTTTCCGAGATTAATCGAATTATGATTGTTTATTTAGAGAGTATTCTTTGTTTGCAAAATGTTGAGGAGGTACTATCATGGCGATACGTAAAAAGTCTTCGAGTTCTGGGCTTTCATTATCCTGTGTTCTCGAACAGTACAGCTCTCACTTCGTTCTAATCCATTAGCGTAGTCATTAAATGATTCACGTCTCTGAGCGAAAGCTCTAGCTGGTTATCAATAAATTAAGGAACGCTAACCTTTCTTAGTACAGGTTGAATTGTTGGATGAACAATGTTCCTCTCCAAATCTCTATTTTATAAGGCATTGATTCAAGAGCGTGGCATTTACACGTTAAAGATGGTATTTCCGAAATTAGGTCAATAAGGACGAAGCAAAGTAGAGGTTTTTCGATGTTCTTAACGTGTTTCTTACGTAGGTAATGGTTCCTCTGTACGCTTAATGTTTAATAGAAAATGTTTTCGAGGGGTAGAGTTGCTTTGTCGCATTATGCCCAGTGGGTTTCACTCGCATATACGCGTCTCAAACCCTCAGACCAACAATAGCACTTCGGTGCCAGAGCTTGAGTTCATTCTCTGTCCCATCAACGGGCTCATAATAAGAATATTAGATGGTTTATTTCGAGGATTTTCCTCTTGTTTCGTTTGGCCCCGTCTGTTCTAATAATACATTGTTCCCCCTCTATTATGTTTTCTGCGTAATGGATCTGCTATGTTTATTTTTTCACCAGCCACGTAATTAAATCTACACTTCGGTCACCATAAGACTATTCCTCATTAGCTAACTGACCTTAAATTATCGTTATGAGATTTTTTCAAATATACATTTACTATTTTAATATCAAAATGAACTGTCAGCAAAAAAAATGCATTTTTCTCCCCAAAGAGGAGCATTTATTGTTTCAAAAATTTTGTTAGTTGTAACACTAGTCCAAACGATTCAGTCACCAAACTCAATTCTTTCATGATAAAATGTCGATTCGACTGAATCTTTGAACATAAATGATAGAATTGGAAGGGTCTCGAAATTAAAACACGTAACTTAGCAAGTCATAAGTTAGTAATGAAATTATCCTAAGGTTCCCCGTAAATATGTGGGTTTAATCTCGCGGGCACAGCATGAGGATGGTTCTGTGAATAAAGTCGGTCCGATTTATCTCAGGTAAAGCAATAAGGCTCCAAAGTTCCAACGGAAAAGGCCCAAAGCCAACCCACGGACCTTTTGTGCCCCTTTCCGTTAGACGGAAAAGTTGTCGGACGAATAAATCAAGAGGAAAAGGGACTCAGAGAAAAGGTCGCGGGAAACTGGTAGGAACTGTCTGTTACGAGATTTGGACGCTTTAAATTGTAATACTTGGTGTTTAAAACAGGTTCGGAGAATGACAACGAAACATTTGTCACCTGCCTCAGGAAAGTCTGGGTGTTAGAATTGAATAATTTTGACGCCAGGCACTGTCCACGAATTGATGTCTTTTCACGATAAGACGCCTAGCGGATTACTGAATCTCCAGGTATAAACAGATTTAGAACCTTATTTCACTGACATAGACCGTCTTAGCTATACTCTAATCTGATATCCCGAAAAATTAAAAGGTATTTATACGAGTAATAGTGCAATCTTCACCCACGGTCGAATTGTAGAGTAATTTCGAACAGCAGCACTACGTAATCCACGCACAAAAATCTTCTTGTAGTAAGATTATAAATCAAAGTCACCGAAACTCCTTCCAGTCACTCGAACAACAAGTTTTTGTAGCAGCGTGGTCTCGTCGAATAATTTAGTATTGTGAATGTGGAGTTAATGCCCGAGAAGGAAAAAATGCTTGGTATGCAATATGAAGTTCAGAGAACTACAAGAACAAACATGTCGTTTCATAGATATGAAAAAAACTCTCAACCGACTTTGATAAATCAATGTGAATTTTTAAACTAGAAATTCGTGGAATCAGAATATCTATGAATGCCCATGAATGAAGGGAAAAGATGCCCCTCTCATACACATGGAAAATGAACATGTAAAACGTACCTTTCCAACTCTTTCGACTGCTAAACCATCCGATAGTGATTCAAGAAAAAAGTGTCCAGTAAAAAAATCGTACGCGAATAAATAGATTAAACAGAAGCAGTCGTCTGTCCTTTCAGTCTCGAACTGGACTTCAATTAATCCCTTGGAAAATAAGACCCATTGAAAGCCGTCGCGTAAACTGTAAAGGTGGCAGATAAGGATAAAAACCCCTCTTTTACGATTGAAGTCGTTCACCGAAGGGTTTCTTTTTCCAACTGAATAGAAGGTGAAATTGATTCAATCAAGGATGGGCAGCCCACTCATTACAGCTAGAGTGTATTTACTTCATGAAGAAGTGGTCGTAAAAACGAGCAGCATAAAAGTCGGTTGGCTGAAGCATAGCATGAGTCCAACTGATCAACAGAAAATGAGGTTTCGAACGCTTGAAAGGCAAATTTACACAGCCAATCCATGCACTCTGTAGTACATGTTAAAAAACGGTGGAATATCAATTCCAAGAGTTCTTATGGCTTCACCAAATAACATTGTTCTTGACATGCCTCCAACATTAGCGATAAAGTTGTTAGGCTAATTTATCCATCGAAGGTGGTACTACTTCCTCCGAACAACATAATGACTTGGAAAACCTAAAAGCGAGATTTAAGCGGAATTTGCATTCACTTGAACCTCAGTCACTTCTGTTCAGTTGCCAGTTACTCCCGGAATTGTACGCTTTTCAATACATGAAATTTATACCGCCCAAACTTTACCTAGAAGTCCAGCGAACAAGAAAATAAATACAGGACTTCTATGTGGCTACAATATTAGTGTTTACAAAATTCTCCTTCCTATTTATTCGTCATTTTCCAGACTTTTGGCATGATTCTCAAGCCGTATTACCGCAAGCTATTTTACTTCCAGATGAAAAAGAAAAATTATCGCCTCCCCGAAAGCTTCACACCATTGGTACGGGACTACTTTCCAGGTGGTAAAATTTCTCGCTCGGGATTCTACGGGGTTCTGCCGAAAGAAAGTCAGCCCTTATCAGACGTTTTCCCGGTCGTTACTCTTGAAATACCGGCGAGGTTTCTTCACAGTGAACTAATCGTATCAACACGAAGGCGTTATGCAGTTTTCATGACGTGATATATTATGTGCATCGAATTTACGAGGAAGGAAAAGAAGACGAGATTCTCTCAAACTCAGACTCAACGGGGTTCAAGTACAGAGCAATTCCATGTGATTGTAACGGACCTCTAATTCACTATAGGCACTCAATAATACTTACTGGCCGCACTTGATGGTCAAAAGAACATTGATCAAAATTCAGATAGCAATCTTTCATATCCGATGATATCTAAGTCAACGTAATATTCAAAGGAAATCTCGTCACATAAATGTAAGTACAAAATACTAAAATGGACGAATAATTGGTACTATAATGTATCATTGGAACTTTTTCTAATATTAGTACGAAAAATTTAACGATTCTTCCGTATTATTAGGTTAACCGCGATTACTTAAATAAGCAGTATCGTTACAACATTTTAAAACTTCAAGAAAAGAAAACACCTGAAACAATTTTACCTTACGTAATAGAAATTAGTTGTCTCATGGAACATACTTTTATAAACAAAAACCTGAATAAATGAAAAGGGAGGAGTTAATTACGTTTTCCCAGTAAGCGACTAGATCGCTAAAAATCACAGCATGTGGTCCAGGGGAAAACAGATTCACCGCTACTCGCAAGCGAAAACATACTACATTATTAAAAACCAATAGAATTGGAAGACGATACCCTGCCAACCTATATAGCTAATCCCTGAAACTGTTTGCTTCAACATGATGAGTTTTTTGTCGGGGGAAAAATCTACAATATGAAACTTGTCTCTTTTGCTCGTAGCTAGAGAGCTTCATCCCGGATTAAAACAAGGCTTTTCGTAATGCTGCTTCTCGTTCTTTTTCTCTTAAGCTGGGTTGGGAGACTGATTAAAGGAATTTGGTTCAATGTGGTTTTCTCCGTTAGACTAGAAGCGGAATTGTTTTCAACTTTTTGTAAACATGTGGATTTACCATGGAAAATAAATATTGTCAGTAATGGCACGTATAAATGTGGTATCATCCTTAAACATTTGAGTTATAATGTTATAGTTGTAATGAAGTCGCAATTGAATTTTCCAATGGTGGGGCCAGATTTGTATTGAAGAAGTTAAGTTTAATATGGAAATGGCATGGATCATTAATCAGCTCAAGTAGAGTAAATTGGTACTTGATGAATGTGGGCGCGCACAAACTGAAAACAAACAATGTTTCTGTTGCAGGATGACTTGAATGTCAAACATTGTCAGATTAAATAATGAATTGAAACATTGATAACTAGAATTTTATGAAAAATAGAATAACAGAACAATGAAAAATGTATGTACAACAGTACTGATTCCTGAGTGTATCACCAACAACACTCTCAATATGACGGGAATTTCGACTTGTTTCTCATTCCTAACTTCCTAATTAGATTTCAGTTCCAACACATAGAATAGGTTTGTTTAGAGCATCTCCTGACTTTTATTTATGCGGGCCCACCTATGGATTCGTTTCCCTACACATTTCGGTTGACGTTTTTCTAGTAAATGTGTAATCGGGATTTCCCCAGAAATTCTATAGTGTATTGGCCATGGCACGTTAACCGCGTGGGTTTGATTTATCGAAAAAATAGTTAGATAATTATCGCCGGGAATTATTTGACTTTAACTGAATGTGAATCGGGATTGTTTTCTGTAGCGAAACATAAATTCTGTTACCCCTCCACGCACACACCTCGAGCTCTTCGTCGTCATCTTCAATGAGCGTCGTTTGCCGTTGTAGTCTATCGCAATTGCCGCATGATGTAATCGATCTCATTGATGGAGGCGGCGTCATTCGTCGGTCTTCAGTTGCTTCTAATGTCTTCTTCTGGTCACTATCACGATCGTTTTGCCTTTGCTCACTGTTGGCTTTTTTCTTAGGTGATCGACCTTTCCACGATAGACGCGACGACACATTTTGTTTCATTTGCATATAGTAGCCGAGAATTTCAGGCTCACGGAAAGAGAGCTTTTTACGCGGTCGGTCGCCGTCGGCGACGACCGACGTGGCCGATTCCTCCGGCCGGGACGTTTGCTTGAGCATAACTGACCGCACAGGTTGGATAGACCATCCCTTCTCTCTCATATTTGCAGAGCCAGATAGACGTTCTCTCCGTCTGAAAAGATTCACCATATCCAACAGAACGGAGCCCCCTCCGCTATCAACGAGACTGGGTGGGACGTGGAGACGATTCTTCTAGGGCTCCCACTATTTCCGACGCGAAAGCCACCGCTACTTATCCACAGCAGTGCTAAAACCTTCTTTCATCTAACATCAATTTCCATCTTTTCGTCGTCGTCGCATTTTTCGATGTCCATGGGGTGTGAGGGGGAGAAAAACAAAGCGACCAATTCTCCGATTCTTTATTGGTGGTCGAGCACTTTCACCCGTTCAGGCATCCTCAAGGCGAGTCGGAGCCATAGGGTCCACAGGATGTGGGCTCCAATTCGCCCGCTTGGAGGATGCCCGAACGGACGAAAGTGCTCTGCCAGCAAATAAAGAACCGGAAAATGGGTCACCTGATTTTTCCCCCTTCACTGCCCCTGGACATCGAAAAATGCGACGACAAAGAAAAGATGGAAATTGATGTTAGATGAAAGAAGGCTTCAGTACTGCTGTGGTACAATAACTAGCATGGTACACAGTACTGCAATTATGATAATGCACATTTGATGCTAGTTTCCCAGCTGATCACCGTCTCGAAGTTTCCTGGAAACTGTAAATGGCGCAGAATAGTCCCTCATTTGGTACTCCTAGGGCCAACGTCAATTAGATTAGAAAATTAATGCAATCCTAGCCGATGATTTGAGTGGTGCTCTGTATGATACGGGTTCAGCAGCCATCCGAGAATCTAACAGTACTGTAGACCAGGGCTCATTTCAAAACAAACAAAGAAGCCCTTGCACACATTGTAGGATGCATTATCAGGGCCTCTCACCAGAAAGTTAGAGCCGTTGAATAATTTAAGTAGATCATGATTCAGCAGTATTCATTTATCAGTCAGGTATACAGAAGTTGGAACATTTTCCTCAACATTTCGATTACCATCACCATAACCGGGCTCCAACCCTAACAACCAATAGCTTGATCCAGAAGGGCAAGAGAGTACCGATTTGAATGGTACGATATGATTCGGTGTCAACCATTTTGCGTAGAAGGTGCCCAGGAAAAAAAGCCTGCATTTCATCCTGCGGTTTTGCAGTGTTGGATTGATGGAGCTCGTACGGAGCCAGAACTAGGCAAAACTCAATATACTCTATATACAATATACAACTATGAGTAACACAGTTGAGCCACAAAATAAGAGGGATTTATGGGTGCTACCAAATGAGATGAATGTAATTAGTACAAACGTAACAGAAATTAAACAACCGCAACCAAGCTGTGCAAAATTACAACGAATGCGAATGCAATTAGCTTTGTTAAGGCCATGCTCGTTAATATGATTATTCTGAGGCATGGAATTGATGAATGTGTAAAAACATTTTCATGAAACAAGAAAAATAAAGTGGATATCGGCACTGCAATGCAATTGAACTTTGTAAAAATGATTCGAATAGTTCATATTGAAAGTTGACCCTCACGAGGAAACGCAGTGACATATTCGATAATACTGAGAAATGATCGCCTGCTCGACAGAACTGTCGAAGAACTGCACCACCGACAAAGATCCCCTATCGGGCTAAAGTCCCAAAAGAGGGGCGGACCTGGGAAACTTCTCGGGCCGTTGAAGTTAGGGCACAGTTCAATCGAACCCCTTTCTCACGAAGTTCGAATCAGATAGCCTTGCCAATATCGAATGGGGCGAGTAAGTTGCTTCGATGAGAAGAAGAAAAGAGAAAATGGAAGGTTTTCTCCCCAATTAGAATTTCCTAAATAGTAAAATGGAGAGTAAATTTGAGACCGAGAAAGAACTGTCTATTTGGAATTAATAACCTTCTACATCCAATACAAAAAACCATTCGTAGGACTTGGACTTTCACCCGAGGATATTCGTTGAACTCGGATATTTTCATAAGGCTACAAATAACTGGTTCTCGAGGGAAAATATTAAAGGAGACGGGTGAAGACATCTCGAAAAAGGATTGAACTACTATGAATAGAAATGGATGATAAGGTCTGATGTTTAGAGGGTATGGTGGACATAATGCTCTTTCGGACCCGAAAGGTGATTTAGCGCTGATTACGGCGAGGAGAAAACGAGGGTCTCCCTTAGAAACCGGATGATTGAGATCCCGTCGGATGTAATGGTGGAACGATAGAAGCTCTTCTTCTAACCTGAGATGGAATACCGCCTTCTTTCATCAGGAACAAGGGTTTCCAAGGGTGAACATCACAGAGATGGGGTGTGTGAGAGATGGAATCTTGAGATTCCTAACGACACGAGAGATCTCTGTCGGCTTCAGAAAGGTCTTCAAAAGAGAAACCCAAAGGATTTGATGAGACAATCATAAAAGAGGGGTTCTATCGAACGTAACTACCGTGACCCATGGGCGCCAATTCCTATATCCAAATACTTTTTTCTCGTCAATAATGGGGAATGGTCATTGCACCACGGTCAATTTCAGATTGTTTTCTGTTTTTGAATCCCTTGTTAATTCCTTTACTATGAATTTAAACCAAAAGAGCATAGTAGTTCATCCCCCGCGTTATTTTTGAGAGATTGTACCAACGTTCAGTGCCTGATGGGCTTATAATTACCTAACCAGACAAAGGGTGAGGTAAAATGATTTTTTACAGTTAGCTGAGCTATTGAGAAATTCACACTATAATGATGGATGGTCGAAATTTACCTATATAGCATTCATTTTAATTATTCAATAATATTAATAAAAATAGTAGTTACGCTGGCTGGATATTACTTGTTCAGAGTTGTGTAGCTGGTCCATCACAACTCTGAATTCAATAATAGTATATCTTACTCGAAATCAACAGTGCCATGCGGTAAATTTTTACTTGAAAAATAGTCAGTTTGATGTTTGGAAATATTTGAGGGAAGGAACTGTTGATACCTAATACAATATTAGTAGCCAATTATTAAAAAGATACTAATACAATACAATATTAAGAGCTAATTATTTGAAAGAGGCTGTGACTGCCAATCCATAATACGAAAAGAATAGAAGCATCATCATACACTGATTGGAACCTGATATTCAATCTTGCGTTATTTGAATGAAGTTGTTTGATAACAGGTAATACCAACTGATTGAACGGTCTTCTCGAGTGTAATTGTAGTTACTTGATGTTGTTACTCACTTGATTTTCCGAAGATTTTACTCCCAAAATTTTCCACTTAATATTGGTCTATATCGTAAAGCTCACGGAAAAAATCTAACCCCTCTCAAATTCTGTCCGTACCCCTTTAGAACTTTTCCAAGGTTTCATCAATGAAAGGAACACATCAAGAAGTACTGACCGCGAAAATAGTTTTTATTTATTTATTTTCAAATGCTAACTTTAGAGACTAAGAGAAATAAGAACGTCTGTTTCAAATTGCATCGTTTTGCGGAAACACAACATCCGACATGAGTATAGTTATCATGATGTGAGCCGACACAATGATTGTACAAATGACTGATCGTGGCTTTGTATCGGCTTCGAGGTATGTTAGAAGCGTATTAGAGGCTTCTATAGAAGACAATTTAGTCAACGAGGCCCCCGAGAGATGGCGTCTATTGTACTCATTGTGTATTGTATATATGGGGCAGACCACCATCCGAAGACTGGCTCGGTATTGTCGGTAGCTGAACGTGGTACACGCCGTTACTCTACGAAAGTAGTTGGCTTTGTCGATGGAGCATTGTCAGTTTCCATCGATATATAAATGCTTCTTCAAGACAGTAACGATCATTGGAACCCAGTCAACTGAATATTCTGGTTACCTGATGCTACGAAGGAACTTTTGAGGTAGTTGGAAAATTTTCACTTCCATAATATGTGAAAT
The DNA here is from genome assembly GCA_037159825.1 of Tupiocoris notatus. Taxonomy (NCBI): domain Eukaryota; kingdom Metazoa; phylum Arthropoda; class Insecta; order Hemiptera; family Miridae; genus Tupiocoris; species Tupiocoris notatus. The sequence goes on along the minus strand of JASJUZ010000125.1, from coordinate 544,138 downwards.
AGTAACCACAATGCACGATTCATACTAACGACGGTAAACATTATGATTTAACAAAGTAACCAAAACTTCTCACATTTACCTTTAAAAAAACACGGAAATAACAAAAATTCTCAAATGAGAAAGCATTAGCAAAAATTCAAAACAATCGGCGATTGGCGGTTTTTTGCAATTTAGTCTAACCTCAGCTCGGACCAAGCAGTAAAGCTCAAACCCAAGTTCAAAAAATAATAAAATGAGAAAATTTATATATTTTTGCTATAGATTCGACCTTTTGAAACTTTGGATTCTGGACTATGAAGATATTAAATTAAAAACTATATCACAAAGAGCATGAGAGTTGCCATTATTGAAAATGTGATTTGATCTACACCAATGGTCCCTATCTAAATAATTTTCAGGAAATTATTTTCTGAAATATGGTAAGAAAAATTTGAACACTGAAGGCATAGAGCCGCAGCAGCCGCGTATGATGAAAGTATCATACAACATACAGCATACTAATAATATTTTTGAAACCGAAATGCAGCTTGCCTAGAATGATCACTCCCATTTGGCTGAAGTCACTCGAAATCGTCTCTCTTTTGGAATAATATATACCTATGACGGATTATCAAGCCCGTGTGAGTAATAACTTAATACGACAGCCTGCTAACGAGTCTTTCAATCGCTGACAGAATGTATTCTGCGACAGCAGGTGGTCAAAACAAAAACGCTGGTCAGATAGAGCTGAAAAAATAGATATATGAGAGAAGAGTTTTCTATTTTCGGAAACATTCAGATTGAGATAAAATTTTGCTCTATTTTTAATAACTAAAAAAACGAACTTCCCAGGTGAAAAAAGTCGAGTACGGAGGAATGCGTATCCCACTATATTTACTCGCTGCTTCTTTATTCTACCTACTCGACGGTGGCCCAAGAAGATAGATGGATTTCGCTGTTTGTGCAGGAGTTTTGAAGTTTAAAGAAAAAAATAAAATAAAACGAACAGACACGAAAGGTGTCCTCGTGGCCAATTGGCACAAAGACGCGAATTCCTTCCGTTTGCATGGCGCTCCGCAGTACGTGCTGTTTGAAGTGACATCATCTCCATACGTCGTCGTTATTACAAGTAGTTCAAGGCGACGCAACAAGATTTGACTACTTTTCCATGTCGCTGCATTTCTTGATGACCAGGGGTTGGGAGGGGGACAAAACCAGGCGACTCATTCTCCGATTCTTTTGGCTGGCCGAGCACTTTCGCCCATTCGGGCATCTTTAGGGACACGAACACAACCTATGGCTGTGGACCCTACGGCTGCACGTCACACTCTGCATTTGTCTAATTCTTCTTCGATCTGATAGTATGTTAGTTACTTAAGTTAGACAGTTATTTTAATCTCTCATGTTTTGTCATTCAACTTGGAAATGCCGTTATTTTTATGGAGTCATGTTTTGAAATTCAACTTGAAGGGGTCTCAATTTTTGTGGAACCTCTAGTTTTACGGAGAAACCGGGAGTAATTTGATAAAACACATTCGTTAAAATTAACTAATTTGACACAAAAAACGTAGATATTGGAAAAATATGATGTCTAGAGATCAAAATATCACACACACCAAAATAAGAAATATTTTTGAGCGGGTTTGAAAGGCAGTGATTTTACTACTGCATTTCAACAATCTGAAACCCCGAATTTAAATAAAATTAATAAATGTTCTCCATTTTAAACCGTTGCACTGGTTTATTCAAGAAATTGCTCCCAAACTTGGGAATTGTTATCTAACGTCGATTCGACGAAAATAAAACTTTCGGAGTGGAATTTCACGTATTCCTTTCTGTTTCATGTTAGCTCGAGAATAAGCTCAGTTATCCTGGTCACGTTTCCCGCTAACTTCACACCATTTCGTAGCGTACAATCTAGCAAAAGAAACTTACCAAACATGAATTGGTATTCGGGGATCGATCCGACGAAAGAGGAAAATGTGAAATTCTGAAGATGCTTAGATGAATCAGCTGAATTCAGTTGTTCATCATTCATTCGCGAAGCATATTTTCAACCACAACAACGCGATTAGAAGGTAAATGCGATGGTTCACTGTGAAGAACTACAATAAAGGTTATACCTACCTAGTTTTATACAACTCAAGCGGAAGTACACTAGTGGACGGAGATAAAAAACTAAAACGTAATTTCTAAAAGAATCGCGAAACGTTTGGTTTTTTTGAAAACTTAATACAATTCAATGATGGCACTTTTAACAGTTCTTTTTGTTATTTTGCGAACAAATAAAAAAATTGGGTTGAAATCTTTTCTCGCAATTGTAATAACAACTTCATTTACGACTTTTAACCGAGTAAACATCTCTCATTCAGAGGTTTTTTTTAGTTATTGAGTTTGTATTCTTAGTCGTTACTTAATTCAAAATTTTACTGAAGCGATTGGTTCAGCAGGCTTTGGGTGACCTGAGCTATTCATAAACGAAGATGTAATGTAAATAATAATTATCCCGAGCGTAACAGAGAGTATGTGTGTATCGTATGTGTTTATTCGTAACCAGTGTGTTATCAATTATTATAGACGGCTTGTAAATTTTTCTAATCGTAGTTTTTCATTATTTTAATTTTCGTAGCTTTTTGTCCATTTATTTATAATTTATTTTAATTTTCATTGCTTTTTGTCTATTTATTTTAGTCCAGCGCTATTATATAACAAATTGTTGTCAACAATTATTGTGGTACATCTTGGTTGAAACTGAAAATCGTTTATAATAAATTAGCATCTAGCCAGTATTTGCAACTGTATTACACCGATATCAGCTTTCCCGCTGATGTCACCCAAGAAATGGTTCATGAAAATCTTATAATCTTTTATAGTTAGCAATTTTCAATAGCAAATTTTCATGCACAATGTGCATCACTTCAATTTTTTGTCTTTGAATACGAACTGAGCAAATACTCTGACGAGTGCTTGAGCATTTCTTTAAATTCCTTGTCCACGAATCCTTGAATATGAAAAACTCGAAAGATACCTGAAACGGCAGCGTGAGTTCGTACAATTTAGCAAGTCCCTTTTCAATAGATACTTGAATTCAGGTAGATTGCAATATTATTATACCTATTTAGAAACTCGTACTTAAAAATAAAAAAATACCTGCTGCTAGTAACTCAATAGTGCATTCTCTGATCCCATTGATCAACATTAGGCTTAATTTATTTCTACATAAATATTTGCAAGCCGAGTCATTTATTAGTTCACAACACCTAAGTAACAAATAATACTTGATTTTACTTTAGTTGAGTTTTTATGGAGTAAAGTTTTCCCTTTACGCGCTAAATGAATCACCATAAATACGAATTTTTTAGCAGATGCTAGAGATTTTTTCCAACTTACGAGAGTTGAAAAAATTCACTCGTGCAACGACCATGAATTCCGTTTTAAGTGCTTCAGATCCATCAAAACTTTACTACCTTCTTCAGACATTCGAAGCCGAAGAGATGATCAACGACCTTCGCACCGTAAAGAACATTTAATTATCTCCTTTTATGATTCACGCGATGCGTCGTGCAAACATAAAATTTGAATAAAGGGACATAAAAATGGAGCATAATGTTTATTCTTTGAGTCCCGTAGCCCCGCTCGTAATAGCTTAAATTGATCTCTTAATTCAAAACAAGTAATATTCTTTCCTTTTCACCTGCGTGTCAGTTAGAAATTCGAGATGTTGAGATTGGTGAAGTTATTTCAACCCAAAATGTTTAGGTTCACTTTTACTTTCAACAGGAAGCTTGCGAAGCAAAAACATTAACGCTTCCAACGTTATTTTTTCCTTCAACTTTAAGCATCGCTGAGTACATCAACTTGATGCAAATGGCTCTTGGTTTTAACGTCTAGTCCAGCGCTGGCTTTAGAAGCATTACCTCTTTCACGACCGCGAGACTTTACCCCAAGCAGCCATTTTGCATATATTCTGTTTCCCGCCCGAAGAGAATCTTAATGAAAACTCGACACCTTATTTCTGGGTTTAATTTTTTCCAACTCTAGGAGGAAGAATTCGATTAAGGCGAAAAAACGTAACGATACATCATACGAAATTCTTGATTCAAATGCTGCTTTCATTTCCTCGAGTTTTACTGATTCTTCTTGAAGAAAAAAATGGAAACACATTATGAAGAGATATAACTGAATTGAAGGGTTTTTCGATGTAAATTTTCTACCCGCATACCAAGCTAAAAATTGAATTTATGGCTAAAGTGAAAATAAGAAAATTAATTGTATGAATTGTGACTGCTATAATATAGCACAATCATATTATGATTGTAACTGCTAATTTTAACTGTATCTATCAACAAGAGGTTAACTGGTTGATAATTATTCTGAAGGTGACGAGGGTACTCCAGGTTCACTAGAGCTTCGAACGAGAAAGAGATCGAAAACTGCCAAGGGTTTTTCTATGTAAATTTTCTACCCGCATACCAAGCTAAAAATTGAATTTTTGGCTAAAGTGAAAATAAAAAAATTAATTGTATGAATTGTGACTGCTATATGATTGTAACTGCTAATTTTAACTGTATCTATCAACAAGAGGTTAACTGGTTGATAATTATTCTGAAGGTGACGAGGGTACTCCAGGTTCACTAGAGCTTCGAACGAGGAAGAGATCGAAAACTGCCAACATTGAAGGTGAAAAAATCGCAAGACCTGCCCATGATCGATTATTATTAATGAAAAATTCATATCGATAAAAAGATTCATATCATATCGATGTAGCCCCACTTGAACAATATGAGAAGCTGTCAAGCCATCACGTTGTAATGGTGGTAATCAATTCAAGAGGGATCGAGACCACTTAAAACTTCCCATTCAGAAATGTAGCCTTTTCACTATAATCATTCCACCGGAAAGGTAAGACGATCTACCAAACCTACATCAAGCGAGACGCATCCCTTCGAACACCCAAGGTTTATGAATGAGCGTAATCTTAAATATATTTACTGCTCCAGATATATTTATCTCCAAAGGGATAAATAGAGCTACCAAACCCTTTTTTCCGTTTGTAAATACCAAATAATTGTTCTGCAACAAGTGGGAGCCTAGAACTAACCTTCGCTAGGTTAATTATTTCAACAAGCATAGAAAGGATTTTACAGCTTTATAAATTGTAAAAATATTATACTATCCAAAGCTAAGGTCTCCTAGCTTCGTAAAATCTCTCCAAGCTCTATTGCAAATGTAACGTACATGTCTCTGAAGAAAGGAAATAGGATACTATGAGTTTTCTCCACCTTCAAAGTCTCTGAAGCATAATAGAGTATTATGAGTTTACCCTACCTCCAAAAGACGTACTTAAAACTCCTTAGATAGCAATCTAGCTGAAACATTGTTAGTCGTTCAAAAAATTTCACGCCTGACTGTCTTTACGTAACCATTAGCGGTGACAATCCTTATAATAAATAATATTGAATTAGAAAAACGATTCCGAAATTAATAATTTTCACCATTCAGTATGGTTCACTATCATCAGTTTCTGTAGTTATCGATGTCCAATATCCCATACATAGTGCTCGTATAATCCGGTGTTGTGTAGCTAAAGAAACCGATAAGTTCATGCAAAACGTCCTAATAAGGTGTAGAATATTCAAGTGGCTGTATATTTTACCGAAACACTCGTCAAGATTGTGTCAAGCTTCGATCGACGGTAATTTATTTTATTTTCGACGGCAAATTTGGAAAGAATTATTCACCGGTAGTAATCCAGGTTTAGCGGAGTCTGGTCCTCGACGCAAACCAATTGGTTCAACAAGACTCAATGTAATTAGCAGGGGACGATAATTTATTCTGGTAAGGGCCGTTTTCTGCATCGGCAAACTCTGCGAAATATTAATATTCCACCCGAATGCCTAATAATCCTAACACTCAGTTGAGCGGAAGGACACGGGTCAATATTGGACCAATTCCAGATGTGCCTGGAGTTCTCGATTCTGCAAGGTGGATTCAGTGGGAGTGGAATAGAGATAGATGGACAGTCGCTTAAGCTTCTCGTTATCCCTTCAATAGACCATGGTCAGCTGGACTCAACCTTATTCCACTTCAGCCGGGATCATACCCTTCTCAAATCATGCGAACGTCCAATGATTATTTGACCTATTTATGCGAATAGAATGCTAAAATAAGAAATCAATTCTTTCGTGGTTCACACGGTGCTAATATTTTACCAACTGTTGGGACAAGAGATTTATCTAGCGTGTAAATAGTCAACACGTTGGCTCCAAATTAAGACAGACCTAGGTAGTTGGCTCGGATTACAAATAAAATCGGGCAAGGTACAGTTTCTCTCGGATCAGTCTTGCATTTTTCACTCGAGCACTTGGAAAATATCTAATTATCGGTAAGCATATTGGGATAATTTTTCAAATTTTTGGAAAACTCAAGCTAGCAATATTTAGTTCAGGAAAAAATCTGTCATAACGGAGTTCTGCGTGGTTCAAACCTTTGAAAAGTTTCTTAACTACTTTCTTGACCCCAAAGTTTGCTAAAACCAAAAAAAACATTCACAGCCGAAGTAATTATTTTCCAGAAAACTGTTTTCCCCTCTCTTCTTCTATCGGTAGGTAAAAGCTTTAAGAAGGAAGGCTCAACATACTTTGACTAAACCAAGGTGTTTGGCGTATCTTTCCCACAACTGAGTAATAATATTCTCGGTACAAGAAGAAGTTAATACAGTAGGAACGATTGATTCAACTGCGAATAGATTGCAGGCGTTGAGGCAGTTGGTTGATTAAGCTAGCTTCAACGCTTAACGCGCTAACATTAGGTAGCTGAAAAGATTTAAATCTTACTTTTTTGTTGGATTTGAAAACACTACATTTGAAGACGTTAGTGGAATCACGGGCGATGTAAGAAAATATTTTCAGGTCCTGAGAATCGTGAGACACGTAGAATATCCTGTAACAAAACAATTTACATTAGCTTCAACATAAACATTTTTATCGTTGGACAGGTTCAGTGCGTGGAGTAGTTTTCAATGTAATCAAAGTTGGTATAAGACTCCCATTCTATTCATATAAGACCTGAAAACCCCCGGAAGTGTTTCAGTAAGGGACATAAGTATCAGGACTTCATTATTATTGTTAGCATCTTATTATTATCTTCATTATTCTCCAAAATGGGTAACTATTGTTGACAATTATAAGCTGTGGACCACTCTTCGATGAATGTAATAACAGCTGATATAGTATTTTATATGCGTAATAATCTGTATTATTTATGTATTTTGCGTTGGGCGTCAGTGCCTCGTCAATTTTCGTTCCCTTAGCCATTGCCCATTAAATCGGTTCACTATTTTCCATGGAGTATCTACTACACGTATTTCCAGTTCCGTGGAATATCGTAACTGATACAGAGTATCGGGAATGAAGGGACGAGTGTTCTTCAGGTATACGATACCATCAACTCCGTCCGGTCGTGCTTAACATTCAGAGCTGCTACATTCGCCTTCGTCAGTTACCTCGTGGGTAAAATCGTATACGGTATAATTATGTAGTGCGCAAATAAGTCTCCATCACTAAGCAATAAGATTCATCGAAGTGACGAAACCATAAATATCTTTCGCTGTAAAGTTGAGAGAGAAAGAAAAACTGGCCACACAACCGCCGATTCTATATTCACATGCCAAGCAGTTCTGCCCCTTCGGCCGTCTTCAGAGCTCAGTAAGCCAATTATGTTTCAACGGGCCGTGGAAAACAAATAGTTGAAAATATGCGTCGCTATTTTCAGAACTATAATGGACAATAAGTGCAATATATTATGAGAATATGACGTAGAATAATGTTTATTGCCGGGATAAATATAAGTAAACCTTTGACATATCAAAATTATTTGTTTCTGGTAATCAAGCTTCAAAATGAGGTACATTTCGTCAAGTCGTAAATCACGAATATTTTATGATACGCTGAATTCACGAGCCGTCTGAGCTTAGTCAATTGTAACGAGTCACCTTACTCGATTGTAACGAAGCAATTAACCAATTGCATTGGGAAAGATGCTTTTTCATTAGAAAATTCAAAAACACCTAACACTAGGATTCGGAATGAGAGGAAGCGTACCAGTGACCTCTTTGTTCCAAACCCTACATCAAATGTTCATTAGCTGAATTGAACTTTTGGAAACTAATTTCCGCCGAGGGCGTAATAATTTCCGTTCTAAAACGGAGGGGAAAATAGGAGCGCCAGTTTGAATTATCGCTTGCGGCTGTGTGCTGCGTCCCCAGCCCTACCGACTCGTTCGGAATATCTAGGCACCAGATGGTACCTACTTTTTTATACTGTGGACACTTTTACAATGGAACTAATTGCAGTGTCGGATTCAGAATACTTGAGAGAAGTTCTCCCAGTACTAAAAAATATTTTATATTAACGGATTTCACACCGCAAGAAAACAAAGAAAATGCTTGCCTCTATGGCAACTTCCATGCCTTTAGAACGTAAGCAGAGCGGGTCCTTTACGATTTATTAGAAGATTTCCCATTGTTCGTTAAGGGAACAATATCAATAAAACATCACCTCTTTCTAACCTAGCAGAAAAAAAACGAGGATAGTCCCCGGACGCATTTCTGACCAATTTCATCGGAAAGGATGAATAATTCACAACAGGGCTTGGAATAAATGCATGGAAAATTCGGAGTGAACTGAGCGAAATGGCCGCACGTGGAAGACAGAGGATAACCTGTTTGCACGGAGAATATACGGCGAACACAATCGTACCTCGATCAGTCTAATAATGCTGATGAAACAGAGATACGCTTAGTCTAACGATTAGGCCGGTAACAAGTAGGCACGATCAGGGACTGAATATGAATAGATATCTAGTAAAGGAAAAACTAAGATCTGAGAAATGTAACAATCTGCGTCGATTCATTACTTCAAACGACTAGAATTGAGATGCTTCCTTGGTCCCAATTCAACCTGAAACAAATGGTGGAAAAGGGCCACGCTTCGCCAGGGATTTAAGATCACGCTTCTAAATAATTCCAACAGAAATTAGAGATCCCAGATATAAAAAGTCTGACAATGCAGGAATTCTTTGGACCACGACTGAGTTTATATAGAGATTACCTTCTCACCTAACTGTTGAAGGTCTTATATAGGACAATATTCACCCAAAGAAAATTTATTACCTAAACTTGAAGTTATTAAAAAAAAAATTAACAGTTTTAGATTTCTAATTAATAGAAAGTTCTTACAAACGGATTTTCTTAGGTATGTGTTTGACAATACGGAGCATGATTATTCGTACAATTTATTAGGCGCGCATAGGTACGCATTGTACTCAATTGTACTTGTAATCAATACCCTTCAAATTAACATTACGTGTTTCGCGCAAGTACCATGAAGAACCCCATGATATATTGCAAAAAGTAAAATCTCTACATTCCGAGACGACGTCTCCGTGCTCATCGTCAATAAATGAAGATATATCATTAAATACTGGCTGCATGACCCAGTTATTCAGTATTCTGTATTTTTTTCAACATCCCCGGTTTGCCAAGACGAGTATTTGCCCAAACGAGTCGGTGTAGCAGCTTAATTACAGTTCATAACATGATAATCTGCGTAGAAATGACGTATTTCCCTTCATTTACTAACTTTAAAAAAATAACTTTAACCCTTCCTTTAACTCTCTCTCGTAACTTTAACCGTTCACACCCGTTTAATTATTCACTCTGAATTCAACATAACAAATTCACAGAAGAAGTAATAAGGACCAGATAAAAAACGTGACTAACAATCGACTTACCTATAAACAGGATGTTGCATTAGGACCATGCTAGCCTCGTCCAGCCATTGTTTCTTCTGAAATGAAAAAATATAAGCAATAAGTTTAGATCTTATCAATTCATAACGTCAACCCTACACAATATCGTTTGAATATTATCGCTATAATATGGCTCTACTTCAACCTTTATTTATACCAAACCAAACCAAAATCTAGATAACTAATATGAACACACGTTCATACTGAACAATACTGTTCAATACTGAACACACGTAAAGACGTTATAAATGTGAAGAACCTTACCGACCGAATCACCCGTAGGGAACTACAACATCGAATACGTGTAAAGGAATGCCGTAGCGACTGCCATACCTGACATTCTATGGCATCTGAAAATATCACGGAAAGCGCTGCCGTTACTATCGTAGCCGTACCGAGACCGATCTTCTCAACTTGGGCCGTACAGTTATTTCAGTGACTACCGGGACGAACGATCAGTACAATGGATATTATTTGTCGATAGAATACCAGTGAGGCATTGAATTTTTCAACCATACACCGATAGTAGATGTTCGCCTGCTCAGGTTCTTTAGATGACTGTAATACCTTTCAAAATGATGTATCACAGTCATTATTACATTTAAAAAAAGAAAGATTGAACAGCACGTTTTCGATCAACAGCATTTTGATGATTAATGACGAATTATTATCTCGACAGAAATAATTATATTCCAATCGAAATCTATACAACAAAGAAGACAGTAATTTTAACATTACTTTCATTGACACAACGTAATGACTCCAAACGTCTCTACTCCTTGCTACCTTGTCAGAACCAGGTGTCGACATTTCAGGGGCGTTGAAGTAATTAAAATTGGCTGTTACAGCCAGCGAAGGCTTCACGGCATTCCTTCTCTGACACACGGATTCTCAACGCTATCTTTGCGCCGAAAGGGAAGATTAAACGTCCCTACGGATTTCCGTCATTGTCGTCGCCGTGGTCGGTAATGCTGAGCCGTGGCGGAGCGTTACGTTGATGAAACGATCCTACTTTGAATGAGGTTAGTCTCAGAGTGAATTCCTGTAACTCAACGCGCCTCCAACCTTTCACGAACATCCCGCAACTGCTTGAGCACATCTCCCCGGAAGACTGTTATAACTCGACAGAACAGGCGCATTTCTGGATTCATTTACATTTCACCAGTTGTCTTCCTAGTGAAAAAGGAAAAAAGAGGAAACCCCTCACATCATCAACGAGGATACGAAATTGTTCAAGTCAACAGTAAACATGAATTTCGAAAAGCAACTGACGCACTTCAAAACCCAAGGAGTAGCTATGTGAATGTGTCCAAATCCAGCACATATTGTTGGCTTGATACTCCAACCATAATAAATATATTCGCACAAACATCCAATAGCCAAACCAATAGAATAATTAGAAGACTCATTCCTCCGTTCTTCTATCTAGCCTGGCTTGTCACTTTCATCCCCGAAGAGGAAAAAAGAAAAAAAAGCAGGAGAGAGAATGCGACGACTTCGAAAATAGAAATATCACCAATTTATTTATATGGACCGCTGTCCGGTTGAACAAAAGGTTGACAGAGTTCTCAAAAACGTTCACAGCGAATTGTGAACAATCTCAAGAATTCCAAACTTAGATGAAGTTGATCATTATGATAGTAACCTCAACTCCTCGATTTACTCACAGCTCGTTCACATCGCTCACATTGATATGAAATTATGCTTGAATATGCAGTTCACGTGTATTAAAACGGGTAGTATAAATATAACCAATTAAATCTTTATAGACGTAAACTTTATCAACAGGCCACAATACACAAAAGAGCTTGCACGCCTTCTACAAACACTAATTACAAAGCCGATTTTTCGCGCGGTCTATTACATTGAAAGAGCGGTGTTTTCGCGTTGCAAAGTTGGTTACCAGTAATAATTACAGGCAAGCTAGATTGCAGTACCATAAAACAAGACTTTCACGACGGCAAAAGCCTCGACATGAAGTAATGCACTGGCAATCGCTAAACTTTCATAACAACAACTGTGACCACATTTTTCCAGCGCGAGTTTAGCCTCAAATTAAGTTGAAATATGAAATTTTTGATTAACCGAAAGATTAAAGTTGGTTCTATTGAAAAGTCCCTCTTTCGAGACTGCTTCGGATCAACGATGAACAGAATTTCCTTCCTCTCACGTAGAATTACTTCACTTCGTTATTCATTTGTAGCTCCAATTAAATTATTGGGTAATTTTCCAAAATGGAAAACTACATCGGTTCATGAAGACGGTTGTTCCGGGGAATAGAAAGGCATTCCTTGAAGCTTCCGCTATTCGATGAAGAATGCGAGAGAATTTATACGCTTGATTTCTCCTATATGATACACCGGTTATGCAATAGTGATAATTTTGAGCCAGTAGTTTCCATTTTAATAACAGACAAGCACATAAAACTTCAAGAAAACTATAATGGAACAATAGATTATTGTGAATGCTTACTTTTTTCTTTTTCCGAAGTAAAACTCTCACACCGTCAACCGAAATTTCTATTGTTACTTTCTTCTTTTTGACGCCTTTGGATTTGAATTCGTACTGAAACAAAGGAAGAACAACGTTTATTATTTAAAACGGAGACCACAATACATCGATGTAGGAAATAACAATTTGTTAACATTACATATTTAATAAGGATTAATTAAGGGGTTCAAGAGTTAAATTCTCGAAACAAATCAATAATTTATAGGAATGATTGCCACGCATATCTTATTATTTGTTCGTGGTAAACGGAAGAATAAAGTTATAACTTCCAGTACTGCAAGGCAACCAAAAGAATCTTTCAAGAGCGCCGTCGAAATTCAAACTCCCGAAGCATCATAGTGAGGAAATCTCAAGGGATTTTTTCACCCGAAAGTCTCTTTGTACACTAAGGGAACCCAATTTCAGCCTTGCTGATATTTGAGAAGATTAAAGGCAGTGAAATTGAAGCGTCCAAAGCCGTGCACGTTTCGACCTCTGACTAGAATATCTGGCGGTTGATTACTGAAAACATCACAGGGAGTCTCTTCATATCCGAAGCTGAGGTTTCCATGAATATGAAAACGTATGTTACGTCGCAAATATGTAAACCTGCTTCAATCTCAACAGAGACGAACAAGTTTGACTTCGATCGCAACTGGGCTGGTTTGATATTTAAAGATGATAATCATTCACAGATGAACACACATGAATATCGTTGTGAAACATAACTAAAAATTCCCCAAGTAATTTTTCAACCCTACAATCAGAGCAATCAAGAGCATCAACCCATTATCAGTATTCAGAGTTCGAGGACAAACAATTTATTGTATTGTTTCAAACTTTGACTTTGTTAAATGAGGGAAATGGTCAGAATATTAGAGATATCCGAAATGAAACTCATTTTTTCAATATCGACGCAAATGAATATTTTTTTGCTGATGTAGATAATAGAAATAACGTAGAAAGTTAGTAATTGAATATTATATTAGTAGGCAATTAATCTAAAACACGGCAAGACTCAACTGAACTGATGCCATTGTCAAGATTAAAATATTGAGTCAGGAGTTAGGCGGGATCAGCAGGAAATCCCGAATAAATTATTGAACCGAAGCTATCGAGAAGCCGGATTATTTCACTTCATTTGCGAATTAATCAATCGAGAAGCTATATATGCATTTTGCTGCTCAAAATTGTTCAGGAAACCCTAGCATTTTCCCTTTCATTCGGCCCTCCATGAAGTTGGGATTTAGGTAATCAGCGGTCCATTAATATTCCGCTTATCCTCACGGTCCACAGCTCCCAGTAAAATGTCGACCCTTTCTGCCTCATATTTTATCGCTTTTGAAAGGCTACACCTGAGAGCGAGCTGAGTTGAGGATTATAAATTTCAACTGGATGCTAGCAGACGGTATTAAGATTCCCCCGATTAAATCAGTAACCCAGTTTCATAATGTGAAGAATACAATTCGTTAACGCAATTATGGTACCCAAATTCGTTAGAGAAAACATGCAATACTTCCACGTATAAAACCTCCCCATGAGAGTGAAAAATAACGCACACAAGACGTTTTTTTTTTGTTGTGAAAGGGGAGGGGGAGCTAGACGAGTCATTCTCGGGGCTTTATTTCCAATGGAAAGTTCTTCCCCTTTAGAGGATCCTCAGGGTATTAAACAGAACCATTAGATTTTCTCAGAACCTTCCAAGATTTACTAGGGAACGAAACCTTGTTACTACAATAAAGCCATCGCTCTATTATGTACGATGAAACCGATGCTTCTAATCTAGTTTGAAGAAGCAAGACAAAAACAACGGTCAGGTTTCGCTAAAAGACGGAATAAAATTGCAACTAATGAGATTTGGCGAGTTGAGGATTCCGTTACAATGTAGATTTAGTATGTGCGTACATAATGAAATTTCTTATTTCAAAATAAAAAATACTAGAGTCACCCACGTTTAAACTTTGACTGACAGGATTACTTCATTAACTACATGGACATGGGAACCAAATAAACCTCCCTTGATTTGGAAAAATCATTTGTAAGAATGACAGAGTCTATAAGGCATTTCTTATGAGATAAGGTTTCCTTAACAGGCAACAGCAATGTGCACCCTTTTGTGACTACTTAGCAGTAAAGCCAACTACTTTACTCGCAGCATTTTTCAGTCGACTCTTTTTGGTAGACTTCGAGCTGACTCGCCTCTCATGAAGATATACGAGATCCAATTTTTATAAGGGAGTCATAAAAGTGCTGCCTGACGAGCTGACGGCTCGGCTCGTTCTTTGCAGGATATTTATAAGGCACCTCTTGGGAAAAGGAACATGAGAAGTTGCAGTGTATACTTTGCAAAATCGAAAGAGTGCGGAACAACGACGAAAAAATTTTTGGACAAATAATACATAATAATAATAATAATAATAATAATAATAATAATAATAGGGAAGCTTCAGTAGTTCGTCAAGTGTTGTAAATTATGGTTAAATTTCAATTTAAAAAAAAAAAAAAAAAAAAAAAAAAAAAAAAAAAAAAAAAAAAAAAAAAAACAACAACAGGTTAAAAATTCTGTCAAGAATTGGAATTTTAAAAAAAAAGAGAACATTGTGTAGGTTTTAAAAACGTAACCAGTTTTTGTATTTTAAGTCATTCGAGTTGGGTAACATACATTATCTCTATAATTATAGACTAAATTCAGCCCTTGCAAACGCACCCTTCTAAGTAACAGTTAAAGAAATCCGTGAGCTTTACTGAACAGAGGAATCTCACGAATATCAATGGCAAGCCCATCTCCATAATTGGGTTCGATTTTGGTTAAATTTACTCAATGGAAGACGAGTAAGCTAGGGGAATAGAGAAAACCTTTTGTGGTGATTCACAAGGTTCTCAGTATCCGGTCAGTTATAGATGATCTGCCTCACTACGCAATCATTACCAACGATTTGCGGCCGCCAACCAGTAATTTTGCATCTCCTTCTCCGCATAAAAGCTCGAGCCGTTCAGATCTACGAAATGACTCACCCCAGTCGTTATACGGCCACGCAAGGAGGAAAAACAAGGTTATAACATCAGTGATTCACCGGCGTTTTATCGAACCTTCATAAAAATAAAAGATAACAATCACTTTCAACCTACGCAGAGTTTTTCATCGAAATGAAAATAACTGAGAAAAAGCAGCTCCAAACGAATCTACTCCCGACTTTCAAGGATAGTTGTGATAGTGATGGTAATGATCTCTAACACATTCTTACGACATATTATATTCGTGAGTTATGGGAATTCGGTTTCCACGATGGCTTCCCGTTTTTTTCGAACCAAAAATACACATCTGTTGGGTTGAAAAAAAGAGAAGAAAGTATTGCTCTTACAAAGCCATTGCGGTATCGGGGTTTTTTAGTGGTAAAAGAACCATACATCTACCGGCCATAACAGAAATTACATGTTTTTTTACAACTCCATAACGATTCAAAAATCATAAACTTCTGAGACAGGCGATGTAACAACGTTTTCTCAGCAATTTATGTATACTGTGAAAGGCCCCCTGTTGTTCAGAGCTCTCCGGGTGACTTCTGAAACTCAGTTGAAAGTTTTGGCTAACTCCCAAGTAGAGACTAGGCGAAAAATTGTTTGCCTTCGCTGTTTTTTGAAAACATTGTTCTCTGAATGTATAAAAAATACGGAGTTTAGCATAGATGAGGCACAAACAGGGAATAGATATTATGCATTCTACCATGTCCAAATATCTGCTCCTTAAAGTGACTCGGGGACTTGTCACGAGTGCCCCAAAATCGATTAAACAGATCGCTGTAAGTTTTTTCGAAGACAGTATTTTTCTGACATCACTATACAAGCTGTTTGAGATTTCCAAATAACCCTTCTAAGCCAGAGATTGCTTAACTACTTTTGAAAATTAGGTAATATCTGTTTGCCAAGGTGCTTATATGCGGTTCATCGGTAAAGTTTACAGCTGTTCGCCTCACTATCAAATGACTATTATGTTAATAATTGATATTTCCCAAATGATAAATAAATGAAAATTATGGGCATAATCCGAGGCACAACCATTTACGATAGAGTCTCTCCTGACTGTAACCGTGACCGATTGAAATCAGCTTCCTCTTTTTAGTTTCCACAGACAGCGAAAAAAAGCACACTTTATGATGATCTCACTTGATAATTTGTCCCATAATAGTATCGGATTGCCAATTAACGTCAACCGATGTTACAAGGTAATAAATGGGCCGTAAAGTGGGGTTTAGCGTTTGTTTTCAGCACGATCATCCATTTCAGAGGTAGTATACCCGCAAGGCGGCTGTAATAGGACCATCGCATCGTAGCCGTAACAAAAGGCGGCTGAACCACATAGGCCACCGATGGGCATTATACTACGGATGGAAGAGATAACTGTTGGGGTGAAGAAAGAGGAACAACAACGTCCACATCTAGAATACCAACAAGCCTCGCAAATTAAGACTAACTGGCCTTCCACTTAGCAATTTTAACGAATTGTTGGAAAACCGTTCTAAACTGCGTTCTACGTACTGTCAATTGTAGTAAACTGAGCATCTCAGATGGAAACGAAATAGTCAAAAAAATCCTCAGCAATGCGAAAAAACCCACTAAGGTGCTAAGCAAAGAACTTAAATTAAATTGGCAACTAAGATTATTTTTTTCAGTCGCATTTGTAGTTCGTTAATATCACTGTTCCTGGACAGTATAAAAAAAGTAGTAACGTTAAAAAAATGCAGAAAAGTGACATCCTCGCACCACCTTGTGTTACTTTAATAACAACGGTTCTAGATATTCCCTGAACCGTTTTGCTGAGTATGAATAATAATGGCCATATTCGCTCTACAACCCTTCCGAGCTGCTATCACGAGAGAATGGCTCTTGAGGAAATTCTTGAATGGACGCATTGCGAGGAGGCAAAAACAGTAAACTTTTCAAGATACATGTATTATGTAAATCACGAATGGGAGGCCCCAAACTGCGCGTTTTATACGATCTTTAGCAAATCTCTCAGTATTCTACGGTACTCCATCCGCATTTTTCTTTGCAAGGAATTTTTTCGAACGGAGTGCTTGAACAGTGTTGGAAATGATCAAACATCGACCAAATAAAAACCACGGGCACGTATATCACCGACCCTTCAAATTCTTCAAGACCTGAATAAGAAAGAATCATATTCAAGGATATGGCCACGGACCGAAACAACCCAGTTAATCATGCCCAAATTTGATCATTTTTTCAGATTTTAGTTCGTAATTATTTAAAAAATCCAAATTGATGACTTTGTGGAGCACGGAATGCTCGATTTTGAGAGAGACCCTTGCGGACATAATATGTCCGTGATTTTGCGCGTAGGTGAGAATAATATTATTATTCTCACCTACGCGCAAAATCTAACTTAAAATACTTGACGTAGCATAATAATTACAGGTTTCTCCAAAATTTTCCGAATGGAGGCTGGCGAATGGCGTTCAAGCAACGCTCCAGTTCATTACAAAAGTCGCTGAACTTTACATCGATACGCGAGACGAGAAATCTCAGGGGACAAATAACAGATGTCCCTTAGCGGGGTGGTTGTACTTTCTATTGATGGATCAAGTGACTGAACGTTTGTGTGGGTAGAATACGAAATGCACACAAACAGTAAGGAAACGAATAAAAGACACGAAGTTGTAGCTCGGGAGTGCAAGAAAGGCGAGCTGAACTGGATGCGATTTGTCTCCTGGAGTTTTTCTTTCTTTCCACCATTCTTCCTAGTTCTCGGTAGAGTATCGAACTCGTACAAAGAGCAATGAATCTACAGAGACTATTTTTTTGCTGCAGATATATCATACAATGTTTTCCCAAGTTAAGTTGAAGTTGAATCTAACCCCTCGCCGTTCTAATGCAGATAATTTTTATGGAACCGATTCCGTTTTGTTCGGTATAAGAATGCATGCATGAGTTTGTGGTATAAACTGAAAACTCAGAATCGATTCAACTCATTTAGTTATCGAGGAGCAAAACCGAAATTGTACTTGAGGTGCGCACGAATATTTGACGAGGAAACGATAGTCGGATCATTCCAAAGCTAAATCCAAATTTTGGATGGTTCTGATACAAGACAGAACAAAAAGTCGTGATTTACTCAACCTCGGTTTGAGTCGTTTTCAACGTGCGTACATAATAATGACGACGAAGACGAAACTTGGCAAGTATTAGATGAACTCTGTTGAGTGTTTCAGGTCGTGGAATTATTAAAAGTTTATCTAAAACCCATTAGCTTTCCAAATGACAGCAATATTCGCACTTAGTCGCAATAGACGGAAGGCAGAAACGTGTTTGCGAGTTCGATTTCGAAAATTGGTTGAAGAGACTACGGAAGATATTTCGACAGCAACTTCGGCATTCCCGTTCGAATTAACGTCATCGATCCTGCTGTCAATCGAGTCTCGCGGCAAACCTGAAGGTGCTAATTGGTTCTGATGTACGACCGAACCGATATACAGCGGGGTGCCTTATATGTGGCCTTTTGCACCTGAACATGACATGTCGATCTGCTTCGTAACAGAATTAGGTCCAATGTCAATTCCGATAAATCAGTTGAAACTCCAGCAACCAGCATAGAGCCGTAGTGGCTTTTATTTTGGTATTGCTGTACGCAGACCAAAAACGGACTTAATTATTGCACCAGTTTTCTCAAAAGTATATTATCTCGCAGTTATCTCAATCTAAAAAACATACAGTGTAAGGAGCATATTTTTCAAAGAGTAAGGTTACTTGGGAAGGTTTACGTAACAAGACGTTCTCACATTCTAGTCTCGTCAATTAATAGACTTCAAATAGAATTGTTCCACAATCAATCAAAATAACCAAAATTACAAACTAGAAATTAGAACTAGAAATATATGAAAAACGGTGGTCTATTGGTTACACAAGAGAGAACAAAGGAGACTGCAAACTCTTAAATTGTTGGCTTTAGAATTTTAACCGCCGTCGCTGGGTAGAACGTTAAACGGTCCATTGCGACAACGCAGCGTTCCACGAAAGTCCAATAGCTGTGCTGCAAATTTACGAAGTGAGACGGTGCGTGACAGTGTCAGCATTCCCTGTTCTGTGACCTAAAGTTCTTGCTTGTCCAGAACAATACGAAGTTCATAACTAACCGAGACTGCTACGCCAACATTTATCGAATAGGTCACGAGAGATGTTCGTCATCAAAGATGAAACATACACGATGTAAACAAACACAGACAAACAGATATTATTTTATACCACGACTTTCTTCAATTTAAAATAACAATATGCGAATTGAAAAATAACAACGAAAACCTGGCTGGGTTATTGATTAAATTGTTTTCCAATATTAACCACCGACGAACAACGGAACTTGATCCAAAACCAAAAAACACTAGAAAAAAATTATTGACCATCGAATTGAAATGATTCTGGGGAACAAATAACTTATGCATAATAATATGCAGCAAAAAAAATATTATGCAGGGTTGTAAACTTGTAAAATAGGACTAGATAATAACTTAGTAATAAAACCATTTCCCCAACTAGGTAAACCATTGAACCGAATCGTTTTCATTTCACACGTTTGGCGTATTTGAGCGTTTGTTCAGACAAAAAATCCTGAACAAAAATGCCAACATTGGAACAGCGTATTACCATAATTCTAACTTCTTTTCCACTGATTTCACAGTACACTGCTTCTACAAACATTTTTTTGTTAAGAAGTATGCACGATAAATCCCAGAATAATTATAATAGACAGAGGAAAGAGGTTTGAGGGCAAATCAGTTGGTAACTTTCACGAGCAACTTTTCACTAAGTAACTTCACGAATCTGATAACTTTTTCAAAAGACTTGTAAAACCTAGCAGCTAAAAAGTTGGCGACTGGTATCTTCCCAACTATTTATGCATATTTTAAAAACGCATAAAACCACAGACGAGAAATAATAGAAATGTTATAATGAGAAGTGTAATCAGCTCCAGTACTTCTCTTACTCATGTACTCACTCTGCTGACTTCGTTTCACTGTGCTCACTTGGCAAGATTCGTATTTTAAAGAGATGAATGAAAAAGGCGGTACAATCACAACGACGTGGTAGGGCAAGTGAATCGCTCCTTGTTATTAGTGTTTGAAAGCTTGAAAACTTTGTTGGTATTTGTGACAGTAAAGAAATATTCTATGTTACCGAACACACAATTGAAAATTAAGGATCATTCGTAATTAGGGAATAGCGTCATGTTGATGATGCGCCAATGATTCCTTGAAAGACCCAACAACTGTTCGGGGTTGTAAGTTTGACCACAAAATGAATGTGCATTGGTGATTTTACGATGACTGACATGAGGGTTAGTGGCTGGAAGACGGAACTCCAGTGCTGAGCTGAGCTGCCGAGAGGATTTACGATGTTTCAAAGTAGTAGCTCGGTCCACTTGATTTACAGCGCAACGACTTGGCCGCCGCCGTCGCTGTAAATCATCGCTTCCACCACACGATCAGCACTCATTACATCAGAACCAGCGCTGAGTGGTGATTTGAAAGTTAAAAAAAAAAAAAAAAAACACAAGTATCACCCGACGGGTGAAGAACTCCCGCGATGTTCTCTGATGCAAAAAAAAAAGCTGTAGTGTACAATTTTAAACGTAGAATCCATCGCGGTTGTATCGTACTAATCAGAGAAACTAATTTATGTACAATCCTGGGGGAATTTACTGTTTTTTGAAAACTACAGAAATTCACACAAACGAAGTATTATCATGCAGGCATTTATATTTTTCCGTGAATTTTATCTAATCTAACAATTCAGTCAACTTTATTTAGAGTGTTTGCGTGTGTGTTTTAAAATACAAGACAGATATTCCATTCATACAATGAAAGACGAGTTCGTGGTTCTTTTGCGCTATCATGCGAGGAGCGATCGAGCATTCTTTTTAATAGAAATGGAAAATGATGAACCTAACGAACAAAAGCTGTCACACAGCGAATTTCGCCGCTCCTCGACAAAAGAGACCAAGTCATCTAAACGACCTCGAATTTCTGTTTAATGCGAAAAGCCGTTAGGGCCAATTGGCTCACTGACCCAGAAGAATTGATTCGTAAAAGGGGCGAAAAGTTCTCTCCTCTAATCAGACGGAAAACCGCTCTTAAAAAAGAATCGTGAAAACGATTTGAACTCGACATGGCCAATTAATTTTTCATTTCAAAGTACTTTGAACCGCCAACTCCCAGTTCCCTGCGAAATTATTCAAAAGAGTTATTGAATCGTAATGGTAAAAATGATGCCATGTTCTTTTGATTTCGTTTTCCGGATTCAAAAACTTCCTTCAAGGGATAATACTTCACAGTAACGGTGATTATACTTTCCACAAGCATTTATCGAAAGAGCAGAAGAATAATCGTAGAAATACACAATGCGAAATGTTTATTCGATTATCGTTTACAAAAAGCTCTTCAATTTTCGTTATGTTTTCGGATCACAAGGTAACAAAGGAAGGTGGACAGCAAATTTTCAAGCTCCAGTTTCAACTAAATCATACTCATACACGCCATACTTGAGGTTCACCATCCTATTTCATTATTATCATCCGTGAAGTTCGGTTGACAGCTCCGATCGGCGATAAAGTGAAATAGAGACGTTATTTGGCAACTTCGCAATGGCGGGGGCTGTCATCAGAGGCACAATCGATCCCCATTTCCCGTCACCCAACCGAGCGAAATGTGACAAGATTCCTCCCAAACACTAAGACCAGCTACTTGACCCATTTCACCGCCTACTCACATCAAATCCCGGAAACAGTGTCAGAACAGAGATGAATGTAGGACTTGACGGACAAAGAGCATGAAGTCGCCCTATGAAATTCATTACTGAAGTAATAGTAGTCCGGTGAAGGTTTCCAGATGCCGTAGTCTCGAAAACTAAATAATTCCGTAGAGTGGGAATCTCATCACGAAAAATGCAATGAAGAAAGAAAAATAGAAGATCTTATGATCAAAACGGTAGGTACATACCTAATTAATTATAAGCAAATACTATTTTGGGGTTGGGGTCAAAATAATTACTTAAATAGACTGGTGATGGGTCATTTTGGGTGAAAGAGCGATCTTACTGCATCATTCGGCCACGATAGCACAAGTTCGAAAGTTTGAGTTTTCGAATAATTGTTCGCTCATCACCGCAATCAGTGAAAAGCAAACTTTTACATAACCCACTTGAAGAAAACCCAGGAGAGTATACAAATTGGAAAAAATTAATTAATAAATATTACAATGAACGGATGGCAGCGATATAGTTCAATAAAAATGTTATATTTCTATGAAAATTAACAGTCTAAATTTTTATACTCACTCGAATCCGCCTCATTGCCGCAACAATTTCGAGTTTACTTTGAGGTTTCGGCACATCGAGAGTTCCAATGTACTGAAAAAGAAAAATAACATAGTATTACTAAATAAAGAAAACAGATTTGTAAATGAGTAGACATTTTATAGGAGAGTAAAGACTTTGTGGGCCAAAAGAAGGCCCAATGTAAAATGGCCAGGTATTAACCGCGTTTTTAATTGGAGCTATACCACTTAGATTTAAAATAGTAAGATGTATAACTCAGCCATTCGGAGTTCAAGAACCTGATGTCACGAGGGTGAATTTTAAAACTGATTAAAAGTTTTCCGAGCTCACGAAGTTTAGAAAAGTTTGGATTGTAAACGCTAAGTCTGGAAGTTTGAAAGCTGATAGGGGGGGTTGTAACGCGTTTACCCTAAACGAGCTGATCAATTTGTTTTGTAAACAAGCATCGCCCGTTTATCCTGTTACTGAGTTGAACAATCGCGGGGTGTTGCTCGGTGTTTTGCAGAAACAAGCGATTTTGTCAACTTTTTGAACCTCGGGTAAAATTTGTCAGGACGAGGAGACACGATGTTTAATGATTCGCCAAATATTTAGGGTAGATATATTACCATTATTATGCCCAATCATAGCGGAGATATAATTTAAACCCCCCCCCCCACCGTACCGAACTGGTGACTCTCCTTGCTAATTGTTAAAACAAATTATCTCTTGAAAATTCGTCATAGACCGTTGTTCTCGAAGGGTCTCATTTCGTGTTACACCGAATACCAAATAGTGACATCTTGTTGTTCAGTAGTATTCACATCGATTGCTGCTTATTAATCGGTTCTCCACGGATGCATAGATTAGAGAAGATTTGTAATGGCACAGTATTAAAAAACAGCCACTACGATATAACAAATATGAACTAGGACTAAAGGAGGATATTTTTCTCTAATTGACTAAATTACCAAGCACTTTCACGTTATTTCGTTGGATATACCCCACAGTGCATAAATTCACTTCTATGAGCAATGTTTGGGAGTTTTGGCTTTCACCGGTGTCGTTCCACGGTGGCCGTGGGGAGTTTACGTTAATTAGTTGAATCATAAGCATCAAACGGTTACCGTCATATGGACCGTGAACTGTTGTTTCTACTAGAGTATATTATTTGAACCAAGTAACTGAAACTCCCCACGGCCACCGTGGAAAACACCGATGAAAGCTAATCCCTGATGTTAAGATCGCGCAACGCACTCATCAGGCCCGAACAATAAATTTATGTCAGATATTGGAACAAAGCCATCGCCCAAACGGTTCAGTGCTTGGAAACCCAGGCGTTAGCGTCTGCAGAAGCCCGCAAAGTTGTTGTGTTGCTCTGAACTGTTTCCGCTCTAAAGAAGAACATTCTACTAAAACCGATAAAATTCTAACAAATAGGAATATCAAGTTAAAACGCTGCAAATGATTGTGCATTGGTTTATTATTACTGTGCAGACACTTGTGATGGTAACTATCCCGAACCTTTGTGAACGTCTGCAACTAACACCAGACTGGTAACTATATGAGGTAACACCATTGCGACTATCGTAATTTTAATATTTTTTTATTTTGCTTAATCATCTAATTAAAAGATGAATTATTCGCCTAACGATATAAATTAAAGGAGTGTTTGATGAGCAATTCAACGAGTACTGAACGTTTTTTATAGTTCTAAGAAGTCACGATTTATGCCTTCTAGCCAAAACTCTTTGAATCTCGAACTTGCGACAGAAAAGCTGCGATAACTCGTGAACGATTAAACCTTTCGACTCCATTATAGTCTCTCTCAATTCGGCGTCCAAAAATCCTAGGAATTGATACCAAACACATCTTTGTCCAGAAAACCTTCGAAAATACTCATTTCACCCCTTAAAGCCCGCCAAAAATACCCTTAAAATTAGGAAGCAAAAGAATTGGGTCATTTCCAGGTCAAATATCAAGATTGATATTTGGTAAGAGTTTCAATTATGTTACCGTAAACCGTAGTTTGGTCAGAAAAGTGTTGACGGCTTACAGCGGACGGACAGAAATGTTTTCATTCGATATTCCCATGCTACGTACCTTGAAACTTAAAATATCAACTTTGAAAGAGGGTTATACAGTTTTCCGTGAGTGATTCTAATGGTTTATTATTGAATAAAAAACCAAAAATCAGTACAAGGCCAAAAGTATTTCGAGAGGAGCTAGAATTGGAACCTTTACTAACCTCAACGTATAAGAGCCGAACTTCAACATACGAAGTGAACCAGTAAAATCTATTCATCTAGAACGGAAAATGGCATTGAATGAATTTCGCTATCTGTTTGTTCAAAATATGAGGATGGACTGAATGACTCCCCGCACGTTGAAATTGAGTAAAGACCTATTAATCGTCCAGGTAAAGCGAATCAAAATATAATTTTTATAGATTTTCAATCAATAAAAATTGTGATCAGCATTCGATATTATATATACTTGATTTTCTAGATTACCTACCGGTTTCTGAATCGTAGCTCAAACTTCGTAAACTGTATTCCTATGAACTGAGACAAATTAATCTGCACTCATCCCGAGTACTGTCAATAATATTAATTTTGAAACTCGGTTTATTAGTATGCATGGGAGTCACAATCCCAGCAGTAGAAAGATAATCCTGATAAACTGAAGCTCCTCATTTTTTATTTCCTCCAAGCTGAAACTCTTTAACGATCTCAGTCGAAATTAAATGGAAAACGAAAGAAAAAAGGGACAATATTTAATTTTCTCGGACTGGTTGGAGAGTTTGAGGTTGTTCCTGAGCCGGGTCGTGCATTCAAAACGACCTAATCCCAATTACTTTGCTTAACTTTAATCCCGCTATCGTCCTGCTCTTCAGTTTTGGAGGGATTACGCTTCTTTGCGCTGTACGCTAACACAAAGTCCCTTGGGCATCTCAACAACAAAACATTCTACAATCTTTTGTTTTTATGCAGGAAATACTGAAGCCGTTCAAGTACTTATAATCAGTAGAATTTATATAGAATCGTTCCTGAAACGACAATCTTTCCTGGTAGTTTATTTTAATCATAAGATTAAGCCTAACATTGAATAATTTTTTTTTGCTTTCCACGTTGTGTTGAAATGTACACTTTTATATAGATTCTGCTCCAAGTATTAGCTCTACACAGAATATTTTGGGTAGAGCGGGAGATAAATCAGGCTCTTGTTTCAATTTCATTTTCCAATAACTCCGCCAAGTACTTTCGCCCATTTGGCATGTTTTGGACACTGACCAAAAACTATAGAAAAAAAATAAAAAATAAATGGATATAAAAATGGATGTGGATATGGTATAAAATGGATTATATACCCCAAACGACCCCCGAATTGATGATAGTACCTACTCGTCGAAATAACTGGAAAATATTGGAAAAGGAGCCGTCAAGTTTAACAACAGTAATAGTCTTTTTCAACAAGGTTTTTTATACACAAGGTATTTTTTTAGACAACTTCAGCTTAGCGGTTCATGGAGTTGGTTATGAAAATGTATACCATTCCGATAACTTATTTATGCGAAAGGACGACATTGCCATATTGATGATTGAGCGCCCGGTTGTAAAGTATGTCTAGTTGAATAAAGCTTAGGAGTTGGTATCATACCTTTCTATTCAAAGAGAAAACGGACTCAGGGTTAGTTTGATGGCAATTCATTATCAACTGAACAACAGGTATACGAGAATCCGCTAGACTGAAAGCCGAACAAACCGAACCTTCCTACCACAGCAAACACGACACAAACAAGTCAACTGTTGGACTCGATATTGGCAGCGTTGAGAATGAAGGAGGCAACTAAGGGACGGAAGTCAGAAGTTCAACGTGTTCGACAAAGTTTATCCCGGGAAACTTGACTGAAGTCCCTAGACTATGAGGGTTGAGGTGACCGAGTCAAACTGTTCAGTTCCAACGACAAGTACTTGATGTTTACTGGCCGTTGAAAATAGAGACAATAAAGGGAACACTGGTGGTTCGAAAATAGATACTAGAATCTCCAACTAGATAGGAGAATCGACCTAGATGTTCTTGTAAACGGTGGAAAAGCGATGAGATGTACTAGTTAAATGCAAACTTAATGCTAGCTTAAATAACTAAAATTGTTCAAGGACTCTGAAAAAAGCATTAAAGCTGTTCAGAGAAACTTCATTTCCTTAGCCAAATAACTGGTTGTACTAAAGCAACTGAAGTAGTAGTCATGAATTCTACACAACTTACAAACGCCATCGTCAGAGTACTATAATTTTTTTTTTTTTTCTTGAAAGTTCTCTTACTACCAGATCACACCAGACATACTACCAGAATACCTACTCACTTCTCCGGTTTACATTTTACGGTTCAAAGTATCCATCACCTCTATCTCATTTCAATTGTGTGAATCGAACTTTCGGCATTAGGCAAATCAAGTTGAATCGCGAAGTGTTAAATAGACACAGTTGAATTCACACTTAACTCATCACCAATTTTCACAAAGATCCCTTATTCTTCAGCAGCTTCAGTTAAAAACTGTGCGCTACAGAACGCTATGCAAAGCAGGTTGTGTGCAAATAATTCTCAAACTTTTGAATAATTTTGAATAATGTTCCGTAGTTCGGAGAACTCGAGCAAACGAGTTGGTAGATGGGCCCGTTTAAAGTTGAAACTTATGGAAAATATTTTGGTTTTATGAGAAAACTCATGAATTATCTGGGGAATAACTCAACTTTTGGGAGCATAATTTGCCCGCTTGTGATTCAAGTTTGCGGTATATGGAAAAGTCGGACTAAGGGACTCAGCTGCGATGTTCACTTAGGGTCCGAGAACTATTGACCCGAAATTGAAACTTTTAATCTCTAAGGGTTTATCTAAAGCAGAGCAATCTAGCCAAGTTTAGCTTTCAAATAGTGAGAGCAGGCTAGAATTATTGGGGGAATTATTTATTCGACATACCAGTACCTAGCGCTAATTATGATTTTCAAAAATAAGAGTAAAAAGTATATCTTCAAATATCATTTCTTGATGCTCTATTGAGATCATAGGCCATTATGCTTTAACTACGCCAAACCAGCTGGAACCGAAGAAGATTGCGTTGAAGCTGTTCGAAACTACAAACCTACTAACCAAACTCCGTACCTGTTCCAACTTCGAAACCCCCGAGGGGTTAGAAGGGCTAAGTGATTGGTGATTCCCGGGAGCCGTTACCCTAAACTCGATGATAATCTGTTTATGAAGCAACGCCATGGCAAGCAGTGCTTTGGCATGAATTTAGTGCACTAAGATACGATTCTCCAGTATCCGAAGAAGACAACGAACGAACAGTACTTCGGCATTCCGGTAAGCTACGTTTGTACAGTGACCGTTGATTAACGTAATTTATGAGTCGGTACCTTATACGAACAGCAGAAATACAAATTTCCCAAGTCTAAGGGAATCACGAAAAATTCTATCGTACCAATGTATAGTTCCAACAACCGCACGAAAAAATGAGGAACATTCAGATCGAGGAATCAGTTTAAGAGACCTCCAGATTGCAAACCTTTAAATGGAGCTCGAGGGACGCCCCAACTTTCCAAGAAGGAAGATGATTCCTTATTGATCATTACTCATGATTTGAAGGAACGGCGATCGAACAACATGACAAAAATACCTGCACTAAAGCACAAGAACTATAAATAGGAAAATACAACAAAACAGGCTATCAGAAGCGAAATAAAACATTTTAAATTCGAATCAAAATCCTTTTCATGACGACGAAAATTAACTGGTTGCTGACAGTTGGTTATCATAAGAAGTGCTAACAATTGCAACTTGTAGTCAATTCTAAGCGCATATCTCTTCCTCCTTAAAAATCACCACATGTAATGGAAACTGCTTGAAGCTTGAAGAAAGGAAAGCGTTAAACGTAGTTTATTTATTAATTTATTTAATAAGAGAGAAGCATTCAAGTAATTACGTAAATAATTTAATAATTGTACGCGAAAAACAAATATTATATAAAACACATGGTTGACAACCGGGTTTTCATTACAGTGAAACTGTGACATGTCAAGGCTGTCTGAACGTTACCAAAATTATTGGAGCTGTGAAAGGGCAGCATATGGTGACCTCCCCGGAAAAGTAATAACCCGAGATTGGAAGCGATCGGAGATGGTCACATCTTGCAGGCAAAGCTCGTCCGTTGTGTCCAGTCTAATCCAATTCAGCAGTATTCGCTTACTGACATGTTCTACCACTGTTCAAGTCGAATAATAGCGAGTCCATCTCCTCCTACTTGATATAACTCGACGAATACATCGATCTTGGACCTACATGCCAAGACCGGTTATTAGAACTTGATGGTAAAAATGAAGAAATTTTGGCCACGTTTATACTTTTATCGATCCTTTCAGAAAATTTGCAGAAGTAAAAAATACGTCAAGGTGTCTGATGTCAAATCCAAATTGTGAAGGAAAATATTAAAAATGACTGGGCTGATATAGCTTTCATAAATGTTTAAGTAGATATATTCACTATAAAAGATTCAACAAAGCATAGGTATTGCCCCCTGTGCAATTACTTGAATATGATTCAAAAATAACTTGAATAAAATTTAGACTTTCTAATAGTGCAGGTACTTATGTATTATATCCTTCTCATTAAATATTAATTTAGCGACAATAGGCCAAAACTACTGAAAAGCAATCGCCAATAGTATCACGCAGTATGGGAAACGTCAGATACGAATTATTCGAGAGCATTATTTTGTTTTTAATTTAAAATAATTCTATACAGTGGTGGAAGAGAGACTAAATTAATTGATCAATTTCCGCAAACCATTTCCAATCATCCCCTTCTCGGTCCAAGTGATTGGACTCAGAAAATGAAAAGGGAACCCATCCTAATACATGCAAAGCAATAAATCCTCCAAAAGACGCATTGATATTTTTTATCATTATCAACAATTTTGGATAACATTCAAGTTAGAAACTCAAGTAAGAATGAAGACAGAGGTTGATGACTGTTGATTGACGAGTAAAGCGAAGAGCTTAATGCAAAAATAGCGGCGGTCCAAGTTGAATAATTCAAAAGGAGCATGAACATGAACAAAGTACGTACTAGGCGGGATACCTGAGCTTTTGTAGCCAGCCACAGAAAACATCCGCGTGGGAATCATAATGAAAGGGAACGGCCGACCATGACGGGTTTACAGCGGTCAATAGACCTTCAGTTAGATACGAATAGTCAGGAATGAATCTGATTAAACGGGAGATCGATTCTAATTTGGGCATTTTTCAGAATATTTTGTTTTTTGTCAAGTGAGGCGAATTTTTCCGACTACCATCCACGTGATCCTACGCGTACAATGTATTGCGATAAAAAGTGCGCCAACAGAAAAATCTCTGTAGTTATTTATTTTTGTTAAACTATTTCGAATTCGACTGGAAATATCAACTAGAATATTGTCTCGCTCATTTAAAAAAGTAATTTCAATTGCGGGAAAAATCTCCAGAGCTTTAAAATCTCAGCTATGAATTCCTTCGAAGGAGATGACTATGTGAAACATCAGTAAAACGACCACTGAACAAGAACCTGAAATGGGCGAGACTAGATTGTTTAGTCCGATCAAATTGCTCCTTTTCACCGAGCAGAAAATTTCACAATAAAAAGACGAGGGCTGAAAAGGGTCCTAACGATATCTCGATAAACTTAATTTGTCGATTTAAGAAAATTGCCAGCCCCAATGCTACGAATAAGTGAAATGAGAGAGCAGAAAGAAATTTTATTCCCCTAACGATACTGGCACAAAAGACTCCATTTCAAAGAATCAGGACCTGATAAATGAAATTAATCGAATGCCATTAGATTGATGGCTACCTTTCAATAGACAGCGGAACAAGAGAGAGTGGAAGAGGAGAGAGTGGAAGAGTAGAGGAAGAGTAACAAGACTCACCATCAAAGAGAATGAGAGTTCTTCCACCTATTCATCAAACTACAAATTCAATTAATTTGAGATATTTTCAATCACATCCCTAGCTGTAGTTGGAATAATTTATAACGTAGAACTGTTTCAAGTTTATCAACTTCCCACATTATTAATTTACGCAAAGGCTATTAAATTAATCAATTCCATTTACACGGGTTTTTCTTGAAAAGTAAAAATATTCAACGAACAATTTACATCCACGACAATAAAGCAGTTCAACGGATGATACGTTCATGAATTGGGCTGAATTATGATGTTGTAACAGTCGCTAGATGTAAGCGATGGTGAATTTTCTTCGCTGAGGATGCTGAAAATCTAGGTCGCTTTTCAGGCATTCGAGCTCGGCGCCGGTAAAGAGAAAAAACCACTTGTCCGCCCACCCGCTCCACGATCTCGTGAATTGGAGCCGCTTTCCCGTCAACGGTTCACCTCTTTGGGTTGCTCCGTTTGCTGACTGCAACGTTCGAAAATCTGTTGGAAAGAAATGCAAACAAACTCGGCCTCCCTCGACTAGCAGGCAGTGCTATGATGTTAGGAAGAACTGTCCTTTAGAATTATATAAAAATTCATAAACGCAGAGCTCTTTTAATTAAAACGTCTGAGGTTTATTGCGTAGGTACCGAATAGATACAGCTGGTTCCAATTCAAGTTCTTTGTATAACGTGAAGGTTATTACGGAATCGCATCATTAACGTCTTGTAGGGGTCGACTTGGCAGAAAAAATTATTACAAACGTAATCAGCTACATTTCCACAGTAACCTTTGTAATGCCAGTTTTTCTCTTTCTTTAGCATCTAGAAGATGTTTTTTGTTCCTCGCCTTTTTGAACTTCCTCTTCGTTGTTTCTGTTGGAAACAGATGAGGCCATTAGCTCTCGTTTACTGCTTGTAGGTTTTTCTGCGGACCGGTACTATACATACGCTTTTTCCAAAACGTTCCGACTTTTCCAAGCAACACGTCCGTGAGAACGAAACGAAGAATAACATTTTACAATTCCGCACAGCCATCTTTTTTACATTAGTTTGACTACACCACTAGAGATCAAGCTTTTTTCGTGACGGAGTGTGAAGATCTTCTGAAACGGCAGTTGAGTATATAATTAACATTTGTGCTGCTACCCGAAGTATAACATTAAGGGTTTACCTAGTCGGGATCGAGAAAAAAAATCCGTATAAGTAGCTGTCAATAATTTTTTATGGGTTTTAATGGTTGAGGGTATAATGTTGAACGAAATAAGAATCCGATAAAAATAAATACCACAAAATTTAGTCTACATGGACTTTTTGTTCGCTACACTTCGAACAACTTGCCTGCTTCACTTGCGTATAAAAAATTATTAGCACTCAAATAGAAAGCCTGCTAAAATAATACTGTTTTGGCACGTTTCAGACTATACAAATTGTAAATCAAAGCTTCACATTAACAGTGTTTCAACATCAAATACTTTTGCAAAACGAAATCTTGAAATGATTTTGATTGAAATTTTTCTTTTCAACGCTCGCTCTCCTAGTCAAAGCTTCAAATGCGAGCCGTCGACGACGAATGAATTAAGCAATCAGCAAAATCGTGCGATAAATCTCGGCGAGTTTTTTTTTATCGCATTTTCACAAATATGCGTTACTTCAGAGCCCGTGTCTAAGTGAAGCTGTGGCCGCAACGACTTGTCAGTGGTATTGTATCGTTCCGCACGAACTGTGAATCTACGAAGTGGTTGAAAGGCGATACAAAACTGGGAGATATGGGCTTCCGAGCAATTGACCCTTTCGGAACAACGGCGGGTTTTCCTTCCAGTTTTCACTTGGCCGGTGGACGATTTATAGCACCTCGCTGCTCGTATATTTCAACTGTTCCCCAGCGAGTTCACTCGACTGTTGGATTCGTCGACGGGGAGAAATCAAGACACTTATCACATTCGTTTACAGTCGCTCAATTGCTCCCCCAAGCCATGGAATTGTTTTGATAATTGGTTCCTCTTGTACTTAAATTTTGAGCTTCTCAAATGAAAGATATTTTGATCTGAGAGGCTTTATTGTACTATGTATGATACAATTCAAAACTCTTGCAAGCAAATCAAAAATAACTCACCTGAAGATTTTTTTGAGGGGTATAATGCTATTTAGGATCCGGAATCGAATAATTAGATTTGCGATTAGCAATGAAATTTGACGTGCTTCGCTTTCTGAAAAAGTCTCTGGTGTTGTCCAGAATTATTTCATAAGCGTAGCTCGCCGTTAATAGATGATGGCTCACAAAAAACTGCTTTTGGTTTATTATTCGATATAAAACCATTGTAATCGCCCAAGAAAAAAAATCAAATTGCGACCTCAAAACTTGGTGTTTTACGCTTCAAAGCATCTATAATCCGAATATCCAACTAATAAATTCTTCCCGTCCGCCGTACACCGTTAACAGTTTTTTGACAAAACTTAAGAGAAAGTTCTTGAAATGTTCACCAAAAATCAGTCTTAGTCTAACAATGGTTTATTCCCTTAACCAAATCACTACGTCAATTTTAAGGGGAATTTTTAGGGATTTTGAGAGAGAGAAAAATTGTATTGTCCAACGTTTTGCAGAAAGAGGCATTGATGGTATCAATTTCTATTGACTTTTGGACGCTGAATCGAATAATACAATTACAAATACAATACAATCGAGGAGTCGATATCTTTGATGATTCCCTGGTTATCACGTGTAGATGATACGTGTAGAATTTTCGTGCTTTTCTGAAATGTAGCAACTCGTTCTATACTCGTTGGAATGCACGCCACACTCTTTAGTGATGTCGATAGGAAAACAATTTTATTCTTAATTTGAACATCAAAAAAAGTTAAAATAATTAAAATAGATTAGTTTTTTATCATATTATCTACCAATCTGTTGTTAGATGGAAACGCTCACAAATGATCGGAATAGCTACAATCACAAATGGATGGATCTCTTACATCGAAATTGAAGCAAAGGAATAATAAACCACTGTACAGTCATTTGCAGCGTTTATTGTTCTGGAAACTATATTTATTTGGTGTGTGAGTTGTCGTCATAACAAAATGTTTCACAAAGTTTTATTCATTAACATTTTTGACGAAAAAGCGCGGTCCCCAAGATCCGAGGCCAACTCCCGTCGGCCGAATAGACGTTTCGGCGCGAAAAACCGAGTGTTAATAGAGACTGTAAATACAACTACCTAATAATTTCAAAATTTGCCTCTTTCATTTCAAAGCACGCAATATTTACAGTTGATAAATTTTTTACGCAAACGCAAACGACTTATCGCAAAAATTTTCCTGACCTAATCTCACAAATACGCGATTTCAAGTCGTCTAGTCGGGAGGGTTTGTCGTTTGAGTCTATTCCGGTAATAATGAGTCACGGCACGTTAAGGTTTTTCCTTTAATAGCGCGCTATGGGTTGATAGAATCAAAGCAGGTAAAGAATTACTGCTGATTCCCGGAATGGCGCCAAAAGCCGTTCATCATTATCCTTGCCAAACCGCTCCCGAACTCGTATCTTCTCTCTAGCAAATAATAAATGTTCTACGCTAGTATACTTAGTCTCAACTTGCAATATCCGCTCACTTATAATCGACGGTTGTGACAGTAATAGCGTCATTAGCGGAATAGTTTTTAGCCCTGGATACGCGATTGTGAAAAGTTCGGAAGATGGGAGATATCAATTGAAAAAAATTATTATCAACCTACCAGCCTGTTGACGTAACCACCTCCTTTACAATCATAAACTAGCCTTTCTTCAGAATATGACAATGATTTATTAGGTTTGTTATTCAATAAACAACTCACGGAAAAAACTCTAACCCTTCTCAAAAATTGATGTTTTGCGTTTCAAGGCATACCAGCAGCAACATTGTCAAAAATTATCTTTGTTGGACCTAGCTAAAGGAGAAACATAAACAACAAGAAAGAAATATGTGAGTCCAAACGCACGATGACAAGTTGGTTTCTGATTACATTACATGGAAGAAATCACACTTACATAAATATTAACATTATATAATTTGAAAGAGGGAATAAATTTTTCTTCGGCATTGCCCTGATTATTATAAATATAACAGAGATTACAATAAGATTAAGACCACTTTTGCCGATAGTCGTTCGTCACATTTTTCGATGGTAGCATCCAAATGAAGTTAGCTCGGCATTTGTCGCATTCCCAGTATCTCTGTACCAAAACATTTTCAAAGAATATCCTTTAAGTTGCCGTACGAAAGAACTTCAAGCAGAGATGGCCACGTTGAAGAAACTGTAATGATCGAGAGGGAGAGGAAGAACGCTATTATGCTATTACGAAAACAGCTCGGAGGAAGAATCGTTGTGGAGTCAAGCTGGAGTTTTTCTTTGGCAGCCGTCCGCACAAAGTGGCTAGCGAAAAATGGCGAGAACGTCACTCCGAAGAACGGAAACACGAGTGACAACTAATTCATCATATTTACGCAATATTCAAAGAATGTTCTCCATTATGGAAAATTTTTACATCCGCATCCAACTAGGAAAAGAAGAGTTTTTTTTTCTTGCCCTTTTATATGGAATTGGGTTGTATTTTCCAGTTTTAAGTTACTTACATGGGTACCAGATAAATCATTCAGAAACTCGAAACAGGAACGGAGTGAACTCAGAAAAATAATTCTTGTACCCAAGATCACAGATACGAGTATTATCTGTTAATCATAACAATACACGAACTCAGGTATTTCAGCGATTCACCTGCAGTATGGTAACTGCCCGACGCTTGCGCTAAAAAATATTGATCGAAACAAGAAATATTAATCCGACAGTTTTTTTTTTTTTTTTTAGGTAAAATATATTGCACTCCGATGTCCTGTAATCTTGCGTTTCTTCGTGAATCAGAAAACCTGAAGAGAAACGAGGCTGCATTAGTAAGCGAGCTAATTGTCACTGAAGAGTGGACGAGTTTAGCAACCATTGATGTTGTCTCGGACGATTGATTGATCAACGAGTTGAATACTAACGCTCGTGAGAAGACGACGACATGCCATCAGTAATTTGCTGATTTGAATTGTACTTAGGACGAGCAATAATGCAATGATGCTTTTATTAAGTGTAAATTCGTTATGTTTGCTGTACAAAGATTCGACAATACTAAGAGAACGAGTTATTTGGAGTTACTAAGAGGGCTGATTGAGACCTCGTATTTATTTTACTATCAGAGGTCAATCCAAGCATTACAGTAGTTAAAATGAATTCAGACTTCTTCATGAGCACTGACTGTCTTATAAAAACAATATAGGAAAAATTCGTGTTTTTTTTTTAATTTTAATCTACACTCAAGGCTAAAACTGCCGCACCTAACCAATTTCTTCCAGGAATTAGGTAAATTTTATTGAAAAAAAAACTTTTTAAAAAAAAAATAAAACCGACTTCAAAAACTTCGTCTATAAAATACACTCTGAAAAGGAAAAAATAACAAAAATGTCCCAACTTCGCAGCAACTCATTCGCCAACTACACATTTTAGGGACTACTTTACTACTCGTATAATTGACCTGACCACTTCCTGATTGATTGGATCACCTTCCCTAATAATATAAAAATTACTATTTCTCATTTCCCAAATGATTAAAAGATTTTCCTTTCACCTCTGAATTGCCTCCAGATTGATCATCTTTTGGAGTCGGCGCCTCTCTTATATTGTATTGGAGAAGCCTATAGATTCCGAATTAGTAAGAATATAAATATCATGAGTTTTCACGATTCTTGAACAGAGCACATCAGCATTTATGAGAACTGATTATTAACAATATCGATTTGAAGGTGACTATTCACGCCTTTTCCTAAAAACCATTTCAGATTTCTCTAAGAATCTTTACGTCCAGACCCAGACTTATTACCTGGCACCTACTAATTTATCGTAAGTTCATATTTATTTGTAACCATCGGTTATTTTGCCAGAGAGGCGCCGACTCCAAAAGATGATCAATCTGGAGGCAATTCAGAGGTGAAAGGAAAATCTTTTAATCATTTGGGAAATGAGAAATAGTAATTTTTATATTATTAGGGAAGGTGATCCAATCAATCAGGAAGTGGTCAGGTCAATTATACGAGTAGTAAAGTAGTCCCTAAAATGTGTAGTTGGCGAATGAGTTGCTGCGAAGTTGGGACATTTTTGTTATTTTTTCCTTTTCAGAGTGTATTTTATAGACGAAGTTTTTGAAGTCGGTTTTATTTTTTTTTTTAAAAAGTTTTTTTTTATTTTTCTCTTTTTAGTGACTTACAATTATGGACAGCTCTCTTTACAGAATTTTCCCAAGCTTTCATTATTGCGTCACTTACTACTAACCGTCCAAACTCAATTCATAAGTCCGTTGAACGTTGAAGTTCTAAAGTATAATGATTACCTAACTATTTTCAATGTTATTTTGAACGTTTGGAATAATCCATCCACTGATTTGGGTCTCTTGGTCAACATACCGGATACTTTGATCCCATTGATACACCTTACAAAACTCAAATAATTGTCTACACCATTGCTGGTTACTGAATTGCACCGATTCACTCGTTCTTTATTTCTCAAACGATAATAGAGTTATGATTTCTTGAAGCGTATCCGCAATCACACTGAATGAGAGAATCCGAACCAAATTTCAGAAATTCGCCAAACGTTTGTGCATTAAAATGAAGTTATTTGGCCTTCAAAACCATGTTATTTATTGAAAATTTAACGCTGAATTCAAATTTTTTAACGAGAATGCTATGACTAACGTAATTTTTTTTCTACAAGCATAAATAGTCCAAAAAACGTGATTTTGAAACAAATTTTTTAGAAATACGGCCTAAAAAGTATCTACTTTCAATCCAATCGATACCAAATTTGAATCACGTAAACTAGACTCAAATTTGAACAATTTAAGTTTAAAAACGATGGAAAAACAGTTTTCGTTTGGAAGTTATGAGGTCTCAAACACAGGTCCATTAAAACATCGATTGCTCCCTCATTATGCCACCTAAACTTGATTTTTTACCATCGTTAGAAAGCTCTAGCTAAGTGCTTTCAAGTGCAATAGTGTTCATATTTTTTTTCTCGACGTGGTTGGGAACGGTGCTCGAAAAACCTCAAAAAAGTGAAAATCGGCATCACGTTTTTTGTTACACTTTCTTATCTACACGCTATATTAGGATGCCGAACGAAAAATT
The DNA here is from genome assembly GCA_037159825.1 of Tupiocoris notatus. Classification (NCBI taxonomy): domain Eukaryota; kingdom Metazoa; phylum Arthropoda; class Insecta; order Hemiptera; family Miridae; genus Tupiocoris; species Tupiocoris notatus. Next base: position 506,378 of record JASJUZ010000125.1, on the reverse strand, counting down.
GGAGCTAGGCCCTTGTAGGCAGATAAATTATGAACAAAATGACACCAGAAACAAAACAATCGAGCAAATATTCTAGAAGTTATAAGCTTGCAAAGTCAAAACTTCCCTTTTTCGCGAAAATCACGTTTTCCCGCGTTTCTCCGCGTCTGGAGACGTAACTACTGGATGGACTCAATTGAAAAAATTATGGGACCTACCTGGATAATAACCCTTTCAAACAAAAAAAAAGTAACCCGATCGGACGTACAGGAGCTGAACGCCGGTGGACAACACATACCGAAAAAAAAAAAAAAAAAAAAAAAAAAAAAAAAAAAAAAAAAAAAAAAAAAAAAAAATCCCGCTAGACGACCATAGTAACCTCCTCCTTGTTTGAAGTCGGTTAAAAATGACCGGGACTGAATGCACCGGAAACTCAAATATTTTAAACCAACTTCAAACACGAATTTCAACAATCTGAAACTCCAAATTGTCTGACGTTCACGGATTTGAGGATCATTCATGTTTCCAATATGGATGACAATCTCACCCGATGATATCAATAAAGTCGCGTATGGAGCTTAAATAAGGATACAATTTCAGCGTCAGCTCAAGGAGGCTTCTGTGCGAGTATAGTATTAAGGAGACAAGTTCATTTTTTATTCCCGAGCCCCGTTCCAGAGTAAACACAAGAAAGGTTCATGCTCGAGAGTTATTTGGAGAGTAAAATCCTAAGAAATACACCGTTCTTTCTATTAAAACTAGGAAACCGTGCGTATCGAACTCGAAAACGGTAAATAGCTATCTAAGACGACCCACGGTCATATTTATACTGACCTTACACGTACTCCTGGTTATGAGGAATTTAGAATGAGCTGCGTTTCGAGTGTTACCTTTATTTCGAACCATTGTAAATTCGGAACAGTATTACCACCTGATAACTTTTCGAGGCCCTTCCAAGTTTTTTCAATATTCGAAATTAGCAAATTTTCTGTCCACCAACCATGTTCGTTTTTTTTTACTGGCACTAACCCATGATACCAACGTAAATCTGACTGACTTCAATCACTGGTCTTTGGTCATTTTTCTATTTTTTTCTAAGTACCTTGTTGAATTTAAATTGAATAAATAAAGAAAACAATAAATAGGTGACAAACATTGCCACATCAATTCCAACGCAATAGTCGGAATTAATACCTTATTTGTGGACGTCAGGATAGCTTTTGGTTCAACTGGTATATTGAGCTGGTGCAAAATTATACCAGCGATGGGCTACTTTGCAAGAACTCTCAAAGCTACCAGAACTCCCACACTTTCGTTTCCAATTAAAAACCGCTCATAATATCAAATCGTTTACCAACCCCGTCCTGGTAAAAAATACGATGCGACGCCGCAATAATTAATAACTGACATACACTGCCCTGGTAGCATCCACGAGAGGTAAAACCTCTGTCAACGCTTTCATAGAGTTTAATCCCAACTCAAACCGACCGTTCCTGTCTGATGCACAGCTGAAAAACAGGCGAAAAAAGTTGGGCGTGTATTAATTCCGCTCCGGCGTTTTCATTTTTGTTGGAGCGTTGAGGTGCTACCGCTTGTATCGCTTTTCAATGGAGTCCAATCAATTCTTAGCAGAAATAAAAGGCCGCTTTTAATTAAAATGGCTTTCGTTTTACAAAGAAAACAATCTCCCAGTTCTTTCACTTTCGTGTTTATGGAATTAATGGGAGTGTTGATTTATTAATAATTCGTCGGGGGTGATATCGCACTCAACAAATCGTCCGTATCAAAGGGTATTTTCCTCTAGGATTAATGTTGATTTGAAAAAGAGTTACAAAGAGCATTAAATGGAAATGAGAAGAAGGCAGATTAGCTATTTCGATTCATTATTGGAGGTGTAAAATAATGACTAAGTTGCAAAAAACACCAAAACATCAAATTTGGAATGATATATTTTTATTTTTTGGTTTAAGTTCATTTTTATTTCAGGTTAAAATTTATTAATACCGAATAATGAAGCCGATTGAGATACTAAGGATAACTTCTTTCCTATTCTTGAAGTGAGCAAAGTAAAATTCCACCTTAAAAATTAAAAAACTGAGTTTGGCCATGTTGCCTAAACTATGGTATTGAACACAGATAACCGGAACCAATTATTTTAATCAACAAACATTTTCCAAGATCCATTACTCTCGTTCTTCAATTTCGGACGAAATCATAAAATCTAATACTCTTGAATAGCATTGTATCACTCTACTTGAGCATAACAATGACCGACAGGATTGAAAACTCATAAGGCATTCATGATTATATCCTTCGACGATGATTGAATGACAAAATAGCCGTTCGTGCTAAAGGATATATTAAATGCATTCTACGTCTATTACAAAAGAGTGGTTCTACATCCTTGTAAGTCAAAACAGGTGGTGCAGAGGACGATCAGAACGTGAAGGATGAAGAAGAAAAAGACAAGTGAAGCCTAAAGGGTCGAAGGATAGCGTGCGGGTAGAGAAAAGAATGAAGAGACGAGCGGAGAGCGCTTGCCCTTGAAAAAAACATCTCCACATAACGCTTAAACATAGAACGCGGAGGGAGTATTAGAAGGGTCGATAGGCCAATATTAATCATTTTAATAGTAGGTACTTAATGACGACGTTGATTAACCATTTGTCTAACTGAGTCAATTTTGGATGTTTAATTAGTCACCCGTGGCTCCTTTCCGACTATACCCGACTTATTTTCATGTTCGAAAAAAAAAACACAATAAAATCCTATGAATGTGTTCAATTAAGATAGGTACGATCAATTCTTAAGCTCAATTTAGACGAGATGTGTCTTGATCAACTGTCGTTTTAAGACTGCTTCCACACTGTACCGTTTTCGATACGTAGGTACATAGTGAACTCAACATAGAGTAAAGAAACCGTTCGTTGAACAAAACGACAACGACCCCATTATCCAGAAGCTGAAACTAAATTTATCACTCGGATTTAACAATTTTATTGCTCGGCGTGGATGGAAAAAAATCCATTATACCAGCACTCCCATAAGAAAATATAGCGTATCACAAAATACATGAAATTTCTTGTTTCATAAATCGTAAGTTTCACACTTTTTTCTAGTAAAGACAAGAAGAAACGAATGAAAGTGAGACTCGGCGACAACAGACCCCAAAACCAGCAAGTCAACTTAAGTAACTTCCTTCTTTTGAAGTCGGGTAAAAATAGTAAAAATCGTTGAGTGAAGGACAAGAGAATAGGAACGATAAAATGTCTTGGAGCAGGAGGTTTAATAACAGGGATCGCTGAAACAAAGAAAAGGAACGAAAAATCTAGCTCCAGCTGATTCTTATTTTTAAGCACTTCAAATTTGGAATAGCTTGTCACAATGGAAACAATTTTGTGTTTTTCGTTAACTAGTCGAAGTCTATACGGTTTTTTCAATTGGAGATCAGGAGTTCAGAGTGATTCGAACCGACGAAATCACATCGAGGAGTAATTTAGTCGTTCAATTCTTGATTTCGTGAATAGTATTTCTTCAAAACCCTCAATTGGTCTCTCCTGAACGGAGTTAAAACGCATTGGGCGGGCCTCGAGCAACGATGAAGGGCGAATGACCCCGGCTGTGGTTGGAGTGAGGGTATAGCCTACCAGAACTTATATCAGGAGCAGCCCAACGTCAATCGAATTTGTGAAGATCGTTTTACAATTTCACTTGAACAAATTTTAGCGAGTAGAGACAACCAAAGAAACCTGGAATAATCTGCTTGCTTTAGATACATAAAACACTTAAGAAACCTAAACTTTAGTCATCTATGTATATCTATCTATATCGTTCGTTGATAGATTTTAGCCGGAGCTAGAGCGGCCCGAAGAGAAAGTCGAAAATCCTTGGGTATACGATTGAATGAGAAAATGGGAATAGGTGATCAAATTTTGGTCATAGTGCCGTTCAATTGAGAGTACTTCATCGGCTGGAAAAGTCAAATTTTTTCAATTAGGCCTCTGTTCAAATTTTATTGCACTTTGAAATTTTATGACCCTGTTTTTTTGCGTTTTTTCGCATGTTTTTCGCAAATAACTTTTGAACCGACCACTTTTACATAGGTATAATACTCAGAGGCGACAAAGAGCTATCAAAAACCTACAATTTGGTGTATTTTTGTTTATATTTTTATGCTATGTCCCCGCGGAGCTATTCGCGATCGAAGAAGAGTCAAAACACGTTTTTTGACATAAAGTGGAATACATCCCGAGAGCTATCACATACGCTAGCCATTTTCTTATTTTTAATGTATTCTACGTTAAATTTCCTTCATTTTCTTTCACAGCACCTAATTTTTCCCATTTCGCGAACGTGACGAAAAAAATTCCAAAGTTAAAACTTCAAAAGTATGAAAAACGAAAAATATTATTAACTGTTCGTACTCGATTATTTTCACTTTAAATTCGAATTTGACGTCTAATTTCCTGTAGGAATCATTAATTAATCAAATTTGAACAGTACTGTAAGTATTTGCAACGGAATTTCAAAGTTGAAAAACGTAGGAGTGGCGTAGTATTAAACTGGAAAAACTGATAGTTGTCGTCAAATTTCCGCCGTTTTGACGTCATATTCGGATTCAGCGTTAAATTTCCTATAAGAATAGCTTTCAAACGAAAATTTAATTTTTCACTATTACCGATGCCAGCGGAGCTCGGAATTTCGGCCGGCGAAAAACTCGATTTACGGAAAATAATTTCTCTGGCTCTGTTTAAATTTTTTTCACCAAATTTTTTGCTATGTACGTATGTAAGGCGTTCAAATGAAGACTCCTGCATAATAAAACAATTGATTCGCATTTATTTTGACCCCGAAAATCACGGTTAAAGTCCAATTTTTGAGCTTTCAAAAACCGATTTTTTTGGACCACTTACAGATTTTTCCGAGAAATAAAAAAAATCACAAAAATACATCTTAGTAAGACACAACTTTCCTAAAAATTTCAGATTTTTATCTGTATTGAGAGAGGAGTAAAAAATCGTTGACTGTTCGGTTGAAAAAAATCGCAGGGGTACCCCTTGGATTTTTCGCGAAAAATTTTTTGAAATGGATTCCTCTCAAATTCAGCATAATGATAGTTGATGATGTTTACATCAATAATATATGGTTCATTCTTTGTTTCTGTCGCACTAAATAGATGAAAATAACGTTTAAAGTATAAAAAAGTGATTTTTTCGTGTATAGTTCACTATTATTGTAGAATAACGCAAAAACGGTTGAAAAATGGATAGGTACATTACATGGGGAAAATGTGGACAATCAAATTACCTATCTTTTGGTATATTCTAACATCTGAATTGACGACTTTTTGTTTGAGTTATCCACTGTGCAAGTTACAAATCTTGGAAAACTTGAAGTTGTTACATCTAATTCTGCAACAACTCTGTTCCAGTTGGAAAACCCATTACTTTATGATACAAAGTACATTCAAACACCACCACCTACATACCAAATTATAGCAACTACTACTACTACTACTATAATAACAACTATAGATTCCCACTCTCCATAAACAAATAATAAACTACTACTACTCTATGTATACCTTTACCATATACTATCTTATAGTAGTGAAAAGGACAACAACCCCACACGAACAATATGTAAGGGCCGGGAGGAGAGGCGCAGCCCCTTTGGGGGATAGCGGCTATTATTCGGCGAATTTATTCAGAAGGACGTATTATAGTCTAGGATAAATAATAAAAATCAATTGGCGAGGTAATGCAGGAATGTTAGCTGTCGAATTTGTTAGCAACTGAATAAAATAACCAAGTCGAGAACTAAGTTCATAGGGAAGAGCATGCCGAAAAGTCCTCGGCAGGAAACGACTACCCACGGCAATAGACACGCGCTTTTGCCTGTCTCATGGTCAAGGTCACGCTTACCCGCGTGTCGACTTTCACTGCCGAATCGCACGCCATCATTTCACTCGCACTAGATGAGATATACTGACCGAATTCGGCCTCATGATGGAATATTACGTAAAGAACCTTTGCCTCCAAATAAAATCAGAACACTGCAAGAGATAGTAACGAATTCCAGTCATATTATAGAGGAGGTTACCAAGATTGGTGGTGTAATTTTCGGTATGTGTTGTTCGCTGGCGTTCAGCCCCTGCAAGTCCGATCGGATTGCTTCTTTTTTTTTTGCTTGGAGGGTTAACTATTCAGGTGGGTCCCATTTTACTATTATTACTTATTTATTTTTATTGAATCTATCTAGTCTAGCCAAAGCTTTATTATTAAAAGATTTGAATTCAGCATTACTTTTTCAACAAATAGCGAGGTTTTGAGGGTTAAATGATTTCAATATCAAACACTAACGATTGGTAGGTATATTTCTGGAATTTCGTTTGGAATCCCTCATTCAGGGTAACTAAAGATAGGCCTGAAAAAAGTATAATTCTATCATTACCTGAGAAAATAAAACTATTTACTATTATACTATTAAAGTAGGGGCGTGCATTTCAAAAATGAAACCCGCAGGACTTTGGATGTTCCGGAAAATTTCAGCGCATAATAATTGCTTGCAAGTCACGTGATGTTGCTACTTTGCACACCCTTTTCACAAAGTTCGAAGACTACTGGGTTATTTCTAAGTTCATGAGGACGGAAGATATTAGGTACGTTACTGAAATGTCACTCGTATTCAGTCCCATATCGGGGAGAATTCTCAAGTTATACACGTGCTCACATGTATGAATGTGTTTACTAGAGTTGAAAAGGAGGGCCTATGCGGGCTCGGTTGCTATGGGTGCCTTTGCATTGAACTCTCACTCGCAAGGAGTAACGAGTTGTTGAAGACTAACTAGTTGTGAATGGGCCAAGTTAGTCGGACGTGGCAAAGGAACATGGAACTTAGCAGCTGGAAACAGCTGACGACAGAGGGGTGAGCCGAGACCGTGCGATGATTTTGTCAGCTCCAACTTAAAACGCTCGAAGAATTCATGAAAACTTGCAGTGACAACACTCTTAACAATTTTAGTGAAAGATGGAATAATGAGATCAATTAGGAAGTATTCTAAAAAAGCGTGAATTTTGAAAATATATCGCTGCGAATGTTCGGAAACTGGTGAAAATGTTCGGACCTTTGGAATCTCCCTTATTTTATTGATAAACAGTGAAGGCCCGCCTTATCGAAACGGCAGGAGGGGTGGAAACAAGTGGCGACCGTAGCCAAGGAAGAAACGCTTTGAAGTTCCTTCGCCGCATTTAGCGCACCCACTCACCCGTGTTCACAGGTTCAGTCAGAGACAGGCAACTTACATTCGTCGTGTTTCGCCAAACCTATTCAACGTATCCTGCACATCGATTGGAAAATGTTTGATTGCTCATGTTTCCTAGTAGAATTTATATTACATATAGATTTATAAAACAATCAAGCATAAATTCTGATTCAGCTTTGAAACGCTTCTATTTTTCAGTTGTCACCTTTCAAAAGAAAGCAATTTCCTCGTGTATGTCTCCATCGATACACAGACAGAGGTCCTCAGCCATGAGCACGTCTGGACGTGTCACGCGAGACGTAGCCTTCGTTAGCCACTCGTCGATTCTGCCGACTACTCTTTGTTCTCAAACCGACCTCCCTTTTTTCCCTCGGCGAGAAAAAATCTGAGTTTTTTTTACAAAGTATATTATTAAAAAGCGACGTTTTGTCGCAAAAATACAATTCCCACAGAGGTGCTAATTGTTCGTTTGCAACAGGAAAGTATCTTAGCGAGGACTTTAAAGTGAGGGAATCGTGACTTCTACCAAATATAAAGTTCGTTATAATTGGGCAAAAGAATTACACTGTCATTATCATTAATGAAATGATGGAGGACAGTAATCATGCGAGGTTGCAGGCTGGAGGACATTCACAGCCACCGAATATAATACCGAACATCGCTTTGCAGTTGATCTAAAAACTATGAAATAACTTCGTGGGGAAATAATCCAATTATTGATGTACCGTATTATGTCATAATCAAGCTAAGAAAATGTATCCAATGAATGCAAAAATTATCGTTTTTTAATGCACAGAAGTTATTCATGGCCATGGGACACTAAATACATTTTCCTAAACCCCCTCCCATCCCAATTCGAGCCACACAAATTGAGACAAATTGAGTTCTTTGTGATTTTGATAAGCGTAAAAATAGAAAATCAACAATGCATTCGTCATTCTTAATATAAAATTGTATCACCTGCATAAAAAAAAAAAAAAATGCGGGCTGTGGACCCCATGGCTCGGTTGCCCTGAAAATGCGCGAACGGGCGAAAGTGCTCGGCCAGCCAATAAAGAATCGGAGAAAATGTCGCCTGATTTGTCTCCCCCTCACACCCCATGGACATTAAAAACATGCTTGAATCTCATTATAATAAATATTACTGACGTATTTTTTCTTTTTTTATTTTCTTTTTTTACGTCCATACCGGAGTTTGGTGAACGAGGAAAACTAAAACTGAAGTAGGAAAACTGACAACTTCTCTAGCTTGAATGTACTACTGTAATCCTGGTGAACATACGGCTCTCTGTTCGTGATGCAGGATAAAAGAGGAAAGCTTCTCCGTCAGGGCAGCCCACTCGGAATTGAGCACCAACCAACGTTGGGCTTTGCTGCACTGCAGTAACCCACCCGCATCATCTTTTTAACGTTCGAACACGAGGACATACAACACACTGGAAAAACAAGAGGTGGCCTAGTCGTTCACTGAACCGGGTCGGATTAAGCCCTCCGTTCTGAAGTGAATACATAATAACGCATAACCTCGAAATAGCTGCGGTCAAGGAGCAAAGATTCCTTTAGTTGCGGCAGCATCTGCTATGAGTAAATTACTTACATGTTATATTATGAACCAAGAAAATTGAATTATCAAAAACCAAGCGACTCATTCTCCTTCATTGGACACTATGGCTCCACGTCGCCCTGAGGATGCCCGAACGGGCGAAAGTGCACCGCCAGCGAATAAAGAATCGGAGAATGAGTCGCCTAGCTTTTCTCCCCATCACACCCCCTGGATTTCATGGTATATTTGAACTTGAACTTTGATTAGATTGAACCAGTAAAAAATATTAGACCCACCAATACGCAACCAATGAAAAAATGCGCGCCTTAAGAAATATTTATTATTACCACTTGAAAGATCTCAAGTCACGTTCAAAAGGTCGAATTATTGCTTCTTCGTCATTGGTCCAATCGATGATACTAATTGTACGTGCATCGATAGTTCGTGATAAACTACGTTAGCCCACTTGACTCAAGATTAGAACGGCCGTCTTCTGCCGCATCCGTTATTAGATCGCAGCTTCACCAACGTGACAAATCGCAGTTCAAAGCACGATAGCGGCTAAGCTAATCTGAAGAAAAGAAAATCCGAAAAAAACTCTTTGCAAATGGGATGACCTATTTTGTACAGTCACTAGGACGAAGAAGATTCTAACAGTGCAAGTCGAAAACCATTTTTAACCGATTTGTGCAACTAAAAATAGCTGTTTCAAGAGTTTTTTCTTGTTTTCCTCGAATCCTCAGATGACTTAAAATACGTGTGACGGCGTGGAATGTGTGACGACCTCCAATAAAAATACTGAGTGGTTAACCTATTCAAATTAATCAAAAATATTTAGAGTTAAAATGACGGTAAATGGGTAAAGATCTCTCATTTCCATTAGTTCTAAGAATCTAGGTTGAATTCTGACTGAGAATTTTTCATATAAGCGATGGTCATTCATCCTCGCTTCAAACCTCCTGTTCGTTCGATATTGAACCGAGTCTGCTGATGACGAATGCTGCAAATATTTGTCGAACATCTTGCCACAATATGCATACATGTAGTACGAGCGTCACAAACCAGCAATAAAGCAGACGATACCCGCCGCCAACGGAATAGGCGGTTCGTCGGCCGATAAATTCATCTCACTGTCGCTTCCACCCGCGGCGATTCCCCGACCTCAACGTCTTACGCACACTTGTTCGCATCTACTAGTAGTTGTAAATCCTGCCGTACTGTTACAACGCTGCGAGTGTCATATCGGACGCACCCCAAGAGGATAGCAAATGAGATATGAATGCCAACGCGTGGAATATTGAGTAAATGCAACTATAAATTTTCGCAACAAATTTCGATTTGCCCAGCTTTTACGGCTTGGTTGAAGTTCGTTACGTTACCGTTCGCAAAGTTACCATTTTTTCCATAGCGATTTTCTTAAAATTCGATCAACCAATATTTAGTATTCGAAATCTTTCCTCAATAATCAATTTCTACTTGAACAACGTACAAGACGTAAGCCCTTGTTTATTTGCGCTAACTGACCAATTACGAAATTAACTAGATGAATTACTTTTTTCCTTCTCGTCGCATTTCTTGATGTCCGGGGGTTGTGAGGTGGAGAAAAACCAGGCGACTCATTCTCCAATTCTTTATTAGCTGGCCGAGCACTTTCGCCCATTCGGGCATCCTCGGGGCGACGTGGAGCCATAGGGTTCACAGCCATAGGCTACACGTCGCCCTGAGTATGCCCGAATGGGCGAAATAGCTCGGCCAGCTAATAAAGAATTGGAGAATGAATTACGTTTCAGACCTCAATCGTCAAATTCGATTTCCATTGCGAGCACTTTATCGGCCACTCCGTTAGTCCCACAGTATTCTGCGCTCATAGTTGTATTTTTATTTGCGCAGTTAACTAAAGAGCAATAATGTCGTTGCCCTTGAAAGAAGTCGATGCAGGGCAAATGGCAAGCACGATCGCATTCAGAGCCCAGCCTTGGCACTAATACCTGCAGCTGTACGAAAGTCGTGGCGAGTCGCAGTTGCATTGTCATGTATTGATTATAATTGATAGTTGAAAAATAACTAGCTGAAAAAATAACTAGTTGAAAAATAGCTAGTTAAAAAATAACTAGTTGCAAAAATAACTAGTTGAAAAAAACTAGTTAAAAAAATAACTAGTTGAAAAAATAACTAGTTAAAAAATAACTAGTTGAAAAAATAACTAGTTGCAAAAATAACTAGTTGAAAAATAACTAGTTGAAAAAAACTAGTTAAAAAAATAACTAGTTGAAAAAATAACTAGTTAAAAAAACTAGTTGAAAAATAACTAGTTAAAAAATAACTAGTTAAAAAATAACTTATAAGTAATTATAAGTATCTACTTTTAGTCCAATCAATACCAAATTTGGATCACGTAAACTAGACTCAAATTTGAACAATTCAAGTTTAAAAACTATGGAAAAACAGTTTTCGTTTGGAAGTTATGAGGTCTCAAACACAGGTCCATTAAAACATTGATTGCTCCCTTATTATGCCACCTAAATTCGATTTTTTACCATCATTAGAAAGCTCTAGCTAAGTGCTCTCAAGTGCGATAGTGTTTATATTTTTTTTCTCGACGTGGTTGGGAACGGTGCTCGAAAAACCTCAAAAAAGTGAAAATCGGCATCACGTTTTTTTTCACACTTTCTTCTCTACACGCTATATTAGAATGCCGAACGAAAAATTGGAGCTAGGCTCTTGTAGGCAGATAAATTATGAACAAAATGACACCAGAAACAAAACAATCGAGCAAGTATTCTAGATGTTATAAGCTTGCAAAGTCAAAACTTCCTTTTTTCGCGAAAATCACGTTTTCCGGCGTTTCTCAACGTCTGGAGACGTAACTACTGGACGGACTCAATTGAAAAAATTATGGGACCTACCTGGATAGTAACCCTTTCAAACAAAAAAAAAAGTAACCCGATCGGACGTACAGGAGCTGAACGCCGGTGGACAACACATACCGAAAAAAAAAAAAAAAAAAAAAAAAAAAAAAAAAAAAAAAAAAAAAAAAAAAAAAAAAATCCCGCTAGACGACCATAGTAACCTCCTCCTTGTTTGAAGTCGGTTAATAAAAAATAACTAGTTGAAAAAATAACTAGATAAAAAATAACTAGTTGGGAAATCGTCGGAAAACCTGGAGCCTAAAGTGCTCCAGGTTTTCCGACGATTTCCCGTTTTCCAAACACGGAGGGCTTTGAACCTTTTGGCTCTTTAGTGATTGGTTCATGGGAGGAATGCGATTGAACGAGGAGGCGTGTGATTCCGCTGTTCCGGGTGAGGGCTAATTTGCAAGCTCGGCGCTTACACAGCTCAATCCGTCGTAATGATGTTTGTGAGAATCGTTGAGGGTGGGCTCCCCAGCTGATTCTGCTGATTTTCATTCAATTGCTATTCGTTTTATAGCTCGCCTTGAACACTCCATCTCTAGTTACTATAAAGTCTTTACCTTGCATAATCACAATGACGATAGATTTATTATACTTGTGCTAAAAACATTGCCAGCTAGTTCCAAAAGCAAGCATCACGAAGGCAACAACGAGAATGGCGTGTAATTATTACAACGAATTTGCTCATCTTAAAAATCCATTTCTATTCCATCCATTTTCAAAATAATTAATTAGAGAAAAAAATGCCGATATAACTTCAAAAAAGAATGAGGATGAATTATGTACCCAAGAATTTTGTAAAACATTGATGCTACGTTCAAATCGAAGATTAAAAAACGCAAATCAATCACAGTGACCTCCTCTTTTTGAAGTTGGTTAAAAAGGAAAACATACGCGGCGATTGGTTCTTTGCAGATAAAAATCTCCGAACTGAACGTCATTTATAGAAAACGGTTGTCACAGCTTCTCCCGTTTGAAGAGGAAGGACTCAAAACTTCGGACATGTTGACAAGCACATCACATCCTTTCCAACTTATAACAGCCGTGGTACGGCTAATCGGCATTCAAGTCCCACAAGAAAAACTCATTGCTATACTCGAACGATGTGTCCGGCAGGAAGGCAGATCATTGTATTCCTTGAATGGACAGATCTTCTGCTCTGAAGCGACTCAACAGACTGTCCACACAACTTGCGAAGATGTTTCAGGCCTCATGGCACGATGGTAGGTAGTACAATTTAGTCGATGAATCCTTTCATCGCAGCCTATGAGTGATATTACTTTTTTTTAAATAATAATAACAATAAAAATAAACTTTAAAAATAATATTTAAAAAAATATAATAAATGTTTAAAAACTGCCCATTCTATTTCAAACATACCTGAACAGCATGAACAGAAAATATAGTTTTAATTGAAAATTTAAAATATAGCGTTAAGTAAATATAGTTTTAATTGATCAACCATTCGGGAGACGTTCTTGTCACAAGCAAGATTGGGCAAATCCAGCAGAGATGCAATTGTTGAACAAGTATTGTTACAACAATAAAAATGTGTCGTCATTTCAAAACGGTTTCAATTACACTATTTGAAGGCGCGTCTAGCGCCGGACCCATATGGTCATTCTTGTCTAGGTAGAAGGTAGGTTGGACAGGCGTGTGGTCAGATAAGCTGAAAAGGGTAGTCACGCACACCGCTGCCCCACCGTTTTGGCATGTAGCGTCCAATTATTGCTCCGAAAGCCCGGCTATGGCCAGGTTAATGTCAAGGCCGGTCGTTCCTCTCATTTTCGATCGAAACTCATGAATGAGCCTCCTCTGCGTTCATTTTTGTACGTATAGCACAACAATAAATGCGGCGAAATTCGAATCAGCGGTGTGAAATCAATGATACTTTCAATATCAACCAATAGAGAAAACACATAGGAACTGGTAACCGTATCGGTATATAATTTCTAAATCAATTATTTGAAACGGTCTCTAGGTTGAAACGGTTTTGTGCGTCGAGAGGAAATTCAGGAATCTTTTCAATTATTAGAAAGCTGACTTCGAAAACTACTGTATACTAAACAGAGGAATATACGGGTCATCGCTCCTGCAAACACTTTTTTCCACTGAGCCAACGGAGTCTAACGAGGGCGGAGTAACGAGACAGTCGGTCAGTCAGTTAGCAGGGTATATACCACGCTGCGCTGGTAAGTTGATCTTGGCCGGAAAAGTAAATGTTTGCCGTATCAAAAATAGAAGTCCCCTTCTATAGTGTCAGTGTTTACTTTCAAGGCAGCTGTCTGACCGCCGATATGGCTGGATCTTTGGGAAAAATAAATTTGTATAGGAAAGTTGCACACCGCACAAATGGTCATCGGGAAATTTGCTAGCCGGTCAAATACCAGTCAAGCGGCAATATCTCAATCGTCTAAAACTTCAAGAATACATCCATCAAGGTTTTTTTAATTACTACTTAATAAGTTCCACGTTAGTTCTAACGGTGAATTTAAATTTTCGATAACCACGTAATCAGAAAAAACTTTAGTTAAGTATTATATTGCTGATTGAGAGTGGATAATCATGAATCATTCTAGAAGGGGCAATTAGAGGGAAAAGAGATCAAGTGGAAAATGTGGTGTAGCAGAAAAGTGTATTCAGCAACATTATTATTTTTAAGATCTACTTACACAACTCGTTTCGAAACTCAATGCATTTAACTAGCGCATTTCTCTGGACTAGTATGTGGAAAATGTTATTTTCTACTTCAAAATTGAGCATGTCATGTTGATATACGATTATTATGTAAACATGGAATCAAAACGTCAATACTCAGTCAACAGAAATAACGCCGAAGATTGTTCCAATTAGCGTTAATGCAACAAACTATATATCCGATACTGGAACCACTTGAAATATAATAAACCGAGTCTGGAAACCACTGTAAGCGTCAAAATAATGGAAGGTGATTAAGGCTGGTGAATGTTAATTGAGAGAGGGCTTATGAGAAACAAGGATGAAAGGGTATTCAATTTCAGTAGAATGCGCTGAGAAATTTCGAACCCAAAGAGATAACGTAGAATGCTCGTGATCACCTCCAAACTTAATTAGCTGAATAATCCGGTTAAAACAATATTCAGCGTGAAAGCCGATGAACTTCTCCCACGCGCGGAACTACACTTCACAGTAATAATTTCAGTGAAAAATAGGTTATTAAATAAATCTATTATAATCAAAATGGCTCAAATTTATTTTTCCATTCAATATTATAAAAAATTTACTACGCGCAACGATTCTTCCTTCTCGAAGAATATCACTTGCCACGTTCAAGTTACACTTGTGAAGCTGTCTGAAAACTGAGTAAGGACGAATTCAGCTCAAGCTGACGGGTGACTTGAGATGGGTTGAAATCGAAGGCCTATACATGACGGAGGAATCGAAGCTTTAACGATTGACCGGATTTTCCTCCACCAATATTTCATCATGGGCTTGTTGGTAACTTTTACGCATGCGGGTAGCTTGTTGTAAGTATTTCGTGTTAGGACTAATGATGAGAAAAAGTATTGAAACAATAAAAAAGTCAAAATAAAAAGAAACCGAATTCCAAATTGATCTATGGTTATAAATCTATCGCTATACAAAATAACCGAGGAAGAAATTTAAAAAAGAAAACCTAAAAAAATTAAAGATATATATACTTATTATCAAGTAAAATACTTATTTTGATACTCGTTCTCGATGAGCGTAATTTCCTTACTTTTTCATTACAGAGACCTAACAAACGGAAAATTTGAAAAAATTCGCGCCATGAAGTGATAGAAACGATATATTCAAAGGTTGACCACTATTCTATTGTAATCATTCTGTTACAGTTCGACGCAGAAAAAGTCAACCTCCGCCACGCCAGTACGAATCTGATTTCGAGCACTGAACGTTACGATATCACGTGTTTTGTCAATAAAACCCGTGAACAGGAGGTCTGCCACTGCGTCTCCTCCATTTGGTTCGCTCCATTCCTACCTATTGTGTTATGCGTGACTGCGTTCAATCAACTTGCAACTGAAATTGTCTGACTATGTTTCACAACCATCAGAAAACCAGATAAAGCGACGAGACGTGAACTTCAAATTACTAAAGGCCTCCAGATGAAAGCAGTGAATGAAAATATATTGTTTTGTGAACCGTTCACATAGGCCTTATAATGTTTAAATTGGCGAAAATTAGAGAACGAGTCGCCTCGTTTTTTTCCACTTCCACATTACATCAACATTTTAGAGTAGGTACCTAATAGGTGCATGCAGTGCCTTCTCGAAGGAAGCTCATGTTGGATAACTCATGTTGGACACACAAAAGATGTAATTATGTTCCCCACGCGTAATGATTCCAATTAATTCCAAGCCTTTAATGATAATAGGAAATTTTTTGATTCAGTAAATACGACATTGATTCTTGAAGAATAGAAAACCTCAAACTCAATTATAAAAATCTCGATTTTACAACAGCCGTAGAGGAATATCAAGCTTGAAGCACACGGCCAGGGAAATTTTAATATCTCGCATAGAACTTAATATCCCTCGCCCTTTCTTCGCTCCTGACGAGGCTTCATCATTTTCCACTTCTTCATAATCATTGCAGCTGGGCGGCTCTCAGTTTAATTACTAAGTCGTCTCCCCGAAGGAGTCTTCCTTTCCAATCTCCTTTGCGTGAAATTTTTACTTTCAATAATAGTACAAACTAATTTGAAAGATGGCCTCATCATCCCGCTTTATCAACATAAATTATTTTATTCAGCGAATTATGACTTTTGACCTCTCTGAAATACATACACCTCGTACATATTGATCGCTGGCAAAATCGGTCTGCCGCGCCGCCATCACATTTAGTGTAGGGCAATCTAACTACCATCCGCTGAGTATCGACTGTCCTTCTTTCGCGCTAGATTACCAACAGACAATAATCATATGAACTAAATTTGTCCATCATATTTTAAAACAGACTGATCTACTCGTTCTTGCGTTTTCTATTTAATTAATTATTTCCTCTTTATATTTTTACTTTTTATTACTACCTACTATTTTATTATTGCGTTGATGTAATTTTTTTTTTTTACCAAGGTGAGGACTAAGCGTTCATCATTTCCATGCCAACTACTGGAGGGCCGTACATGCATCTTTATTCGAACGGTAGCATGGTCAATACAGAATGGCAGGCCTAACAGAATTTGGTTTCCTAAACAAGGCCACACAATAAAGTGTATCGCTCTGGTTCATAAACAAAAGTGTATAAAACCATTCTCCAGCAATCAGTAAAGAAGAGTAAGAAATTAGCCCACGTAAATAATACTGTGTCCCTCAGAAGTTCCAATTTACTTGATCGAGTTAACCGAGACTTGAAGTTGGGTATTTCTCACAATTTCATTCTCTACTCCTCAGGGATAACAGATTGAACCGTCTCGGTCGGCTCGGGAAACAGGCAAAATTCTGATTCTGTGGGTGAAAACAACGTTTCATTAATCTAAGTCAATTAACCAAGCGTAGGCAGAGGAGTCAGAAAAGCCGGGAAATTACCCTTAAGGTCCTTTCTTCATCAGTCGCCTAGTAAAGAGGCCTACCCTGGTCCTAAGCAGCGTCGGAATGAGAAGCTTAGATGATTAATCGCGTTGAGTTGAACGACAAGGAAACCCCCACCACAGGATGACAATGTACTGCTTATTTAACAAGAGGACACTCAAGAGAGGGAGTATTCGATTGAATGCGGCGAGCCAACCAACATAGTAGGGTAAATTTTGCACTTTATAATCAGATCAGCACCTTGGATCAACACCGTCAAGGGCTGCAAACATTGGAAGAACCAGTACAAGAGAATCTACCAACGAGTGGTCTTTCATGGTGTTGGTGAATTGTCAGGATCCAGGGACAGTTCAGAAGCGCTAGCGCCAAAAAAATTAGACGCCGTCAGAAACTGGAATAAAATATTATACTTTATCTACTGCTGGGAGGAAATCTTATTTCCATTGTTTCAAATCTATTGAATTTAATTTTTTAACGTTAAAAATAAATTATAAAAGAAGCGATCATTTCAGAAACGCAAAAACGATCGACCTCGAGGTGGTCTCTTAACGCTTTAGATATCAACAGAATAAAATAACACCGAACGTAGCTCTATTTCAGAAACAACATACTAATATTTCCTCTTTAATTACTCCCTTAAAATTTAGTTGGCAAATGGAATTTTGACTTCAGGGTGTAGGTTAAAGGTAAACTGCAACGTTCTCTGAGGTTTGTTATTTGATCAATAGCATATCAAACAGTATCTTCTAGTTATAGATATTCAAGTTCGGGAATCAGGAAGTTCTGTCAGGAATCACCGTGCGAGCTTACGTCCCACCCATTACACCCAAAGTATCGAAACAAGAAAACGATGCATGAGAGACAAAATAAAATCTCAAGCCCGAAAATCGTCCGAGATTTTCTCTAGTTTGATATTATTTGTACACATCTTAAAGTATTATTTTCGTCAGCCTCAAACTATAAAAGGATGATGGTTTTTATTACTAGTAATTATTTTCAGCCAGCCACCATGAGCAGCCCGAGTGGATTTCAAACAGACATTTCACCTATCTTTTATCGTTAATGAAACTATGCTTAAGGTAGACATGTCATGTCTTATCAAATATCACCTCTCCGGCGGAAAAATTAAAGTCCCACCGACGGTATAACATCGTGGCCATGAGACTACCATCAACGCACTATAGGAATATACCTTCACATAATAACAGAAGCACTAAGATTCCACGGTCATCTGTTTCACCCAAAAACATCTCAAGAAATGGGCATTTTCAAAAAGCTGAACAATGGGGAAAATGAACGTAGGTGAACTAGGAATGATTATGCTTTTAATGTTTAAAAGAACTTGTAAATAATTTGCAACAGCAAAAGTTTAACTAGTCCTATTGGCGTTCATTACAAGCTGCGAATTAGTCTGTCGCTGCTTCGTGGTCACACAAAACGATGTAGAAGAGCTAACGTCAATTCGTTGAGCCGAGAGAGACTCGGCTAACTTCAGTTTCGCAGAACGACCAACAGTAAAAGCTGACTCCATGAATGTTGGCTATAGAACTGGTGGAGTAAATGAGGCTGGTTTCCATTATCCAACTGAGCCTAGATACTGAGCTAGCTAGTCTCCGAATCCAATAACTGTAATTTACCAGCACTAAACTAACACGGGATACCGGTGCTAATGAGATTGAATCGTCAGCACTGGTAAACCGATATGACCAGCCAAGTGACCGTGCCTAACACAGACTAAACTGCGGTTGATATAGCAAATCGTATTTTAAGTAACAATCCGGTAAAGGAGCTAGTATTGCATAAAAAGTGAAATGGCCAATATTTTTTGGAAAAAATGAACATCTTAAATAAAAACATGGTTTGAACCTAAATACTGGGTAAATATCATATTAATATGTTTCGGAACTCGTTGTACTCACATGAGTTGATATGATAAGAACATTACGGATGGTGTCATACCTGAAAATAAGAAGATAATTTTTATGTTCAGATTTCAAAATATAAGATGCAAAATTTCTTGCGATAGGATTATTTTATTCGATTATTTAACTCATTTTCCCAATCGAATCAGTCATGAAAAATTACTGAAGACATAGTGCCTCAAAGAAACAATGGGTGACTTTTTCAGTCCCTTTTAACTTCCGGAACGTGTATAAGGTGGAAACGTTGCTAATACCAAATTATTTAAGCACAGACTTTGAAATGAGTCCTTTCAACGTGGAATTTTTCCAAAATTCTCAACATTTGATCAAATTTGAAAGCAAGAATTTACAACGGTTTTAGAAAATTTATTACCAAGAACCATTTCATCTTCGAATATTCTGTTGAGATAAAATATTTACTGTTCGTTGATAAATGATATTATATTATTGTATTTTTAAGTAATTATCGGTGGATATAACAAACTGTTCAGGAGTTGCGTCAACTACATATTTAGCCCATCTCAAGTTTAAACACTACTTAACTTCGTAACATTACAAAATTATAAAGCTCATTTGAGACTATTCACTTTCCCCAATTCGATGTGGAGTCTACTCAAGTGTCGGCTATATGTTATGGTGTCATGAATTTCTTTAATTTCTTCATTTCAATCACCTCTGGAAAATTATTCTGCTTAATAATCATATCCTATGCTTCCAGGTAATGGGTACCTAATGGACCTATGTAGCCCTGAAGACATCCGAATGGGCGACAGATCCTGGCGAATAAATGGAACAATGGAGAAAGAGCCGCTAAGTTTGTTTCCCATCATCCCAACGAGTTTTATGCTATTTCGCAAACTAAGAAAGCGCGTAGATAGCTGGAAGAGGGTTTCGTGAATGACTAAGAGGATACCAGAGGATAATTCAGAAACAATACAGAAAGAATCACCGATTAAATGGGTATGATAAAAACCGTAAGAGTAAGAGAACTTTGGCGTCAACATGGAAAAAAACAGGACCAAATAGAATAATACGAATATAAAGTAGTGCAGCTGAAGGAAAAACCGGCGACTGGCTGTTGATTCAGATTACCATTTTTTACTTGTCATCTAGTTTCATATTCACCTATTTTCCAGAACAGGATAAGAACAAGGACAATCGATTCGGCAGAAAAAAACAGTGTAGCTCTTTTATAGTCAAGACAAGGCTGTGCCTTTTTGCAAGAAGAAAACAAGTCATGTTCCAACAAGGCAGACAACTTGCGCGACTCCGGTTTTCACTTTGCCCACCCCCGCTTGTTGTCTCTACGGGAAACGATCTGAAAATCTTCCTTCCGTTGGAGCAAAATCGAAGGGAACCGCAAAAAATCTGTTTTCAAGTGTCACAGCCTCTTGTTCGCTTCCCGATCGATGGAGCAAAAAAAGCGAAAAGTTAGCAGTCTCGGTGGGAAACTCCTCTCCCGTTCGGCACTTATTTTCTTGTTCCCCCACGCCGTGACGTTGTAATTTTCGCGACTGGTTTTCATCCGGTTAATAGAAAATTCGGTGCTGCCGAACTCGAAGGAAATGAGGGAAAACTGTTGCGCAGACTAGACGACCTACTTTTTTTCAAATCAGGGATCAACCGTCCATGTTCGATCCTGCTTAGTTCGAATCACGTCTTCTGACTGTTTTTACCGGTCAGACCAGTCAAGACCAGTCATACTAGGCTGTAAAAACTGTTTACATTTCTCTCGGTTGCATCTCGCAACAATAGACTGCTACAGACAACCGATGGGCATGATTCGTTCTGCATGCGATTCGTCACGTTTGTCGTATTCGAAAAGCCATGGGCTGTGGTAACCTATGGTTCCACATCGCCCTGAGGATGCCCGAGGGGGCGAAAGTACTCGGCCGGAAAATAAAAAATCGGAGAATATGTCGCCTGGTTCTTCTCCCCCTCACCTACCCAATACAATGAGAGATGCGACGACTCAACCAAGATGAAGCTAATTGTATAATTTAACCGATTACAATCGTTGCTGAACTTACTTGAGGCTTCCCGATCCACTCACCCGCACGCGTGATTCGGGATAGCTAACGTAAAATGAAAAGCTGCAAATGATTGTACAGTAGTTTATTATTCCTTGGTATTCAGTAGTTTCCAATTCAAATATGATTTAAGAAACCATCCACTTGGGGTTCGGGATTTTAACGTTTCCAGCAAATCTACTACGGGGGAAACTCCTAAGCAGCTATCGTGTATATTTTTTTATTATCTTCTCGAAAGTTAAATTATTCGCCAAATGATACTGCTAAAAAGAGTATTTTAAGAGCATTCTATCAAGTACTGATCGATTTTTAAAGCTCGTTAAATTCTCGAGTTATACCATCATGGTATACTTATAAATAATAGATATAGAAAAAAATCATTGGATACAATAACAAATAATAATACATTTTTGGATTAAAACCAGTAGGGTTGATACACAAGACAATAGAATACCCCGAGATTGAGTAGGCACATCAACCATTAACGTCTCAAGATATTTTAATAAAAGCAAAGACCAAGGCGAAGAATTAATTATTGAATGGTCGTCAAAGGCCGGATAAGATCCTATTTTACAATTACAGGCCATCTGAATCCAGTTGAGGCTATGAATGGAATAAACTACTAGTTCTTCAACTCATTTTATAATCTACGTTCAGATATGAAATCAATAGAGACTTTTTGCAAACCAAAAGTTCTTCGGTGTCTGTTGATAACGTAAATCATAAAAATAACGTTTCTAGAAGGAAACATTATTGGAGCTGACTATAATTCTCCCGTGCCATTTTTACGGAATTCGTGACGCATAATTAAAAATATTAGTTTCTCGATCTGTCATAAACGAAGACATTACGGAAATAAATACGCTTTTACCACATACATATGAAATGTTTCGGGAAGGGTTCAATCTCGAAAACAGCTTCAAAGTTACATACAAAGCCGATGGCACTAAATTAGTTCATTAAAACTGAGTGTCATGGATAGGGCGGGGTTCACTATCCATCTCAACAGAAACAAATAGTTTCAGGGGAACGATGAGCTAAAAGCTACTCCACGACGAGCGAGTGACACTGTTTTCGGCGATGAAATTTACTGCGCTTCCGAAGACCCCACTGAGAGCAAACAGCAATCCGAGACACACATGACCATTTTCAGTTCGTAGACTTTCATCATGCTGAATGTGGCGGACCAAAAGCGTTCCGGACTAATTGCTTTCGCTTGTTTTTAGCCCAGGCGAAAACTCAAAAGAATGTGCCATTGTGGCAGAAATGAAAACAGAGGGGATTCGAAACCCAAATTAAACTTCTATTCAAAGTCCAAAAAGTAAAAATAAATAAGAATATAAATTGAAATATAATATAAAAAGTAAAAAATGAAAGCTTAATCACAAATAACTTTGTACCAAGTTACCAATTTCAACATTATTTGTTTACTTATTTGAGAAAAAATTATTCCTTATTATAAAAAATTATTCCTTATTATAAAAAATTATTCCTTATCATAAAAAATTGAAAAAAAATAGAAAATTTTTTCTAATATTTCCTCTATTTCCATCGACAATAAATAGGCCGAATAGCGAAAGCGGTCATCACTATACTTGTCCAGCCAGTTTTATTCGTACACCTTGAAACAAAAATACCTCAATCCTTTCTCGTGCCCCTTCACCTTCTCGACGCGCTCGGGCATATGTATAGGAAACACAAAAATAGATGAGTGAGTTATTGTGACCGGCGAGGACTCAGCGAAACGGCCTCTTTTGAACTCGGTTGATACCCCCAGTCTATCGTTGGCTTAGCCCGAATAATGTCACGAGCTGGCATTACTTGTTGTACAACGAAGTGATGCTATCCATTCGAATAAACGGAAGAAAATCAACTATTCCAATCCTAACGTGAAACCTTTTTTTTTTAATTGCCATTAATCCGAATTATTATCAATTTATTTCTTCAGACTGAAAGTTTGTACCAAGTTCGAGAACTCTGGACTTAAGCAATGATGTTTTATGTCTGAGCTGGAAAACGTATCTTCTGAGAGTCCATGAATAAATGAGTCATTTGAGCAAATGGACGGGGAAATGATTCGTAACCGGATCAAAAACGACGAAAGCTCAACACTTTCAATAACTCAAATTAAAAGTTTCAAGTACCTACCGTACGAGTAACAGCACGGAAACTAGAACTTGGGTCTCATTCTACTGAAAGCGTCGCCCGACTTTGAAGTGGCGGAGTTCATGATTAGGGTACACCAAGAGTGTTCCCAAAATGCTTCTTTTGTTATAACGACTCAAGTTCCCGCAGCTGCTTATGAAGAACGCTCTCCTTTCCAACAGTTCGCACGAAATTGAAACTCTACCGGACATGTACCTACTTCGCGTAATTGAAAATTAAAATATCATGGAATCAACAAATTCCGCTGCTTCACGCAAAATCTGGCCCTTTTTTAAAGTCATTAGTATAGATTGTTTTAAGGACGAAAAACTGTTATTAACATGTGGTAGACAGCAGGTCGCTTCGAGAAAAGACCGAAAAAATACGAAAAAATTGAAAATTGAAAAACGGCAAATGGAAGAAAATTATATCATCACGACAAAACGTTAGGTTCTTCGATGAAGGAAAAAAACAATCGAACAATGTTCGAATAACTTAATGAATAACGTTTTTCACGTCCCAGTAATGCTATGATGCAAATAAAAATTATCTAAATAGCTAGTTCGACGTCTTGTTTAGTTTCCAATTAGCCAAAGGAGCATTCTAGTAATGCGAACTTTTTCAAAGAGGGGAAGTCATTTGCAGACAAAGAGACGGAAGTTAGTTTACGGCAACTTAGCTGCAATCCGGGTCGGTGATAGTAAATCGTATGCAGTTCGGGAACTGGGTTAGCACTAGCACATTTTCACATAGCAGCTCTGTTTCCGCTAATTTGGAGCTTTCCCTCCGATAAAAACTGATTACGCTAGACGGACTCCCATAATAATGGTCTCGTAAAAAAGAAGTCATTTTGAATTGGGAGAAAATTAAAATAGAAAAAACAAATCGAAATTTACCTGAACCGTTATTGCTGTAATGTTTGCCCTAATCACCTTCCATTTTCGAAAGACTTCTCGGAGAAATGTTATGCAAGTCCCTCAATTAATGTTTCCTCAATTAATGTTTCCTCAATTAAAAAGAACTTTATTTTTTACGTGATCCTACGTTAGAAAGATTGTTTCAAACGTTCGAAATCTATAGCTATAGCTTTAGCATAATTTCCCCTAACTTCCAGTAATTACCATTTTCACTTAAGCAGAAATTTAGCATTTGATTATATGACGAGACAACTACTGGCCCGCAACTTTAAAAGGTCGATTGGCCTAGTAGTATGTAATCCAATTGAATTCTTCAACTCGAACGCTGGTTTGCCGCGCTTTTATTGGCGAACTCATGGTAGTGCCCTTGGACTTCGCGCCAACTGAGAGTCAACTAAGGAAATAAAAGAACTACGGCAGACCGTGTCGAGCAGCCGTGTCGTGATGGCAAATGTAGACATGAATTGAATACTGAGAGAAATCTATAAAGCAAACGGACGAGGAAATAATGAAAACGGGAAAATAACAAACGCTGAGACATGGCAGGCTTATGGCTAAGAAAGAGGTCAAAATTAGGTTCACAAATAATAATAATATAATGTAATAAATAATACTGCACTAAACGGATTTGGAAAAAATGCATCGATTGGAATATCGTGAAGCTAAAGTCCATTCCCACCTTGTGCACGTAGCAAGATTTAATGAACATGATTTAAGAACCAGAATATTCGTAATCCGGTAATTGTTTAAAAGGTTCAATGTAAAGCCAATGATTTAAGAATTCAAATTAGATAAAACAATATTATTAGCCATATTTCAATTCTTGACATCCCGCTGCGGTGTTCTACGTCAATAAAACGCAACCGACTCGTGTTGTCCATGAAATATGATCAATTTCTGTTGCTCCATCAATATGACTCTTGCAACAAATATGAATCTACATTTATCCAATACAAAAGTTTAATATAGTCGCAGCCCATCATTGTCATTAGATTGTGAGTAGGAAATACTCTTCACGTAGGTGGCGAATGCACGAGAATATATCGCAAGAAGAGAGAACAATTTTATAGATAAACGTTCGAAGTAATTTGAAAACACGACACCAAACATAACATATTACGAGGGTTCTCCACAATTTCATCCTATAATTGTCAGTTTTATGGCTTCGTCCACGCTGGATGCGATCGTGCGAAATCGGTTACCTCTGCAATGGATGAGAGGTCGAGAGGAATTCCCTTCGTCGAAATATTATCCATAACGTCTTTCCCGTCGTAAACATGAACGCGAAATATCTTTCTACTTCTGAATCAGTAAAATATTACATAAAAAAGGTCTATTTATTCGTCTATCTGTGGGTATCGAATATCGGAGATAACTCCGTCAAAAACAAATCGTTGTTTAATGTCAGAAAGTGGTGGAGTTCAGTGATATTGCAAAATCAGACGCGTTGATTTTTTAATTACAACAGCACTTTCACGGTGAAAGATCGAAGTTCCAAGTTTTCCCCATTTTACTTTCCACAGTTGGATAGAATCAGCATACAAATCGATATTTTGTTAGGACGTACAAGCTTGTATACAAATAGATAAGGCGTGTGAAAGAAGTTTGATCGACTGATGTTAAAAAGAGTTCTTAAATAAATCATTATATACAACTTAACAATAACTTAAATACTTAATACCTATGGTACATCGTATACCACTGGAAAAATAATGAGAAGTCGTAAAAAATAAATTATATTTATTCATCGTTCAGTTACCATTATCTTACGGCCAATGTCGGATAAAATAATATTATCCCATTAGCATGCATCACATTTGTTCACATTTTGCCACCCACACCGACTTCGGCCACAAACATTCGAATCACCAAAACAAGCAATGCTAACTGCTCGAACAACAACGCAGCATACAACCATAATTCAAGCTCGAGGGAAAAGTACAACGAGATTTTAGCGGCGAATGAATGCGGCTCACATTAGATCAGGCTGAGTTTATCGGGGTCGTATCAGCTCCATTCGAACTGTGCCCAAATGTGTTCCCTCTCTGCACTAGCAGATAAACGCTAATCGCTGGACAACGCCGGGAATCTCCCGATGCAATTTATACCACAGCGGCCAATCAGAGCGCATAGCTTAGTTTAGCGAGGTTCTACACAAAGCTACGTATCAGTAGAGAAATAATTGAACCTCAACGCAGATTACTACGTTCTCTGTACGTAAAAAAAATTTGAATAAAGTGTCAAAACATTTTTATGATAAAAACATCTCTCTGCATGTGGGATATGCATTTCTACGAATCGGTTTCTATGGCCTTTTCATTAAGTGGTCGCATGATTAATTTACCAAAATTTCAAGGGATTTTCTTTAGAATCTTGAGGTAAATTAATATTTCTCAATGCCTCACCTAAGTTTTTATTGATAGTTTTTCGTACACGGAATCGAAATTAGATCGTGATCAGCAGCTATGGAGGATGTTCAGTTATGCCCGCTTTTAAGCGCTGTTTTAGAAATTTTCATAAATGCGAAATGGAACCTCCTACATATTGATGGAATTTTATAAATTCAGTTTCAATCCAAGTCATATTTGAAGAAAATATTTATTACGATATTCCAGAGGTCTTGAGTAATTAATTTTCAACGTTAATTGAAGCGAACGGTACATTAGAAATGATAAACCACTGTACATAATTTTTTCGCACCGTATTTTTACCTGATTTTAGTATATTGAACTACCTAACTCTAAATTTAGATAAATCGAATTTACTTATATATTTATGTTGGTGGAATTTGGAGGAATCCAATGTCAAGACGAGCAGAGACGAAAATCCAATCCCTCCAATACTACAATTGCAGGTCGGTTTACACAAAGCCTAGCCACGCGGTGATTGTCGTTGACTCGACCGGCCCTGTACGCACATCAGAGGTCACGAAGCTTTCTCAAGATTCCATTGCGCCCACCGAAGACCGTTTCAATAGTAGATGCAGCTCAGTTGGCATCCTTCGGTCAGGCCGAGTTCTCCAAGCTTCGACTGGCTAGTTATCTCGCCCTATCTCGCACATGAGTTTCAACCAACATCCGCCTTCTGTTCTTCCAAAGATAAATGTTATCGTTCCTTGGAAATTTTAATCACTAACCGCTCTAGATTGTCGCCGATCCAGTAGATGAATTCCATACAAGAATTGAATAAAAATAAAAAACAGCAAATGCCACCAAGATGTTAATAATCTAAGTAAGATCGTAGGTACCTAATACAAAAGGAAGAATTCAAAGTGTGAGTCTTGCTAAAATAGTATCAATTTCGATTGCTCTTCGTTGAGCAATGCTTTCGTAAAACAGGAAGGGAATGAGCTTCAAAAAATATTGAACAAAAATATATATACTAGTACCTGTACTATTTCAACGGGGTTGAAAGCTTCGGTCTCAGCAGTTTTTATTTGCAACTTTCGAGATTTTGAAAAATCGGCATGATGATGAAAGTTTGAGAAAATTCCAAAATTGTCAATGCTCTCTTTGAATACAATTTTTCTCTTTCAAGGTTTCACTCATGTTCATCAACAAAACAGAACATTGTCGACCAAAATGAACTTCAGTGCCGTCGCGTTTGAAAATAGGCACCAGTACCACACATGTCCAGATGATAAGCTTCGCTTCACCGTTGGTTTCATTAAAACTTAGCCAATTAAAAGTTAACAATCTCCCCTCATCACATTTCATGGCCAGTCTTTCTGCATGACAACGGTGTCATAGCGCACTTTACCTTTGACTTAATATTCGACCCTGGTACTAAACTACGTTAAATTGTTTTCGCGCCAAGAAGTAGGGTAATGGTGTCCCGTCCAGAAATTGGGGCAGTTTAATTTTCGACCTAACTTACTTATAAACCATTTACCTCTTCTCATCAGAAACAATAATTGCCACGAGTTTAGCGACAAGTCTTTGGCTTGCAATAACCAGGTTTACCGAATTTCCTAGAAATGCAAGACTCTTGCTAGTATTTTTAAATGTATTTTAGATGGTCAAGCTACAACTAACTTATCAAAATTGAGAGTCTAGAGCAAAGGATAATCTAATTAAGTCTCCCAAAATCGTTTGTACCAGTCAAAATTGGAATAAAAAGTTGAAGGAAGCTCTGATTTATATCAATGATATTTGTGTTGGTATTCTCCAACCGCGCTTTAGATATATGTTAACTTATAACTGATTCCTTGATTTTTTTCGGTTCTGACCGAGCACTTTCACCTTGAATTTTCTTCAAACTCGAAAGATGCCTAAATGGCCAAAAGTGTTTGACGATAAAAGCTTGCCAAATAAGCTTAGCACATTGATTTAAGAAAACTGCTGCGACAAACAAAAGAACAAGTTTTGTTTGTTTATCGTTGGCGAAAGCCAGAACCCTAATTATTCACCGTTTTCCAATTACAAAATGGAGTTCCACATAGGATATTACGTTTTCACCTGCTTACGTCCCAAACCAAATAGTTTAAGCACGGTTTAGTTCCGAGCCTAATCGGGATACGCAAAAAGGGAAGCGGAAAAATTCTAAACCGGAGAGGCTTAATTAGTTTCCCTACCGATTGGTCAAAAGGCGGAGAATGGGCTGCCCGGTGGCAGTTCAACCTTTGTCCTCAGTGGGATAGCAACCTAATTGATTTCAGTGGTATTCTCGAATCTCGAACGGAACAGATCATTCGATACTGATGTGCACTGCACTGTGTAATACACAAAAAATTACGTATGATACATAAGTATTAAAAGTTCAGTATTTAATATTAATCAGTTAAAAAAAAACAATCGCGGTTAAACAAATCTTGGTTAATTTGTCAGTTAAAGGCAAGAACGAGTGCTATGATGATTGATTATCCCGAGAGATCTTACCCAACTTTCTCATCAGAATAAAATTACTGAAGGGAAAAGAAATTTGAAACAAAAGAAACTTTAAATGCATAGAAGAAAATTTATTTATAGTATAGAGACTTGGGAAATAGGATAGAATACTAGAATCTGATGAAATTACAAATGAAAAATTTTAACCGAGGAAATACGAGCAGCCAAACTTGGTGCCGTAGCGTACAAAATATAGTGCAGTTGAAATACTACCTAGGTACCTACTTTGTTTCTTATTGAGACGAGAGAGGGCAAAAGCGCTTGGACAGAAATCATAACTGCTGAATCAATGACACGTTTAGGTTCCCACAATAAGTCTAAAACCAAATAAATGGACAAGCAAACGCGGATTGACTCTTTTGAGAAAAGTTGCGAATAAACTTTTTGGGTATGTTTCGGTTTCAAGTACATTCTCTTAGTTAAATGTGCAACTCTCCTCAACTTCTGCTCAAGGTTTACGTTGTCAGCATTATATTTTCTCACTTCACTTTTGTTTTCAACCTATTTCTGGCCATCGCTCGAATATGAGCAGGAACTGTCTTCCTTCACAGGTACTTTGTACACAAAGGGAAGTTTTGAATGATGGATTCGTGGTTTGAAGGCAGAGCGAGGTTGCAAAGCACGCATCGCCTTCTTGACACCTACAGTCATCTAGTCACAAAACTTCTAATGCTTTCTTCTCTCAGTACCATGCGCGCAAGTTCGCCCACATTTCAGGTTTTACTCACTCAGACTGAGAGACGCATAAGTAATAGGCGAGCACGAAATGCTGGCTCCCTTAATATTTCATGACCCGTGAAAGCTTCATTCTCTCGTTGATTGTTATCAAGTGTAAAGAGGTGTAGAACTCGGAAATTCTGAAAGATTTTGCAACTCGAAATTCATTTTCCGAACGATAAAATAGGTTCGTAGCAAATAGATTTACTTTAATTGCGATTAAAATGTGTACAGGTATACGAAAAAACCATCTGAGAAGCACCAATTGACTGTTCAACCATTTAGCTGGATTTCGACCAGATTCAATTGTTTGCTATGCAGTTGGGCTTCATTACAAGCAAGGTATTCTAGAGTTCATCTAAGAGATTACCTTGAGAACTTATGTATTCCTCACTGCACGAATGAGGCAAAATCCTCTCCGGCCCTGTTTCTTTTTCAAGATGAGAATACGACCGGAATACTCCAGACTTCATTATTCGACCTCCCTTCTGAGGGAATTCAAACATTGGATTGGGATTGCTCTTCGGTAACAGCATAGCAGATGATACAGGAAATGGGAAAAACACGTTGAAGGAGGAAACCTTCAAGTTGGTCTATCCTGGGAACGAGTTTGCCTGATTTTGAAACCATTGCAATCACCCAAGAAAATATTTTTGTCAAATAACTAATATAACTCAAGAATTTATATAACCATTTAAATACTCCGTGGAATGCTCGTAGGAATACGTATTCTCTTCAACCATCACGATAGAAGATTTACTCGACTTTTGGAATGGTAATTAAATCATCGCCTGCGCAACGTTTCGGGTTCACGCTCGCGTGAAGTGAGTTTGATGGACGAGTATTCCAAAGATCATAGAATGATTTAAAGCCAAATATTAAAAGTTATAGCCATATCATCATGTGACGATGACAAAAATGGCGCACAAAAGCTGCTATAATTTTAGAAATTTTAAAGCTTTCGATTTCGGAACGGTGTCGCTTGATAGTGTTCCAAAATCAATCAGAATGATTGCCAAATAATGCATACGAGGTAGAACCTTTAGATTTTCTCATTAGGTACCTCTTGCCTAATTACCTTCAAATTGGAGCAGCGATATGGCTAAATAATAGAGCTATCGCCGGTTCTAAAATGACATACAGTGACTTCATTATACTTGCTCGAGAATTGAGATGACTAGGTTCACTAGATGAAAATTCCTTTTTCGATATTCGGATTCCGCACGCTTTATTCCAAGGATAAAAATTTCCCCCACTGCGAATATGACGCCAAGGTTCGCTCTCTGCTCTGCAAAAGCGAGGAAGCTAATCAATAGTTCATAACATTTTTATGGTCACTAAGGATTGCTGTTACTTAACGTTACAGCGCAGGTGCTCCGACTACCTCTCTTCCTTTCATATCCCATACCTGCGAAGCCTTGGCCGTCGGCTGCGCGGTGCACCTCCTCAGTAGACTCGGTCAAGTCTTGAGCCTCAGGTGAGCTCGAGGGCATCTCGTGACGTCACAAACAGGTGGGCCAGGTAGAGTCAGCCAACGTTCGTCGTATCCCATTAGATTTTCGCGCTAGAGAGATGCATCATACTCAGGTGGAGTGGTTTCCACATGTCCTAGTTCTCATAACCGGAACCAGAACGTCATTCATTTCCCGCTACTCGCCTACCTAAGCGTTGATCTCATCGGAATCCACACGTTGCAACGATTCCGCGATTTTGATTCACAGTCATTATAGTGATGTTGAACACGTGAACATTGCCACATTCACGTCGCATACAAAAATAGAGCATCACCTGTGATACATCTACAAGAAATAATGCCTCAGGATAGATTGTGAAAAAGCATCTTTTTGTGTGCTGTCGAACTAGTAATGTGCACTGCTATTCAAAGAATCGTCTTCGAGGGCTCTCCGTCAGAACAACATGACGTTGAGTTTGGAAACACGAAAAAAATCACTCCTCTAAATTCGTTTCGCTGAAATATTTTAAAAGAACCTAATGAAAACCGGAAATTCAATGGTTTCACATCACTCAAGATGCGCAACGCGGCGAAGGTACTCCCACGTTGGTAAATAAAAGTTCGAAAAATGAAGCGACAGATTTTTCACCTTCCACTATCATCAGAACAGAAAGAAATACAAGGGCAAGACAAAAAATTTCAATTAATTCTCAACCAACTAACGTTTATAATGATATGCTACTATCGCGATTTCATCATAACGCAATGAATACGTCTATTTGACGAACGTGAAGAGAATAAATTAATTTCTAATACCGGCACTTGGCTTCTCCTAAACCCGCGGAACTTCTCTCAAATTCTGGTGCGCGCCTGACTGGCTCATTTGAAGGTAGTTGCCTTCAAGCGGAAGTTTATCAAGCGAAACAGTCGAAGAGACTACGATAAGATGGTGAAACGTTAGTATGAGTCAGATGGTATTCGAAAACAGGTTTGCGGTCATGTGAATGGTGACTAAACACTTCGAACAAAAGTTATTGCAGATTAATACTTACGACTTTCAAAAAGCATATCCGTTCAAAAATTTCACCATAAAGCATTTCAGAAACCTAAAGGTACAAGTTGACTTCATCGATTTATTTCAACGATTGGGTCGGGAAACAGAAAACGAACCGGTTTATAAGCCGCATCTGAACCTTATTTTTTTCAAAATCTATTATTTTAGAAGTTTTTAGAAGAAATACGATTAATTGTGCATATTATCTTATATTTTTATAATAATACTTTATCAAAATAGCTCAAGTTTAACCCGGTATAATTTAATTACCCCGGTATAAGCATGATATTGAAGATATCAACATAGGTTACCCTTTTTGATGTATTTATAGAGTATAACTCTTTTTTTCATTGAAAAGAAATGTTTTTATTAAACTACATATAAGAGAAAAACGGAATTTAACGGCTTTAAAAGATAGTTAGCAGCTTCTTTTAGATCATCATTCTCTAGATGTAGTTGGAAAAGGTGAGAGAAGAGCCCAACAAAACACACATGGTTGTAATGATTGGTTGTAATCTGAAAGAAGGGCTCACAGTGATCGCTCAGTTAAAATTCCGAATTAAAATTGTTTGACCTTTCCCCTCACTTATTTCTCATACTTGTGGCGTTTTAAACTTTTTGATTAAAGTGAAAGTTATTTTAAAGTGAAAATGAATTTATTCCCAAAAGTTTTGTCTACATTAATTTTTCTCGCGAAAAAATGACGATTTTTATACCATTTAGATCCTCCCACGTTGGGAATTCGGCTTAAACTCTTCCTATTGCCCTATTTAAAATTTATTGCGACCGATCGAAGACCGATGGGAAAAACGAGAGGCAATGAACTTGAATATATACTGAAACAGATAGAGAACAAGGGCATAGCCATATTCCTAACGACCCGGACGAGACGAGAAGACAAGCTAGGCCAGGCCACTGATTACACGCGGGAGGTTTCAATCATCCGTTTTATCGAGGCTGGTCGCGTTCGCTACCTCGATGAGTAGCACGACAGAATCACCGGAGGACGTTTTCATATCGGAGCATGGAAGATGTCGCCTGAATACGGAAGGCAAAACTCGAGAGATGTAGACAACCTGACGACACTTTATAACGTCTTTCGACTAGCACACGATGTAGCGGGTGTCTCAACACGAATTTTTCTGTAAGCCTGCGCTACCCTAAACAAGTTCCGTGGAATTAAGAGAGTATTTGAGCCGATGTGTTAAAAACTGTGTGCTCGCTCTTCCTCTTGCTTGCTGCAGAATTTAAAAAAGCTGTAGGATAAAGCAATAGCTAATAAAACGACGAAGTAAATTAATCTCATGAAAGGTAGACTTTCCACTAACAAAAAAAAAACTATATAACGAGCCTCTTTCGAGTCATTTTGCGTGCCAAATACGACGGTGTGAAGTGAGAAAAATACCTTCAAGATATTCCGGCGGAGAAGTCGTTAAAAGACTCAACAGGTTCCAACCCTGACAGCTCCCACCCAACAGTACATCTGTCATCAAGCCAGCCTCAGACGATTTCCCGTTCATTTGAAAATAAAACAAACGAGAAAAGCCGCCTCTTAAGCAGGTAGACGAAAAGAAGTTCTGCTTGTACAATGTATTTAAAAGGGTTTTGATGCGGCAGTCCGAGAGAGAGAACCCCTTAATTTGTATGCTGAATGGTAACTTTCCACCCGAAGCCCTTTCCTGCTTTGCTTAAGTGTTATTCGCCATTCCCTAATTAAAAGGGCTAGATCCCTTCGCGAGAGCAGCCATCTCGAGCTTTACCCTCAGTTTGCAGATAACGAATTATAAATTTAGCGAGAAGAACACGAGAGCATAAAGCGATTTCAAACGCAGGAAATTATACGGTCATAGCATTTACAATTAATTTTAACCATGGTTATCTTGAATAGAAGATTATGTCGGGCGAACTGAAAGATTCGAATACCATCATATATAAATTTCCTTCTTTCAAACATTCTCATCTAAGCGGTATAACTGATCTCTGTAATATATCATTCATCTGGTATTCGGTAAATGGAAGTTTCCTGAATGTAGGATGGGTGAAATATGGTTGCATTTAATCATATTACTTCAAATTTAATTTTTTCGAAGAATTAGAATCTTGCTTTTTGGGGAAATAATTGGTGATAAATAAAAAATGCGTCTGCTTCTCTGATCATGATGACATTTTAAGGGAACCAGTATCAATTACCTGGAAAATATCGTCAAAGCTGGATCATAATTGCGGAAAATACGTTCACAACAATACGCCGATAAGCTATTCAAAAATGTTCACGACCGGGACCTGAAACGGGAAATGCTCAAGAACATAAATATGTAATCTCCCTTTGGAGAGAAAACAAATTGTTGTGGTGAAAAAATTACCAATTTTGACACTATCGCTTTTACAATGACCAATCACATTGTAAAAACGTTTCGGAAAGTTTTCGGCTGGTAAATATTTAGAGTCAGTCGCCCTTGGATGTTGGAAAACCCCGCTCTGCTATCACAGCGTTTTTATTCTTCAGGGCACAACGATTCCAACTCTCGCGTTTCCGAGACGTTTGTTGTGGCGTTCACTTGAGACGTGATTAATATTATTCGTATTACTCACCGAACCTCCAAGTTATTGGAAATTGTAGGTATTTTCGAAGTGTTTCCAATTTCAAAGTCTGTTAGTTAGAAAAAAAGGTAAAATGTTCAACTGGTTTGTTTCAAATCGATCGGGATTGAGATAAAGTGCTACATGGCTCAGCTTCTCTCACATGGGTGTTTGGCTGAGTACTCAATTACCTCAGCTCAATAAGCTTCACAGCCTTTGTAATGTAGGTACGAAAAACTTGTGGTTATGAAACGTACCGGCTCGATATTAAACAAACAAACCTCACTGGAGAGTGGAAATTCAGCTAGAGCACTCTCAATAACGTATTGGTCATTTGTATTCTAATTCGCCTGTACGGCTGATAACACCCCCTCTCAACGCAGAAAACGGTGGATACTCAGCTAACCCATCCGTGAGTAGGCACTTTATTCCCCGACCGGGTCAAACGATCAGTATTGATATCAAGTATTCAATGGACAGTCCGTTTTCAGTTCTCATGCACATGTATTCAGGCTAACAAACGCATCGCTGCATACGCTAGGAGGAGCGATTGTATTACAAATAAGGACCTCTGAAACGATAAACAGAACATGTGGACTCAGTCGATCTGCTCTGCTTCAACAGAATCCCATTCGTCCACTGGGCAGTCTGATCTATTTGGAAAGTGCCTTTGTATCTTATAAAGAGAATGCCAGAACAGTTAGGCGGCCGTCGGTTTTCATTATTTATCCCCTTCCGGTCGGGCCTAATAAGACAAGCGGTGAAGCGAGGAGTGGAAGGCAATTGAAGCGTTGACAACTGCGTGTAATTTGAGAGCCGAGCTCATTTTCCTTCGTTCTTTGTCGAGCAGTCCAACGCTTCACTGAGGTCGAGATGAGTTCCACTCGGAGACTGCCGAGGCCCACTCACCAGCTACAAGCGCCTCGTGCACTTTCCAATAAGTTACAATAGTAGATAGAGGCTATTAATTGCACTCGGTCTTGATTAGGAAAGATGTGAGATTCGGCAGAACAAATTATGCGGTTAGGCTTATCATTATAGATGGGCAATTATTGATGATATGGAGATAAGAATTCCAATCATTATTGCCGGGATAATATTCGAAGAACGGACAATATATTCGTTCTATATAACGGTAATCATCAGGCTACATGTTCTTCTAGCAATAATTTATCATACTAGCACTGGTCAATGGTACCACAGGGCGTGAAAGATGCCACAAGGCATCTCGTTCTTCGACTTAAGTCTTTCCAATTTTCTTTGACCTTTTTCTTTGGTCCGCGCCGAGCAAGGACCGCTCCTCTTGCGAGAGAGACCAAACAGTAAAAATATCAACCCAATTATTTTCATAGATTTATGCCAATCAATTTTGCGGTTGTGAAGTTAAAACTGGCCGTTTCTCCAACTCGCATCACAAACAAGGCTGCTGCCACCTTTACCTCAATTCCACATAAGGACCCAACGAGACGGAAAATTGAATGTTATAGTAATAACGATGAATGCTTTATGTTGGTTGATTGTGCTATAAGACTGTAGAATAATATATATTAAACTTTTACGATCGCGACTATTTGATTTTCGACATGCTCGCAAATCCCTACGAAATACCGTATAAAGTACCGTACGAAATAATCGATGTGTTTTGTAGAAAGATGCTAGTTATTTGCTCATCAGATGATAGTATGGATTTAATCATTTCATCAATTGACGTGATTTTTAATTTGGTTTCTACTCAATAACATTCAAACCGACTACGAATTGTTGAAATGTCAAGCCGATTTCCCCATCCCGTTGGTGGCATTTCCTGCTCAGTTTATTCTCGATAATCCCCGTTTCTCCGAAAAGTAAATATGAAAGATATTCCACTAAATGAGGAAGAGCAAAAAAGTTCGTTTAAATGAGAAAACGAACTTGCAAACTTTGATTCAACAGTGTTTTTGTGCTCGACCGATGAAAATACCGTTCTCAGCGATGGAGGACCTTATTACAAAAAACTTGTCCTTCCCGCTCGTCTACGTAGCTACTCGTTGGTTCCAATCAACTTTGATTTCTTCTGCAAAGTCTTGTATTTTCCTCTGAAAGGTTAATGGTTTCTCCTCAACAACCGATGGGAATGAAAAAATCTAATCGAAAAAGAGACTTGAATAATAATAAAAAGATTAAAAAATTATAAAAAGATTTTTAAGATTTTAAAAGATTATTAAATTTTAAAAAATGTAATAGGTTTTTCAGAAAAAGGTGTATTTGGAATCAAACTATATAGATTTTTGGATGCTGAATCGAATGAGACAATCGCGGGGTCGATAGCTTTATAGGTTCTGGATTTATCGCAGCTTTTGTGCCGAATTTGGGAGATTTTCAGAAATTTGACATGAGAGTATAACTCGAGCGTTTTTTTAGTTATGAAAATCGTTCTATACTCATTGGAATGGCCGTCAAACACTCTCTCCAGCTGTATCGTTAGGCAATAAGTTTAGCTTTTAATTTGGAAATTAAGAAAAAGAAAAATGATTAAAATTACAATAGTCGCTACGGAGATTTTTCCCTTATAGTTACCAATCTGTTTTTCGGTTGGAACGTTCACACATGGTCGGAATAATTACAATCAGAAATGGATAGTCTTTTTAAATCTTTTTGAAACGAAGGAATAATAAACCACTGTACAATCATTTGCAGCGTTTTTAGGAAATGTTTTCCTTATGAATGAGCAAAATTAGCTGTAATAAAATTTTATAATAACACACTGTAAATTTGAGATATAACGGCTCAAGGTTTTTTATGATTCGATTTCTACAGGATGTAAGAGTAAATATTTTTCTATGTGAGGTTAAGGTCTTAAAATGTTAGTTATGGTAAGCAGATTACACTAGATTTTTTGTATATTGGGTCACACACAGTACCTTCACGTTATGAGCTTTTTCACGATTTCACTAGTGGATTTTACAGGCCGGAAAACTCAATGTATTTGAACGTTCATGGTCTTAAAATGTTTGGGACAGCGATTGAACGATGCCTGATTTTTATCAAGTACCTAGCAAGCACACAGTACTTCCGCGTTTTTCGCATATTGACAATATTTTGATTTTTACAAACCGCAAAAATGAATATACTTGAACGCTGGGGGACTTGAAATTTTTCTATATGACAGCCGAATATTGCGTCATTTTTATCATGGGGATTTTTATTATGGGGATACTTCCTTGTAAAACGCATTTTCAGTTATTCTATTCAAGCGCTATAGTACTTTTCTTGTCCCTTTCCTATAAATATGACCAACCTAACAAAATATGACCTCTAAATATCACAAAACTTGTTTTGTATACTAGTTTGGATAACACACGGTACTTCCGCCTTATGCCGTTTTTTTCGCTGTTGAGATTTTTTACAGGTCACGAAAATTAATATATTCGACGCAAGAGGTGTTTAATGTTTGTAAAGGCGAGTGAATGACGCCTGATCTTCATCGCTAGGGTCACACACAATATCCAGTCATTTTTATATTAGAAAATTTGAAACTGTTATAGCACCATATTATTATAGCTTGGACTTTGACAGACTTATGACAATTAAGTATCATCCAATTTACTTGAATTTTTGAATTATTTTACGTTCGCAAAATCTGAGTACTGAATGAAGAAAAAAACGTGTAAACGGCTGCAAATAGTTCAACTAGAAGAATTATGAAAAGAAAACAAGGCCGTTGGTTTTGATTGTACGACGAGACGGCTCTTCTTGTGTGTTGAGGCTTATATTTAGCAGCTGATGTTGGAGTTGGAACAGAGCTTGGCCAGAAATCGGAAGCTCAAAACCCCACCGAATGACGTCATTGTCATGACGCTTGCTTCGCACATCATTCGACCGGCTTTCGAACGTTTCCAAATCATAGAAATCCAAAAAAGAAAATTCGATTCCCATTATCCGATTGATCGCACAACTACGAATTTAACCTTACAAGAACAATGAAAAAGGAAACTAAAAAGATATATGAAAATAATGAAAACTGTAGCGGTTTTTCTGTGAGGTGGATTTGTGTACAATAATAATAATTGATGGTAAATGATCAAATTTGGAATAAAAAAAGATACGAACTCCCCCACTGTGAACGATCAGAAAGTTGAATTTTGAACGGAGAAGATTTTAGAAATACCATACCGAATCCAAGAAAAAACTGCTATTTGTAATTGTGAAATAGTGCCAAACGTTTGTGAACGCTTCAACCTAAAAACAAATGGATAACTATCAAAAATAAAAAACCTTGATAACAACCATTGCAATTTTAATATTTTTGGTTTATTATTCAATAATAAACTATTCTAATTGCACAAAGACAATTTTTTCTAGACTCCTCAAAATTTGATGTTTAAAGTTTCAAGGCATGTAGAATCTGTTTCTACACTCGTTGGAATGCTCGTCGAACTTTCTCTTCAACAACACCTTAAGGCAAAAAATTTAGTTTTAAATTTAAAAATTAAGGAAAATAAAAATGATTAAAATGGCAATAGTAGCTACGGAGTTTTCTCCTTTAGGTACCCATGTGTTTTTTAGGGGGAACGTTCACAAATGTGCGGAAAAATTACTATCACAAGTGGATCGTCTTCTTAAATTTTTATTGAACCGAAGGAGAACTACTGTACAATGTGTTTTTAATTATCTAATCATAAGTTAAGCTATTCGCCTAACTGTACAGCTTAGAAAGTCTGACGAACATTCCATCAAGTATACGAGTAGAACGTTTTTTATAGCGTTAGAAAATCTCGAGTTATACCATCTAGCGAAATTCACAACGTCCAACATCTATAGAATACAAAGAATAGAATATAATAGTAGTTTAATTTCCGTATTTTTCCTTGGAAAATACAAACTCTCTTAAAACCACCCAAAAATACCCTTAAAACTGATGTAACCTTTGTCAGGCTAAGATTTATTTTTGGTGAACATCTTAAGTACCTAAGTAGCTTTTATAGTTTCGTCAAAAAAATGTTTACTCCGTAAAATTGGAGGGACAGAAATTTTTTTCACCATGAAACGTAAAACATCCAATTTTGAGGAGAGATTAAAAAGATTTTTCTCGTCAAAAATTATAGTGGATTATTATCAATAATATACTTAGAGTTGAATATGTTGAATTAGCAGGAATCCATGTACCTAATGGTCGTTTTTAGATTGAGAATTGCTTGGAGTAATTCCAAGATTTGAATACTCCCAGATAGTTTATATTTCCAATGGTCGCAAAAACGGACGTCTTTAACTATCTTGGTCCTGAAATACCAGGAATAGTTTTCAAAAAAGGGAGGTTGGTAAAAAAGAGAGTTGAATGTCGTCAAATGATCGTCGCATAGCCTAAATAATAAATTCCACCTCTGTCTTCGCAGCATATCAATGCCGAAATCCTTGCTCTTGTACATTAACTGTAGGAAACTCGTTTTATCTTCATGAAGTATATTTGACTTGAAGGGGGTGGGAGACATTTGGTGCGAAAGATGAGCTGTGGATATAAGCAATGCTGACAATGAGCTTGAGCAAAGTCACAACGGGCACTTCATAGACGTGAACGTTATCTCTGTTGAGACAGAGAATGCAATGAGGCAGCTCTAAGGCATATATACAGGAATAGTAAAACGAGATTTCATTGGAAGAGAGCTTGAGAATTCATACGGTATTGATCTAACCTACAGTAAGTTAAAGGAATATGAACGTGCCACGTGATTTAAACCAGCGTCTAGAATGTGGAAAGCAGGGATGCAAATACAACACGTGCCTTTAAAACTTGCGATAGTGCATTTAATTCCTTTACCCCCTATTGTACATAAGTACCTAGATAAGAATAGGGAGGTCACGCTCGTTCAAGTTGGTAACATCCTTCAAAACCGACCAATTTCATAATGAATTATAAAAAATAGTTTTTTACCGATTTGAAGTAGAAAATTAAACCTTGAATCGGAATCAAAGTGACCATTAAACGCTAAGGTCCAACTCAATCGATTATACAACTCTCCTCTACGTTGTCATGAGAAGAAATGAACCAAATCAGTCAATTAATTTGACTTATCGGTTAAATATTGATTCTCCCTCATTTTACTGAATCCGCTTGCATTATTCGTGGCGATAATTCAACCTGCAGGATAAATCAGAGACTGAGTCAGCAGTGAGAAACCATCAAGAGAACAGCGTTCGTTTCTTGGAGAGCGGCTTCGTGAGTCTGACCGGTTCCGCTACTAGAATGCATTGGATGGGAATGAGGAGGTTCAAGGACATTCGGCTTCTCTGCGTCGGGAGAGCATGAGCAGATGATGGAGTTTAGTACAAAGCCTATCGGAAGACGCTTCATCGTCCAACGTCATCGGGGACGATAGCACTAACAATACATAAATAACGTTTGAACGTTTAAAAACTTGGAGAGCGGTTGATAGAACCAGTTTTGTATGGTTATAAGCAAAATGAAATTTGGATTTCGATAGTGCACATTTCCGACAAAATCCCAACACCTAATTATTCTCTAGTTTCCAATTAAAAGTCAAAAACAGGAGAGAGTGTAACACTATATTCTTCACTATCTATCATACACGCATAACCCAAGCCCACGTAGGTACCTCGAAACAAACATGATACTATTGAATCGGCTGTACAATTCAAAGGCAATCACAATATCTTAGTGGATCGCTGCTATTAAAAGGAAATAGAGGGTATTGGAAAAAATTCGAACCCACGCCTCAGACAAGTTCAAACCGGTTACAACAAAGTCGAAATTCATTTTCCATCTAATTGGGATTGGTCAATACTCTTCCAATTTATCATACAAGTATCACTCTAATAAAAGACTCAATTTGAACTATGAATACGCAAGACATATTTTATTTCACTTCTACCGACTGAAATTTATATTCCCCTTTTATCGACGGACGTAATTTTCCCAGTGATAAGGCCGATTCACGTTTTGGAAGACCGCATTCCTTAACAGCTAGGCACCGTTGTACTTCCATGAACGGCACAAGAACCGACCACAAAAGCCTCTTTAAACCGTGACTATGCCCCCTCCATTTATAAGAAGCAACGAGAGGTGATAGGCTCGAAGGCCTCACCCATCTGCCGTAAAAAGGTAGCTGGCCATCGAATACCGAGCTAGGTTGTTCTCTCAACGAACTAACCCACAGGGGTTGAATCCTCCAGAGAACAGAGCAACCTGTACCTTTCCATTTGACCTCGAGAGGTTCAGTGGCTTTTAAATGGGAGTACTTTTTCTTCTTTTGTTATGGTCCCCCGAAGGGACGAATCTTGTAGGTGCCCTTTCCAGTGAGAATCCAGCACAGGGCAAGCCCTTTTACAGGAGAAGTCTTTTCCTGTTGACCCATGTCAATTAATAGCACTACGTAAATAAACATCTGTTCGTATTTTTCTTGCATCAACCAAAAGCTTACTTGACCAAGCCAATGGTATAGCCCAATTTTAAAGCTGAATCACCTTGGGTTATTTTTTTCCAAAAATTTACCTCAAGTTTGGGCATTGAAAAATCGTTATATACCGCAAAATATGATAATTATGACAGTGCGTGATAAAGATCAAATTACAATCAAGATCAACTATTTTCTCGACTAAACCAAGAGCCGAAGAGCTTAAGCTGAAGCTTAAGCAGAATTGATAACCACTACATCAATACAAAAAAGGTCTGCTGTCGAGAATCAGAAGGTGTTATAACGAGCAAATTGTGATTAATTAACTAGGCTTTTATTATGTATGAAAAGTACCTAGTCGCGAAAAGCTTGGGGTGACCCAGCGGCTTTTGCGGTTCTTGCGCCAACCTCCCTTTGCACCTTTCAAGGCAGTAATTAATCTTCCAACTGATTAATGAGAGCTTTTTGGCCGTGTAAGGCTCGGAAGCAACTTGGTAAAGTTTTCGCCATACCTTTTAGCAAGCTTATAGTACCTCGATTGAATTGACGTGGCTTTGTTAGGAGAAAACAAAGTTTTTCACGAAAG
Organism: Tupiocoris notatus; assembly: GCA_037159825.1. Classification (NCBI taxonomy): domain Eukaryota; kingdom Metazoa; phylum Arthropoda; class Insecta; order Hemiptera; family Miridae; genus Tupiocoris; species Tupiocoris notatus. The sequence goes on along the minus strand of JASJUZ010000125.1, from coordinate 463,450 downwards.
AGTCAAACTATTTGTAAGATGCACGGTTCAAAAGCAATGAGCAAACAAGCGAAAAAAATCTCAAAACGTCTAAATCTTTGCCATGTTTTGAACTCAGTTACTTCAATGTAGCAAATTTGGACTCGACTGGTCGATCCTATTCCCAACACACTAAACACCTCTTATTCCAACACGTTTCGCGAGTTCAGGCTTTTGTTTGCGGCAATCATGTTATAAGTCATGAAATGATAAAACATAATGAAAGTGGTGGAAGTACTTCATTTCTGCAATCTATATTGTAATCTTGACAGTAAAAATACTCGACCTAACACACGCATGTTTCTTCGTCATCATAAACCGAGTGTAAGCCACGTTATTCTGGAAAAAAGGATTTCCTAATCGGATCAAAGTTGTAAAAGTTATGTTTGTCACTAGGAATTGTTGAGAATTTCACACTCGGGCAAGCGCTGGACCATCAGTTTTTTGGATCGTTTGGAATAGAATATCCGCACATTAATATTTTTGTTTGTCTTTCATCCAATTTCATTCGAAGAGACTGGAAGACATTCATTCCAAGTTAGGCAGAATTTTGCAATGTAACAACCATGTTACATGGTGAAATGAACAGAGCAGAAATAGCCTCAACGCTGAACAGAGTGGCTTCAAAACTTACCGTAAAACTTCCTCTTTTTCTCCGTCCATTTCCGAACAAAGTACAATTGAAATTACATCACTGAATAAAAATAATTCCATACCAATATTATCAAGAATCTTGAAGAGACTGCACATTGAAAGATTGACGCTTATATCATTCAGATATCTACGGTTTATATTCATGATTAAAAAGCCCTTATTTATATTCATGATTAAAAAGCCCTTGTTTGTATTAATCGACAAGTGTTGAGTTTAAATATTACCCTGTACGATGACATCAATCATGTCAAACTGTTCGTGTCATAAAATTCAACGATCGACTATTTGGTTATTCAAAGAACTCACAGTATCTTTACTTTGCTCTAATCAGCTGACGACAAAAGCTCTTTCCCAAGCATAACAATCTACTTCAAACGCCGTTTGACTTGCGATAAACGAATTTTCCGCGAAGAAAATAGGCTTTTCCGAAATCAGGTCACCGAACGGATCCTCCCTGAAACTGGGAATTCAAAATATTGACTATACTAAGCCATTCATGAAAAAAGCACAAAACACAATCTCAGCAAAACCAACTTACTATTATTTCAGTTACCACGGAAGCAGTTCATGCTGATATTGTGTGTACTAATAAGCGCATAAGATTTGTATACGCTCGCATCAGTTGTCATTTCACAATATTGTTTTCGAGATTCATAAAGTCATAAAATTAATCTCTTTGCTAAATTAAAATCTCAAGAAGTGGGCAAAAATAAAAATGAAACACTCGAGTGGTATTCAGCGCGTCAAAATCAAAGAGGTCATTAATTTAAAGCGTAGGACAAATTGTGATAACCCTACAACGTTCAAGATGCCAGCGTGACCAATCTGAAGGCTTCACGCGCTAAAATCTACAAGAGGATTGAACCTGGTAATTTAGCCCACAGCTCTCAATATTCATCGGTCGATTCATAATTTACATTATTCGACGAAACCAAACAATGGGGATGATATCATTTTTGCGTTGAAGATGAACCAAAACGATAGCAAGGATCCTGAACACATCGGAAGGGAAATAAGTACCTACTATGTACGCAAGCAACCGTTCTCTACTCTCCCGCTGTTGATTAACAAACTTCCGATGCGCAGAATTCGATCATCGGTTGAACGGTGTTGGCTGGCCAGTTGTTCCAATCCAACGCTTACCATATGCCTTCATCAAAGAATTAGATAAGTCACGCTATAAGGGGAATTAATATACCTCGTAGGCTGAGGGCCTTCCATCCGTTTAATTACAAAAGCTCCCAACGACTGAAAAAATTCGTCTTTTCGAATATCCTCGAAGGCATCATGTTCCTGACGTTGAGCATACTTGGGATAAATAATGGGGAAAAACCACGTGATTATCTTATTTACACCGCTACACTTTTAATCATAAAACTGGCTAAAAATGACAATAAAACAAAAAAATTTAAAAACGTTTTTCAACACCCCCACAGATCTTTTCCTATGAACGAGATTATATTACTACTTTTCCTTCTCGTCGCATTTCTTGATGTCCGGGGGTTGTGAGGGGGAGAAAAACCAGGCAACTCATTCGCCAATTTTTATTAGCTGGCCGAGCACTTTCGCCCATTCGGGCATCCTCAAGGATGTTGACTCGGATACAGCCGCATTCAATCAATCACTCCGCGATATTAATTGCATATTCGTTTTTGCTAGACTCATCAATCATTGGTCCATCGACCATAATTTGTTTTTAATTCGATCTGCATCGCAATCGTGTTGTCGAAATAATACAAAATGTATTAAAATCCGAAGCGGATGGCGGATACAATCTGAACTCTGACTATTGCTTTTTTTTTTTCTTCGAAGGACAGATAGCGATTCAAAATTTATACAAGAATAGTTCCTTTCTCTGGAACTTTAATAATTGAATTACAATTTAATATATTGCATCGCTGCCGTTCTCTATATAAATTATAATGAAGAAGAAAATTACCTGGGTATATCCCAACTGGAAATCATAGCTTAAAACGCTCCAAACTGGAATCGTGCAAACGATTCTAGGTTGTTTTAAAGCTGAAACCTACTCGACTGAAGGACGTGAAAGACGGTCGTTAGTATGGCCACCTCAGCGGAACTCCCTTCTTCCCTTCCGAGTTCAAAGGGCCTCCAACACTATCTAATGCCTTGCCGATAGAGTTTGTACGTTCTTTGTTAATATTCACACTAAGTCCAACAGTGCAACAACTAAACAGAGAACTTTTTATTCTCTACAGATGACATTTTAGATTTAGTGCGACATACCCAACAAGGCTGTTCTAAAAAAGGCTCAAAAATCGATTGAAAGAATTTTTAGAAGTTTTTATTCTCCCTTTCTACGCCAAACAGAAGATATAATATTATGACGACAACGAAAATAAATGAAGAATGATTTAAACTCATTCATCGCTGCCAGAGTGCCAATGTTTTTATGTTCAGCAAAAAGGACCTTTCGATCCACTTCTTCTAGCCATGGTTAGTGTTGATTCAAGGGCTCAATCCGCAAAGAGCAGAGATTTGTTTCCTCTCGTGAGTTGGATTGCCGGATAAAGCTTCCGAGGAAAGGAGAACCGAGTATTTTGTTACCTACCTAGAACGTTGCTACGTAGAAGGACACAACCGTTCACTTGTATGGAATCATACGCTTCTTTCCGAAGAACGGGTTTAAATCTCAAGGGAACGATGTGATGAGCGAAAATATACTGAAACCGACGTTGAAGGTGAACTGATACATTATTTCACCAAATTGAACATACCACTGTCAGCACACTCCAATTCGCAATTTTAATTGATCTTTATTTCACAACACCAATTTAAAAGTTGGTAGCGATGGCGGTGGTTTGAAAATTTCGTTCACAGCTTTTGACTCGAATTTTGGCCGGATTTCTATGACTGCATGATTCTTGCACTTGCGATTTGATTTCGATTCAGCGGAGGGAAGGCTTCACTGAAAATTTATCAACCACCTATAGTGCTGATCCATGATTGAGGGCCACACACAAATTTTCTCAAATTCATACAGACAATCTCGAACTATATTGGAAAGCCTAGATAGCTTAAATTTCCATTAATATATGTCTAGTTAAGTAATCAATCTCCGTTCGACGGATCGCGCTAGAAACATTGAGACTTCCGTTTTTGATCGTGTTGCATCTTTCATCTCCGGTCACCGCTATGAACCGGCGGACCGGCCTTCACCAACGGGCAGTTCAACGGCCCTCGCTCCCAGTTCGACGATCAACACCCGCGTTTCGTAATTGGTTGCGATTCAACAAACTGCACCGAGAACGACAGGAAACTACCTAACCGATTTCGAAGTTCCTAACACCGCGTCACTGAGGAATTCAGGAGTGCGGAAAATTTTTATGTCAGCGAACCTTCAACGCGAGTACAGTTAGTAATAAGAATGTATATTAATTCAAGAATAACAAAATAACTACCAGCTATTAAGAAACAGTTGAAATTTTTCTTGGTTTTGAAGTTTGCGGGGGAGAAAAACTGGGCAACTCATTCTCCTTTTCCTTTATTGCCCGCCGAGCACTTTCGCCCCTTCGGGCATCATCAGGGCTTTGTAGCACCATTGGTAGCTACGGGCCGTAGCTACCAATGGTGCTACAAAGCCCTGATGATGCCCGAAGGGGCGAAAGTGCTCGGCGGGCAATAAAGGAAAAGGAGAATGAGTTGCCCAGTTTTTCTCCCCCGCAAACTTCAAAACCAAGAAGATATGAAGCGACTACCCAAAAACGAACGTTGAAATTTTTGTAAGTTTGCAGGGGTAAGTTCCTTCTTGTTTTGCGACATGAGAACACTAAAAATTACCTCCACAAAAGAATCAGATTTTTAATGATGATACTTTTTGAAAATATAAAAGTTAAATATTCATTCGGACTTTTGAAAACCCGCATAGCGAGGGTAGAAGTTTGGTTCTGACCCAATACAGCGCATCTGGAGCAAGAATAATTCCATAAACTATTGCCTACACATAAGTGATAGTAAAGCATACCTTTTGGTAAACGAGAAAAACGTAATACGTATAACGAAAGGACTACCCATCAAAATTTACCTTTGCTTGGAATGATATACCGTGGTTGAACGCTTCTTCGGTGTGCAGTGGTATCCTTGTGTCATAGTCATCGTTCGGGACGAGATCGTACTGTTTTTTCGAAGGCATGACTTCCGAAAAAACACGTTTATTTTCACAACAAAAAAGAAACTCGATACCAGAAAGAATGAAAAAAGCACAGTAACTGGTTTGAATGAAACACGCGTTACCGGCCGGTTGAACGAAATGACGATGCACGCTCGCTGGTCAACCCATCCGAGGGTTGGAAACGGACTGAAGCTGCTGTGAGCGCGGTAGCAGGTGGAAGACGCCTCCACCAGAGAGCGCTATTGTAGGGAGGGAGGTCCTTCTTGTTTCTTTCCAGACTCCAGTCCATCCTTGTATCAGATACCTGAGTCAGACAGGTCTCCAATTAGGAGTGGGGTTATGCGGATGCCTCATCCTCCAGAAGATTCCATAACGCGATTTACTTCTGTTCGTCTACGTCACCGTACCAGTAACCGAGTCAAGTCCTGTCCCTGATGTGTGTTGAATCATAACTCCATGAAAGTACACGACGTCACTCAAAGCCGGCTAGTCTTACTATGAGCTTCATATAAATTAAGTTCGACAATAGAAGGTTTGCGTATATAATGAATTTTCGCCCTTAAATTAGATTCGGTCAACGTTATCCCTGTACAAGCCTACACCACAGCATATTGGGTATTCCTGGGGACACTAATATGTAGGATTCGGGGATCTACTACTACTTCTACTCAGATCACAAAAATACCACTGCAATTTGTGGGATGTCAAAAAAAATAAGATTACGTAAGTGTGAGTGCACAGGAGTTGACATTGTTCGATTATACATTCCAAGATGAACAATAGAAGACGTCGCACTGTTTCTCATAGCTTAAATTATCATCTACAGCTTATGCTACAGGCTGCAGATACCCAATGGTTTTACGTCGACCTGAGGATGCTCGAAGAAACAAAGTGCTCAGCCAAGTAAAACTCAATAAATCAGAATATTGTCAATAAGAAGGGTTGACTCAATTTTCCTCCTTCGTATTAACCATTATTCTGGCTTGGGGGGTCATGTATAATATTCGGTCCTTGAAGTGCTATCGAGAGTTGAAATAGTGTCTTGCCGAATTTGGCTCAGCCTTACTCAACCATTAGTAGCTCTGTAACGACACCCACTGCCGAGCTGGCAGAAACCGGAATAGAAAACCGAAACGCAGAAATGGCAGAGACACAATTAAAGAAGAATATTTTTTACTGACAGCTGTACTGCTTCACATCAATAGCAAATCATGTTTACTCAAACATTCAGTATCGTGTAAATTTATCAAGTTTTACTGATAAATCAAATAACAACCCAACGTACATTACTTACACATGGAGAAGTACATTGCCTTCTTCAATAAATAATTGCTTAAACCACGCTATCTTCCATCCTATAGCATCTGGAATGGTTTTTAATTGCTTTTGGAATATAAAGTGTTTATCAGCTGGAATGTTTGTATTATCTTAAGTAACTACGTTCGTTTGATTGATGTAAAATTATCTTTCTATCAATCTTATGGAACTTACACTATTTTTTTTTTTTAGTTAATATTGCCATTTTAAAAAATTTACCATCAGTTCTTCGTCAAAACTCGACTCGAAGTAACATTTAAAGCTGATTAAGTATCATTTCATTTAAAAAAAAAATGCACTACTGCATACCTATGAATACAACCTAACTCCATCGCTCAAATCATAGTACGTACGTTCAATTTTCCTTTTACGATGTTCAGTTTCTAAATTTTCCGAGTTTCGAATAATTTTAAAAATCCACATCAAACCTGATTTATGTAAGTTCGATCATTTGCGTAAACGCTAGTTAGGAATTACACATACTGTAGGAAATGAAAAATACTATTCTTGAGACAGGTTTCATTTCTCCTTCCCCAACCCGACCCGCCATTTTTTTATATATCTCATACACCTCCCCTACTTATAATGGACCATGAAAATTATGGCAATCATGCAAATGGACAGAGTGAAAAGGGGAAGTTAAGAATACCCAGAGAATCTTTCATTCCAATCGACTACGTCCAGGACGTATCAAAATAGTAAATGGAAATAGAAATTTCATAAATTTTATAGAACTTACGGGCCATTATGATTTTCATTGAGTAAGAGTACCTAGGCCTCTAAGCGAAAAATGGTAAAATGTACGGTTCGTCATGAATCCATGGCCCTGGAACTCGAATATGTTATACTAAGTACATTCAAGCTTAGTGAAAGCTAGAAATTTTGAAAATTATACCAGTAATAGTTGGCTCCAGCTGAGGACGGTAGTTGCACTATAATTGTAAAAATCTTGCTGGATCATCTAAAACAACGTTCATAACTTACGAAATGTGAACCTTGCTTAAAATTAAATTACACGGATAAAATTATTTGTTCAGGAGCTGATAAAATCATATATGTACACAAGCGCCTATCAATAACAACTAATAATTAAGTACTACGTGATACAAACGCGGTTGAATTTCCGAACATTTTTAGGGCTAAAGAACTACTAGCACCGACGGTGCGCTTTGTAGTGCTTGATCACATGATGACGTAAAGTATCCTTAACATCAATGTTTTCCACATTAGCCATAAATACTTGCCAGCAAGTTGCTAATATTTTAGTAAATTGCCGTTTGAGTCGTTTGCTTGAAAATCGGACAAATTTTTTTGTTCGTCAAATAGGATGATACGATACTCGTATGAGGGTTGTTTGTGTGTGACCCCTGGATAATCTGTTTGAAGAAAATACTATATACTAATGAATTCTTGGATATGACCTATTCTTGGCGACATTAATATCGCTTAACAAATTTTCCTAAGGTCCCACTTATGATTTAGGTAACTGCCAAAGTCCAACTCTCCATCATTACGTTGCTAGTGAATATCCAATGGGTTTCACTAGCCTAACAAAACTCTCTCTTGGCAAAAGCTGTTATCTTCCTTGTATCCGTCCTGTAAGTGATGGCTGGTACCGTCGTTCAGTGCGCTGGACAATGCTCGGCGTTGTGCCCGGTGTTGATACTGGAAGAGATAAATTTAAGTATTCTATTACAATGGTAATTTCAATGAGAATGCTTCGTGATTCGTGTGATTATTTGGCAGAAAGCTTAGTTAGCAGTTGATGGAACATTTTGCAGTTGGACAGAAGAGTGACATTATTATTGACAATTCTCAATACAACTTAAGAGTTTACTGAAGATACATTACCCCCGTAGACCTTTTCCAAGTACCCTGATCTGTTCCCACAAACAATTTTATCTAATCTATCAATACTTTGTGATAGTGTTGGTTCGTGCTGGAACATTTGAATGAGATATTTCTGGGACTCTTCCCCTAGAACAGGAATACAAATCCAATATATCAAGTACGCATATTAAATTACCTGACGGCGTGCTCATGCCTGAAATACTGATTGAAACTTGATCAGAGTTTTGCCGTCCAAGCAGCGGTTTGCGATCCTCTTTCTGTTTCTTTGGTTTTTTCTTCTGATTCCGATTAAAGACGCCGTCCAAATCGTCCATCATTCGCAAAATTTGAGTATGATCTGACGAGTCCAGCGGCGCAACAGATATATCACGCACAGCTCTGAACTTACCGCAGTTGTTTAAATGCTCATTCTCCAAACGGAAGAAATTCCAAACAAACCTCCTGCAAATTAATTGAGTTTCGTTACTGATGACTCAGGATCAATTTTCCTCATAACTAATGGTGGCACAGCAAAAATAATGATGGCAGAGATCTGATTTGTAATTTATGGCAAAATATGAGAGGAGTACAAATCACATTAATGCTTCGCAGCAATCAATTTTTGTTGATGATAATGAATAACACGGTCATTTTTACGTCGAGCCTATGGGTCGAATGAATCCATTCTATAATACCTTATTTATGGTCACGAAATGATAATGCTAGCAAATATTTATAATATCACACGTTGTGGCAATGATTGGTGATAGCAATCATTTCTTCCATTTCATTTCATGAGTTACAAAAATTTAACTATTATAAACTTCTTCAATTACCTGAAAACTTCCAAAGGAGCTGTGATGGAAGTCATTAGCTCAGAATCAACTTGACCTCTCGTGGTTGCGAAGTACGTGAAAACCCAGCTGCAGCGAATCACCAGATCTTCAATGATAGCGAAGTAGTAGAAAGTCTAAATGAACCGGTAACAATGATATATGAATAAAAATTTAGTGGTAGAAAATGTTCTATTTTCTTCGAATAGAAAACGTTCAGCGCTAACCTTTGATGAATAAACTATTTCTTCACGAAGGAACTTATTATCGCCTGCGTTTGAATCGCAGAGACCCCAATCCATAAAAATATCCCATGCATACGCATAAGTTGTGCTGACAATATTTGCGATCAGCCATACGTAGAAAAATGGATTAATATCATCTTCATCGTAGTCGTCTGGAAAATTGACAATGTGAAACTTGAAAATTTGTAATAAAAACAAAATTTATTTTTTTTGAACTGCAGGTGAAATTGGTGTAGTCCATAATTGTAGATTTCTCCAGAATAAATATCCTCAATCATGAGATTAAATGCATTAATGAGATTTGAATAGTTAACCTTGAGAAACTAGTCCAAAGTTCGGCAACCTTATTCCTCTGATATGTCAACTCTTCTTCATTTTTTGGTTATGAATTTCTTGCGGGCCGCGCCCTCCCACATTCATTTTTTATAAACTTTCCACATTCTTAGCTGAACAATGAGCAGGCCCGGATTACCCATAAGGCCAACCTAGGCCATGGCCTAGGGCGCAAGCTTGCGGGGGGCGCAGGGCAAGGGATGGCAAAAAAATGTATATTATTTTTATTTTCCTAGACGAGCGTCTGTAGCGAACGTCTGGCGCTGAAACTTCAAAAGTATGAAAATCGAAGAAAATTCGAAAATATTACTAATCGTTCGAATTCGATTGTTTTCACTTTGAGTTCGAATTCTACGTCTAATTTCCTGTAGGAATAATTAATTAATCAAATTTAATCCGTACTGTAAGTATTTGCAACGGAATTTCAAAGTTGAAAAACGTAGGAGTGGCGTAGTATTAAACTGGAAAAACTGATAGTTGTCGTGAAATTTCCGCCGTTTTGACGTCACATTCGGATTCAGCGTTAAATTTCCTATAAGAATAGCTTTCAAAATCGCTTTAAAACGAAAATTTAATTTTTCACTATTAGCGGAGCTCGGAATTTCGGCCGGCGAAAAAGTCGATTTACGGAAAATAATTTCTCTGGCTCTGTTTAAATTTTTTTCACCATATTTTTTGCTATGTACGTGTATAAGGCGTTCAAATGAAGACTCCTGCATAATAAAACAATTGATTCGCATTTATTTTGACCCCGAAAATCACGGTTAAAGTCCAATTTTTGAGCTTTCAAAACCCGATTTTTTTGGACCACTCGCAGATTTTTCCGAAAAATAAAAAAAATCACAAAAATACATCTTGGTAAGATACAACTTTCCTGAAAATTTCAGATTTTTATCTGTATTGAGAGACGAGTAAAAATTCGTTAACTGTTCGGTTGAAAGAAATCGCAGGGGAACCCCCTTGGATTTTTCGCGAAATATTTTTTGAAATAGATTTCGCTTAAATTCAGCATAATGATAGTTGATGATGTGTACATCAATAATATATGGTTCATTATTGGTTTCTTTCGCACTAAATAGATGAAAATAACGTTTAAAGTTGAAAAAAGTGATTTTTTCGTGTATGGTCCACTATTATTGTAGAATAACGCAAAAACGGTTGAAAAATGGATAGGTACATTACATTGGGAAAATGTGGACAATTAAATTACCTATCTTTTGGTATATTCAAACATCTGAATTGACGACTTTTTGTTTGAGTTATCCACTGTGCAAGTTACAAATCTTGGAAAACTTGAAGTTGTTACATCTAATTCTGCTACAACTTTGCTCCAGTTGAAAAACCCAATACTTTATGAGACAAAGTACTTTCAAACACCACTAAATACATACAAATTTTAGCAAATACTGCTAAGTACTACCTACTATAAAAATACCTATAGATTCCCACTCTCCATACACAAATAATTAACTACTACTACCTACCTATACCTATACTATATACTATATACCATATATATAGGAGTGATAAGGACACTACCTCAAATGAGGCGAATTGGAAGGTACTAAATTGCATGTCGGCTGACACCCACAAAATCAGAACTTGATCGAATCATTCAGGCGCAATGGTTAGCCTAAGATTGACATTTTTGCTCTTCTGTTAAATTTTTTTTTTTTTTTTGGATATTGAAGCTGTGATTTTTGAATCACCCTTAACTTCAGAAATTGCAGCAACTACCGGCTTTAGACAATCACTTCCGTTACAGATCAAAATTTATTGATTATTATTTTCTAGGAAGGGGGACTCGGGTTGCCGACCCCGATCTAGTTGACACAACCTCCTTTTGCTCAACCTACCTTTGTAAACAGTTTTGAGAGTGCTGAAAATGACCACAAAAAATGTGGTGGAATATTTCCCAGCGTTGACCAAATGTGGGAAAGCCTCTCGAGAGTCTTTGTAACGGCGGAGGCACTGAGCAAACCGCATCCAGGCAGGAATGCAGTTGACGATTGATTTACTGACGATGAATGCCGTCCCATCGCAGCAATTACTAACTCCTTCACAAAAAAAAAATCATTTTTGACGTATAACTTGACATTGATTGAAAACTTTCAACCTTTATTTATTACAATGGAACATACCATTTTGGTCAGCGCTGACGAAGTAGAAGTAAAAAATATAGTGGAAATCCACGAATACTGTGACAAGACTGTTGAATTGATCGGCCAGCCAGAAATCGGCAAAGTTGACGTAATAAAAAGGAGCTGCAATGCATTTCCACTGTAAAAAAAGGAAAAAAAGCATTAGCAGGTATAAATCACTCTGCATTTCCATGATCAAGTTGGCTGTCAGGCAAACCATACAGGTTTCGCATGAAAACGTAAACTTCTGTTTTCCGTGCTGATCTTGACCTTCCAAGTATCAACAAGGTGAGACACGTAAGAAAAATCAGTTTATGAGAAGGAGGTGGATGTGAAATTTTCAATAAAAGTATATTTTTACAAACTAGGGGCTGAGGTCTCTGCTCCAGTAATAGGTCCTAATCCCTATTACATACAATAAGTAATCCATTCTCGTGTTCAACAATCATAATCACACATCGATAAAGCGCAGAAAACATATTTCAGAAATACGCGCCCAAAACAAGCAGAACTGCTGAATATAGATTCTCACTGCAAATTGTAGATTCTCACCATTACTTTCACCGTCCATTTTCTTGCATCGTGCCGAAGGATTTTGAATGGGTTAAGGAAGAAAACCATCATTACGATGACGAGACCCATTGGATTGAAGTAGCGTGGAATGCTGAGCGCTGGGCTGTAGAAGAAACACAGGAGACTAAGAGTCCACATGACACCCATAATGGCTGCTAGCTCCATCAGGTCCTGATCAAAAAATAATCGAACTACAAAGAAGAAGTACCTACATTAAAAAAGTTAGGTATTGTGCAAAAGTTGTGGCAATTTTCCAGTTTTTTTTCTTTTTCTTATTGAAGTACCTACTGGGAATATTGAGATAAGTTCATACAGACCCGCATCATAGCTAAGAAAATAAGCTTTCCATCTACAATGTACACTATCAATCATCGCTTGTACGGTTCTAGAATAGAGACCTAGTTGATATTTTGATGTATTCGGTTAGACTGTGATCATAAATCTTTTAGATGGACGATTTTGTTCACTTTATTAATACGCTTGCTTAACATTATCATGTCACGTGTACCAATTAGACGGAAAATGAAAAATAGTTCCCACCAACAGCGATGAATAAATTGAGAAAATCAACTTCACGGCAGTCTCATTAGTTTCAGAACAATGAAGTATTAGAAAAACAAAACTTCCGAAGACCATAATTGGAACCATATTTTTTATCCATGTAACTCCCATTACCATCCATGGGTTTATCAAATATTACATTCGACTCTAAAGACTATGCTTAGTACCAATTCTTCACAATTGTGCGAATTTTACTTTTCTCAACTTTTCGAAAATTTCCAAACGGCGAGGCGGATGTAGCTAATTATAATCGACTCACCTTGAAAAGTAAGCGATGAAGTGACTCATTTAAAGAGAATTAGCTTCTTTTTTTACTGAACGTGTATAATTTAGAAATAATAACGCAAAATTAGACAATGCCTTTTTACTCCGCTTCGAGCCAATAAATCGCGCTGTCGACTATCAATAGAATGTTAATCACCCGGATGATGAGCTCAGAGATTTAGCGAAGACCAGATGAGTCATCTTACGCCTGTCGCCAGTCTAGTTAGCATTTTTCCGAATGTTTTTTTTTTCTTTTTCTTCCTCCACGTGTTTTTAGTACATAAACAAAGCGTAAGCGAGATCTCGATTACAATTTCACGCCAAGACAGCTGTGGAAAAAGTGATACACTTTTGTGTGATTCGTATTAAATTGTATTTCCATCAAATTTTATTATCTCCTGACTCATGAGATCTAGTGACAATATTCAAAATAACTTGAATTGTTTTTGAACTTTTAGAAAAGCGCCGTAGTAACGCAGAACTACGGTAATATCACTTTCATTACCTGCTCCGATAAATGGTTTCTTGGGTCCAACTCAAAAATAAGCACGTGGTTGACTCCGGACGAGCGCCATCCGTAAATGTTAACACCGATAAGAAAAAGGAACTCGACTATTAGCAGTGGGCCTCGAAAAAGTTTAAATGTCGTTTTCAAATCCTCGCCGTCTTCATTGTGGTACATAGCTGAAAACCGAAATTTACTGAAAATAATTAACTGCATGAAAAAACAGCGGCTCATCATTGAAAAAATTCAGGTATGGCCAATATACTTTTCTCTATATTATAGTTTGCACAATATTAATTGAAGCACAATTAATGAATCACGAAAAATAAAATGCAGAATGAAGGGTATTATAACTAAAAAATACTTTCAAACCTTCTTCAATACGAGAACAAACATTCGTACGAGAAGAATAACCTCCACAGCTGCCTAAATTGAGAAATATGTCTTTCCTTTGTTCGTTATAACTTATTTCGAATAAATCATGTGAAGACTCACCAGAGACAAGAACAGTGCAGAACAGAACCATGAACGACCCGGAGAATAAGCCAACTTTAAACGTTGTCCACGGAGTTTGTTTTTCACCCAACGGAGGAACTCGCAAGCGTTTCATTGCCTTTTGTCGATCGCCCGATTCCAAGTCCGTGGTAACTGTTGTTTCGACTTCGGAAATAAGTCGGCCGATGTCCGTATTAGTGTGGAAATGGGCTGACTCGACGAACTCTTCGCGATACCTCGCACCGACTTCCGTATTCAGCAACTAAATATCAATTTACAAAATACATCTTAGACATAATTCAAATAATAAATAAATATGGGGATGCGAAAACGTCAGATACTATGTATTTTTGACCCAATAGTACCATTATTTGTATTTTTTTCTGTTTTTTTTTTTTTTTTTTTTTTTTTTTTTTTTTTTTTTTTCTTTTTTATCGATTAGTGAGCCTGCATAAGATGGCCACCGACGTTCAAAAACGTGTTTAGAAGGACCAAAACTTGAAAGAAAACAATATTACGTATCGAATCTTACGTGATGTCAGGGTTAAGTTAATTGCCCGTATCACTATAATAAAAATTCCGTTTCAACTCACTTTGTCATGTTTCTTCAAAATTTTCCTAAATCCGGTAAAATTCAAATTTTGGTAGTTTTGGAGGAGGATAAGGCTGAGGTAGTATTCGGAAAACGCCAGCTTCAAGTCTTGCACTTTTCCGGCCGAAAGATTGCGCTTCTTTTGAGTTACCAGGTCTGTCAGTTTGGCTTTCCCTCTGCCAGTTACGTTCAGCGCCATCGACAATTCGTTTTTCAAAGTTGCGAATTTCCTTGTTGCTTCCGCCAACTTCTCTGCAACGAAACTTGGTCGACTTAAAAAAATGTTGAGTTGAAACAATCGTAAACATTCAAATTCCAAGTTTAAAAATGAGCGCAATTTTATGCTCATAGGCTTTCTCTCCTTTCAGATAAATCGAAGTCCCTAAACGAATGAATGCAAAAAAAAGATTTTTTTCAAGTGTGAAAATGCTCCTGCTCTCGAACTCGAGGCAATTAATACGAGTACTTAATAGTACTTAATACGAGCAATCAATACGAGTGTTTTACATTTTTATGCTCGCTAACTTTTCCATGACACCTTATTGTTCACCCACAGTACACAGAACGGACTCGGTTCCTCCGACAATACCTGAGTAAAATGTATTGATTTTCTTCAGCTCCGTATCGCAGAATGCAAAAAACGATTCTCTGAAGTTTTTGAAATGGCGGGCCAGCTCGTCGGGATCGGCGGACTCCATAGACGGTGCCTCCTCCACAGCGGTGTACAGCATCGCCTTCATTTCCTGCAGCAATCCGACATAATCTTTGTCAATTACGCCCGTTACATTTCGCCTTTGGAGTGGTGAAATATTTTAGCATTATTGTTATTATTATTTTAGTCGTATATTGAATTCATGAATAAATTTGTCAATCCTAGGTAACTTTAAGACAAACACAACGAGAAAATGGTTAAAAATTCTGATCGAGGGGGCCTGTGATATATTGTTTCTTTGATCAGTCGTTCATTCGTACCACTTTACAAAAAATCCATCAGCTGCCTCGTTTTCCTAGAAATTGAAAAATTCAATGGGTTCAGATCGTGTTACACAACACGTGGTTTCGTGAAAATTGTTAAAACTTTGATTCCATGCTGATTCGGTACGATAGACTCGAAAATATAAAAATATCATCATTTATGCGACATTTTTTTATTCATCTGCCATTAATGGATGTACGGAAATCGAAAGTTATTATTGTCATTCCAACATTTACGTAGGTTTATGTACTACCCCATTGTGTCCTAGTATGGTTGCCGAGAGATAAAATAGAACAAGAATGTCTCTATCGAATGTTATCTTCTGAACGTAATGCGCAGTGTCGAAAAGTTTTTTGAGGTTGGAGCTTCGATCAACGCAGTTTAATTGCGTCGATCGTTCAATGAACCGTCAGGATGGTGTTGCGATTTACGTGGGCGCTCAGACGTCCCTGAGATCTAAAAACGTCACGTCAAGATTAATTACTGCTTGTCGTAATTTACAGGACAGTCATAGTTTAGTATGTCTTCGTCAAAAAAGTACATACCTACTCCACTCATTGAATAGACAGCACGGACTCATAGAGTGACCTTATTCACCGTTTCATTTTCGAATGTTTCAGTTTAGAAAATAAATTAAATAAACGCGAAACACATTTTTTAATTTCAAAGCTTATGAAGTTATTACATAACTGCCTATCTCTTTCTGTATGACCCATAACAATTTCCGTGAATGGCAAAGGAAAAAAATTTATCTCTTCACTCCAAAATAAATTTATTTCAGATTTCGTCGGGCCATAAATTAATATTCGTACGAACAATACCAGGAGATGTTGTTATTCTATTGTTCATCAGTTGAGAGGATTCAACCCCCAATCTCGGCAATCTTCAAAGCTAATATATTTGCTTGGCAATGAGCATTTTCCCTGAATTATCTTCGTTCCAATGTCGACTTACAGGATTATTTCAATACTACCACTTACCTAATTAACAATACTGTCAATTATTTTGTAAACATGTTGGTAAAACCATACAGCTCTACCGGAATTTCACTTAGCACGATTATCCGATCAACAACTCCTACCCAGTGCACTCCTACAGCTGAGTAACCCAGACTTATCTGACCGAGACCGGAAAACGAGAGAAACAAATTGAGGCCAAGTTACGAAAGACTGCGTCATCTTGTTTAGTTTACGAGACGTCGATCGAGAAGGCAACATTGTTAATTTCAATGTCAGCGTTTATTTCAGTCGGCGAAATTTATTCTTTCTTAATACTCCGTAACGGGCCAACAGTTATCTTCGGATTACTTTATAATGAGCCATCCGATTATTCTCATCATTTTAGTCCGTTCCAGTTTAATTCCCAACGAAGAGATAATTTATCAATTAGGCGAGAAAAAGTCATAAAAAATTCTTGGAAATCAAGAGCTCGTCGTTTGAAGACATATTAGTTCCTTCGGTCTTTCAGCTCGAAGACCGTAAGAAGAAGAGTGTAATTTTCACTGCGCTATCATTGAGATTAAATTAAACTATTCACCAAATTTCACTTAAATCAAATTACCAAGTCGTAAGATATTCAAGTGTGTTGGATTTCACGTTTCCGCATGCTCAAAGTTAATAGCTGATCCGATAATGCAGCTATTGATAGGAAACTATTCATTCAAACAAGTAAATTAAACGGACACGGAATTAAAAACGCTGCAAATGATTGTACAGTGGTTTATTATTCCTTTGCTTCAATAACGATGTAAGAATAACTTGTCGGAACATTATTGTGAACGTTTCCACCGAAAAACAGATTGGTAACTAAAAGGTAAAACTCCACATTTTCCCCTTTTTTCCAAATTTTAATCTTTTTTATTTTCCTTAATTTCCAAATTAAAAGCAATTTTATTATATTTTTTTATTTTTTTTTAATGGTACGGTTGAAGAGAGTCTTTGACGAGCATAGCATAGATTGTAAAACGATTTTTATAGCTCCAAGAACTCTTGAGTTATACAATCATGCAAAATTTCTGAAAATCTCCCAAATTCAACAGAATAACTTGACCCCGCGACTGTCTAATTCAATTCAGCGATACATCGATACATCTTTTCACTGGAAAAAATTCGGAACATACGAAGTTTCTCCCATTTAAAACCCCCTAAAAAATATCCTTAAAATTGAGGTAGCGATTTGGTTATGGAATTAAGCCGTTGTCAGGCCAAGATGGATTTTAGGTGAAAATGTCAAGAATTTAGCTTTTATAGTTTCGTTAGAAAAGTTGACGGCGTATGGCGTACGGGTACGGTGGAAGCAATAAACATTCGAAGGATGGTAATTCGAAGTTTTTCTCATTTTCAACATTCGGGCGAAATGCCAAAAATGTTCCAATTAGTAAGAAATCTTTAAAAAAAATTCCTGAGCTTAAAATTTCACACTTTCCTTATAAGAATGCAAACACTGATGTTTCTATCAACTGGTTGCGTCAAGGTGTTTGTAACAAACATTGAAACTCCGTTAAAACATAATCGACGACAGATATTGAACGCAGAGTGGAAAAAACCAAAATGGACTACTCACTAATCACTAATCGTATGCAAAAAATAATAATTTTGCGCGGTTTTCCGCAATGGATTACGCGTTCAGACAAACGAATGTCAGCATTTTGTCCCTCTGTTGGATGTTACGTTCGCTTAGAATGGAAGGGACGGTTGCGTAATTGCTTCAAAACAGAGACCCGCATTCTCAGAGTAAACATCAAGACTAATACAAGCCGATGGCAGGACATGAAGAGGAAAATTAACTCACTCGGAGTTCACAAGTTCATGAGCACAGAAAGTTTCGATTTTTACATGAAAGAAATACAGTTTAATTGCTCTTACAACTCAAACTTCTACGTTCGTTTTATTCGAATGTTCAATAATATAAAAATTGAAATCACTTGAGAAAAAAAAAATGACTGAATTCAAACATCCAATGAGAAAATTATTTCTGTCTGTCGATAGCCACGAGAGCTATATGATTCAAATTAATTATGGAGTTTTTAGGGGTCAACGATTTTTGAGTTGGAAAAAGAGTGGCTAATCCCAAAGATGAGAAACCTAAAAGAAGAATGCCTACATTTGCTACGTAGATGAAGCCAAAACTTCATCTTAATTGATCCTTACATAGCTCAGGAAAAAATCCATTCCGATTATCATTCTATTCCTTCCAAACAGAACGTACATAGGCGCCCTCGTCTCTCCCGCTGTTCGCCCATCAAGGGCACTTGGGCCGTAGCGCTATCAACTTCTATCCCGATAAGAATTGTTTACTCACATCCACAAAGATAAATTCCCGATTGTCAAGTGGAACAAATCAAATAGTATGAGATGTTCATAAGAAAAATTATGATTATGATGGGTCAATATCGCAATGCAACATAATATACAACATATGCAACGTATCGTATGCATTGTAATGAAAAAAAAAACCTAGTAATAAAAATTAATTTTTCACGGCAAAACTTACGAAGTATTTAGAAGGCGATGGAACTCTAGGGGCAATAAAGCCCGTTCGAAGAACTGTTAATTCTTTTACGCACTTGAATTTTGTCTTTCGAATGAGTACGTAATATTTGCGCGTGTGTATTTATGTTATCGATTAGCCGGTAAAGACGTAGATCACAATAAATTGAAATTTGATTGTAACAATAATGTTCTCATGTTAGTGGGTAAAGGAACCGAAGTTTTAGGTATTGGTTAGGAGACGCTGAGGTGGACAAAATCTACACAACATCGTTCGTGGTGCCGTGAGGGCGGAAAAAAACTTCACGCTTCGATAGTTTGCCAGGTAGAGTTAACTGACCTCAGTAACATCCAGCCACTTGTGCATTTCTAAAGACCGAGAACTAGGTGAAATTCCCGACTCAACAAGGTAGAGTAGGTAACTGCTAGAATGACAATTTTGAACTTTCAGTTATTAAAAAAAAAATCAACATTTTTTGCAATAATGGAGTCTGATAGGTACTACTCACACGGTTTATATTATTCTACAAACCGATTTTTAGAGTTGTCGGAATGATGATGAGCTAAAACACTAATTTACGATACTACAGGGTAAATCCATACCTAATTTTTACCTACACGGGTAGGAAACGAAGAGATAATCACGAATTTCACTAATTTTTAAATGAACAGATGATAACGTATTTAATAACAATATAACTCATTCAAAAGTGGAATTCGTGATTATATCTTTGTCTCTTATCCTTTGGCCATACCTAATTTATAGTAAAAAATAATGTACAGCAGGCATCCCCCACTAAAAAAATAATTAAGGCGCACACAAAATACAATAAACGTGGCCTATTGAATCTGTTGAAGCTCTCTCTTTGGTTACACAATTGGTGCAAAGTATGAGCTTACCATTTTCAAGTAGACGAAGTTGAACCGTTTCGAAATTTTATAGCAAACATGAAGAACGCAATCTCAATTCCCGACCATTTACTTACTAAATAGAAATTGTAATATTACCTACTTTCTTCGAGCGGTTTTAAATTTTGTGAAAGCACAATGGGGAATTTGCATCGAACTTTTTTATTCCGAAAGTACATGTCACGAAGATGACGGAATGAGGGCTCAAAAACCTGAAATAGTATTTGTAGAAATGACAGATTCTAGTGAAAATTTCAAATTTAAAAAATGGCTCGAACCGAAGGGAGGTAGACGCTCCTGATGTGTGAGACTGGGCTTGTGACGTCAGGTATGCGCCTCTGTTTCCCGCTTCTATTCGATCTCATTCCTCTTCTCTTGACAATAAATTCTTCCTTCGTGATTTTTTTGTTTATTATCAATAATAAACCAATGCAATCGCTCGAGGAAAAAATTTTCTAATCCCCTCAAAATGTAAAACCCAATTATTCTATTTAAAAAAATCTGTCCGTCCGCCGTCAACGCTTTTCTGACGACACTATACCTAAAAGCTAATTTCTTGAAATGTTCACCAAAAATCAATCTTGGCCCGCCCACGGCTTAATTCTTTAACCAAACCGCGACCTTAATTTTAATGGTATTTTTGGGGGGTTTTCGTTTTCCAGAAATTGGTGTATTCGGTATCAATTCTACAAATTTTTGGACGATGAATCGAATGAGACCATCGCGGTCGATAGCTTTATTGGTGCACGAGTTATCGCAGCTTTTGTGTAAAATTTGGGAGATTTTCAAACATTTGGCACGAGTGTATGTGTATAACTCGAGAATTATTGGAGCTATAAAAATCGTTCTATACTCGTTGGAATGCTCGTCAAACACTCTCTTCAACTGTATTAAGAAAAAGAAAAATAATTAAAATTACAATAGTTGCTATGGAGTTTTCCCTTAAAGTGGTGGAAATGTTCACAAATGATCCGACAAGTTATCATCGCAAATGGATGGTCCGCTTATTTTTCCAAGTTTTTGATTTCACATGAAAATAATGTCTTTTAAGGTGCATAATACTACTCCTTGATTATTACATTTTTGAAAGAAAATTATACAAATTTCCCATTGCATTGACTGAAAACTTTGAACCTGAATTTGAACCGGTTATGGTTAGATCAGGAGAACGTGAACGCAACATTTTATTTATTCTTAATAATCTTTATCTCTGTTTATATGGAAATTATAGTTTATTATCCACGCGCCTCGCAGTACATTTTAATTTTCATTTTATGAAGGTTGGCTGAGTACCTACCATCATTGACCCATCGACCCAGGTTCTACACCGTTGTCACCTCAAGTTTCTATTTATCGTCCCAAGCACGTAAAACCTACATCGCAAGAAAACCTTGGGGCTCTTCCAGGTTTCTTTGTTTTATCGGCAAACAGCGATAAAAACAATGACGTCACTTAACACTATGTTGATACACCTATCCATCACAACTGACAAGTTATGAGCGAGGGCCTAGTTTCCTATTCACAAAAACACTGTCATCATCTAATGTGATTAATTACTTAGACGTTGCTCTGTTCGGAGAACAAATATCACAACTATTGTTCAAAGTAAGATTCGGCATTTTCACAATTCTCAAAGATTTAGCGAGCGTTTGACAAAATCGCAGCCTTGTCAATTCGATTATTGAGGCGCTCTCAACATTTGAATACCGTTTGCACCAAAAAAAAAAATTCCTCTCGATTGGTACGCGAAAAGACTTCAGTTGTAGCAAAGATTAAGCTCTAATTTATTAGTACGCGAAGAGCTTCCGGAATAGCCGAGACCCAAAAAGCACGTGATACTATCGTTAATATTCATCAATGCAGCGACCCACTAATTGACGGAGCTATCGAGGGTTATTTATTAATTGTTTTCTCTGAAACCTCGAACAGTGATTCTGATTTACCCATTTAAACCTGAACTCAAACCGTAGTTTTTAATTAGCCGCGGCTTTTAAATTCTGTTCAGCTGCTATTATAGTCCATCACCGGTTCAAGGTGAGTTCGTGTTATTTATTTGACGGCTTCGGACCGTTGTAACATCTAACATGTCACTATAGTTTGACTTACCGATTCTTGAAAGTTGAAACATGTAATTGATGACAAAAACAAAATATCGATTGTTTGACGCTGAATCTATATAATAGAGTCTTCCTCAGAAAAAAAAACGAAAAACCCAAGTGCGAGAGGCGAGAAAATATTTAGACGATAACAATGGTTTATCAGTGTTTGGTCAAGTAGGTAAAATTCAAAATATTTTAGTTCCTTTTACCATGCATCTTCTCACAAGCAGAATGTAAAATTTGTCATTTTTCATCTTAACACAGCACTCAGGAGTCACTTCTCGATCTTACAGTTCAACCAGGAACCAGGGTCGTTGTCTCAAGTGTATCTCTCGAAGATTTCAATTTCTGACAGTTAGATCTACGTTGCAGATCCACTCACTACCTTTCCATAGATACTTTATTTCAATTTATTTGCACAAATTATTTTATTTTTGAAGGATTGGGAGTATTTTTAGCTGCAACAAAGGTTGTTAGGCTGAATAGCTTTGTCATAGTCTCGCTGACGAGACTTCCATTTAAATAAAGGTTTCTCCACGAATTTCAGTAGAACTTGACCAACCTCGTAGTTGATGTATTGTTTGCGCCATTCCGGCGTTATATGCGCCGACAGGTGCTCGGCAAATTTCATCCTGTCACAACCGGCGCACTAGTGGCACTCGCGAGCCGATAGTAACTTCGCACGGCGATACGTACACTCTTCACCTCATTCGCCGGACTGACTGACTGAACACAGCCAGCTGCCGCTGTTGTCTGGGGGGTCAAAGCCTTGAGAGTGGGGAACCCTCTTTTGTACAACCATCCACATGGGCACATGTTTCCAAGGCGTCGACTCGGTTGAGGAGAGTCCTCTCAACTCTAGTGACGAACTAACAAAGAAAAAGGCGGGAGTTCAAGCACCGGCTCATCTCATCTATCTCCTTGGTATAGTTAGCTAACGACAATGCGAGTACTCGTACCTCCGATAATTTATCTCCAAACCGTAATGAATACTTTATCTCAACGCTCTCGCGCGCGCTATAGCGAGAAGGCGTGTGAGCTGACCAAAAATAAGCGTTGTTGAGAATAGATAACAAAATGCCGCATAAATCAAAACTCATTAGCAGTCGGGGAATGCTCGTGGTCACTACTCCTTCTACGCTCCTAGTGTTCAAACGAGCGAGTCTTCCTTACATGAGCTGCTGTCAATAATCTTGACCAAAACCAAAATCTTCGAAAACTTGGCGCTGTTCGCCTAGCAAGCTACACCCAAAAAAATGTTTGAACGGGTACGTTGTCTCGAAACCGTTTGATAGTCCCTCATGAAGGCTTATCTACGCCAGTACGAGGCGTCGCCGTAGCCGTAGTTTGTGCCTGAGGCACACTAATCATTGTCGACCTGTCGACGAGGCAGGAGAGCCGAAGCAAAACTCACGCTAAACGCGAAGCATCAGTAAATCAATGTTGCCAGCGATGAGCCGGATTGGCTACTTGATGACCAATGAAGACAATAATCCAGCTTCGTTCCGATGCCAGTCTTAAAAAAAAATTGGCTTTAAATAATGCACTATATTTATGTCAGTCGGTAACTAGCGTATGCATTGAGCCTCAACCAGCCCTTACAAGGGGTCAAGAAGGCTGAGAATAAAATCTATCTTGAAGGTGGAAGTTTAAGAGACCCAGAACAAATTATACCATTCATCATAATGTAAGTACGTACCTAATAACGGAAAACGGATGAACTATAAAACAAAATTGCAGCTGGTACGATGTTATTTTATTCGCTGAAATGAAAAAAGATATAGTAGGTACTTAATTATACAACAATCAAAACTTGGATATAACAACTTCGATTCTCAATATTTTTAAAAACTAAAATGTCTCTGTATTGAAAGTTCAGAGATAAATCATATGTTTTCACTCACCTCAGAAACGACCGTGTCAACTAAAAATTAAAACGAAACAATAGACATTCGAAATATTGCCACTCAAGTTCACGACACACGAAATCATACACAGTAAAAATATAACTAAAAACTACTCTCAAGATGTGGAGCCCGGTAGCCGTTTCAGCTTCTAGCAAGGCGAGTAACAATTTTCAATCGACAAACTAAACATGCCAGGGTTAGATTCCGTTCACAGTTTTAACTATTTTCATCTTTCTTCTGCAGTCGCAATCTTTTTAGTACAGTTGGTAATAGGGAATTGAATTCTCTTCCGAATATTTATTTCACTCCTCTCGAAATGAAATAAAAATATTAATCCCACCAGTAATTCCTTCCAGTAATTTTCTCCAGCCGGAATTTCTACGAATGAAGTAATAATCATCACCTTTTTCAACTAGACCAATTTGATTAAATACCAGTTTTAGTGGCCAAATTCGTCATCAACCAATCAATTGATGCTCAACAAATCTTTAGCTGAGAGAAATCCACCCTATTAATAAAACATTGAACAAGTAAAAGTAATTCAAGCAGTGTTGAAAATATAGTGAACAAAATCTTTAATACGGTTTATTAACATTCCATAGTTATTTCTTACTTGCCCATTACTGTGATAATAAACTAACTACTGTGATACTGAATCAAATCGTTTCAAAACAGATAGTTGGACGTGCACTGTGGCCTCTGACAAGAAGATTCGCCAGCTCAAATAATACCGTAAGTTTTCATACAAGCTTTGCCAATATTTTTTTAAAAATTTGGGCTATCATTCCTTATTTTCTGAGTTCTTGAATAAAACTTAACCTCATTCTATAAAATATTGCTACGTTAAAATTTTTTTAATTTTCCAGGAGGTGTGAGGGAGAGAAAAACCAGGCGACTCGTTCTCCGATTATTTATTTGCTGGCCGAGCACTTTCGCCAGTTCGGGCATCGTCAGGGTGACGTGGAGCCATAGGGTCCACAGCTTGGCTGTGGAGTCGCCTGGTTTTTCTCCCCCTCACCCCCTGGACATCAAAAAATGCGACGGCAAGGAAAGTAATTTATTTTAATTTTTTTAACGTCACTAAAACACCGCTCAAACGTATATAGCACCATTCCCCTCCAGAAAGGTTTGGTGCGCAGAATTTGATCATTTTATTTTAAAGTGTAAATTAATTATCATTTAAGCTTGGAGATTTCATCGTCCAACGTGAAAACGCATATATATACTCTCTCGTGACGTAGAAACGTTTTGAAAATTTGTTTCTAAGCCTCAAGTTAAGGTATTAAGCCTTCTGCAATAATTATGGATACGTCCGTCTTCGAAGTTTCATTTCACTACTGTACGACATAAAGCTTCGAAGTGATATAATTGAAAAAATAGGAGCAACGATCTGTTATCATGGATTGTCAAGATTGTAAGCAATAAAGGTGGATTCACATGCAGACAGAGACTGCGGAAAACGGAGGAGCAACAGTTATCAGACTGGTCACATAGACACAAAAACCCTAGCTAAGCAACTAATAGTCCTGAGACGGCAATCTGCTCTAGCCGTTTTGTTACTACTGCATGTAAATCTAGCTCAAGTGATATAGAATTGCTATTTACAGTTCGTTAGCGCCATTCCCAGGCACAACGGAGAAACTAAGCTTAGGCACTTGGTTGCTAACTATACGGAAACTGTATCTAAAAAATCACAAAAGTTATAAGGGGTTGATAATTCGACTCATTGGAGAGTTGAGCGATGTTGACTTCAGCAAAACCGAACGCTTGCAGTTGTACGTAGTCAAAGTTAAAAAATTTGTTGAATGGCAGAGACGCATACCTTCAACTCACACTTAGATTTCTCACGGCGAAAACTGAAAAGAATCTCATTTTGGAGTATCGCTAAAATAATACTCGCAAATTTAAGAAACTTTACAAAATCTTATTGTGAGTTGCAGGTAGTGTCTCGAGGTATCGCTACTGGGAGGACAACAAATAAGAATGACGATTGCGAGAAAAAACCCACCTCCTGCAGGCAAGCGTCAGTATGCCAGCCTAAACCGCCACCTTGCAGGAAGAGGCCTTGCAAACCACCTTGCCACGCTTGCCCAGCAGAGGATCCCTGCTGGCACTGTCCTTACACTCCACCAAAATGCCCCAAAAGGAAGCCTTGCTGCCCGATTTGCCCGACAGAACCAAATCCATATGCGTACAAGGCAAATATTTTAAGTTTTAAGGAGAATTGAGGTAGGTTAAAAAAGCCGTTTTATGGACGACAAAATGGATCTGATCCAAAGCTATAAAAACGTTTTCATTTTTTCGGGTCCCGATTTATCCAACTTGGACGGATTGCCGAATTCGTGATGCCAAATGCAAGGAATAGTTTAATCGCTGCGTGCTGACAGTTAATGAACAATGGCTGTAATATTTTTGCTGGGAATTTCAATGGTCAATCCTTAACCGCTATTGATAGCAAAACTGACCAATTCAAATATTAATGAGACATCACAAAGAAATAACGCGAAAGGAGTTGCAAGTCGACTGTTTTTTCTTCCGGAGCCTAAAATGAGGCAATATACCATTCTTCGCTTCAATCCAGACAAACACATCTAATTCGCATTTCACCAGGACGGTTATCTGCAAGAATTTGCTTGAAAGGGAGCATTTTTTCCAAGATGGCTGGAAAGACGGGTGACCAAAGGCAAACGAAAATATCGTGAGCGTGGTTGAATTGAGCCAGACGAGCAAAAGGAATAATTTAGCAATCCACCAGTCAAATACCAAAAAATCGATCACAATTTAAATAAGGTGTTCGGGGTTGCAGGTCGAAAGGCGAATGCTGACGACAGGGCCGAAAAGTATTGACGATGGCAAGTGTGGTAAAAAGAAATGTAAGGAGGCCAAATGCAACGACGGCGACCGATGCAAGCCGATACTGATGGTGTGCAAAAAGCCGCCAAGGATAAAGCGACCGTGCAAAAGAGATAATTTGAAATGCATAACTGTTACTCAGCCAGGATTAATAGAAGCGAAATGCCCAAAACCTGAACCGTGCGAGGATGAGCCTTGGAGACCTAAGCGAGGGTCACCCAGCAAAAAAAGCTGTAAAAAATGATTGTACGATGATTAATTATTCCTGATAGCCGTCGTACAGGAGGAAGGGGGAGCAGTTCAATTACAGTGGAACAGTTTAAATTCGGTCAAAATGTTTACTCTACAGAAACCGAAGAGACAATAATTCGCGCGGATTTTGGATTCTTTAGATAACATCAACGGCCAAAAATTGGTCTATATAGTGCAGATTTAGAATCAACTCTCCTTTGAATCATGAAGAGATTAATTGATAGGGAATTTGCCATAACATGGCCATGAAAATGTATTTTTCAAAGAGTAATAAACCAAAATGAAGAAATGGTTTGGATTCAAAATAAGTGAAGTATGAATTTCTTGTACCTATATGTCTAAACAAGGGGACAAGCCATTGTTCACGTAACTGAGCTAGCAGCGATAGATGCAATATTCAACTGTCGTTCTCAACCCTTCCGCTCCATGTGCCTGGGAATGGCGATCATAGTTTTAAAATAGGTTTAAGATTAATTGTGTTCATTGACTGATTTGTTTAGGAAAACTGTTGCCCATCAGTAGACGTATGCAAACAGAAATGCGTTCCCTGCGACCCTCCACCGCCGACTCGAAGGTATGTATCACTCTTTCGGCACCGCCAAATCAATTTATGATTGGTTACATGAATATCAATATCCCATACTTCAATCATCATCGTTCATCGTCGGTTCTTCGTGAGCCCGAAGAAGAATTGGATTTTAATCCAGCAGATATTTCCCATTATTCACATAACGTGTACTAATCCTTCAATTATTTCAATCTCGAATTCCAAGCTTGGGTAAGATGCCATGTGAGCCCTGCAAAGAGAAGAAGGGATTCAATGATGGTCTCCGCTGAAGTACGAGGGATATCAGTTGAACAAGGTTTGTAATAGCGCCTGACAACTTGAATCTTCCCAAAACCTTTCAAGGTGGGATTGAATTACGTTAGGTGGCTTCAACTTCCCTGTTTTTAGGGAAGGGTAAAAATGTTTGACGCGTAACCCCCAACGATGAACAATCCCATCACAACGCTTTGATCCTGAAAGCTTTTTTTTCAATGGGGCAAGATATTTTAGTGGGGCAGATTGTCAAGGCGATATTACTTACCGTACCAGCAGTAATATAGTACACGTAGATTATAACATAAAATGCTTGCAGGTTTCTTGATACTAATTAAAACCCCTGTACTACTAAACAGCATTGTTTTAGAAGCAAGCATTTCATGTTGGTATTCCACCAACAACTGTACTAATTGATTTGAGTAACAACAATTTTCAACCATGTCGCCATTCCCCGCCCTCTCGCTATTTCAAATCATCATTTTCGCATTGGCAGGTTGACTCGATGTGAATTGCCTGGAGCGAGTGACGATCCTTGCTGCAGTCGAAAGCCCAAGTGTCCAGATCCATGCCTAAAGCCAGGCGAACAGAAAGACGACGACTGCCAATATACGGACTGTCCACCTAAACCTGAGCCTCCAGATCCTTGTAAACTCAACGGGGAAATTTGCAATGAAGATGATTGCGAATTTAAGAAAAAGGAGAAATGCTGTTCAGTAATGCCTGCTGATTGTTGTCCAAGAATGCAGAAGAAGTAAGGAATTTCGCTTCAATGCCATTTAAGTATATGGAAGGGATAACCGGGAATATCGAATTTAGGACCAAAAAAAAATCATTAGTCTATGGTCGCGAAACTACGAAAATTATAGAGACTTCCTAGTTTTCATATGAGCGACGACGTCGCCATTCTCAATGCTCCATTGAGAACGAGAAAAATTAAAACTTTATTTTAATGCCATATTTTTCTCAGCTAAATTGTTTAACCTCAACCGATCTTCAACTGTTTCTAGAGAAAACAAGAAGAGGCAGATAAAAAAGACTTGCTGCTTAGATTTGGATCCAAATTGGCCACCAAAGAGGCCACAATGCACATGCGATTTCCCTCAGAACGAGGGCTCCCCATGTCAGCAACAGGTTTGCAAAAAACAGGACTTCTGGGATGGGCTTTGCTAGAAGATTTGATACGACCAACATCAAAATGCGAACTTGAGAGAGGAAACTTGTGTATTTTTACAACTGCCAACTCATCCGCTACAATAAAAACTGTGTATGCTGAAACAGGTCATATTTCACTCCTAACGGTTCCGTCATTCTCAAATCTGGTGCCAATGACGGTACCTTTCTTTATTTGGACAATTTTGAATTTAAAAGTTACTCAAATCGGCAGGCATTTCTCAAAGGATGAGAAGTATTTCAACGTGAATTCCAACAGTCGTGCGTACGACAATCGCAGGCTACGGAGAAATTGCAGCATGAACATGAACCGACAAGGAACGAAATGTTATCAAATAATAGGACTGTGTTTGATTATGGTTTTAATTAAAATTGAACAACATACGGAAACGGGTTGAAGAAAAGAAGCAAAAACATATTTTACCTTTTATTCATCCAATCGAAAATACACAGACGTCTTATCGTAAAATGTAGTAGAGAAAGCTAATGATCCACCATTTTCCAGTGTGCACACGGTTTCTCTTAAGCCATCCTTACGTTTAGTACAACTTAAAACGACTGAAGGCACTTCTCAACCATTTTGTATCGAACTATTTCAATAATATTACTACTGAAATTCACAAGGCTTCACAACCCACGCGATGTCGCTGACAGCTAAAATAAGCATTGGTCAATAAGCTTTTCGTTTCCTGCGGCAAACGGTTTAAACTTGATCTATGGTGAGCGATAGTGCCAATGAAGCTTCAAGGACACCTTAGTTGCAATAAATTGAAAAACTCCAAAGGAGACGGGCAGTATTGACAAGAAAATGTAGTAACCCATACCAACCAAACAAAAAAAAATTGTTCAATAAGTTGATAATTAGTAAATATGATGGCTTGTAATCCTCGTCATTGATTAATGAAGAGACGCTGATGAGCTCAAATAGAACCTGAAGCCACATCGATAAATCAACAATAATAAACGTAATTTTTTAAAAAATTAATTAAATTGGAAGCAATTTATTTTGATTTAGGAACAATTGATTGAAACATCCATTCCAACAAAGAGAGCTCGCCAAAGAGGTATTAGAATTTTCCTGCAGTGATTCTGGACAGTTGAACATGTTTCACCAAGAGCATGTGATGAGTACATACTTCCCCACATCACAATGAACGCAGATGCTGTTGAAGTTGAGCTAGTCAGATCGCTATGGTTTTTAGACGACCACTAGACGAGTTCTCACTCGGTGATGCACTTCCCCAACGCATCTCAACAAAGAAAGGAGTTATTAGCCTTCTCTAAATAGAAACCAGTAACATAAGACAAGCCCGAATTATGAGAGGTTGCCGGGCCTCTTTCAAGCAAGGTTGTTAAGTGCGTTTTTTTTTTCTTCAATAATTAATTAGCATCATTTTCTATCACCTGTAGTTACTTATAATGGCCGTTTGCTTTCACGTCTACGAAAGAACTGAAAACGTTTAGGCGTACATGAAGAACGTCGAGTAAATTTTTTTCTTCTATTTTTACCTTGGTTTGAGTTTAACCAACAGCCTTGGCGCTTTCATGACTAGACAAAAAATGATTCATCCATTGAATATTTTAGAAAAAGTTTTGAGAGATGAAATCGTTGGCCTTCATTATTTCTCACAACGTGCAATGCAATCCTATGAAATTATAAATTTCAGCAAGGCCGTCCTACGTTGAAAACTCAAATATTGAATTACTATTTGGAAGGAAAATGAAACAATGAAAAATATCTGAAGAAATTTGCTTTTGAAAAAAGAGAGAAAAACAAGTATTACAAAGCGAGAGTGTTCAGAAGTGATCTACATGGAAAGTCGATAATGGAAATGTTTATAACCATGGGAGAACATCAACGATGATCCCTTTTCCGTCCAAACTTATAATATGCAGGACAATGTCATTGCTGAACGCATAAATTCCACACAGCATATCGACCGGAACACACGTTATTTCAACGCAATAGTATTTTTCATTCCATTTGAAATAGCGCTCGTTTTTTTCCATAATTCCCAACTCAGCTTGATTTGCGTTTTACTTTACAGTGGGTACACCAATTTTGGAAATTCAAATACTAATAGGTATTCGTAAATAGAAACTACACATTTTGATGTAGATCAGCAAAAATCCCAAGGACGAAAAGAGAATTGTAGCAATAAAACTGAAACGGCGATGGTGAATTGACAATAAAATCATTGAACTTGAATAAAATTTAAAAAATAATAGGTAAGGATTGTAATCATGAATCGACGAACAATCGATGAACAATTCGAAGGGCACAGTAATTCGAGTTCAATATTACTCCAGATACAGTTAAAGTCTGTGTAAAAGGAACAAATAAAATGCTACGGTTTCAAAGCCTCGTTGATAAATAAAAGATAAAATTGGACACATTTCCAGTTCAAATAGAACTGAACGACACGATTAGAATTTAGCGTATATTATACAAAGCCACTATTTAGAAACGATTCCGGAACCACAACTATAATGAATCAAGGGAAATCTCACTTCAATTATTTGGAAAATCTCTTCTCACCATACCGAATACGTCAAACTGCCAACGGTACGTATTTTTGAAATCGACGCATCTGCCGATTATGAATACCTATATAATTTCAAATCATTCGTTATGATACAAAAATA
The DNA here is from genome assembly GCA_037159825.1 of Tupiocoris notatus. NCBI lineage: Eukaryota > Metazoa > Arthropoda > Insecta > Hemiptera > Miridae > Tupiocoris > Tupiocoris notatus. The sequence continues at coordinate 431,834 of JASJUZ010000125.1, read as the reverse complement.
TTTTCATTATTGAGCTCTTTCGTCATTTACAGGGATCTGTGAATATATTCGTCTCTATTACCAGCCTACGATCAAATCGCACAACTATTACACATATAGGGTCGGATGAGGTCGAAATGACGTCTGATCTAAAATACGAACTTTCCAATAAATGCGCTCATATCGAAAAAAAAATTAGCCGCATAGAGAAAACTACACTTCGTCACTATATTTCTCATTCCAAGACCATGGTCATCATATTAAACAGTTATGTACATAAACACATACGATAATTTGTCGACGTTTCAACGATATTAATTCAATTTTGTTTTGGAAAATAATAAAACAAAACAAGCCGTCGGTTGAAAGGAAGAGGAATCGATTGTTGAGCCAGTCGCATCCTTCCCCCAGCCTTACCGCCCCAAAGGCTTTCCGCCGAAGTTGAAGGTTGTAGGTACTGTTTGGTTAACGAAATTGTATCCTGTAACAGAGTAATATAGAATTGAAAACTAGATGCCTTACAGAAGAGCAAAACATGGATGATGATATTGCCAACTGTGTTGTAGTGTTGCAACGTGAACGTTCTTTAACCTTGAGGACATATTAGAAACAGCCAAGAACACTTTGATGAACTAGAAGACGAAAAAACAGAACAACAATTAGAATCCATAGCATCCCTGGCGTCTCCTGCTTTGCATTTTGTTAAAATCCTACCATATGTTAGGATTACTCGAAGAGGTCACATGATTTACATGGTTAGGGTCAAATACTGGATACGTCTATTTTTTCCGAAGTTAGATATTTCCCACCAATTGTAATCATTGTAATTATGGTACAAAATAATCCATATGGTTAAATTATCGCATAAAAGAGGCTGAAAAAGCTAGTTAACTCGGCAATCGCCTAGTAGACAAAAATTACGATTTCGGATGGGACTGGATGGGAGGAAGATTCCATCGTTGAGATGTGCGATAAAGCGACACTGAGAGGCCATAAAAGCTGACGGCTACTTCGGAAGACGTAAAATTGAGTCAGCCTTTCCAGGGCCCGGGGATAATTGTGTGGTTATGTGCTAAACAGGGGTCCTTTCAGTCTGCGTACGTGCTTCAACAAGTGCGAATATCATTTGCTTTCATGTTCGTTGAAGGAGACTACAGAACAAGGAATTTCTAACGTTAGATACAACTCACAAAACAGGTAACTAAGATTTCAACCGTCACTCAAATTTTCACCCACTATAAAAATAGCCAGGTTTTTATTGTTTTTCATAAAAAATGCAAAACTACGAGTAGAATTGGGGTGATCCAAATAAAGCCGGATTTTTACATACAATAGTGTTTCTTCAAGTCTGATGGCTAAGTTATTATTATTAATATCAGATAAATAATTCAACTACCAAACAAGAGGTATTATGAACGCTCAAATGTTCACCTTTAGTTGTTCGACATTTATTCAATTTAGAACATATAAAAATGAAACGTTTAATCATGAAAGGTTTCCTCCTTCAACCATCCAGTAATTGTCGGAGACTTGCTAACATGAATTGAATTGAAATTATCATCAGACGAAAAATATATGCAACAAGATTTTTCAAAACAAGATTTTTTTTGTTATTGTGGTTTTTGTTTCTCAATTCAATTTCATCCAAGTATAGAAATAACTGGCAACAAAGATTCTTGAAAAATATTAATCTACTCTACTTTATTTGCAGATGATGTCAACAACAGCTCAAAGAAGTTTGGAACCTGATAACCTACTTGCAGCAAGCACAGTAAGCCCAGCAGACGATAGTTCGATTCCGTGGAGGCCTCCTGGAATATCAAACAACGAAAATGGCCCACCAACCAGCAGTGCAGTGGATACCACTTTCGACTCAGCCAAAACTGCTCTGGCTCCATCACCAAGTAAGCCACAACAGGTAACCAACCTCCATTTTCCAACTGCACCACTACTTCCCGGATTTTGGACCCTTCCAACAAGTTATGGCTATCCAGAATTAACAAGACAAAAGGACGTTTCCATTGAAAATGAAGAGCAGAAGAATCAGTGTCGAAGATGGTCAACTGTGGATACGATTCAAGATCAACCAACATCAGATAGAAGCCAAACAGGGCCATTTACGCTTACCCCATCATATGACGCCCATGATGGAAACTCATACAGCAAACTGAACACTCTTGATAATAATGCTGCGCAGTTGGTTTACAGTAAAAGCGATGTCCACCATGAAACTACAAGTGAAAACTTGGAACATTTAGCTGACTCACGAGCAACACTGATACCATCAAATTCACCACATCAAAACATTGCACCTCCTAAATGGGCTGAATCCAGCATTAGAACGCCAACAGTATCATCAGGTGGGGAACTATCGTCACTAAATCCACTGATTGCTTCAAGTTGGGATTCTGAGAGACTAGCAGGCTACAAAATTCAATATCAACAATGTCAGGTGAATGCAAGATCATCAAATGCATGCATCAATCTCATAAACTCACGAAATTCAAAATCATTCCTACACCCGACATTAGAGACAACATTTTCTAACATAGATAATCATAAGACACCAACTTATTCGGGTCAATTCCATAGCCAACTTCAAGGGAATGGAGAGCCAAGAATACCAATAGTTCCATCCATTACAGAGGAACAGCCTAGTACATGGCATAAGCCACAGTTGCCGCAAATTTATCAAATGAACTATTATGAACGAAAGCAGATGCCATTTCTCAAACCAGAAACCAGCAATTACTGCGAATCAATAAGTTGCTATGGTGCACACCGTCAATACTCAGAACTTCAAAGCTTACCAAGGACACATGTTTATAAAGGACATTTGAAAAATACTGGGGAGGTAATGGTGCCGTCGATTCAGCAATTTCCAACCTCTACAAACACAACCATTTTCTCAAGGCCAACTGCTTCTAGTTGTTCCAACTTAGAGAGAACCCTCATGTCCGTTCCACAACCAGTACAAGAAACATCGTCCAGTTCACCAGAACCAAAGGACCTTCAATTGAGAACATATGAAGCAGATTCAACATCAACACAACTACTAGAATCTGAACTCAGTCCTAGAGAGCTTAACAGTTTTGGAATGAGGTCAAACCATAGCCAGATACTAAGCCAAAGTACAACCAGAAGTAGCATTAATGTGACCAAACGTTTAGAAGCTATTGGTGAACCAAATCGCACATACATTGGCAGTGGGTATGACCAACTGAACGAAAAACCATTCAAGTCAGTCGATCCAAGAGATCTCGAAAGACCTGGCGCAGATGCCACTCCAAAATATGGAGCACTTCGAAAGCAATATGGGAGGATCTCTAGGCACGATGAGCAATGGCCCTGCCAAGTAAATAATTGTTCAAAAATTACTGGCCAGACGACAACAATGAGCAGTATATCAGAATCATCAGTTTCTCAAGGTGACCTAAGGACAGAAGATGCAACTATCGCTAATGGACCAACATCTTTTTGCGTTGGAAATACCAAAACACCACCAGACTACAATCCTCGAGGATATTCCAATACTAATGCATACACATACAGGAGAAGAGACGAGTCAAGAGAAGCTACTGTAGAGGATGCTGCACGTCATTCTTGGATGTCATCAATCAGAGCAACACCATCATCATCTTCAGACGAAAATGCAGCTCTTGAGGAAAAAAGAAGAAGAAACCGTGAAGCTTCGGCACGTTGCGAGGAAAGAAGGAAATGGAAGACAGAACAGTTGAAGAAAGATAATCAATACATGAAGGATGCTGCTCTCAAACTATTCACTGACAATCAACATCTATGGGAATTACTGGACCGACTCAAACCTAGGAGGAACATGACGCGCGGAAGCATCAAGGATCGCCAATCAGAAACAGAGACAAACTGAAATGTGCCTTTGCTATTGTGCTATTGTCTGCTATGAAATACCCATTTATTCAACTTGGTTTTGTTATTTGAAGAGCTTAACCTAATTTTGAGCTAAGTTAACCCCTAACAAAAGGTTTAGGAAAGAAGTACAAAAAATGCTGACATTAAGTTTTGCCGGATTAATTTAGCCCTTTCCTCCAAGATCAGAAGACGCCCAAGTTGCAATAAGTCCCCATTTTGAACCCTGTTGTAACCAATTCTATAAGGATGAAGGCAAGAGTTAAAATGTGACAGTTCGTCTGAAGACTTACTTATTAGATCAAGCACTTTCACCACCGAGAGCCTACAGATATTTCAAACTTTAACAATGGCTAGACAGGTTGAAAAGTTTATAACTTGGCCAAGTGTACACTTGTATTCCAACCTTCATCACGCTTGATCAATAATCGACTATGAACTAGCGATTTGCTTTTACGTTTTCTAGTTTTTTAAATTTACAAGTAAGTAACAACTCACCTCCGCTCTGTTCGATCTTTTTACTTTCCGCAGCGGCTTTCCTTTGGTCAGCCAAAACAAGAACTTCCCTCAACTGATTTTGTTGTTCAGGCGTTAAGTGGCCTGTAAGGGCTGCATACCACATGGGATCACTTGCTTCCAGCCCTGTAACGCAAACAAAATCAGCTCCTTGCTGCAAATTTTTGGCAGTAGATAAAAAATTTCAAAAATATTTACAACCCTCCAATGTCAAATTTTCCAGGAAAAAGTTGCGCAATGAAAGGGGACGCTCAAACTCACCTTGGAGGACTTGTTTGAAAACTACGTATTCATCAATTTCACACACTTCATCATCGAGTGGTGTAGTGTAAGCTTCAAGACTTCCGTCGTCAGCTCCATCGAAATCGTCGTCGTCATCATCCTCATCATCGTCATCCTCACCATCCTGAACAAATCGGTAAACAGTTTACATTAAGTAATTTTTGTTCAATTAGGCTAGAAGCAAAAATACTCAGTTCCGCTTCCATTACCTGCATTTCAGCAGTCACTTGAAACGGAGAGTCCATAGAATTTTGCACTTTTTCTACTTTCTTCTGAATACAATTCAAGAACGCAGGAGGTTCACTAGACTCATCTTCGTCCGTCGAAAGAACTGCAGCAAAATGAATAAAATCATTGAACTACTCAACTACTCAAATGGACAAACCCCAAGTAAGGAAGACAAAGAAAATGTCCACTCCACCCCCAAACATTAAGACAACATATTAAATAGAAAAATCCATCGTTCAAGCACATACAAACAAAAATTTTGGAGACCATTCAAACATAAGTTTGGAACAAACCTTCTTCTTCGCCGTCAGACTCATCTTCACCTTCAGATTCGTCTTCTTGCAGTTCTTGAGCTTTACCTAAAAGAAAAACGTTCATTAATAACTACAATTCAGAAGCCACTTCAGTATTTTATTCATTCTATAAAAATTACAGGAATATAATTTTTAGAGACTTGACAAACGTAATAATTCTTTCTGGCAGCCAGATTTTTTTAGTCTTGCAAGTTTCGAAATGTACCTATGGATTTTTACTGTGGGGTAAAATATGGTGAAATTGGAATAGTAATGATCTTAGTAATGTGCTATGTCAAAAAGAAAGAAAGGACTAGATGGTGACTTAATGGGATCTAATAATGCACTATCGAATAGCAATTATTATGCCTTAAAATACATAAGAGAGTCTAGCGGTGGCATTATTTTCCATAGCTAATGAATACCAAAGAAAAAGAATATCAACGGCACAATTTCAAACGCCACTCTAACCCAATGAATTCACTTCATCTCGTACTCCTTTCATCGTTCTCCAAGATCTTGCTCTTCTTGGCCTGTTCATGAAACAGATTAAGAAACCAATAATACATTAAATTCAATATACTTACAAGCATATGCTCGTTTCAAGCCATCGAATACCGTGATAAGCGTAGGAATGATCTGCGGCGCACATTCAATGACACCAGGAGGTCGGCTCGCTCCCATTGCTATCAACGAGCTCAAGCCTAGCACACATAATTTCCTATCGTGAAGTCTGAAACAGTGACGAGAAAACAGCGTTATGATCTTCAATAGGTTTGGGGCACATGGAATTATCATTTTGAATTATTGAATGCTAAAATAGTTAAGCAGGCTGCTACTCACCCTAGAAAGCAGTCAGCATCATGAAGCCATTGCTTGATAAAATGAGTGGATATCGAATCAGTCGGAGCTGCTGACAGTTGTATTTTGTCCATTGTTTCAAGCCATAGAGCAGGATTGTAGTAAAGTGCCGCTATGACCACTTGTAAACACATAGCCCGCAATTCGGACGTTTTCACTTCTTTAGTGAGCCGCTGAAGAACCAGCTCAATGAACCATGGGACACACTATATGAGCACAACAGAAAGACTCGGTTTCAAAATCAGTGTCTAAGCATTTCCAGATTGTTTATCTCAAATATCCATACCTGGTCAATTTGTCCTTTGCATTGTAAAATTATCACTTCTAATAATTTGGCAGCGTGGCATTCTGGGTCTTCGTTAACGTCAGTAGTCATTACCTGGAATAATCGAAGGCATGAAATAGTAGCATACAAAAGATTTGCGTAGCCAGCATCTGTTTGGCCAAATGTAAACATATGTCCACACTAAACGGATGCTCAAAGGACATTATGTCCCTTCATCGTTGTTGGTCTTAATATCCTGAAGAAAATACTATCGCGAGTGCATCAAAACGCTATAATATCATTTTTGTCGCTAGATTTCCCCAACTGCAACAGAGACTTGCAATATGCACTAACTTACTACTACCCGCTAACTTTTGGTCGCTCGGCTAAACTTCAACTCCCAAAATTACAGCTATTATTCAAAAGCTACGCTTTTTTGCAAATACGGTAGCTGTTTTAAAACTTTTATAGAGTAGGTGTCTTTATAAAACTAAATCTTTATAAATCCTAGAGCGGTCTATTAGAATTGGTCTCCAAATTTGATATAGAACTTCTTTCTTCAAAATCTTACAATGTACAAAGCAATAAGTATTTAGTTTGAGGGGGAGAAACACCAGCCTACTCGTTCTACGTATCCTTTGCTTGGCCCCAAGGGGCGAAAGTTCTTGACGCCAAATAAAAGAAATGGAGAACGAGAAGCCTGGTGTTTCTCTCCCTCAACCCAAACACGGCAAACAAATAACAAATCAAAGACAAAAGCAAAAAATATAATTGACAATTTAAAAAATAATGATAATAATATTGATAATTAAGTGCTTACCACTTTGCACATATTGAACATCGCTAAAACATTGCTTGGATTTGATAGGAAAGCAGGTGTGTCTATGGTAACATAATTGTGCAGAGCAGGCATCATGTCTGTGAAGTAGTCAAAACCATCTTTTTCAAACACCTGAAAAGAATGGATAGCTCCAATGAAAATTCAATTGTGAAAATCGATTAATATTGAATACTGCCAAGAAAACAGGTCATTTGCAACAATACCATCAATAAAATGGTTATTGAGCCAATTGTGAGGTAAACAATATAAATCCATCTTATTTGGAGAAAATGTGCATTAATTAGGTAGTACTTTCAATTATTCAATAAAGCTATCATACCTGGTACATGAGTTCGAAAACTTTCCACAGATCGGGAGAAATGTGTTTTACCGTCAAATCATACACCAATGACAACGCCTCTTCATAATATTCTGCAACAACAGAGGGAGTCAATCAGAAATAAACAGAAGGATATCGGAGAGATTAGGATAATACGCCAATGATGATTTTTGTGTTTTTAGTTAGTGAGAGCAAAAATTGTTAATAATGGCATAGGATAGTTGGGGGCAGTAATGCGACCTGCTTAAAAACATAAAGAACTACCGCATCGGAATCGTATAGGACCAAAATAAAAAAGGGTGAATTAACATCAAGGAAATATTGTTATAAAATCAACTCTACTGAAAAATAGACCAACTGTATTTACCTACGATACAATTACTAAATATATGGCCGATAACTTGCAGGACGGTTGGTTCAAGTTGCTGTAAGATAAGAGGTTGCTCTTCCATGACACTGATTAACGTCTCTATTGTATTGAGGAGCCCCATAGCTGCAATTGCTTTCTCATCAGTGCCTTCGTCCGTTTCTAATACGTTGCTAAACGTTTGGGCCTGCAAAATAAATTAAAATATTATATATCCCTGAGCATTGATGCAATAAAGCCTAATATAATTTGGGGAAAAAAATATTGCGTCATTAAAACAATTAACAAACCAGATGCTGGCAAATTTGAAGGGCAATAGGGGCGATCTGTGGTGGATACGTGGAGACAACCTTCTGCAGAACGTTTGACAGTTCGTCATTTTCCGTATCTCGAATAATCCGTAAGAGTTCCAATGTAATTGGTTCAACCTGTGATTCAAATATTTTTATTAAACAGTAATCTTAGATAATCTTTTTAATTTGGAAATCTAAAGATGATTCAAAATTCACCTGATCTACAAGCATTGATTCAACTTTTTCCTGATCGTTAAGAAAGTTTTGCAGAGCGATAGCAGCTTCAACGCGGACAGGAAGATCCGAATCCGTGAGAAGCGCGTTTACAGTGAGCCGAACCGCATTCTGCAAATTCTCATCCAAACTAAATTTCATCTCGTTGAAATACTTGAGAACCCAACAGGCACGGGCTCGCATGTGACCATGAGGACTTTGGAACTCGGGGAAGATAAAACGGACCATCATCGCTTCCATTTGATCCTTGTAAGGTCGCTTCCTGAATAAAATTTCAGCTAGCGTACCAACCTGCGGACACAATGTTTAATATGTGATAATATTGATTCATTGCAGCAACGTCAAATAAACATTTTCCATTATCAACTAAATTACTAACCATGTGCAGTGCGCCGTCTCTTTGCCGGGGCTCCGAAGATGTGTTCAACACTTGCATGACCAAATTCATCGTCTTCAATAACATATCTTTCCTCTTACGGCAAGCACTCAAAAGCACAGTTGTTGCCGCCGTCACGGGGGAGACAAAATCTTCAAAAATATCTATATGGAGAAAAAATTAGAAAGATGTCGTGTTATTCATTTAAAAAACCCATGAATCTTCTGATGGTAAGGAGTTACATGAAATTTCAATTTTTTTACAAGGATGAAGAAAACTACTCACCGAATTTAATTCTAATGTATTCCCTAGGGTCGGAGGTCCACAATTCTTCATCAGCTTGTGAATACGACAGGAGTGGAAAAATCACGTCCTGAATTATTGCAAACATGTGTGCCTTCAAGTATTTCCACGTGTGACCATGACTGACTCTAAATAGGGAAACATAAAAATTTTAAAAATGCACGTATAATAGTAGTGGTTTGACAATGCACGGAAAACTAGCGAATCATTTAACGAAGCCAAAATCAGAACAAAGAGCTAACTGTAATGGTACTAACATTAATAATCAATAAAACGCGATTCTTTTCAACAATAACACTGATCAATTTAAAAAAACCATACAAACTTACGCAAGATTGATATAGTTGAAGGTCTGCTGAATGACTCGTGGTGAAATGTAAATTTTCCGCGTGTACTGATCCAGAATTCTCAGCAGCACTTCCAAGATACCGCCAGAGAATGTTTTCAAGTACCACGAGGAGAAATCTTGGTACTCTTTTTCAACGTTCCCTGGACTACCATACCTAAAGGCGAAAACGTAAACGTATAATCACAAGCAGGATATGGATAGTTCATTTAGCTCTCTTCATTACAGTCTCATTTTCTCATTTTAAGTCTAGTCAGCCCAACTAGTTATTCTACTAAGTTTTTGCCAATTTGAATTTTCATAGCAACAAAATGTTTGGTGTAATAAAAATTCAACATGGACTGACCTTTCAAACATTCTGTTGAGTATGTGGAGAGCCCACTTTTTACATTTCCACCAGGCAAGGTCGGGACGATCTTCCTCTTCCACTTGTTCCGTTTCAACTGGTACATTTCTTTCAGCAACTTGTCGAAGGATGAGCATCCATTGCGAGAATACTTCACGTGTTATCAGTTTAAGGGGTAGAGTGTACTAGAAAGAATGTTGCAATAATTTATAACAACAAAACTTCATTTTAATAGAAATGCTACAAGTTTAAATAGAATAATTATCTCTCACAATCAACAAGTAGAATGCTATTTCAGCTCACCTGCGTCAAAGCATAGTATATTTTGAGTATTTGTTTCTGAATTAGGACAGACTTTTCAGATTCATCAGGCAGTAATCCAGCGATGATTTGGTAGATTTGTGGTAGCAGAAGGTTCATTGCATCATTCAATGGCAGTCTTTCTTCATTTTTGCGGTATCTTTAAAACAAGCCCAAAACAAAAAAGTAAGAACTAACAAATCTTTTCTGCTTGAAAATATTCTTAAAAAATATTGAGAGTGAAAATGATTTTATATCAACTGCAGTGTACTATGCTTCAATAATTCAAGAAGAAGACTTAGAATTATCCCATTAAATTTTTGGCTAAGACTGAAACAACATAATTCATACTACCTTACACAAAGAATTGCACTCACTCGAAATTTTTTACCAGTTGGTAAAGACAGATGAGAGCGCCACTCATAATACTCGCACTGTTGTTAGGTAGGAGATAAATACTGATTTTATCCACTATCGTAGTCCATCGGCCAGGGAAATCGTGTTTGACCATAGAGTTGACACACACAGCGAGTTGAGCTCTGTAAAAAGGAAAACACTTCCCTAAGAATTTTAATGTCTCTAAATTTCCCTTTAAATTAGTACTTATTTAACTCTAGGTGATAGATTTTAGTATTTCACAGTGATTGGAAACCTCAATGAACGAAGAGAAAAATGATCATTTTCCAGGGGGTGTAAGGGGGAGAAAAACCAGGCCACTCATTCTCCCGTTCTTTATTCGCTGCCCGAACAGGTGAAAGTGTTCGGCCAACAAATAAAGAATCAGAGAATGAGTCGCCCGGTTTTTCTCCCCCTTACACCCCTGGACATTAAAAAAAAATGCGACAAAGAAAAGCAGAATTAATATTGTTTTTCAATTATTACTGAATCAACTCGGGCGCCATGACAAGTGCGTCAACAATCGCGTCTCGAATCATAGCACGATCTTGTTCATGTATTGAAAAAACGAGTGGATATTTGAGGCCATCTTCAGGCTCCTTGTACTGCCAGTGGTTCGTGATAAGATTCTTCAGATATATCGCACCTGAAAAATCAGAATGTTGCATAGCTAAATATCACATTTAAATATCATTATCACTGTTTAATATTAGTATTTTGTTTTTCAATACAATACACGGTTAGCTACAACAATAATTTATAATCTTATTTCATTTCAATGATCGAAAATCTTACCCGCTTGTCGAACGGGCATGTCCAAATCCTGTATCATTATCACCTGCAGGATCGAAGGAGCGAAGCCGATGATTTTCTTTGACTAGAAAAACGAAATGAGTATTGAATAAAATAATTTTCCTGAAGGCATGAAATGGTTTTTTAGTTGCTAAAATCAAGTTAATAAATAGGATTTTAAAATAAAAAAAATCTGCCAATGGAAAGAATTGCGTATTTTCAGTCCATTCTAGGAGGTTGGAGGTAAAGGAGCTTTATTGGTCTATTGGTCACAATAAGTTCCAACGTAACACCAGGCTGAACCATCTACGCCAAACTGAATGTCGCTTTTATTCATGGTCTGATTTGAATCAATTTTATAATTCTACTAGACGCTGACGTCGATTACGTCTCAAATATGAACGTAAATTCTCTCAGACCAGTTGGGTTGCTCTTGGATCTTCGACGAAGCTTCAGTCTAAAAATATGCGAACAATGTGGCAGCAGCCGATACAATGAACAGAAACCTCGTGAGAACGGGAAGGTGGCAACAAGCTGATTCGGATTCGATTGACCGACGATGAGATCCACCCATCGACCAGGTCGTTCATAGTTCGGAAACTGATTCAACGTCCGATTCAACGCATGGTTTGAAATAGGAATTGAAAAAGGCCTCCTTGAAAACTCCAATATTTATTTTAACGATACCTATATAGTCACATAAGTTTTTCTTTGTTCACGTTTACATTGACCAAACAAAAACACATCAGAACTCCTGTACATATAACACTTCTAAAACAAAATTCCGTAGAATAATTCCAGCTTCCGCTTCAATTTGGTTAGATACAATAGAGGAAAATGATGAAAATTGGTGTGAGGTTATTCTAAAGGTTTAAGAAACCAATGGTAGACAAAATAGAGCCGAGATATTATTTGCTGCAGGTGAAAAAAGCTCGGCCAAGCATAGAACATGCTTCCTAGTCCTAGTGAAGGCTTCCTAGTGGAGGGACAAAAAGAGATTTCGGCTTTCTTCAGCGAAGGCAATTAATTTGTGCCATTCTTTCATTGTTATCTCATACTACTAACATTAGTGGTATTTATGATCATAGGCGTAACGAGGGGGGGGGGGTTTACTGGGGACGTAACCCCCCCCCCATTGCTTAGAAATATTTTTTAAAAAAGGACAAGGATATGATGGGGCCTCAGCAATGAGTGGAAAATTCATCGTAGCACAGGCCTATGTAACGGAAGAGCATCCTATGCAATATATGTCCATTGTGCATCCCATAGCTTAAACCTTGCTATAAGTGCATCATGTTCAGTTTTTGAAATCAACCCCCCCCTTGAGGGGGTAAACCCCCCCCATGAGTCAACTCTAGTTACGCCACTGTTTATGATGAAGAGTATACAACGTGTAAAATCTGCCAACCGTTCTGAACGTGTTATACATCGCGGCTATATATGACATCCTCGTATCCTTTGAGGTCTGTTCCACCGTCGTAAACGTGTTTACTGCTCAGGTGCTCTTTGAGGGCTCATGAGTGAACGAATTATCAACATTACCTTTATGAAAGATAACAATACCAGAGCATGACCCTTGCAAGGTTGAATAAAATAGAACTCATTTGCAATCACTTGAAATAATACTACTGCCGAATTGTCGAAACCATTTCCATCCTTTTGTTTTCTCGTTATCTGTATCGAAGATTCCGTTTAGTTACAAATTCGTTGTCAAACTCCTGCCGCTTCGTTCCATCATTTTTCTTATCCAATAAGAGAAAACAGTTGTTTAAGAAACTGCGCGTTTTTTCCACCAGGTAACTCCCTCAACTAGCCATTTTCCCAGACAAACAACAATATTTTAAACCTTGGACCAAATATTAATTATCAGCAGAAAAACCGATATAATATTATTTACATTTACCTATATATACACGTAATAAGAACATATTCAATGGCCCGTTGGACGGGCCAAGGTTTTCGAATGGTTACATAACTAGTAAGGAAATACGCGTTTATGTGGCTCAGCAAGATTCGATTAACAACGCGAATATCTGAGGAATATTAAGAGAAGATAAACATTAGGTGCAACGCTCCTTTTAACGAGGCAGAGCAAGATTAGATACATCTGCATCAAAACTATTCGGACTCATAATTCGATCCACGTATTGCGAAGTACGTAGTTCGCAGTTGAAGCCAGTAATCGATGAGAGCAAATTAAAAAGCATTGCAATTTCGCACGAAAAGAACCAGCTCCTTTGGTACTACGAAACGACACTTCAAACGATTAGATCAGAAATGAGACGTAGCAATTAGGTATGCTGTGTCGAATAAAAATAATCATGGGCGAATTAAAAAGAAGACGGAGAATGAAATAAGAAGACGGAGAAATTTGCTCTTTCCCCATGATTGAAACACATCGTGAATTAATAAGCCATCGATTTTTTTGAAAATTATTTTTTATGATTCAATGTAATAAAAAATAATGATCAATTCAATTTGCTCAGATCAGAAGGTAATTGATTTTATAACAGACCAATTAATTTAAACAAAGATATCCACCAACAAGTGTATTTAAATTTGGAGAAAAAAAAATGCAATACGTACTCAACACTCTACTTGGGTAAAAATAATTCAATCCGTAACAAATCACGTATTTTGTGAATTTTCATTCAATTGAGTCAAGTTGACAATACAGTTATTATTAAATTTATTGAAACAGTGTTTTCGCTTTGCTGTTCTTAAAACCAGAAGTAATGCCCAGCCAGCCATCATTAGGAACCATATATTTGAGGAAAGTGTCACCAGTGATTTGAGTGTTATGTAGTCCAAACTGAACCATCAGGGCAAAGTGCCGAGCGCGTTATAAGTCGATGCAAAACGATTGAACAGCTCCTCGAGTCAAAGCCTCTTCAAAGTCTCTTATGAATGTTCAGAGGCCAGTTATGGTATTGGTATGATATTATGGTATGGTATGGTATTGTATAGCCAACCATCCTGACCTCTGGCGGCAATTCCAGTACCTTATTCTACTACATTTTCAGCCAATCTCCTCACACCTGATGATTCATAGATTCTCATGCTTCATCAAATTAATAACGCATATTTATACTTTTACACATGACTCTAATGGAGCCTCATGATACTTGAACTTTGTGAGCAGAAGCTGAGAACTCACCATTACAGACAAATTTTTTCAACATAATCAAAATTATAACTTGAGTTTTACAGCCACTATTTTTTTCTTTTTTAATTATTTATTTTATTTTATTTATTATTATTATATATATATTTTTTTTTGGCATTGGGTCTGTTGATTAGTCAGCACTCTCCTTAAGGCATGCATCAACTGATATGATTATGATGAATTTTTCAGGTGTCATGCAGGATAAGGGAACTTAATCCAGGATAGTCCTGTATGAAGACAATTCAGCAGGAATTTAAACGGCTTTTTCTGAATTCATACGTGACTGTCGGTCGTCGCGACCAAATGGCACGAATTAGCTCGTATTCGTATTCTAAGATTATAACCAGTAAGTAGGTAACCCTCCACAATTCAATATAATGATGTGACCATATTTGCCTCAGTCGACACGAAGGATTTGTCTCATGCAATTTGGCAGAGCAGTAGGTAAATTTTATCGAACGGATGCTGTTAGTTATTAGATATATTTATGTCATACACATTTAAATATATAACAACGATTCTATGTTGAGTGCTCATTGGGAGAAAAGATAGCCTGATTCATTGCCTGTTCGCATGACTCATGAGATAAATTGCACTAATTCTTTCGCTCCTTGGTGCTATCAGGAAGTGTACAGCCTACGTCACTGCCAATTCGCATACAGTGCTTCAGGGTGATTTACGCAGATCACTTTTAACCAAAGATAGACCAAATTTGACAAAGATAGAAGTTGGTTCTGGATTCACAGGATTTGTAATTATCCAAGCATGACCAATTCTTTACAATAAGAATGAGAATAGTACAAAATCTAGCGTTAGAGCTAGCAATCGTGAGAAAAAATGAAGCTGAGAGCGACACGAGGTGGTACGGAGAGTAAAGGAGGCTGAACAGCGGGACGGGAGTAGATCAGATGGAAACGTGCTCGCCATCTCGACAGTATCGGTTATCCCAAACAAAATGATACCGCAACGATTCGGCGACAGGACGGAGTAATGACAGATTGACAGCAGGCTTCTCATTTTTAAATCGCCTTAGAATTATCCAAAGAATCGATACAAACTGACTGGATCCAACGATGCACACGCCGCCAGAGACATAGAAATAATCAAGGTTGGAAATAACCAACCTGTTCCAGTTGTTCTTCGGCCTGAGCTCGCTGCTGAGGATCGATGGTCGCCCTGAGCAATTCCGCCAATTTTCGCACTTCCATGACGCCGGCGGATTTGACGACAGTCTGCGAATCGGAACGGCGATCTCAGTAAAATCTCACCGATGACCGGCTTCAGAACGGAGAAATTCAACACAGCACTAGCTCAGACAGCACACACGGAAATTTATCACGTGAGTCGAACCAAGGATATGGCGGCGAGGGGGACGGGCAGAAAGACGAATAATGCAACAGTGTTGCCTGTTTAACTCGTGACGTATTCTAGGAATCGAACCGACAGAAGCGCTTCTTAGAAAAAACACTACGGTAAGAAGAAATTCATTTCCAGGAAATTTCTTCTTGACGCATGGTAGTTGTAGGTTGTAATATGTATGAGTCACAGCAATTTCAGTACTCCCAGTGCAAGGTTAGTAAAAAAACAAGTGGGTCGATTCATAAAAGAAATATGGCAACCACCAACTGTGACGTCATTGGCCTTTCCTTTTCTGAAGTCATTTATGAGCTGTAAAATTGTAGAACGGGTTCAAAACATATTAGTTTTGTAAACTACTGGAATAAAAGAATAAAATTATTACTATCAATTAGGCCACAAAATCTCAAACATCTCATAATATCTGTTCGGATGTACGTTTGCGCGCTTAGAGTGTACTCACGACATAATCTGTGCGGGCGTACTACCATAGACCATTATATTTTTCTGATGCGACCGATAGTTGTTGAATGAAACTACAACGAAGAGGATCGAAGAAGAATTTTCGTCAGAAAACGCTCGAAAGTTGATCAGAAATCAGAAACTGGAGATAGAATACTCAAAATTATCGAGAGACAGCCACGTGCACGTCTCCCCGCAGAGTCAGAAGCTCAACGTTGTTTAGGCTTCACATTGGAGCCGTTCTATTATTTGATTCTAACTTCCTTGGACTAAACCTACCCAGAGTCTTGATCATAACCGGATATAACCTACTCAACAAGTTTGAGACTTTATCATGGTCGTAACATGATAACTTCACGAAAAACAGGTAAAATTTGGCTGTGTGCGAAATCTTGCTTCTGCTATAGACAATGGACGTCTTATCCATTGGACGCCTTCTGTACGATGTTCAAGGAACCAAACGCCAAATAGCCTTCCTGAATCCTTCCTTACCTACGCTTGTTTCAAAATGATTCTAAACTAATAAAATTGCAGCATCTTCCTATTCCATATTAATTTATTGCAATCCTTACTCAGCCCGGCATGTGTGCAGTTCAGGCCGTTTCTACGCGATCATAAATAATATTTTAAGGATTTATCATCGTACTACCTGTAAAAAAATATTACCTACTCTTAGATCAAGCGACTCTCTAAGTATGTCAAATAATAGAATAGTATATCAATAGTACCTATATCAATTCCCTTGATTAGTATATCAATTCCCTTGACGAAACTCCTCTAGACCAACCAACTACACAGCTCTTGGTAGCCGCTATTAATAGCATTATTATTTATTTCTTCCGTAAATACAATTTCGATTTTCAGCATATTTATTTTGTTCAGAAATGGTACTTCTGAATCCTTTCCTAGGCACGATAATTATTGTTGACAATTTTAATATCCTCTGGTAGGTGCAAATGAAAATGTTGCTGAAGAAAACGACCATAATATCAATAAGTTACTAGAAAATGGATATCTCTCCTTATTTTCTTGTCCCACAAAACAAAAAAGAAAAAAAAAAGTCCGGTCTTTTCCCCAATAACCTTCACACCGTTTACCATAAATCATCGTTTTCAAAATTTATTAGTGAATTTCGTTGTTCAATATTATTTATGTGTTAGGGTTTATACACCACACTAATGGTTGACTTGAATGAAGCTGGTGGAACAGTGGTCTCAATTTTGCACAAAATATTTGTGTTTTGTTCCATTAGCCTGTCTCCAGAAAAAAGTTTATAAAAATGCTAGTGAAAAAGTTTTATAGTTTCTTCCTATATTGTCATTTTACTTAATGTAACAAATAAAAGTATTGTGGTCTTCTGAAAGTCGAATTCAGAACGGAGCCGTATTGGAAGAAATTTTCATGTAACTATTTATACTCACAACCATTTTCTGAACAAGTGTCTATGTGTCGTCTGTCAGCGGTCAACAAGTGACATAAATCACCATTATTATCTCCCTGAAAAATGGCGAGCAGTTGACCCTTGATTTTGGTTTATTGTTCAATAATAAACCATTGCAATCGCTCGCGAATAAAAATTACTAACTCGCCCTCAAAATTTGGTGTTTTACGTGTCAATGCATGTAGAATCCGAATATCCAATAAAAAAAAAATTCTAAAAATTCCGTCCGCCGTCAACATTTTTCTGAGAAATTTTTACTTTTTACAAAAAATCAATCTCGGCCAGACAATGGCTTAATTCTTCAGCCAAATCGCTACCTCAATGTTAAGGGTATTTTTGGGGGTTCAAGGGAGGGGAAGAATTTTCCAAGGGTTTCCAGACAAAGGTGTTTTGGTATCAATTTTTATAGATTTTTGAACGCTCAATCGAATGAGACCACAACAGGGTTCTAGATTCTCGAGTTATCACAACTTTTGTGTGGAATTTTCGCATTTTTGAGAGATTTGGCAAGTTTCGGAATTAGGTATAATTTATTATAATAAACCCTTTTTTTTATGTCCAGGAGTGTGTTATGAACCAATCACCATTATCCGATCCTTCATTTGCTCAATTTTTTTTTTTTTAAATTATTGGTTGGCCTGTTTCATTTTCGACAGATCTGACATTATGGCATCCACTACTTTACCTGACGAGGTATGGCAAAACTACATATTCGCGCGGTTACAAGAAAAGGATCTGGCAAGAGCTCGGCGTGTTTGTAGAGATTGGTGGTACCTGATAAACTGCGATCGTTTTTGGAAGCCCCTTCTTGAAAGTCAAGGGATATTTGAAGACACGATACCATTGTTGAAAGACGGTAAGCCTAACATATCTACTGTGTCCTTTCGTACTTTTTTTGTTTGACTGAGAGTTCTGTGGGGGTTAAGCTCCCTCAGCGTCACCGCGACCATCAAGTGAATTTATTCTGAATTACTTATTTTTCGTAATCCTTTTTAAAATTTGCTCTCTGATTGGGACCGGCGTTACATATTATGTAGGCACTACACGCGTGATACTTAAAATTGTTATCTAATTTTGATTTAATTACGATAATATTGAAATTTTATGGTGGATTAACACAAATCCGAGGAAAATTTCCATCAACCCACTTACAATTGACACCATTCTTGTTTGATTGATTTTGGTTTGCAGATGATGGGAGTTTACTGAAGAGTTGCAAATGGGCCCAAATCTGTTCGACCTACTTCAATAGGTTAAGCTCGAATTGGAAATGTGGCAAATATCATGAATCGACTGATCCATCTCTGATCGAAGATGTGAGCGTTCAACTACCGTACATGTTTCGAATGTACAATTCTTTCAATATTGTGCATATTCTGCAAATAGTCCACGGTAATTTTGAGTCTATCGAACGTCTCCGAATTCCAGGCAACGCAATCGATCCAATCCTTGGCGCCCACATGGTGACCAAAGATTTTCTAATTGTAAGTCGGAACAGTTTATGGCTCTTCTACAGGAAATTGGCGAACAAATTCTTTCTCACCAAAGCAGTTCGATTTATGGAGCAATCTAGATCATTTGAAGCTTGCTCCGACATGAATGAGTTCGACCGTTTTGCATTGCAAGATAATGAAACTTGCGTGGGAGATTACTTTGTCAACGATAAAACTCTGTGGGTGCTCGTGGATACGGAAATTCTCGTGTACGATCATAATAAATGCAAATTCGTCCGGTCAATTTGCAACGCAAAGCTACCCAAAATCGACCACCATTGTGTACTACCAATAAATAATTACGTCTGCTGCAATTCACGACAAAATATCCAAGTTTACACTTCAGATGGGTATCTAATTCAAGAACTTCCAGGCGATAAAGTAGTCTGGAACGCATTCGGATGTGGAATATTTCCTTCATCTACAGAAAAAGAAGGAATAACCTATTTTCGGTTCGATACTCAAAAATTGACTGAACTAAACGCTGGAAGGTGTGTCGATTTAACGCTTGATAAACGGTCGGATTGCGCCTTCTGTATAGAAGCAATAACAGGATCAATTTCATGTTGGTCGTTGTCTTCAGCAACACGTTTATGGTTTATAAGTGATTCAACCATGAAATTCTCACCAATGGGAAGAATTACAATTATTCTTGATAAATACGTAGCTACATTAGCCGACGACCAGGATGGATATCAAGTTGTGCAAATCCACTCTGCTTCAAACGGCGCCGCTGTTAATACGTTTCGCATTGGAAGAAACATTCGATCAACTATTTTTTCTGACTGCGCGATCTCACTAATGAAATGGGTCGTACGGGGAGCTTCGCCCCGTCAAGAATTTTTAACATTAAATTTCCTGTCCAGAGACGTTGTGGAAAATTTGTCTATCCTTTAGGCTCCTGCTAGCCAGAGAAAGAAAGGAGAGGGACTATTACTTCAATGGATTGATCCATCACTGGACAGTCCAGGAAATCGAGAAGAATGTTATTGCCCAGCGCCGCTAGGGAAGAAATCATAGCGGAACCTGGAAGACGGAACGATTCAAAACATCAGCTCCATTTACTCATTTATTTTTCACTCTTGTACAATAATTGGCATGAGAATCTCTTTACGATTGAAAAACTAACTGGTGTAAGCCCATCCAATCCGTAATTAACAGTGCCGTTGTCCACAGTTGGATCTTTGGATCTAGAAATGATAGCATGCGACGTAATGTTGGCTTCATGATGTCTACATCGAAGCTTATTAGTCTGATCGCTGTGAATGAATTTTGGTTTATTATTCAATAATATTGGTTTATTATTCAATAATAAACCATTGTAATCGCCCAAGAAAAAAAATTTTATAACCCCCCCTCAAAATTTGATGTTTTACGTTTCAAGGCATGTAATCTCGGTCCTACGACGGCCCAATTTTCGAACCAACTTGCTAGCTGAGTTTTAAGGGTGTTTTTGGGGGGTTTTGAGGGGGAGAAAATTCAGATTTTCCAAGGTTTTTCAGAAAAATGTGTACCTGGTATCAAATTCTATAGATTTTTGGACGCTGAATCGAATGAGACCATCGCAGGGTCGGTAGCTTTATTGGTTCTCGAGTTATCGCAGCTTTTGTGCCGACTTTGGGAGATTTCCAGAAATTTGACATGAGGGTATAACTCGAGAGTTCTTGGAGCTATAAAAATCGTTCATACTCATTGGAATGGTCGTCAAACGCTCTCTCCAGCTGTACCGTTAGGCAAAAAATTTAGTTCTTAATTAGGAAATTAAGAAAAATAAAATTGAATAAAATTACAATAGTTGCTACGGAGTTTTCCCCTATAGTTACAATCTGTTTTTCGGTGGGATTGTTCCGAAATGTTCGAAATAATTACTATCACAAATGGATAGTCTTTCTAAATCACAATTGAAGCGAAGGAATAATAAACCACTGTACAATCATTTGCAGCGTTTTATTTCTATTTCTTATTTCTTCTATTTCAAAGTTTATTTCGACGACAAAAAATATATTTTTTTGGTAGGTACCTGAAAAATAATTTATTGAGAATAAAAACTTATGTACAGTACAAGGTGATTAATTTCCAGCACCTACTTCTACCTCAAGATAGCCGTAAAATTTTCCCATTCTGTTAAAATGCTTTAACTAAATTCATAGTGGGATTAATTATGCTCTGGTGAAGTGAGACAACTGTAAAACTAAATTCCTAGGTTTACATTTTAGTCACATTGTAGTTTATTAATGTTTCCAGCCCTTGCCCTGAAATGCGGTAGTCCAGACGCTTCTTGAAATTTCTCGAGGCTCCACTAAACGTGACAGAAAAACGGCATGCACTCGCGGTTTCAATCCCAAACCCAATTTTTCCAATCTGAATAGTTACTTACGATCTTCGACTATTTGTGTCTCCATGGCACGTTATTCTTACTTCATTATTTATGTATTTTCGATACTACGAGAAAAAAAAAACATTTTCATAGGTTTTTGGATTCTGTTTTGAGTTTTCTTTGAAAAACGTATGAGTGGCGTAGTATTAAACCTGGAAAAACTGATAGATGTCGTGAAATTTCTGCCGTTTTGACGTCATATTCGGATTTAGCATTCAATTTCCTATAAGAACAGCTTTCAAAATCGCTTTAAAACGAAAATTTAATTTTTCACTATTGCCGATGCCAGCGGAGCTCGGAATTTCGGCCGGCGAAAAACCCGATTTACGGAAAATAATTTCTCTGGCTCTGTTTAAATTTTTTTCACCAAATTTGTTGCTATGTACGTGTGTAAGGCGTTCAAATGAAGACTCCTGCATAATAAAACAATTGATTCGCATTTATTTTGACCCCGAAAATCACGGTTAAAGTCCAATTTTTGAGCTTTCAAAAACCGATTTTTTTGGACCACTTGCAGATTTTTTCGAGAAATAAAAAAAATCACAAAAGTACATCTTGGTAAGATACAACTTTCCTAAAAATTTCAGATTTTCATCTGTATTAAAAGACGAGTAAAAAATCGTTAACTGTTCGGTTGAAAAAAATCGCAGGGGTACTCCCTTGGATCTTTTGCGAAAAATTTTTTGAAATAGATTTCGCTCAAATTCAGCATAATGATAGTTGATGATGTGTGTATCAATAATATATGGTTCATTCTTCGTTTCTTTTGCTCAAAATAGATGAAAAGAACGTTTAAAGTTGATAAATGTCATGTTTTCGTGAATATTCACCTATATGGTGGAATACCGCATAAACGGTTGAAAAAATGGATAGGTACATTACAGAGTCAAATTGTGGACAGTTAAATGACCTATCCTTTGGTATATTCAAACATCTGAATTGACGACTTTTTGTTACAGTTATCCACTGTGCAAATTACAAATCTTGGAAAACTTGAAAGTTGGACTTGGCTAAAACTTTGCACAAGTTGAAAAACCCAATAATTTATGACAATGTAATTTAGTACAATGTAATACCCACCACCTACATACCAAATTACAGTAACTACTATAAAAACTATAAATTACACTGATCCATACTGAAATAAACTACTATATTTCTCCGATTTTCGTCCCCCCGGCGCCAGAAGGAGTGGGGAGCGAAGCCCCCTCCACGACAGGGAGTTGGGTGGCGAAGCTGCCAGTGGCGCGCTAGGGGGGCTGTGGACCCTATGGCTCCACGTAGCCCTGAGGATGCCCGAATGGGCGAAAGTGCTCGGCCAGCTAATAAAGAATTGGAGAATAAGTCGCCTGGTTTTTCTCCACCTCTCAACCCCCAGACAAAAACATGTATGATTCAGGTCAAGGGTTAATAAAGTCAAGGACACCGAGAACGATATTGTTGTGTAAAACTTTATCTTCAGGTTATCTTCACAGCGCGAAATCGTAATTTTTTTTTTGAAATGTGTCAGATCAGTAACTTCTGCAAGGGAAAAGCTAGCGATTCATTTCTGGAACTCATGAACGATAGCCGCAACACTGTAATAAAAGCCAAACGTGAAACCGAACAGAGCTACGAGCAGAAGAACGCCGTCCAACATGAACCTGAAACAACAAAATATATATTTATGTTCCATCGTTAGATTTTATTGAACTGTCGATGTGAATGTTGTGTACAACTATGAAAATTCTTTTCTCGTCTGAACGTTGGTGAACCTCTGCGCGCTGGTGTAAATACTTGCCCCTCAAGACTTACTAGAAAGATTAATAGGGGTGTTAGAACAGAGCTTTGGAAAGCTGCTGAAACTAGGTGGTTCAAGTCGCGTTGTGGCTTTGAGGGCTTTAGAGGACGGATTAGAAGCAGCCGAACAGTGGAATTTGAGGTTTGGTAATTCTATTGCCTATTTAGTTGTTTGCTAAGAAAGAGATACCGACTGTTCAAAATTTCTCATGAGTAATTTTGGGAAACCAAGCGAAGGGTGTTGAGTTAAGGTAAAAACTTGTCAGAGGTAGGATCAACGCGTTTGGACGCTAGAAAGCTGATGGTGGTATACTTGAAAAATAGATATCTATGTGAAATATTACCTGAAAAATTGATCTTTAGTCCTGAGTGGTCCATCAGCTTCTGGGCATGTGCGAAGAGCTATATCACTCATTGCAGGGTACAAGAGGGCCAGAGCTGTACTGCTCACGGCACCGACCAATGATATGAAGAGACCGAGAGCGGGTATAGATGCGGCCAGGATGACTGAAATATTGAAGATGATGTTATACTTTAATTGAGAAAAATTGAAGCCTGATCACCTACGCTAGTTTCAGTTCCGACAAAGGGATTCTGGATGGGGATTCAAGTGGATGATTCTGATTTTGTATCCCTCATTGGCCTACCCCGTTATTGACCTACGGATTTTGGATGTAGAACAATATTGAAGGTCTTTCAATGCACGTATTATTCGAAATGCTTTTAGTTATTTGAAGAAAATGGTTAAAAACTTACACGTGATGAGAACAAGTGCACTGCGGAGTATGAGCTCCATTACAACCGGGTGTTTGAACGGGCCATACGCGTCGTCCATTTCAACCCAAAGAAGATCGGCTGCAACGTACATTTGAAGTGCGTACGAGAACATAATCCCAACGCCGACCACAATTTGTACAATTTGCGAATACCTGAAAGTATAAAAAAACAATAGATTTTTAACCGACTTCAAAC
Source organism: Tupiocoris notatus (assembly GCA_037159825.1). Lineage (NCBI taxonomy): Eukaryota > Metazoa > Arthropoda > Insecta > Hemiptera > Miridae > Tupiocoris > Tupiocoris notatus. The sequence goes on along the minus strand of JASJUZ010000125.1, from coordinate 407,566 downwards.
AAGGAGGAGGTTACTATGGTCGTCTAGCGGGATTTTTTTTTTTTTTTTTTTTTTTTTTTTTTTTTTCGGTATGTGTTGTCCACCGGCGTTCAGCTCCTGTACGTCCGATCGGGTTATTTTTTTTTTTGTTTGAAAGGGTTACTATCCAGGTAGGTCCCATAATTTTTTCAATTGAGTCCGTCCAGTAGTTACGTCTCCAGACGCGGAGAAACGCCGGAAAACGTGATTTTCGCGAAAAAAGGAAGTTTTGACTTTGCAAGCTTATAACATCTAGAATAATCGCTCGATTGTTTTGTTTCTGGTGTCATTTTGTTCATAATTTATCTGCCTACAAGAGCCTAGCTTCAATTTTTCGTTCGGCATTCTAATATAGCGTGTAGAGAAGAAAGTGTAACAAAAAACGTGATGCCGATTTTCACTTTTTTGAGGTTTTTCGAGCACCGTTCCCAACCACGTCGAGAAAAAAAATATGAACACTACTGCACTTGAAAGCACCTAGCTAGAGCTTTCTAACGATGGTAAAAAATCAAGTTTAGGTGGCATAATAAGGGAGCAATCGATGTTTTAATGGACCTGTGTTTGAGACCTCACAACTTCCAATCCAAAACTGTTTTTCCATCGTTTTTAAACTTAAATTGTTTGAATTTGAGTCTAGTTTACGTGATTTAAATTTGGTGTTGATTGGACTGAAATTGGATACTTTTTAGGCCGTATTTCTAAAAAATTTGTTTCAAAATCACGTTTTTTGGACTATTTATGCTTGTAGAAAAAAAACTACGTTAGTCATAGCATTCTCGTTAGAAGATTTGAATTCAGCGTTAAATTTTCAATAAATAACATAGTTTGTAAGGCCAAATAACTCCATTTTAATGCACAAACGTTTGGCGAATTTCTGAAATTTGGTTCGGATTCTCTTATTCAGTGTGAATGCGGATACGCTTCAGGAAATCACCACTCTATTATCGTTAGAGAAATAAAGAACGAGTGAATTGGTGCAATTCAGTAACCAGCAATGGTGTAGACAATTATTTGAGTTTTGTAAGGTGTATCAATGGGATCAAAGTATCCGGTATGTTGACCAAGAGACCCAAATCAGTCGATGGATTATTCCAAACGTTCAAACTCACTCTCAATCAACATAATAACATTGAAAATAGTTAGGTAATCATTATACTTTAGAACTTCAACGTTCAACGGACTTATGAAATGAGTTCGGACGGTTAGTAGTAAGTGACAAGAACACAATAATGAAAGCTTGGGAAAATTCTGTAAAGAGAGCTGTCCATAATTGTAAGTCACTAAAAAGAGAAAAATAAAAAAAACTTAAAAAAAAATAATAAAACCGACTTCAAAATCTTTGTCTATAAAATACACTCTGAAAAGGAAAAAATAACAAAAATGTCCCAACTTCGCAGCAACTCATTCGCCAACTACACATTTTAAGGACTACTTTACTACTCGTATTGACCTGACCACTTCCTGATTGATTGGATCACCTTCCCTAATAATATAAAAATTACTATTTCTCATTTCCCGAATGATTAAAAGATTTTCCTTTCACCTCTGAATTGCCTCCAGATTTATCATCTTTTGGAGTCGGCGCCTCTCTGGCAAAATAACCGATGGTTACAAATAAATATGAATTTACGATAAATTAGTAGGTGCCAGGTAATAAGTCTGGGTCTGGACGTAAAGATTCTTAGAGAAATCTGAAATGGTTTTTTGGAAAAGGAGTGAATAGTCACCTTCAAATCGATATTGTTAATAATCAGTTCTCATAAATGCTGATGTGCTCTGTTCAAGAATCGTGAAAACTCATGATATTTATATTCATACTACTGGTAATTCGGAATCTATAGGCTTCTCCAATACAATATAAGAGAGGCGCCGACTCCAAAAGATGATAAATCTGGAGGCAATTCAGAGGTGAAAGGAAAATCTTTTAATCATTCGGGAAATGAGAAATAGTAATTTTTATATTATTAGGGAAGGTGATCCAATCAATCAGGAAGTGGTCAGGTCAATACGAGTAGTAAAGTAGTCCTTAAAATGTGTAGTTGGCGAATGAGTTGCTGCGAAGTTGGGACATTTTTGTTATTTTTTCCTTTTCAGAGTGTATTTTATAGACAAAGATTTTGAAGTCGGTTTTATTTTTTTTTTTTAAAGTTTTTTTTAATGATATTCGAAAGTCAACATTCCTGTTCCACCAGAGCAAGGAATTGGAACGGCTGGAAAGCATAGAGCCAAGAGACCAGAGGAAAACGGTTCCTCCAGAAACGGAACCGTGCATTGGATGCAATCAATATAACAGAGAAAAAAAAAAGAAGAAGCCAGATGTAACTTACACATTATTAGCTGGTAGATTGAGGGAAAGACTTCCCTCAACTTGGTCTCCGTATTTCAAATAACCAATTGTGCCAATTGTTATGAGTATGCACATAATTATGCCCATGCCAATGTTCAAAACACCCAACGGCTTAGAAAACTTGTGCTGCTCTTTCATTTCGTTCTTCAGAGGGATCACCTGAAAAAAAGGAAAACAGTCGTCAGCGATCAGCAATTTTTCAGAACTATGCAAAATTATTGAAATGAAAACTTCTTTAATCCATTTAGATTATGAGAGATATACCATAGAACAAACAATGGTTTTTATTAGAATAGCTCAATCTGAAGCCGTAGAAAACTCACCAGGGCGATTCCCTCGAATGAATAAATGACGGTGCCGAAGAATAGTGGAAAAGTGTCCCATGTTGAGTAGAGACGTCGGGACGAAATCGGAGGAAGATCACTGCAAGATAGGTAGAGGGTGAAAACAATACCTGAGATCAAACAAGCATTGGACAGGAGGGAGATTGGAGTGAGAAATTTGAGTGTCCTGATGAGACAAGTGAGGAGGACGGGAACAAACATGATGGCCATGTATATTCTCACGTCGTAGTCGATGTCGAACGATTTCAGGATCTAAAAGAAATACGTAACACATGCAAACAGAACAGAAGTTGAAAACGATCATGCACTAAAAATGACCGACTGTTTTCAATTTAAAATCAGAAACCTGAACGTATTTAAAGGCGTCCGCATAAATTGTTATCGGAATTCTTTAGCAATTTTCCATGGGTGTTCCATTCATTTTCAGGTTAGTTCGTTTGGCTTATAATTTTCGCTAAAACGAATTATTATTTACCAATTATTGTTATCTTCTTATTTTATCGTTCAAAAAAATAATCTCACTAATTAAAGTAAACTATTGAAATCCTCGCACTTCGTGTAATTCACTTTAGTGTTTATAATAATGTAGTAACTCCAGATTTGCTAGTCATCTGAAATATCGCAGCGATAATAATATTAATAATAATAAAAATAACTGTACCGTTTTAGCTGTGGAAGATACGAACACGAAGTATACACAACAAAATCCGAGCTGTGTCACGACAATGAATATTTTCACGGAAAGCCTGCAACATAAATGCAAGATAATACGACAATTGAAAAAAATTACATGTTTAATTTCTATTTGGGTCAAAAGCGAAGTTTGATCGAGTATATTTCATTCAATCCGTTCTGTAGTAGTCGATATTTTTGCTTTATAAATTAATTTATTACAGTATTTATATTATAAACGGCAGTTCACCATACATCTTGAAGTACTCCAACTGCTTTGTGTTGTTGTGTTCTCTACTAGTCAAATTTTGAACTTTTGCACCCTTTCCAATCTGTCTAGTTATAAATCAAAACTTTTGGTGTGAAAAAGGTGATTCAGAGTTTGATAAGATAAACATTAGAATTACAATCTGAAAGCCTATGCTGAGCTCTGAAAATACTGAATTTTATTGAATTTTGCCTGAACTTGCAAAGAAGTATAAAATTACGACTATATTATGCATAAGAGAGTTTGGTTCCGAATCGTTTGTGAGCTGAACTCGCCTCACTATTGGAGTCCATCTTCGAAACGCAGTAGGTCCATTTTCGAAGCACAGCTCGATCGTTTCGGGAAATGATGGATCGTTCGGAAGTTTCTTTTTATTACGGATTATTTGGGAACAGTTCACCTACAAAATGCAGAGCAAATAAATTCGATAAAGAAAGAGTGCTGCCAGGATATCACGTCATATCAATCTTAGACCGGTTCTATCGATTTGAATAGATGTAGCCAATTATTACGTGTACGAGTAGTAATCTACAATTAATCTTACCAAAAGGTGGTTGCCGTAAATGCATATGGCGCCGAATATAATAGTCAGCAACGGCCCCAAAAGGATACCTGCGTTTTTAAATGCATCTCCCATAGCAAACGCACCACCTCCGAGATTCCCTTTTACCGTGTGTATTAACGTTTCGACGAACCTGAAACATAAAGAGTTTGGAAACTCAATTAAATAATTAATTATCTGTGAAAAATCAAATATCGATTACATCATTAACTTTTGAGAAATAGTAGTTGTTAGTTTCTCTATTGACGAGCTCTAGTGATGAGTACACAACACGTTAAAGAACTCAAACTAATTTCAGATTATTTTCATTCATTCAAGTACCATTAATGTTTAGCCTCTATATGATGTGCCTATCTATTATCATCCTAGTAGTTCCCTGAGAGGAACAACCAAGTTTTTTTTTCTCTCTTGGTAATGATCAAGATGCAAGAACGGGAATGCGTTTACATCGTTTTCCTTTGAGAATGTTTTCCTTTAGAGGACGAAATTTGGAGCACTTGAAAAGCATAGGTTATGTGCGATCAGTTTATTTGCACATAACAAGTGGACAGACACAAAAGATTAAATGAACAATTAGATCGTTGTTTTCCATGACGACAATACGATCGTTACGATTAGTATCTGCAACTATTCAAGAGCTCTGCTGAAAAATTCAATGGAATGATTGAAAATCAAGGTTGGGGCATTCCATTATCTCTGGCGTCGATCATGACAACATGAAAAGCTCTAGCTGTCTGCGTCCTTCACGAGCGGTTTTGCAACCTTGTCCGATCGTAGCACGGTCAGGAAATACTCGCTGAAATGTCGACCAGGCAAATGGATGGGGAACTTTACTTACCTACTGTAACAATAGAATGGGCCATAATAACGTTTATTCAATTTATAACGAAAAAATATATTACCAAAAAAATTAAAACACACAATAGGTACTCTCAATTCTACGGCCGTATCAGTTCGGATGATTTTGCGATTGTTTTACGTAAAATTAATTCAAGTGCATATTGAAGAACCGTTTGATTTAGGTGGAATCGTTTAGGTATTCATGAATTGTGAAGGTGGAAATTAAAAATGACCATGATAAATTGGCCCATGCACTTCATAGATAACAACCATTTACGGTCTTAGAAGAACTAAATTAAATTCATCGATCGGGTATTTACCGACTAATGATCGACCTTCTCTAATCAGAATGACATAATAGTACCTCTTCATAATACACTCGTACTAAAAATACTTGATGCCAGCGAGCAATTGGGTTGAATTTTATAATAATTATATTTCATTAGCTAGAACAAACTTACCAGCAAATGTATTGAACCACATCAAGTCATGACGCAATCAAACTTCATACATTTGAGATTAGAATATTGACGAATTTATTGAAGATTGGCAAATTCGTTATTTGCCAAAGTCAGCTAAATGTGCGAAAGTGAAGTAGGTAAAACTTGCAAACGAGGTACGCGGTAAAGTATAATTTTATGTACCCTTCAAATTCGTGTTAGCTCTGACTTTATTTACTGTATCCAATTCGACAAGTATAATGAGGGGGACTAGACCCCAAAACGTGAGTACCCATTTGGAGGCAGTTTGAATATTGTTAAGAAATGAGTTCGTTGTTAGGGAAAAGGTGGGCAAATGTTATTCTTCGCACAACCAGGACAAGCGTTCCATTGACCGATTAGTTTTATTGGAGTATCACAATCTGGTCCACGGCTCAATATCATAAACAAATATTCCGAAGTGCTTAACAAGTGGTTTTCAACGGACAGATTTTGATGATTAGCCATCATTGCCAGGTGTTTCTCATAAGCCTACGGATAGTTATAACGGATAATCGACACTTTTTCTGTATACATATTCATGAATAAACTAAATAATGTACCTAGAATGCAAATATTTGTCGAATAACTCGCATACCATAATACTGTTCCGGTTGTTAGCAGAGATGGCGTGCGGCAATGACCGGAAAAAAACCATAACAGATAATGAAACTAATTTAGCCTGATGGGACAGGGTAATCCGGTTCTCTAAGGGCTTATTTGTGGAAAGCTGTTATTCTCCTAATTATGATTCCTTCTATCCAAAACCGAACGGGCGTTTTTCGTGAATAGTTTGATTAGCGAAATATTTGACACAATTTGCAGAATCTGTAGAATGTAGCTGGGTAGGTGTTTTCTAAAATAAATATCGCCAGTAGATAATAGTTTTTCAGTTATTAATACTGTTACATTAATTTTTATTGAGAAACGATATATCATCTATTTCCCTGTGAGCAAGCATAATCAAGTGCCGGGTTGTTTAGTGTTCTTCCATTATGCGATTGCCCCGACGACCAACCCTGATGTTAATTAACCATTATATTTATCGGATTTCATTGATATATTTTCTGTTTCAAATTTAATTGCGTTGAACTTGACTTGGTTTAACCATTTGATAGACCGACTTTAAATTTACTTCAATTTAAAACTATTGTCATAAACAGAAGGCTATTTTGAGGCTTTGATTGGATTCACCGAAGTTTTCGATTCGATATCGTGGTCAATTCAATCGGCGGCTGGTCACCACTTTATGGCTATTAATGTTGCCAAAGAGAACAATTTAATAGACCACTAAGGTTCTTATTCACACGATACGACTCCACATCATAGACACAAAAAATATAATATAAAGTGAAACAAAGAACGCAGGAGAAAATAACAGAAAAACGTTATAAATTATTGTACAAAGGTTTATTACTCCTTTGTTCCAAAAATGATTTGAAAAACCATCCATATGTGAAATAAACTTGTCGGAAAATTTGTGAACGTTTCCACCAAACAAAAGATTTTGGTTAACTATGGAGGAAAACTTCGTAGCAACCATGGTAATTTTAATAATTTTATTTTCCCCAATTTTCAAATTAAAAGCTGACTTATTCGCCTAACGGTACAGCCGAAGAGAGTGTTTTACGAGCATCCAGAAAATACAGAACAATTTCTATAGCTCCGAAAATTCTCAAGATACCAAAATGCCAAAAAAATCAAATGTCTGATAATCTTGAAATTGTTACACGAAAGCAAAATAGAAGTAGCGAATTGAATAGAGGATTGTGCCATTGTCAAACCAAGATTGATTTTTGGTGAACATTTCAAGAATTTCACTTTTATAGTTTCGTCAGAAACGTGCTAACGGCGTAGGGCAGATGGACAGAATTTTTTAATTGGATATTCGGATTCGACATGCCTTGAAACATAGAACATTAAATTTTGAGGGGTTAGACATTTTTTTCTTGGGTGATTACAATGCTTTATTACTTAATAATAAACCAGAACTGAATAACGTCATGGACTAGACCATTCGCATATGAATCGGTTGCTGATGAAGATCGGCCGGTGATATTGAAGTCGCCTCGGCAGATCTTTGGACGAGTAATAGTAGAATAAGTAGCTTAATATGATCCAAATTCCGTACTGAAGGGGCTAGCTCAGCAATATGTAGAATTGAAACTATTACTATACCAATCGCACATCTACAATTGCTGGCCGAGCACTTTCGCCCTGAAGATACCCGAACGGGCGAAAGTGCTCGGCTAGCAAATAAAGAATCGGTGAATGAGTCGCCTGGTTTCTCCCCCTCACACCCTCTGGACGTGTATGCTTGCGTTTTGCCTGAATCGCGGCAATATCTAGAAGGAAGATCCAACTCAGTTGACGAGCAACCAGCTGGAAGCAAGTCCAGGTATCATTTTGAATCCCTCCACCAACGCAAATAATGCACTCACCCCTGTTTTAGGGAATCGTCCTTTTCTTTGTCACTTCGAGGTCCTCCCATTGTCGTATTTGTTCCTACTAATTCAAATACCAAGAAGAATTTGATGGCTGTAATAATGAAGGTTGCAGATTCGTCTCGGACATGTCACCAGGGTGTGCGCGCCAGTTTCGTTACAGGGGACATGAACAAACCGTAACAGAGTGACGACTTCGAGGCCGAATGCTGCCAGGTACAGCAAGAGTGTGCGACCGCTACCTACTTGAACAGCTCAGAAGAGGACGTGCTAACTAATCGAAATACGGTCTGCAGAGAGAATGCTATCGATTTGGAAATGAAACATTTTTTCTGTTAATCAATCACTTCAAAATATTCATCATTCAAAATAAATTATTTCTTAACCTTTAACGATTGTCCGTTATATTCAAACTAGAGATAGTTATTTGCTTTTCTTATTTTTGTAAACATAGATTAGGTATACCTAAAATGTATGTAAACTACTCGCTGGCAATTCGGAAACTAAATATATTTCTATAATTTTGAGTTTGTAGTAACAACACGTTCCTTGGCTTCGTTGCCCTATATTACAATACCCATTAAAAATAACTTCTTTTGTCCATTTCAAAGAAAAATTGGTGTTCAACAATGAGTTTTGACATCTCGCTTCTTGTTTTTAACACATTTTAAGCGACACGGAAAAAATGAAATATTCAACGTTGGAATTGGCATAAAAATTTGCATCAGTTTTTCATTCTATAAATTTCCAATGATATCGAATTAGACTGATGATCATATTATTGATGATGGTCACTATAAAATGATCCTCATTATAATTGATGTTTTCATTTCCTACATTGTTTTCCTACGTGGAAAAAGAAGGATTTTTCACTTAATTTAAGAAAAAGATAAAATATTATATACCTGTAATAATGATAACAATAGTACAAAAAATACACTTCGATGAACGCGTTGCATCCCAATGGCCTGACGATATTCTCTTCCTAGTAGGTAATCACAAATGAATCGTGTCTCCCCTCTCTAGTCTGAACAGTGATCAGTTGAGGCATTGAAGTACCTACGATTCTGAAAATCTGTTCCGAGTCACGGTAGAAAGTTCGCGACCGAATCTCGCCACGGACTTTCTAGTTGGGACCATTCTTTTCCATTGACTTGAAACGGAAGATGTTCCGAAAGTTTTGAACGCGAGACGAATTTTTGGTTTCGCCCAGAGGATGCCCAAATGGACGAAAGCGCTCGTTCAGCCAATAAAGAAACGGGGAATGAGTCGCCTCGTTTTTCTCTACCTCACAAAAAGTCACCAAAAATCAGTCATGGTCTGACAATGGATCAATTCTTGAACCAAATCGCTACTACTATTTTCAAGGTATTTTTAACGGGTTTTTGAGAGGGAAAAACGCTGCACACGATTGTACTGTAGTTTACTATTCCTTCGCTTCAATAGTGATTTAAGAAGACTATCCTTAGTGATAGTAATCATTCCGAACATTTTTTGTGAACGTTCCCTCCGAAAAACAGATTGGTAACTATATGGAAAAACTCCGCAGCAACGATTGTAATTTTAATCATTTTTATCTTTCTCAATTTCCATATTATTAGCAAAATTTTTCACCTTACGGTATAGCTCTATTACGATTTTTATAGCTCTAAGAATTCTCAAGTTATATTTTTCTCCCCCGCAAAACCCCCCGAAAATACCCTTAAAACTGAGGCAGAGATTTGGTTAAAGAATTGAGCCACTGTCAGGCCAAAAAAGATTTTTGGTGAATATTTCAAAAATGTAGCTTTTTTTAGTTTCGTCGGAAAAGTATTGACGGCGTATGGCGGACGGGCAGAATTTTTTTATTGGATCTTCGGATTCTGCATGCCTTGAAACGTAAAACATTAAATTTTGAGGGCGTTAGAAAATCTTTTTCTCGGGCTATTACAATGGTTTATTATTGAATAATAAAGCAAAATTCGTCTTGTCCAACGCTCTTCAGAAAAAGGTACTATATACTTCAATAGATTTTTGGACGTTGTGTCGAATGAGACCATCGTGGGGTCGTTGGAATGGTCGTCAAACACTCACCTCAGCTTTTACCACTGGGCGAACAGTTGAGAAAAATAAAACGTATGAAAATGACCATAGTTGCTACATAGTTTTCCTTATTTCCAATCTGTTTTTAGGTGGAAACGTTAAAAAATACTCGGACAAGTTATTGAGTATGAAGCAATGAAGAGTTCCGTTTTTCATGTGGGCTTCCGCCGACTCGAGCCCATTATTCTTTTGTATCCGGTAATTCCCGCGGTAGTTAGGCTTATTACAATGATTTTTTACTTAATTGTATAAACGATGGTTTCTTTTTTCATTCAGTCAACTGCTGTGATTTTTTCCGCAAATGTTACAACAGTGTACGTTGAAGCACGTCAAGCTTCGGCATTGAAATCAGCTGCCATAAAGAGAGTTAGAAATTAATGTGTTTAAAAATATCATCCGGATTTTTTTGCTTGAAAGGTGATTGACAATCACCTGCTTCCTGATATTCTCTACTAGAGTACTGTCCCCTTTTCACGCAGTGGAGAATCACATCATCCCGGATGTTCGTCAGTTTAATTGAGGGTGAAATGTAATGTAAGCAACCCCTCGTTTGCCGCTGATGGAATTCAATCTGAAAATTTTGTTCTGTTTACAATCTTAATCAAAATCAATACATCAGCCGCGGGCGTGATTGTAAACTGCGGGGGAATGTGGGTTAGAGAACGGTTGACCTACCTAGGAAAAATTAACTGAGACGTTTCGCACTGATCCATTTCACACGACCCGCCTTTCTTCTGCCTGACCTTGCCGATATCCGCTTAGCCGACATTTAATCGAGCTTTGTGGCTGCGAACTCCATTAATATTCATAAACATATGAATATCGGTGTATCTGAATATTGTCTATTCAAAATGGGAGTTTCTCGGACAAATCGTATTCGCCTAATTGCTGCATCCACTCGTAATACGAGGGAGAAACCCCACACGTTCTGGTTCGTTCCAGCCACAGCGAGTTTTGGAACTAGTTATGGGCGGACCCAAGTGCGCAGCTAAACTCTGTTCCAATCCATGAGAATTTCGTAACCGAGTTTCATCATCTATTTGCACCCAAAGCAAAAATTGTCCGCAAAATCGCACTGACATTATAAAGCTTAATTCGTAGACTAGGAACTACCGTCCCCTAATTCTGCGCAGCCACCTATCGGATTTCACGCTAGTAAAATTAATTGTGTTTTAATTAATTCCTTATTTTAGTCAGTTTTCCCGCATTTCATACATCACTCGTTTTTTACTTTGAAAATACTGTTTCAACATGTTTTGATTCTAATTAGAAATCAACACGGTATTTTTCATTTGAAGTGAAATGGTCAGGATGACCAATATCTAATTATTTGCTTAATTCCTTCGATTCCTTCAATTTCCTCACTGGCTAAAATAAGCAAAACTATATAGGTACATACAGTGCACCTAAAAAATATCTATTTAATTTGATCATATTTATGGGTCTTGGAACAAAAATCTCAAACTTTTCCACTCGATGAATTCGTCACTATTTTGAGAGAGTTCTGTGAGTACGAATTTAATTCAAAATAGTGGAGAATCAAAATTCGGAATTCTCCCGTTGAATGGCCCGATTTTTCATACGCAAAGGAGTAGGTATTTGGATATGAACTCATTTTAATCTGTCCCGTCTCCTCTATCCTTCCTCAGATAAATTATTCAGAGAGTAAAACATTCTGTGAAATTAATTATTATGTAGCCACAATGCATTTGAGGCTAATACAGATAGACACAGATAACAATGATTTTCCTTCCATTCAATTCACTAATCCTGTAGACTTAATTACGCAAAGCATCATACTCCATTAAGGTGTCTAAATTTCGTATACTCACGTAGTAGGATGTTTACTGTGCTGATGGTGATATTCGACGTGCTTCTTGGTGATTGTCCGGTTGTGATTTTTCTCCATCGAAATAACCGTAGCAGCTTCAATTTCTAGAACAATATAATCTTAATCAGCCCCGAATCGTAGATTTTCACAATTGGTTCGTTAGAGTTTTGATATTTGTCCAACACTGACGTTTTTGAGCTGCGCTGGTTGCATCATTCTCAGCCTGAAGTAATGGCTCCATGTTATGCATATCTTTGTCATCGCTGGATGAATTTTCTTGCATTCTGAAATCAAGCGTTCAATTATGAGCTAAAGGTTGCCTTTCGGCCATAATTTACTGTGTTCTGTCTACTTTTGGGAATACGTTTCTTACATATTTATGCGCAACAGCAATGAAAATTAAAGTTATGATGTATGAATCCTCAATAGTTGAATAGGTATCTACTCTTGCCTGAAAAGTGCAAGCTACCTTGTAACATTTTTATGAAACTTCAGTATTTTGTCAAGAAAATTATCACGTATATTGGACCGGGCAAAACAAAGACCAAGAGCGAACACTGCTCATCATTCGGATTATTGAAATAAAGACACGAAGTTACTTGGTTAGAAATATTTTTGAGTTTCTAGTTTAGAATTAGGAACATAATAATTTTAAAAGTGTGATGGTCATAGTGCAAAGCCATCTGGTTACACTTACTGTTAACAACTAACTATTGTAAATACCTAATGTGTTCATACTTATTCTGGTTCTTGAACTGAGCGTTTACTTATTGGGGTAAGTATTTATATGCGAGGTATCTGTATTAGGAATCAGCTGTACCAGGAATTCAGACATAGGTAAAACTTATCCGATTAAGAAAATTCATGGGAATATATTTTTTTGAAAGTATTTCACAATTCCGTATTTATTTAGTAAATGTGATTTTCAGTGGGAAACTATATATGAATCGAACAATCAATGTTGCATTTATTAGAGGATTGTTATTGTAATAATGTCGATTCCCCAATCATAAAGTTTGTAACAACCTATCTTTATTCCAAGTTTGAATGTTTTTTTTACGGTAATCTCTAGTCATGGTGTTGAGAATGGAAGGAAAAAAATGAAATATTCGTAAAACAATAGTACATTGATTATTTAACGTAATATAAATATAGACTTTTTTGTCGGTGGGTGAGGTTTTGGGGAAGTTGAATATTTTTGAAGAACAAGGTAATAAAGTAGTGCATCCTCCCCCCTCCTAGTTTGGTGGTATAGTTATGTTGCGGAGAAACGTGGGTTAGCTTTCTTTGGAATTTAATAGTTCTTCGACTATAACAGACGTGACGAGTGGAATGCATAACAGCATAACGATCAGGATATAATGAGGAATAATCTTTGATCTTTACTATCACCCAATGTACATTTAACCATCAAGGGTTTCTTTGGGGCAGCATTAAACCAATAGCCAGCATTATTTTTTTTTGTTCATGATTAAATTAAGTATTATTTTTCATAAATACAAAACGGTTCGTAAACGGACGTGTTTACTTCGTAAGTGACCGTGGACGAAGATGAAGCAGTTACGTTGACACTGCGTCCCCAAAAAAAGATTATTCACGATGCCACTATTCGAGTCCGAGTGCACAAAAAAAAGTTTAATACTTTAAAAAGTTGTTTCTTTGTGAGACGATTCACGATCACTCAAGACGCGATTCCTTGCGTCCAAATGCCGACTAACTCGCTAGACTGGGGCACTGGGCAGCTTTAGCATTAATATTCCCTCAGACCCAGTGAATTTATAATCACCTGACGTGAAAACGACGACCACTGAGCTCCGAACTCAACCCACACGTGTATACCACGGAAGTGTAGGCTCGCAGCGTGTCTGTTCACGAATTAAAAATGTAACAGGTATCAATTATACCGAAACCGTCGTGGGCGGTGGTTGGAGGCTCACAAGAAAAATCTTGTTCTTATCTACCCCACTCATAAATCAATCATGTTTTTTTTTTTTTTTAATTTAACCGTCGCAATAGTAAGTACAAAAAGAACAACATGCCGAAAAGAAAAGCTTATCTTAGTTAGAAAAATGTTAGTTCATCGTCGATGAGGTAGAGACACTTTGTTGAAGCTACGTATCATCATTTTGTGTGTCGCGGGAACTGGTTTATTGGCTACATTTTCCAGAAAAATCGAGCTAACACAGGAAGTTCATGAAGATTCATTGCTAGTCTTCTCATTTTTATGAGACGCACGATATCATCTCATGTTCCAGCGTTGTTTTCTCCTATCTTCTTTTTTATACACATTATATGTTTATTTCTATTTAGTCTTATGACTTCAAGGTCATAAAGAGAAGAGACTACTCTGTAATCACTCCGGCTAACTGCATGAGTGTGATTGTGCATCATGAATATTTGAAACTGGTGTATATTTGATCAACAGTTTGCATCACTATCAATTTTTTGCCAGCGACGAAATCACAGCAGACAGTGTTCAAAATTCCAGTTAGGCATGAGTGATCGCAGCTTGGTTATTAAAAGTATATCAAAATTCATCGCACATGATTTTACCAAAAAATTTGAATGTTAGAACGAAAATTAAAAAATTAAAACTTGAGATAGTTTATGAATATTATGCGTAGTTTAGGTAGGTACCAGTTTCATGCGAATGAGGAATCACGGAAATTTAGCCACACGTCTTATTTTAGCTTTACCATGTTATCTACCTTATTCGTGACACAAATATAGATTATTCAAAAGTGATAACAATGTTAGGAAAATCTCGTTTCTGTTCGGGAAATCAATGCGTTCGGCACGAGTTGATTGCATCGGGATGGGTGGAAACGAAATATAATTGAACGCGGCTGTCGTTCCGAACTACACTGATGATACAAGAAGTTCCCAACTGACTCCGACCGATACGACTTTGTCTTGAAGCTTATGGTATATTTAGAACGAGCTTTCCTAGTTCTATTTTCAAAATTATATCACAACAACAAACCTTGATAAATTCGAAGAGTTCCGCGAGCTTAGGGAAATGGTAGTACTTAGTAGTAGTTGCTATAATTTGGTATGTAGTTGGTGGGGATTGTATCGTACTGAGTATCATTAAGTATTGGGTTTTTCAACTGGAGCAAAGTAGGAGCAAAATTAGACGTTACAACTTTAAGTTTTCCAAGATTAGTAACTTGCAGAGTGGACAACTCAAACAAAAAGTCGTCAATTCAGATGTTTGAATATATCAAAAGATAGGTAATTTAATTGTCCACATTTTCCTAATGTAATGTACCTATCCATTTTTCAACCGTTTTTGCGTTATTCAACAATATTAGTAGACTATACACGAAAACATGACATTTTTCAACTTTAAACGTTCTTTTCATCTATTTAGTGCGAAAGAAACAAAAAACGAACCATTTATTATTGATATACACATCATCAACTATAATTGTGCTGAATTTGAGCAAAATCCATTTCAAAAAATTTTTCGCAAAAAATCCAAGGGGTCCCCCTGCGATTTTTTTCAACCGATCAGTTAACGATTTTTTACTCCCCTCTCAACTCAGATAAAAATCTGAAATTTTTAGGAAAGTTGTGTCTTACCAAGATGTATTTTTGTGATTTTTTTTATTTCTCGGAAAAATCTGCAAGTGGTCCAAAAAAAACGGTTTTTGAAAGCTCAAAAATTGGACTTTAACCGTGATTTTCGGGGTCAAAATAAATGCGAATCAATTGTTTTATTATGCAGGAGTCTTCATTTGAACGCCTTACATACGTACATAGCAAAAAATTTGGTGACAAAAATTTAAACAGAGCCAGAGAAATTATTTTCCGTAAATCGAGTTTTTCGCCGGCGGCTCAGCTGGCATCGATTAATAGTGAAAAATTAAATTTTCGTTTTAAAGCGATTTTGAAAGCTATTCCTATAGGAAATTTAACGCTGAATCCGAATATGACGTCAAAACGGCGGAAATTTCACGACAACTATCAGTTTTTCCAGTTTAATACTACGCCACTCCTACGTTTTTCAACTTAAAAAATCCGTTGCAAATACTTACAGTACGGATTAAATTTGATTAATTAATGATTCCTTCAGGAAATTAGACGTAGCATTCGAATTCAAAGTGAAAACAATCGAATTCGAATGATTAGTAATATTTTTCGAATTTTTTTCGATTTTCATACTTTTGAAGTTCCAACTTTGAGATTTTTTTTCGTCACGTTCCCGAAATGGGAACAATTAGGTGCTATGGAAGAAAATGAAGGAAATTTAACGTAGAATCCATTAAAAATAAGAAAATGGCTAGCGTATATGATAGCTCTCGAGATATATTCCACTTTGTGTCAAAAAACGTGTTTAGACTTTTCTTCAAACGATATTTTACAGTGATATACACTTTTTTAGAACTTCTGTAAGATTTACTAAATTAGTCCTACTGTTGATGAAGACGAAACGCAACTATGAAGACTTATTCTTCGGGTAGACTAACCTGGATGGTAACTGTGCGATGACTACGAATCGTCCAAATTGTGGTTTGTTGAAGGCCAGACGCCCAGCGCGTTCATCCTTCACAGCATCCGTAGGCGTTTTTCAAAACTTCCCTGTTGATTTGAAAAACGTTTCGGACGTGAAACACGGACGGCTGGTACTGTGGGTCTTCCATCGCCTCTGGTAATTATAGTCTCCGTAAAGGAGATCTTAAAATGGGACTTCGAGGACGTCCGAAGCTGGATGCAAAGGCTTCGGTAGTATCTGATCTTCAATGTACGCAGATTGGAGGTATCAAAGCGCATTGTATGCAGTTCAGGTCGTCCAGTAATGTCCGAGATCACAGCATTCACAAAAAATTACCCTAAACTATAGATACTGTACAAAAATAACTTTTTTGACTATGTACAATGGAATGTAATGTCGTGTCCGTGTTCAGGTACGTGAAACCTGGTGGTACAGAGTACTCACCAGAGAAGAATAGCGAGCCAGCCGAATGCTGGAGGTTGTAGTATGTATCATCGGATGTTATTGATGTTCGTTGGTTAGTTTTGAGTGTGACGAGTTTGTGTTGGGTGGCCGTTTGGTCAGAAAGGTTTGCTACACGAAGAACTGTGACGTTCAGTAACAACCGTCCTGTCCAGGAGGCACTGCGGGGAAGCGGCCACCTTCACCTCCCAAAAATTTGTGATATATCTATTTTTTGTCGATATTTATAGTGTACACTTGTGTGTATAAGGGATAAGCTTCGTCTAAATAAGCTGATGAAGCTGTAACGTTCTCCTATCAGTATTTAACAATATGCAGTGCTTCGATATGCAGTAACTGTTTTCCATTTGTGCCGAACTTCAATTGATGGACAGAAATTGAAAAAGACAACCAAGCTCCTATTCAGCGCATATGAATTCCTATATACATTTTTTTTTATTTTTTTTTATTCATTATAGGCAAGCTGGCAAAAATAGAAAACGACGCAATTAATAACAAATCGGTACAGTATCAAACCCTTTCAAAAACAGTTTCTAGCTCGCCAATATCTACTAATCCAGATGAAATAATTAAGTATAAAAGCTTAATAGCAAAATCCCATTTCGCATCGGTAAAAATTCATTCTCACTAAATCACTCGCGCTGAGATTGTGGAATCCCATTTCACCACGATAGAAGAGAAAGATATTGTCACGAAGTCCATTGGTTTTAAATGAGTTGTATTGTTGTATCGATTTCGGCGATTAGGCTATCATCAGCAACAACGTTACAACTAGGTAAGATTGTTACCAGGATAGAAGACAAAGAGATAGTAACGAATTAAAAATATATAACTCATTTAAAATCAGTGGAATTCGTTACTATCTCTTTGTCTTCTATCCTGGTAAAAATTCAGGAAAAATGAAAAAAATAACAATACTATTGAGACTACATGTTTTTATTGATTCTTAGCTATAAATTTAACTACACTGGTTACACATTACAAGCTTTTCATGGTAACTTATTTTTCGTTTAAAATCATTAAAATCAATTATCAACTTATAAGGGGTGTTTTTGAGAGGGATTTCCTTATAGCTTACTCTCATAAAAGGTAATATGAATAACAATATGGAGATAAATTTAAATAAATAATATAAGATTTTTAATCTTATCACAGGGTAACTACACGAAAAAATTATTAACACTAAAAAAAGGTAACACTGGCCATCAGCCGCGAAGGTGAGATGCGAATTATCAGGATACCGAAGAATAAGGGGTACTTATCAAGTATAATATGGGGTTTTCTATTTCCAAGGGTATTTCGCAGAGCCAGACGCAACAAATGACGCAACGGATAATTGAACCCGCGAAACACAATTTGTCCTCGATATCAATAGAAAACCCACATCGAACAGTTGTAACCCAGGGATAGTTACTCGTGTCCGTCAATCAACATTTCGTTCATTTGAACAAGTGTTTGGCGTAGTACCATATCCTGAAGAAATATTCGCTGCGACGTAGGAGGGCGGACTGCGAATATGTGTGAATATCGGCGTCCATTCCCGCCTCGCGCATCCAAGATTGCGTCGTTGTCGTGAACGACAGTGACGGCGTGTCTTTGTCGATGCGGGAATCCTCCACGTCAGTGTCCTCACCTCCGGCTACGAAGGAAAAAAATGTGCGAATATGCCATCATATATGTGTACATGAGAGTTATTAAAAATCTGACAAAAATTAAGGTTACGTTACCTGTTGGACGCTGAACCTTGAAAGGCTCGTCTGATTCGAGTGGGTCACTCAGGCCCACTTCATTTCGCGCGTAAATTCGAATAAGATATTCGTGATTCTCCTAAAACCAAACCCGGACGAAGTTTTAATGATAGCGATTAGAACGACAATGAATGAGTAGAAAAAAAATTAAAATAAATACATAAGTACTTTCTTTTTAAAAACCCGGAAATTTAATCTTGTACTGTCTACAATGGAGTGCTGAATGTTTGAATATTCTCCAAACTCGAATGTCATTGGTACCTATGTATGATTTTTATACAATTTTTATTCCAAGGTTCGTGCCTTTCGATGCATCATAGGTTCTCGATTTTTAGCTACCTATCAGTATAATCAGAGAGAATTATGGTAACTCCTATAATCTAATTCTGATTCACTCTAAGGCTTACTTGAAGATCTTTTATCGTAAGTTTCTGTATATCAGCGCCGACTCGACCAACTTCCATCCACATCGTCTTTTTAATGTCGCGTACTGCGATTTTGTAGCCCTCAATTGGAGCGCCGCCGTCGCTTTCTGGGACGCCCCACGATACCATGACGGAATTGGCGCCAGTCGAACGCATCTCGAGCGGTGCGGTAGGGGCAGAAGGTACGGCTGAAATGGAACAAGAGGTGGGTGATGAATTTTGTTTCATAAAATCTATTCCCAGTCTCGAATTTATTCAATTCATATCTCTGTTCCCTCATGTTCCATCCACGATTGAAAACTTGTAAGTTTATTAAATTCCGATTTTCCACTAGGTATCCCAAAATTTCCAAAATAGGAAAATAGTGAATGTGATTTTTCACAGTGACAGATTTTATTCTTTCATTTCCAGTCATGAAACACAATTATATAATCGATTTCATATTACCGAAATTTGATTGAATGTTTGTAACTCACTCGCATGCGTTTTCAAGCTAACAAGGCTAGTCATCGTCGGTAGGCTCAAACCGACCGCATTCTCAGCTAACACTCTGAAGTAGAGTTCTGATTTCTCCTTCAGATTTTCCACGGTAAATCGAAGAACGTTAGCGTCCAAAGTGACAACTTTCGTCCACTTATTGCTCTGACTATCTTGTTTCTCGATAACATAGTCTGGAAGAAATCAGAATTATCATATAATTTGTAAACGGTAGCGATATTTTCCTACTCCATTCAGTCTCAAAACTATAATTTTCGAAAAACTGTATGTTACTGACTGTTATATTAAATCACTTGTTTTTAACGCACCTGTCAGTTCAGAACCACCATTGGAAAGTGGAGGTTCCCATTGAAGGGTGACGCTCTTGCTAGCGATATTGAGAACTGCAATGCTGTTCGGAGGCGACGGAGGAGCTGTGAACGATTTCTCTTCATTATGATATAGTATTAGCATAGGTGCGTGCGGGCAATAATCTTAAGTAAAACCATTCCAAATAGAAGCGTTCAATATCTCACTTAAAATGAAGGAACGTGTACAATTTAATGACTTTCTTTTACTGTTTGTGTTCTTTTGTTCTATTCGTCTGCAACACGATTGCTAAGTGAAGGATTTATTTATGAAAGTCATGTAGAATGATAGTGAGGAATGTTTTAGAATGCTATTCCGATTTTATTTCATTCAATTGTAACCAATGCGGGAAAATAATTTATTACAAAAAAAAATCCATTATCCTGATGATAAAAACGTGTCCGTAAAAATGTTTCTGAGTCGATCTGGGGATTCTCAAGCCCAATTTATGAGTTTTTGAGTAAATGACCCCTCACACCAATGTAACTCCAACCAAATGAAAATCTGGTCGCTCACAAATAATTTTCTTTTTTCTTTTAGATGCAAAACTTTCAGGTCACAAAACGGAATCGTATTTTTTTGTTAATATTGTTCTCAATTTTTTAGTGAATCGTTAAAGTTTTTTGATTTTTAATGATTTGATAAGCACTATTTGTGTGGTGAGCGAGATACGAGATTAGCAATATGATCAGCTGCTATTTAAGCGTTATCTGTCGGAAAGTAAACATTTACCAGGAAAACATAGGAACAATTTAACATTTAGCGCTAATTTCAACGCTTTTCTAATATTGTCAGGTTATCAGTCTCTTTGTTTTATCATGAAGCAACATTTATTCAAGTTTAGAAGGTTGATAATGTAGTTTACATTTTATACTACAGGTAATCATAAATGAGGCCAGTGTCAGTTCAAAAATTAATTGTAAACTTTAAAGTAGCCTACAATCGATGACGCAAAGTAAATGTTCATATCGTTAATCTTGGCATTCACAATACAAATGATAATGAAAGTTGCAATTATAGAAGATCATTATGTAAGTTTGTTCTAAATTCACACATATTCCGTGTATAGAAGAGGAAAAATCGAAAACTGAAAAATTGCTCCAGTAGTGAAACATTTTCAATTTTTGCTTCTCCATCAAAATAATGTGAGTTTGAAATTCGAGTAATATGATATCACTATTTTAAATAGGTATGTACTAGCCTTTATAGTTTTTTTTCGGTATTCAATGGGTTGAAAGGTGTTAAATGGGTTCGATTTCAGTTTATATATAGAAACTTAAATTGACACTAAAAGATTCGCTCATTATGAAAAATCGTCCCTAAACCTATTATTACGGAATTACAGTTTCACGGTGTACAACCACATAGAAAACGGATGGTTTTAGCTATCATGACGTGACGTGAGAACTGTAACCCTTCATACGCAGGTACAGATCCAAACTTGGAATTTTATTTCCTTCACGCAGAAGTGCAGTACGAATACAGTACGAGCTGAGCAAATACGGACAGAACATCGTGCATCTTTCAGACGATGTAGCAGAAGAACGAGCACGATGATAGCAATAGATAACGCAACATTTTGACGTAGGCTTTTGGATTCCACACTACTTAATTTCACGAACTTACGAGTGCCCGAAAAAGAAAACCTTTTTGCCGGCCACTTAGTGTCGCCCACATTTAGTAATCCATCATCGTCATCGGAGTTGGATTCTCCGAATATGATGCCATACAAGAAACTTACGATAGGAATATTTGAGAGTATTCTCCCTGAGCCAGTCTGTACATTCCATTCACCTGATTGATTGATACATTAATGCAATGTAAGATCATTTTGCAGGAATCAGTAAACGTTTATTGGGATAGATATTTAGGAGATATTTCACAAACAAAGCTTATGCTTATTACTGTTAAACGTTCTTGGTTTTAGCGTGACTACATTTTAGAAGCTCACCCCTCATTTTATCGCTGATAAGGAAGTCAATTTCCATTAATGAAAATCCCAGTAACTTTTCAGCAAAAAAATATCAAACATAGGAAAAATCTGACTCGGCAGTTCTAGACATCTGCTAGAACAGACCAGACCAGCCTTCATTGAAGTGAATTCATTACTAAAGAAATCCTAAAACTAATAACTGAGATGGCACCAGAAAAATACGAGATAAGAGAAAGGGAAATAAAAAGAGGCAATGAAGGCCGATACTATGTCGTAAATATGTACTTGAGAAGGAAAATAATCTGGGTTTAGATGGATTATCGAGCTTACTTTTCTGTGTCCCAGCTATGATGTTTTCTTCGACAAGAGGAGGACTTGTGCCGATTCGATTTCTGACGAAAATTCGCAAATCGTACTTTTTGCCTTTTATCAGATCAGTCACAATAATCTGTCTATCCTTCGTCGTGCCAACCTTTTAGATTTAAAAAAATGTCATTTTCAATATTATTCAGCATATTCATTTATTAGCTTGTATCTCTTGAAAGTGCTTTGCTGTGTTTTAAACACACTGAGGAATAGCAAACCTTAATCCAATCCTTTGAATCAGTCTCTTTTCTCTCAATGGAATAGTCAATAATTGGAGCGCCCCCGTCGGATTCTGGTTCACCCCAGTTAATAGTACACGAGTTGTCCAACATTCCAGACACTTCTACCGGTCCGGTTGGTGCCGATGGTTTTCCTACGCGAGAAAAAGTCCATTATTTCAAGATATTTGTACTTTGAGCACACAACATTCCGTATAGAAGTAGATGTACCAAGTTTTGTGGTTATTTCCACTTTGCTTGTTTCGGCTGGTTCTGAAGTGCCGACGGGGTTGTGAGCAAATATTCTGAACATGTATTCAGCATTGGCCTGCAACCGTTGTACGACGTAAGTTCGCGAGTCCCTTTCGATGTCAGCAACCTGTGAAGATTACGCAATGATCATTTGAAAAGCATAGGTAAGAACCACCAGCAAAGTATACCCACCAAGCATCGATAAGGAAACAAAGTAATTTCGGAGATTTAGATTTGATAACATTGAATGATTGAGTTCATCTTGACTTTCATAAAATAAAATAAATAATACGGTTGTAGGCTACCTATAATTAATATCTATAATATTATTGTGTGTCAAATATCAACTACCACTGAGGACAACTCACTTTGGTCCATATAAGTTTAGATGCGTCACATTTCTCGAGTGAGTATTTCGAAATGTCTACTCCACCATCATCAGTTGGTGGCTTCCATTCGATAGTTGCCGTCTCGCCGTCAACATCTTTGACAACCACAGTTTCAGGCTTGGCAGGTTTATCTGGAACGATAATTTATTTTGAAAAATTTGCTCACACCACTCGCAGTCACTAACAATTTTTCAGCAAATGTTACCCATTGAAGGCCTCAAGTAGCCATGAGGCAATAATTCTCAAAAAGCGTTTACTAAACATTTAGACACTCATTTCTCACCTATCACTTTTAGTTTGAGATCAAGAGTTGCAGACCCAGCGATGTTCGTAGCTGTAATTGTATACGTTCCTGTGTCTTGACGTTCCGTCGAGTATATCGCCATGGTAGAGGACTTTTCGTCTGTAAACGAAGTCACTCGTTTGTCAGTGATTAACTTCTGTCCATCTTTGGTCCAAACTATTTCTGGCGCAGGATAGCCAGATATTGCAACTGTCGGTTTCCATTGGGATTTCTGTTCCAACCATTGTGAGATGGCCTCATCATCAATCTTCAGCGTTGGAGCGTCTATACATAAGAAGCGAAATGAAGCGAAAATGGTGAGAAATCAGATTTTATTCATACGTATAACGAAGTCGATGATGAAAGATATGAAAAAATCGTGATTGCTGGAGTGAGAGGGAGATGAACTAGGCGACTCTTTCTCCATTATTTTCTTTTTTGGCCGAGATATTTCGCCCATTCAGGAATCTTCAGGGCTAAATAGATTCATCAGGTAGCTACGTATGTCGTAAGTCGCATCAGGTCGTAGATAGGTACCTGATGGACCTATGTAGCCCTGAAAAAGCCCTAAAAGGGCGAAATATCTCGGCCAATAAAGAAAAGTATGGAGAAAGAGTTGTAAAGTTCATCTCCCCCTCATCCCAGTAATTACGTAGAAAATGCAACAAACAAAAGAATAAAAATCGTTCCCCCACCTTGGACAAGAAGTTTGCACGAGGTTTCTGCCGAGCCAGCAGAATTGATCGCCTTACATGCATATGTTCCTGAGCTTGACTCAATAACCCTCTCGATAGTCAGTTTTGCCACGTGGTTCGAGTACGAAATCGTCTTCGACTTCAGCGCCTTGCCATCTTTGAACCTGATGATTGAAAGAAGGACTCATGGAGAACGGAAAGTGAGCGATTGCAGTAAAAAAGTAACTCGAATCAAGGCTTCTCTCATGGATTCTACCGTTATGTAAGTCTAGACGTACCATTTTACGTCTGGATCTGGTATGCCAGCGACAACACAAGATAACGTGATGGGCTTTTCCAGGCCACACGATTTGTCTGTTAGCGGCTCTTTGAAAGAGGGTGCAACCGTCGATCCGGGCTTTTCAACTTTGACATAGCGGGAGCTCTCTGATGTTGGACCTTTTCCGACGTTGTTGACGGCCGATACTCTAAAGTTCACCTCATGCCCACGCACCAGACCAGTCACGTTATGAGTCCTCTCAGTGATGTTTGTGATGTCATGCCACCTAAAGGGAATTCAAATTACAATATTAAACCGCTTGAAGTACGACAAGCTATAAATAAGCTAGCGTAGAAAATATTTGTCGTACGTCAAGAACTCTTCCTTGTCGTGATATTCCAAAACGTAAGACTCGATCGGTGAATTGCCGTCAGATGTTGGTTCCTTCCACGTCACAGTCACTGATGAATCGGTCACTTCGACGACGTCTGGCACTCCAGGTGCACTTGGAACCTCTGCGCAGAGTGACACGCAATCAGTCAGAAGAAAATTGTGTTTTATTGTAACTATAAAATATTTTCAAATATTATTCGTGATTTTCTGAAATGTACAAGGGACTCACCCACAATGATGAGCGTGAGTTCTGCTGAAGCTTCGCCCACGTTATTCTTAAGTTTGACGGTGTAGTTTCCAACGTCGGAATCTTCGATTTTCTTGATCGTTAACGAAGCCGAACTGTCGTCAGCCGTTTGCAAGATCCGTTTCGATGGTTTAACTACTGTGCCATTGACCGTCCATTCCTCGACAGGTTTTGGGCTGCCAGTGAACTTAACTGTGAAAGTGACGTCTTCGCCTTTTTTCACTTTGTATTCTTTCGGACCTGCTACGATCTTCGGTGCCGTTTCTATCACTACAGTAAATAAAATTCCGTGTTTTAATAATCTGTATATATAGTATTTTAATGAAGAATAGCTAGATAGCTAGAACTACATCTCACATACGAAAATGTGTTCGTATGAAATTGTACTTAGCAAGAACATTTGCGAGGATTGTGTTTTATAAGCGCGCACCTTCAATTTTCAGTTTTGATGTCGTTTTAATGTTCATAGCCATGCATGTGATGTCGCATTGGTCTTCCAATGTCACTTTCTTGATAACTAGCTTCCTCTTTGCTCCGGATGCAGAGATGTTGTATCTCTCTGAAGGTTTGATCTCTTTTCCCTTTCTGCATAAAGACAATGGTTTACAATTTTACGTGGGTGAGGGAAAAGTTTTAGACGAATGAGATTATGCTTATTAAGCCGCTGACTCGCGCATCAGACATTCTTTTTTTCTCAAAATGTCACAATGGAAAAAATTATCATAATGAATGCGATATATTAGAAAATTCGAAACTCACTTGAGCCATTTGACTTCTACATCAGGAGTGGACAGCTCGACGGTGAATTCTGCGTCGGAGCCGACAGGGAGCATCGTGACATCTGGCAGCCGAGTAATGAACTCGACTTTAGGAGCTGTAATATTGAATGCTTTGTTGAAAGCAATTCAGTGATATAAATTATGGAAATGGCGATATATAACACCATTTCAATAGCATTAGAAAAATCAGCAATAAAATATAGTAGCGACAGGGCCTTTGTAAAAAGTTCAGATATGAACATCCAATTTTCAAAGCCGTGAAAAATATGATGGTTATAAACCTTCGACGGTTAGACGAGCAGTAGAAACTTGGTTGCCGACTCTGCACGAGTAAACGCCTCCGTCTGAGTCTTCGGCTTGATATATTTTCAGTTTTTGCCTCTTGCCATCAATGGAGAGTTGAACGTGTTCGGAAAATTGAAGTTCGACATCATCTTTGAACCAGCGGACGAGAGCGTCACCTTTTGTCAGTTCAACTTCAAGGCAGGCTTTCTCACCCCGAGGGACAGCAGTATCTTGCATATGTGTTAAGATTTCAGGCGGCAACTCTGTCGAAAGTAATATAACAATTTTACATCAGTAATGGATCATTCTATTTCCGCCTAGATACCCTAGTGTTATCAGACTCCTAATTTAAAAGTAAACGCTGCCTGCTCCACTTCATGATTAGATAGAAATGGATGTTTCGTTAAGCAAGTATCAAAACATAATAGCCTGGCGCCAATAATTCGTCTAATACACGAATTTGTTATTTATTTCATCTTTGGGTGATTCATTAGACTTACCAATGACTGTGACTTCGGCAGAGCATTGCTTGTCGTCAAGACGACACGTGTACTCTCCTTCGTCATGAACGGACGTACTTCTTATGAGCAGCTTGTGAACTGGTCCTCGCTTTTCCATTTCAATCTTTCCCGGTTTGAGCTCCAATGGTAGGCCATCCTGGTAAATTTTAAGTTTCAATAAAATGATGTGAACAAAGAGGGTTCAAACTTTTGACATCCTTTGTCTTGTTTTGTTACCTTTTCCCAAACGATTTCGGCAGCGTCTGACGTCACTTCTACTTCGAGTATCGCACTTTGTAGCTCCTTCACTTCGAAGTCATCAAGTTTACGGACGAAATCCGGCTTGACCTCTGGAAAAATGATTAAAGATTTCACAACTTCATCAAACCTACTTCGGATCCGGATTTTTTCCAATTTATGTTCGACTAAAAAATTACCATGTACGACAAGTGTCGTCTCAGTCCGCTGATCTTTAGCTGCGCAAGCATAGATGCCTTTGTCTTTTCTTGATGCCTTCTTGATGACCAGTCGTTGTGTCCGTCCTTCTTGCACCAATTCTCGGTTGTCCATTCCGCTGAGCTCTTTCTTGTCGTGGTACCATGTGGTACTCACGGTATGAGATGTTTCGCATTCCAGCACAATGGTCTTGTTTTCGTCCACCTCGTACTTGGATGGCAATTTTTTCGTGAAGTACCTACAAATTCAGTCAAACCTTTTGCTCAAGGGCTTTTGCGCAATTTTTCTCTCTATTTGTTTTTATAATTTTCATTTATTTTAATTTTAATTTTATCATCTATTTATTTTCATAATTGAATATATTTGCAGTACAACTCTATTCGAGGTGTGTAATGTCTGTGAAGGCACTTTTCAACTGTTCTATGGGTCTTCCACTACCTAATCTATGCTTAGTATTTTCAGATGATTTCGACTGGTATTTGGTCTCAACTACTCGTTAGTATAAATATTTAGATCGGATTAAACGTCGCTCAGCTTACACTTTTGCCACGTCAACGGTGACTTTCGCTCCGTTGGTGGCCGATCCAAGGGCGTTGGTAGCGACGCATTTATAGTCACCAGCATCTTGCTCCGAGTCTGCATTAACGATTTCTAGCAGAATTTGCTCACCGTCGAACATCTCGGTGATCCTTGGCGAAGCAAGCAATATCTTGTTGTTTCTGAAAGAGTTGACAAAACATAAAAACGTGGGTCTTAATCTGTACACACTTTATTTCTTGTTCACAGCAGTCCAATAAGATGCAGTCAATAAAAGCCGACCATTTCTTGTGTACGTATAAGAGTGATTATGCCCCCGTTTTTGCCAATTATTTTATGTCTCGGTCAACAACCCCTCAACTAAATTTATTCCACTTTTGAGCTCACGTGGCGAAGGTTCTTAGTTCTTTCAAAAGACGCAATGGAAATTTTCTGTCATAAATACGTAACGAATACTACTCACCTAAACCATGTCACCGAAGGTATCGGATTGCCAATCACTTTGGCAGTGAGTTTGATCGTTCCTTTCTCGCTGACTTGGACTTCTTCGAACCGCTCGACAAAAAGAGGAGCTTGATGTTTTCGATCTGAATGGGAAAAAGATTACACTCAGTTAATTTCAAAGAGCAGAAGTGGTAAAAAGATTGCTTCCCATCGTCAAAATCATTCCTTCAAGTAATATGTGCCAAACACAATAAGGCGAGACGAAACACTTACGAAAGTGCGTGTAGTGCGGAATGCAGGTATTTTTGAGAAAAAAAATCAATAAAGTTTTGAAAATTGCGAGAAACGTCTGGCTTTACAAAAATTTGAGACGTTTGTAACCTTGGAGGAACTAACCACCTAGCATTATTAATTTGCATAATCAAAACAGAAATGAAGAGCAAAGAAAACCAAAGATAATATCGGTCTAATTCAATTCAGAGAAACGGGCAAGAAAAGTAAAAGAGTAGAAAAGTAAAATTGAAAAAATTTCAAAAACATGTATACCTGTAAAAAGTTATTAATGAATTATTTGAAAGAAAAATGTACTAAATTTGAATATGGCTCTCTGCATAAAAAAACTTACACGACAAATTATAATTCTGACTGTACGTGCACACAGACTGACACAGAGACACTTGTTTAGAAAACTTTACAGTGCTTCATCATAATTTGATTTTCAAAACAAACATGGACAGAGACAGTGATTCTAAAAACTAAAGTGATTTAAAACCGTAAGTGCATAAAACTGGAATGTACCAAAACTTCGTGTGCAAGAAAACAAGCCAGGAAGAAATCTGATATAACGAACCTTGAAGATAGACGACATTATGAGCAGTCCGTTTTTTGAGTTACTACCATGAGATGTTGAGAAATTTACGAATGTCACAACGAGAGATCGAAATACTCAAGATAATATTGGATGTACCTATTATTGATAGCTGTTGAAATATTTTCCTTTGGCCTAGACCTATCAACTACATCGAGGATTTGTCCATGTTCAAACATCTATTTGATAAACATCCAAGTGAATAAACTCTTCACCGATCTTTAAAATTCAATTGTCCAAATTTGATTTATTTAATCATGATTAGCCATCCAAAATTCAATTTCTACCTACTCAACGCATTTTGGGAACTTTGAGATCAATCAGAAACTTACGCACTAATTCATTTTATTTTCCAGCATGATAAAACAAAAAATGGACTCTTATCTCATCGTGACAAAAATTCAGTTGGGTAAAATTCAATCCTGACGGGAAGTTTGAGAGGGTTCCTCTTATTATCAGCCGATCGAACTGAGACTGGGATATTACATTGATCTTCCGTCCTTGCACCGACCTAGGTATATCAATTCGTGCTTATACTGCACAGAGTTTTACTGGTAAAATCGTCGAATCGTTATTACAAACAAGACTATCTTCGAGTAAACTTATATTTCCACACAGATTCGTCGATAAACATCTCATAACACCTGTGAACCATGACTGATATCCGATGATTTATCGATTGGGCTAAAACTAGAACCACTGATGCGGTCACTTGAATCGGTTTTTCATTTATATACGCAGAGCTTCCGCAACGGATTATTTACATGCTCCCTGTTGAACTGCCCTTTTAGACCGACGCATTTTCGACAGTTCAACTTGGATTATTTCTTGTTCATGCTCTGAAAGTTTGCACCAAAAGAAAAAAAATGATTGTTACATGGTATTACGGTTGTTAAATGTTAGGTAAAAAACATAAATGATTCAATCCCACTATATGCTGGCATGCTTGAATTTCGGCTAATTAAACCTTATTTCGTTTAGAAAATCGAGGACAAATGACGGATGAAATTCAAACATGCCAGCATGTAAGATCTTAATTAGTGAGAGCCTCCATACCATATCTGTCACACTGTTGTTTCACCCGTGGGATATAACGATCCGGTTTTACCCTCGCTTTCAAATCTTCTCCGATCTTTTTTACTTTATCGACGAAATCATCTTTGTAACATTTCTTCTCCGGTTCGATCCATTTCTTGGCTAACTCAATATTTTCTGAGACATCTGTGAGCGTTGTTTCCACGTCGGATAACTCGAAGTCCGAGACTGTGATATTTGACGACCGAGAGGAGGCCCCGTCGGCTGGCTGTCGGCTCAATTTCTTCACCAAATCATCTATCGTGCTCTCAAGGCGGTCGATTTTTTGTGTAATTTTTGAAACGACTCCAACAACTTCTTGAACGTGAGTTTCTTTACTGTAAGTCGACGAGGTCTGCTGCATTGTTTGTACTGTCTGAGTCCTTTGTACGGAGCTGAACTCTTCAGTTCGTGTACTTGCAAATGACGAGTGTTTTTCATCGGAACCTTCTACATTGACGACGGTACAGGTAGACGAGCCGCCTGAATCTTCAGGACTCACCTCTTGACCTTGCGATTCTGATTTAGTAACAATCCAAACGTTGAAAGCTCGTTAGAACGTTAAATACTGAAGCCATGCTACTACTTGTGTATGTACAATTGAAGTATCCAATACTTAGTGAGAGATAGAGAGAGACAGAGATACAGCAATGTATGAGTGAAAAACAATATCCTAATTTACAACTTTTTCGAGTTTCTTGTTACTATTCTCAACTTTCTTAATTTCCGAAAATATAGTGATGACTTATTTAGGTACCTGATCAATTAATTTAATTTTTTTCAGATTTGAAACGATTCTGTTACGATGTTCTGACAGTGTAAAATTTATTTTATGTGCTTATTATGAAACCTGTATGTGCCTACATATTTGAACTCAGTATCCACCACCATTTTAACAAAATGATGAGTTTACAGAAAAAAAAACAAATTATCACTGGGGATTTTCTTTTATATACGAAGTTATAGGGGTTGGAAACATTAAGTCTGCTCCAATACTCAAGTGGTGCAAAAAAAATGCGTACCGTCGCGAGTACCATCTTCTTCACGTCTCATATCATTTTGCCCTGCAATTGGGTAAATGAAAAGCGATCTGAGCCATTTGTCAGAGTAGCTAAAGCAGCTCCCGTATCATAGGGTATTTTTAAGTTGCTATGAAAAAGTATTACGTAAATAAAAATACTTCATGAAGCCAAAAGTGAAGTAGAAGCTTGTACGTTATAGATGCGAAAGCATGCGATTACATAAGCGAGAAAGTATTTTATAAAATATAGTTTTATAACTTTCAGTTTTTGTACATTATAGGTAGTTGAATTTGTACTAAAAAAAAATACTCTGCAAGTCAGCCTACTGCAGCATCCATCAGGTAGAGACTTGACTTGCAAAAAATATAGATACTGGGATAGTAAGGTTTTTCCAGAAGATGAACAATTTTTAGCACCATCGTAGAACTCCGTTTAGTCTCATAAGTCACCCTTCGTTTCGTTGACTGAGCCCGTATGAAATTGCCCATATTCATGAAGAGAGCAATTTCTAAAACTTGAGGGTAACCTAATTATTTTGCGTTTTTTTTCAGAGTTTGCATAATTTACTCACCTTGAACTGTGACTTTGGCTGTGCTGCTTGCCTTGCCCTGAGTATTCACAGCTTCCAACGTATAGCGTCCACTATCGCTGGGCTTCGAATTGCGTACAACAGCAGAATGAGTGTCACCGGTCACTGATGTTTCCAGTTTGATAGGACGGTTGTCCTTAAGCCAGACGACCTTAGGTGTGGGCGAGCCGGTCACTTGTGCCGATAAGACGATGGTTTCGCCTTCTGTGAGAGATACATCTTTCGCCAAATCTACGACCGTAGGGGCTTCAGGTTCTCCTGTCTTAATCTGCAGCAGCGAAAAATGAATCGGCTTGTAAAATGTATACCGTTCTACTTATATTCAAGGCTTTATTAAGCGGTTGACGCACCTAGTATGAGAACAGCTTCCAGACAATTTTTTCGTACATGTATCAAATTTAAAAATCTGTTAAATAGGATTTCGAAAATTATGCTTTCATTACCTTTAGTATGATGTCTACTGAGGCTTCACCTTCCCTATTCTTGGCAACGACCGTGTAAACCCCTTCCTGTCCTCTGTTCACATTTGTGATCTTCAAAATGTTCGAATACATATGCATATCTGATTGCGTGGAAATCGTCACATTATCTGTTGGCACCACAGGTTTGTTCTTCAGGAACCACTGTATCTCCGGTTCCGGAATGGCGACCAAGCGAACTTCAAGCTCTACGTTGCTTCCAAGAGGTATTAGTTTGGCTTTGGGTTTCCTGGAGAATGTTGGCGGTATGCCTTCCAATATATCAGCCAATGAAGACTCTCTATAACCAACCAATCGATAAAGAATTAGGAGAAATTCTTTCAATGCAGAGCGAAAAATATGATCACGTTGGCGATTCAAATGATGAATTTAATCAGTATTTTTAAATTCAGAATCATTAAAATTAAATTTAAATTAAAATTAATTAAATATAAAATAAATATAAAAAATATAAATAAATAATAATATTTAATAATATAAATATATAATAATAATAATATAATTATAATAATAAATATATTATAATAAATAAATATAAATATAATATAATAAATATTAAATAAAATAATAATAATAATATAAGATAATAATATAAATTATAAATAAATAATAATATACCTAATTAAATAAATAAATATAAAAAATGAAAATATAAAATTAATAAAAAATAAAATTAAAATCAAATTTTTAAATTTCAGAATCATTTACTTACTATCAGCTGAAAAAATTCTCGACTTGAAAATCATACAAAGGGATACTTATAAGTAAATTTTTTATGACTTTTTAGCAATACTTCACCTTGATAAGCTTTTTCTTGACAGCCCGGTCGTATCAGAGCCGTGTTCGGAGAGCGGGCTCTCGACAACTAGCTCCGTCGTCGAAGAGGCAAAGCCAGCTGCATTTTTAGCCACGCATGTGAACGTACCTGCATCTTCGGGAAACACTTCGTTGATGATGAGTGTGGCGACGTTGTCGTCGTCGTAGAAAATCTGCAATTACAAAATCCGAAGATTACCTCAAGAATAACCCGATGGCATGGGAAAGCTGTTAATTAGAAATAAATAATACAAATAGCAGGCTATCACGTTTCATTTCCCCCATCTGAACAATTAAACAATAAAATAAAAATCAACGTCTGAGATAGATGTTATAAGTAAACCGATTTAAAAATGTTAGGTACTTGAAAATCGTGCGACGGTTTGATGATAGCCGTCTGTCGGAACCAGGTGATCTGCGGTCTTGGATTTCCATCAACTTTACATTCAAATTGAACGACCCCGCCGTCAACGACCCGTTTTGGTTGTAGTTTTTCAACAAATTTCGGTGCGAAAACATTTGCACCGGGGCCAGGCTCTGAAAATTGCACATTTTCAAAATACTGTTAATGCCTTAACTCTATGACACTCAATATCCGGCGGTCTGTGTTGAATGTGACTGCATAATGTATATTATAGGGATATATAGGTAAAACAACATACTTTCAAAAATGGGTAGTCGATCAATTTTCTCGTGCAATTTCTTCTGGACGTATATCGTGTAGGATGGTTCATCCCTCAAGTACACGGCAGGTACCCAACCCTTCTCTTCCGTAAGATGTTTCTTGACGTACCACCAGTCCGAGTTGTTGCTTTCTGTTGAATAAAACTTGCAAATGTAACAATCGACAATTTTACAGCAGACTGCCACGTGACTTCAGTCGTTACCTCCGAAGAAAATAGCGCGAATAGCAAAAATTAACTACTCCACTGATTGCTTAGGGGGTTGTTCAGTTTTACCTTTGATATCTGGTCCCACATTCACTTTTTTTTACTGCCATTCAGTGCAGCCATGAAATTCTTCAAAGAAGCAAGAAAATAGGATTTTGCCCAAATAATAAGTTAACAATCAATTTTGCCATTTAACCTTCTATAACTTCAAATGAAATAAAAAGTAAAAATAACGATTTGTTACCAATGACGTAAACTTTTTCTCCTTCGACCAAATTGAGAGCGTCATCAGTCTCAGCGGTGTACGAGCAGATGGAAAATAACGGACTGCCTTCCGTTGTCTCGATGATCCTCACATCATCTCCCGATTCTGAAATAATGAAGAATTTGATAAGCTAGTTTTCATCTCTAGAAGCAATCTTGCAACTCTATAATCCAAAAACCTGGAGTGAAATACTTTGAATAACCCACGATTAACAAATCTTCTTCAATTCCTCTACATTTCATGCAGCTGAATGTACGACTGAAATATTTCGGTCTTACTTACCCTCGACTAATTTGGTGATCTGCAGCGAAGCTTCCTCTGCAAGAGAATAAAACTTTCAAAATTAGAAACGAAAATAGTTTTAAATTGCGAAGCATCTCCCTAAAAAAAAACCGAGAAAAGTCAAATTTACTCCATTGTGTATTAACGTTCATTTGACTGCCAGTGAGAGGTGTCTTTTCGGAGTTTGTATAATATAATAATTATTGTCTATTAACTTTCATAGTCAACCTAGGCAGTGGTTGAGCTTTTTTCTTCTTAGGGCAGGGAACGCGATTATCTTATCCGCCATCTTCACTTATTCCCGAACATCTCTACATCATTTTTTTTTTTTTTTCAGAAGAATGTTCTCAAAATTTCCCAACCAAAACAGTTTTACATTGAGAAGCTCCGTACTTCAACGACCGTGCAGGTGGATGAAAGAGGGAAAGAATTATTGAGCAGGGCATAAATGTGGCAAAAAAGTCCACAGCAATTATTTGTGCGCTGCAAAGCGTTTCTTTTTCACAAAAATGATGGCTAAAAGAAAAAAATTAGACGAGATAAACGTTATGTGATGCTCGCTTTCACGAGACGAGGGTTGACCGTTTACCGATTTTGTTTGATGGGGTAATTTAATCAAGTGTCGTCCCGTATGTGAAAAATCGCAATTTATTACCATAATATCATTCTTGAAGCAACAACTACAAAATTCGGTAGAAAAAAAAAACGAATAATTTATTACGCATGTTCGTCGTGGTAAGCCGTATTACAACAACAACAATTTGAGGGAGAGATTTGGTAGCCAAGTTGTCATGCGGTCACTTGTCACTTTGTCAGTCGTCAGATTAATTCGGTCCGTATACCTGCTGCAGTGACAAGCGATTGTATTAAGTAGTGGTTAATCGTTTTCTGTGGTTCGTCCGCGAGTGAAGAATTAGGTTCGCTGTGCCGCTCTGCTGTGTGTAGTTTTAATGTTATTTATCGATCAATAAAATACGAAATTGGTCGTGACAGTGAAGTAGGGTGTGAAGTTCGCTGATTGGCTTCCAAAAATATGATGACTCAAACTCAACTCTAAAGGCAGTATTTTTGGCGTCTCATTGGTACCTCCTGACGGTAAGTCAGTTAAATTTACCGTGAAGAATTAATTACTTCTCACTTCACTGTCCTCGTTTTGTAAAAATTCTAACCGTACCACACTTTACAAGGGTAATATTGAAACTAGAGAGAATGTTGAGGTCTCGGGCTGAATGGGTTCGAGTCGAGACGACTCGTGGTCCTGTTTCCAGCAACTAGAGAATCGGACATGAGTGTGTAATTTTACCCCATTGCGATTTTTTACAGTTCCTATCTGTATCGTATTGAAAAAAGAAAAAAAAAACAAAAAAAAAAAAAAAAACATGGTTTCTAGAATCAGCACTGGGTTTTGTATTGTGTCATTAAAATAACTTGTGCGTCCTCGGTAACTCAATCGTTGAACATAGAAATCATCTGTTATGACTCGGCAGTCCTCTTCTGACGGAGTCAGAAGATGGTGATTTGTTTAGGTTTACCCAGTGTTCTCTGGATAGGTAAAATTAAACTCTCTTAAGGTCCCAATCCGATTAAAAAAAAAAAGAAAAATGAGTTGATGTCGCCAGGCAAACGAAATAAATTGAAATATTAAAATAAAAAAATAATCTTGGGGAAAAACGAAAACAATTTATTGGTACCATTGCCAAACCTTCCCGTTTGCTTCACTACGAACAAAGCACCTGAGAACCAGTCTTAAAACTATCTGGCTTTAGAAAAAGTATTGACATGGTCGAAATAAGTTATGAAATCAAATTTGTAGTTCCGCTTGACCTGTTAAAACCTGCTGTCAAGTATTCACATCTTCTGGATACATTTTGACATTTAGTTTGTATAAATTTTATTCGACGTTAATTACTGGGTTATAATATATCAATTTTAGTCACAAAAACACAACATCAGGTTAACAGCTGAAATTGCATGCGAAAAAAAATCGGATTGACTGTCACTTGTGATAGCTACGGTGCTTACTTTATCCTCACGCATACTTACAGCAACCTGTTAAATTTACCTTGAAACCATAAAATTAAGAGAAAGCTAGGCTCAAAGCAAGAAAGTCATAGAAGAAGAAGAAGCATGTTGGAGCAGCCTGAAAACGACTAAAAAGCGGTTATGTGTTACAGCAAAGCGAGAAAGTTTAAAGAAAAAGTTTGAGAAAGTAAATGAAGAAAATTATGAAGAAAGCCTTGTCACCTCTGTAACGTGAGGTGGTGAAAATCCCTCAGAATGACCTTCTACGTTTCAATAACGTTTTATTTTTAATCGTGGTATATAATAGAATGGAGAACGTCCATTTTTTTCGATATTAATTATAATTATTTTAATGATTTTGCATTTGGTATGACTTGATTTTAATAAAAAATATTCTTACCCGGTTGGTTTTATGTTTTTGATACGGAAAATTATTCGAATAAGACGACCAAACATTGTTCCCAAGTTGTAATGATTACAGCTTTATTACTTTTGGGTTGTTTAGCGGTAAAAAGAAATGTAAATCATCAATGTAATGAGTCGATAAATATGAAATTCCATGTTTTTACAGACAGCTCATTTAACTAGTATCAATCTGGAATTCGTCTTAGATTGAGGATTGCGGTGTATCACATTACGTTGCCGAAATATTGAGTATAGTTTTTTGAGCATAGTTCTTTAGCGCCGACGTGATTTTAATTTAATTTCACTTAGGAATAACTTTGACGTTATTAAAAGCTTGTCTACTGTTCAAAAAAAAAAAAAAAAAAGTCATAAGAATTAACGTAATTCTTTCTCACCTTGATGGAACGACTGAATGGTTGGTTTCGACGGTTTCCTCTTGACTTTGAGTTCCAGTGATTCTTCCTCGTAGACGATACTCTCTTTCCTGGGTTTCCTCAACCCTAGTTGCACTTCTTGCTCAACCTCCTCAATATTATACGGAATTGTCGACGATTTTCTCCTCAGTGGAAATTTGACATCAGCAGGACCCTCATCCTCCACTTCTTGTTCAATATAGATCGTTTCGGAATCAGCAGCCTCAGCGAATGCCACCGGTTTTTTCTTTTTCGGAAGCTTCACTTTACCCGACATTTCAACCTCTTCCTCCTCGTAAGAATCCATTTTTATCCTAAATTCTTGCTCAACTTCCTCCACTTTAGTTGTCTTAGGTTTCGGTCGCTTCAACCCGAACTGTACACTTTCTTCAGGCGATTCTTCAACGGTGTAAGGTGTTTCAACTTCTTGCTCAATATAAATCGTTTCTGAACTCGCTTCTTCGCTAAAAGATGGCTTCTTCTTCTTTGGTAGTTTCACTTTTCCCGACATTTCGACTTCCTCCTCTTCATACGTTCCCATTTTAATGCTGAACTCTTGTTCCACGTCTTCTTTGTGTTTGACAACTTTAGGGGCGAACGTTACTGACTCGACAATTTCTTCTTCTTGAATTTCTGGCTTTTTCGGCTTTTTCAGCCTAACTTCGGCTGGTTTCTCTTCCTCCTCGACTACCTTAACTTTGGACGGCCTCCTGAGTGAAATCGCCGGAACTTCTTCTGGAGTTTCTTCAGTTTTCTGAATTGTTAGCTCTTGTGAATCTTCAGATATTGAATATTTCTTCTTAGTTTTACTGATTTTTCTGACAGTAACGTCATCGCCCGTAACAGTTTCCTCCGTTACAGATTTTCGTTTTTCCGTTTTTAACGTCACTTCTTCACTGCTCACGTCGGAAACAATCGATTTCTTTTTAGGCCTTCTTATTACTGCAGTCGTTTCTTCCTCTTCTTGTTTTGGCTCTTCCTTCTTGATTATAACTTCTTCAACTACATCTTCAGGTTTTTCTTCTTTGGGCTTCTCGGTGAACGTAATTTTGAGCATTTGAGAATCATCATGAGCTGGTTTCTTAGGTTCTTTAGTCTTTTTCTCTTCGACATCTGTTTCTTCTGGTTTTTCTTCCTTTCTTATGGTTATTTCTGCCGTTTCTTCAGCTGTGACGAACGGTTTTTTTGGCGCCTTCTTCTTTATAGTTGCCGTATCGGAAGCCTCTTCCTCAGTGTATGATTGCTCAATTTTTTTGATCGTGAAATCACTTTCAATTTCTTCGACGACTTTTTTCTTTGGTATTTTCGGTTTCAGTTTGAATAGTTGTTCCTCCACCATTTCCTGTTCAGGTTGGCTTGGTTTTCTCAAACTTACAATTTGTGTTTCCTCCGGAGAGTCATCACTCGTCGCTTTTTTTGTCGGCTTCTTCTTTTTAATCGATACGGTTTGCAAATCTTCATCTTTTGGTTGTATTGGTTCTGCTGGGGTTTCAACCACCGTCTCTGGTTTTTCTTCTTCCTTAACAATATCGGTTTCTTCTACTGCGGGTAATTCTTCTTCTTTCCGTATTGTCATCTCTGCTGCTTCCTCGTCCATGACGTACAGTTTCTTTGGCACCTTCTTCTTCACTACTGCTTGATCGAATGCCTCCTCTTCAGTGTATTGTTGCTCAATTTTCTTTATCGTGAAGTCACTCTCGATTTCTTCAACGACTACTTCTTTTGGCTTTTTAGGTTTGAGCAAGATCACTTGTTCCTCGTGCGATTCTATTTCTGGTTTGCTGGGTTTTCTCAAACGTACAATTTGTGCTTCCTCTGGAGCCTGTTCGGTTTCTTCTGGTTTTGGAATGCTGATAGTTTCTTCGGAGGAGACTTCTTTTTTCTTCGGCTTCTTCTTCTTGATTGGTATAACTTCGGTTTCTTCATCTGTAGGCTTTTCTGCTGGCTTTGGTGCTATTTCTAACTCTGCAGGCTTTTCGCTTGGAGTCTCCGGTTTGCTATCCTTGAATGGTTTGAGCTTAATTTCTTTGCTTTCAGTATCTGGTGTTTTAGACGTTGGTTTTCGGAACGTGATATCTTCTGGCAGCTCTTCTGGCTTTGGTTTCCCTTTTCCCAATGGGATTTCTCTACCTTCTTCAGGTTCTACCTTTTTCTTTTTGGTAGATTTACGTTTTACTGGCTCCTCCTCTTTAGGTTTTTCTGGTTTCGTGGTCTCTGGTAATTTTTCGAATTTCTCCAACTCCAAGTTGCTATCATCTATCGGTAAGTCTTCGAGTGGTTTTAATTCTGCAGGAGATTTTCGCTCTTTTGGTTTATCAACCATAGGTGTTTCTTCTTTTTCCTCTTTTTTCAGTTTTTTGGGTTCTTCAGTGACAACTTCTTCCTTAGCTTCCACTTTTTTCAGTTTCACCTTTTCTGGTATTTCTTCTGGTTGTGGGATTTCACCTTTTCCAGTAACTATTTTTTTACCTTCTTCAATCACAGGTTCTTTCTTATCGGGTCTTTCTCTAGGTTTTATGACTTTCTCTGCCGGCTCCTTTTCGGGGCTTTCGCTGTCATCTTTGTATGGTTCGTATTTTTCTAGCTTTGTCTCCTCAGTCTCCGGAAGCTTAGTTTTCTTCACTTTTGTTTTTCTGATCTTCTCTGCTTCCTTGTAGTTTCTTGAAACTATTCCATTGTCGACTTCTACTTTCGGTAATGTAGTCACAGTGAGATGGTGCAACGGTGGGGGGTACTCAATACGAGTTATTCGGCTCTTCAGTAAAAATTTCTTGGTTTCCTCTACTTTTGGTTTTTCTTGCTTGGGCGTGACGGACGACTTTCTCAACTTCACTGTTGTAAACAATGGTTGCTCTGGAGCAACTTCTTGTACTTTAAATGTCGTTGGCTTGACCTCCTTTCTCTCTATTTTTTGAGGTACAAGTTTAGGTTTCGGCTTTTCTTCCGGCTGACCTTCTTTTGGTTTCTCTACTTTGGCCTGAGGTTCAGGTTTCTCATAATCGCCAGGTCTTGGTTCTTCTAGAGTGACGTCTTTTTTAGGACTAGCAGATTTTTCCTTGTGCATTTTCTTCTTTTTGATTTTCTTCGCCTTATCATCTGGCTCTTTTGAATTATCTAACTCGATTTCTTTCTTTGGAACCTCGCCTTTGAAGTCAACGTTTTCTTCTTTTCCAGGTTGTTCGGGTTTTTCTTTTTTGAATGGTTTCAAAGTTATTTGATCAGGTTCTTCAGGTTCCTTCGGTTTTTGCTTAATTTTAAATTTCACTTCTTCCTCAGATGCACTCTCTGTGGGCTTACCTTTTCCAATTGTCAATGTGCGAGGGGTCTCTTCTTCATTAGGCTTGGCAACCTTATCTTTAGGTTTTTTAGCAGGTGCTAGCTCTTCAATTTTGTCAGGCTCCTCATCCTTCTTCTTTGGTGCTTCTACTTCTCCTGTTAATCTTTCAGGGAACTCAATGTCTTCTATTGGTTTAAGCTCGACATCGGTGTAGTCTCTCGTCGGCTTTTCTTTGTCGTCAGGTTTCTCCCTAGGCTTCTTCGGCTTTTCAACTTTTTCTACTTCAACTTCTTCTGGCTTAAGAGGCGCCCCCTTTAATTTGACAATATCTTCCTCTGAGTTTTGGCTCGGAATTTCCCCTTTTCCAGGTAATAATTTGATTGGCTCTTCTTCAGGTTTTTCGAGTTGTGGTTCTTT
Organism: Tupiocoris notatus; assembly: GCA_037159825.1. Lineage (NCBI taxonomy): Eukaryota > Metazoa > Arthropoda > Insecta > Hemiptera > Miridae > Tupiocoris > Tupiocoris notatus. The sequence goes on along the minus strand of JASJUZ010000125.1, from coordinate 366,845 downwards.
AGTTACTTTCTTGACCGGTTGCTCTGGAGCGTCCTCTTTGCTTGGCTTCTTTTCAAATTCTGGTAGGTCCAACTCTTCCAATACGGGTTTTGATTTTTTTGGTAGCTTCTTCTTTGAAGGACGTTTCTTCATTTCCTCTTCTGCTTCTTTATAGTTTCTAGACAATATTCCCTTATCTTTGACTGGTGGAATCAGTTCTACCACATCCAGTGTTAATTCCTTTGGAGGATAGTTGATCATTTGAATTCTGCTCTTGAGCAAGAAACGCTGCACTTCTTTTGGTTTGTCTCCTTTTTTCTCTGATATTTTTACTTTTTTGAGTTTGATTGAAAATGGCTGTTGCTCGATTATCTCTTCTTTCACTTTGAGCTTCTTGGGTTGCTCCATTTTCATTTCAATCTTTTTCATCGGTTGAAGTTTCAAAGGAGCCTTCGGTTCTGACGGCTGCTGCTTTTCTTCTTTGGTCTCTATTTGGGGTGTCTCACTTTCTGGACTTGATCGTGTTTCTACTGTATCTTTTGGCTTGGCAGCAGGTTTTTTCTTCTTTGGTTTTCCTTTATCATCACCCTTAAATTCCTTTGGCATAATTTCTTCTTCTGGTCTGTCAATGTCTCCTGGCTCTAGTTTGCCAACCCCTAATGTTTTTGGGGGTTGTTCCTCCGACGGCTTTTCTTTTTTGTGAGGTTTCAGTTTAATTGGTTCAGTTTCTTCTTCGAGAGGCATTCCTTGTTTTTTCTTCAATGTTATTCCTGGCTCAGGTTGATCTGCTGGTGGTTTACCTTTACCCAAAGGAATATCTTTGCTTTCAGGGACGTCCTGCTCCTTAGTGATAGATTTCTTTGGTTTTTTCTTGGATACTGGTTCCTCTAATGTGACAGGCGTTTTTTCTTGCTGAGTTTGGTCGAGAACTTCTATTTCTTCCGGTTTTGACGTTTCAATTGGTTTTAGTGGTTTTATTGTGAACGCCACATTTTCAGGCTCTGTAACAGTCATTGGCTCTTCAGGTGTGGGCTTTTTTGGTTTCTGCACTGTCTCATCTGGTTTATCTACAACTGGTTTTGGTTGCTTCTTCAAAGCCACGACTTCCTTGATATCTTCCTGCTGGGGTATTTGTCCTTTCCCCAACTTTATCTTTGTTGGTTCTTGTAACTCTTCTACTTTCTCTACTTTTGGTTGTTTTTCAGGCTTCCTTTCAGTTTCCTCTTTCGGTTTTTCGGGCTTCTCATCTTTATAAGGAACATATTCTTCTTTTTCTGTTGTTTCAATTTCAGGAAGTTTCGTTTTCTTTACTTTTCTCTTCTTAACCATCTGTGCTTCTTCATAGTTCCTTGACAGGATTCCTTTCTCAACTTCTTGTGCCTCCAGCTCTGTTATTTTCAAATACAACGGCGCTGGAGGATAATCTACCCTTTGAATCCTACTCTTAAGCAAGAATTTCGGAAGTTGCACTTGTTGCGATTCTTTCCTTGGCACATTTGCTACTTTTTTCAGCTTTATGCTTGCGAAGGAGGGGGTTTCATCTGTTGGTACAGCATGTTGAGGTTTTTGTGCCTCCATAGTTTTTCTTTCTATTTTCATCGGCTGCAATTTGATCAGAGATTTTTTCGATAATGTCTCTGGTTTTGTGAGGGGTGTTTCTTCTTTTTGTAATGACTGATCTAGTGCTTTCCCAGATTCAGAGGGTGTAGGTTGCTTCTTGACGGGCTTTTTCTTACTTGGGTGCTTGGACTCATCCACCGACATCACATCCTCAGGCTTAGATTCTGAAATTGAAGGCTTTTCGTCTTCTTCTGGCGCAGTTTCACCTGTGAACAATCCACTATGAATATAACATGATGTCTTCGTCTCATTTGTCTCTGGCTCATCGTGTTCGAGTGGAAGGCTTTTGTCTGTTGCACTGTGCGTGTCATTGAGGTTGTGTGCGAATGACGTGCTGATGATATCATCTGAAGAGGGTGTGGATGGATTTCTTTGAACATTCGTGGTAAGGTTTATCTCCTGTTCAGGTAGTGCTGTTTGTTTTGGCGAACTGATTTTCCCAAGCAGGAGTTCTCTCTTGCTAATTTCATGTGTATCATGTGGTGTAGACGTAGTGATTCTGTCTGGAGTGGGGATATCTTTCACTGTTTCATCAACAAACACCGATTCGTCAGGTTTAAGAGTTTTCTTAGATGTAACCTTCTTTTTGGGTTTCGCCGGAACAATTTCTTCGAGAGGTTTGATTGTTTCAGTTCTCTGTGATTCATGTACATGTGTCTGTTCCTGCCCACCAACGTTTTGTACAGTTGTTGTTTTGGTAGCTGTAGTTTTAGTATCGCCCGAAATCGTCTCAGTAATAACTTCGGTTACCACAGCTGATTCAAATTTGTCATCATGAAGTATTGGTTTTATTTGTTGTAATAGTGGGGCAAGTAGTGGTAAATCGTCAGAAACGTCCGTCCCTTGCGGTATTTCCTGGTATTTTTCGATCGTCTCTTTATTGTCAACTAGTCGTTTTACTGTTTTCACTCTTTCCACACTCTTCCTCCTACCATCCTTGCGTATTTTGGTTACAACTTCAGTGATAACTGCGGTTTCATGTGGTTTAGTCTGCGTTGAATCAAGTGTGAATGTGTCCGGAGTGGGGATATCTTTCACTGTTTCATCAACAAACACCGATTCGTCAGGTTTAAGAGTTTTCTTAGATGTAACCTTCTTTTTGGGTTTCGCCGGAACAATTTCTTCGAGAGGTTTGATTGTTTCAGTTCTCTGTGATTCATGTACATGTGTCTGTTCCTGCCCACCAACGTTTTGTACAGTTGTTGTTTTGGTAGCTGTAGTTTTAGTATCGCCCGAAATCGTCTCAGTAATAACTTCGGTTACCACAGCTGATTCAAATTTGTCATCATGAAGTATTGGTTTTATTTGTTGTAATAGTGGGGCAAGTAGTGGTAAATCGTCAGAAACGTCCGTCCCTTGCGGTATTTCCTGGTATTTTTCGATCGTCTCTTTATTGTCAACTAGTCGTTTTACGGTTTTCACTCTTTCCACACTTTTCCTCCTACCATCCTTGCGTATTTTTGTTACAACTTCAGTGATAACTGCGGTTTCATGTGGTTTAGTCTGCGTTGAATCAAGTGTGAATGTGTCCGGAGTGGGGATATCTTTCACTGTTTCATCAACAAACACCGATTCGTCAGGTTTAAGAGTTTTCTTAGATGTAACCTTCTTTTTGGGTTTCGCCGGAACAATTTCTTCGAGAGGTTTGATTGTTTCAGTTCTCTGTGATTCATGTACATGTGTCTGTTCCTGCCCACCAACGTTTTGTACAGTTGTTGTTTTGGTAGCTGTAGTTTTAGTATCGCCCGAAATCGTCTCAGTAATAACTTCGGTTACCACAGCTGATTCAAATTTGTCATCATGAAGTATTGGTTTTATTTGTTGTAATAGTGGGGCAAGTAGTGGTAAATCGTCAGAAACGTCCGTCCCTTGCGGTATTTCCTGGTATTTTTCGATCGTCTCTTTATTGTCAACTAGTCGTTTTACTGTTTTCACTCTTTCCACACTTTTCCTCCTACCATCCTTGCGTATTTTTGTTACAACTTCAGTGATAACTGCGGTTTCATGTGGTTTAGTCTGCGTTGAATCAAGTGTGAATGTGTCCGGAGTGGGGATATCTTTCACTGTTTCATCAACAAACACCGATTCGTCAGGTTTAAGAGTTTTCTTAGATGTAACCTTCTTTTTGGGTTTCGCCGGAACAATTTCTTCGAGAGGTTTGATTGTTTCAGTTCTCTGTGATTCATGTACATGTGTCTGTTCCTGCCCACCAACGTTTTGTACAGTTGTTGTTTTGGTAGCTGTAGTTTTAGTATCGCCCGAAATCGTCTCAGTAATAACTTCGGTTACCACAGCTGATTCAAATTTGTCATCATGAAGTATTGGTTTTATTTGTTGTAATAGTGGGGCAAGTAGTGGTAAATCGTCAGAAACGTCCGTCCCTTGCGGTATTTCCTGGTATTTTTCGATCGTCTCTTTATTGTCAACTAGTCGTTTTACTGTTTTCACTCTTTCCACACTCTTCCTCCTACCATCCTTGCGTATTTTGGTTACAACTTCAGTGATAACTGCGGTTTCATGTGGTTTAGTCTGCGTTGAATCAAGTGTGAATGTGTCCGGAGTGGGGATATCTTTCACTGTTTCATCAACAAACACCGATTCGTCAGGTTTAAGAGTTTTCTTAGATGTAACCTTCTTTTTGGGTTTCGCCGGAACAATTTCTTCGAGAGGTTTGATTGTTTCAGTTCTCTGTGATTCATGTACATGTGTCTGTTCCTGCCCACCAACGTTTTGTACAGTTGTTGTTTTGGTAGCTGTAGTTTTAGTATCGCCCGAAATCGTCTCAGTAATAACTTCGGTTACCACAGCTGATTCAAATTTGTCATCATGAAGTATTGGTTTTATTTGTTGTAATAGTGGGGCAAGTAGTGGTAAATCGTCAGAAACGTCCGTCCCTTGCGGTATTTCCTGGTATTTTTCGATCGTCTCTTTATTGTCAACTAGTCGTTTTACTGTTTTCACTCTTTCCACACTCTTCCTCCTACCATCCTTGCGTATTTTGGTTACAACTTCAGTGATAACTGCGGTTTCATGTGGTTTAGTCTGCGTTGAATCAAGTGTGAATGTGTCCGGAGTGGGGATATCTTTCACTGTTTCATCAACAAACACCGATTCGTCAGGTTTAAGAGTTTTCTTAGATGTAACCTTCTTTTTGGGTTTCGCCGGAACAATTTCTTCGAGAGGTTTGATTGTTTCAGTTCTCTGTGATTCATGTACATGTGTCTGTTCCTGCCCACCAACGTTTTGTACAGTTGTTGTTTTGGTAGCTGTAGTTTTAGTATCGCCCGAAATCGTCTCAGTAATAACTTCGGTTACCACAGCTGATTCAAATTTGTCATCATGAAGTATTGGTTTTATTTGTTGTAATAGTGGGGCAAGTAGTGGTAAATCGTCAGAAACGTCCGTCCCTTGCGGTATTTCCTGGTATTTTTCGATCGTCTCTTTATTGTCAACTAGTCGTTTTACGGTTTTCACTCTTTCCACACTTTTCCTCCTACCATCCTTGCGTATTTTTGTTACAACTTCAGTGATAACTGCGGTTTCATGTGGTTTAGTCTGCGTTGAATCAAGTGTGAATGTGTCCGGAGTGGGGATATCTTTCACTGTTTCATCAACAAACACCGATTCGTCAGGTTTAAGAGTTTTCTTAGATGTAACCTTCTTTTTGGGTTTCGCCGGAACAATTTCTTCGAGAGGTTTGATTGTTTCAGTTCTCTGTGATTCATGTACATGTGTCTGTTCCTGCCCACCAACGTTTTGTACAGTTGTTGTTTTGGTAGCTGTAGTTTTAGTATCGCCCGAAATCGTCTCAGTAATAACTTCGGTTACCACAGCTGATTCAAATTTGTCATCATGAAGTATTGGTTTTATTTGTTGTAATAGTGGGGCAAGTAGTGGTAAATCGTCAGAAACGTCCGTCCCTTGCGGTATTTCCTGGTATTTTTCGATCGTCTCTTTATTGTCAACTAGTCGTTTTACTGTTTTCACTCTTTCCACACTTTTCCTCCTACCATCCTTGCGTATTTTTGTTACAACTTCAGTGATAACTGCGGTTTCATGTGGTTTAGTCTGCGTTGAATCAAGTGTGAATGTGTCCGGAGTGGGGATATCTTTCACTGTTTCATCAACAAACACCGATTCGTCAGGTTTAAGAGTTTTCTTAGATGTAACCTTCTTTTTGGGTTTCGCCGGAACAATTTCTTCGAGAGGTTTGATTGTTTCAGTTCTCTGTGATTCATGTACATGTGTCTGTTCCTGCCCACCAACGTTTTGTACAGTTGTTGTTTTGGTAGCTGTAGTTTTAGTATCGCCCGAAATCGTCTCAGTAATAACTTCGGTTACCACAGCTGATTCAAATTTGTCATCATGAAGTATTGGTTTTATTTGTTGTAATAGTGGGGCAAGTAGTGGTAAATCGTCAGAAACGTCCGTCCCTTGCGGTATTTCCTGGTATTTTTCGATCGTCTCTTTATTGTCAACTAGTCGTTTTACGGTTTTCACTCTTTCCACACTCTTCCTCCTACCATCCTTGCGTATTTTGGTTACAACTTCAGTGATAACTGCGGTTTCATGTGGTTTAGTCTGCGTTGAATCAAGTGTGAATGTGTCCGGAGTGGGGATATCTTTCACTGTTTCATCAACAAACACCGATTCGTCAGGTTTAAGAGTTTTCTTAGATGTAACCTTCTTTTTGGGTTTCGCCGGAACAATTTCTTCGAGAGGTTTGATTGTTTCAGTTCTCTGTGATTCATGTACATGTGTCTGTTCCTGCCCACCAACGTTTTGTACAGTTGTTGTTTTGGTAGCTGTAGTTTTAGTATCGCCCGAAATCGTCTCAGTAATAACTTCGGTTACCACAGCTGATTCAAATTTGTCATCATGAAGTATTGGTTTTATTTGTTGTAATAGTGGGGCAAGTAGTGGTAAATCGTCAGAAACGTCCGTCCCTTGCGGTATTTCCTGGTATTTTTCGATCGTCTCTTTATTGTCAACTAGTCGTTTTACGGTTTTCACTCTTTCCACACTTTTCCTCCTACCATCCTTGCGTATTTTTGTTACAACTTCAGTGATAACTGCGGTTTCATGTGGTTTAGTCTGCGTTGAATCAAGTGTGAATGTGTCCGGAGTGGGGATATCTTTCACTGTTTCATCAACAAACACCGATTCGTCAGGTTTAAGAGTTTTCTTAGATGTAACCTTCTTTTTGGGTTTCGCCGGAACAATTTCTTCGAGAGGTTTGATTGTTTCAGTTCTCTGTGATTCATGTACATGTGTCTGTTCCTGCCCACCAACGTTTTGTACAGTTGTTGTTTTGGTAGCTGTAGTTTTAGTATCGCCCGAAATCGTCTCAGTAATAACTTCGGTTACCACAGCTGATTCAAATTTGTCATCATGAAGTATTGGTTTTATTTGTTGTAATAGTGGGGCAAGTAGTGGTAAATCGTCAGAAACGTCCGTCCCTTGCGGTATTTCCTGGTATTTTTCGATCGTCTCTTTATTGTCAACTAGTCGTTTTACGGTTTTCACTCTTTCCACACTCTTCCTCCTACCATCCTTGCGTATTTTTGTTACAACTTCAGTGATAACTGCGGTTTCATGTGGTTTAGTCTGCGTTGAATCAAGTGTGAATGTGTCCGGAGTGGGGATATCTTTCACTGTTTCATCAACAAACACCGATTCGTCAGGTTTAAGAGTTTTTTTAGATTTAACCTTCTTTTTGGCTTGATTTGGTCGATCTGCTAGAGGTGTTCTCTGTGTTTGGTCCTTTGTTGGGGAGTGGAATTCTTCATGTGGGTGATTCGTTTTTGGGTAATCTATCTCGGAAATCTCCACTGTTGGTTCGTCTTCCATCTTTAGTAGATATTGAATTGATTGTTTGTGTTGTGTGGTTGATTCTTTAATCCCACAGATTGTGCTTATCACGGTTTTCTGTGTATTCGTCTTTAGCTGTAGTTTATTTGTGGTTTTTGTTGTTATCTCAATTATTTCCAGTTTTTCAAAATGTGGTGTTTGTATTATCTGTTGGTATTCTTTCAAGGCTCTTGTAATTGTTTCATTCTCATAGTTGACTTCGGTTCTTTCTGGTATTTCGTGGATTGTGTGAATAGCTGTCTGGTTGTCTTCCAAATTCTCTTCCACTATTTCTCGTGACATCAATAGTTTACCCTCAATATGTTCAACTGTAGTGACGATTGTGCTTTTTTTTGTGTAATTCGGTTGGGAATCCTTTTTTCCCATGTCTGTGTTAGTTGTTTCGTCATCAATTGGTTGGTATTCTGTTATAATCTGTGGGGTTGTTGGTTTATGGATGTTGCAGATGTTTTTACTTGTCTTTGTTTGATCACTTGTTGATAGCATGGTTCTTTCTTCTGATGGATGACTAGATGATGTTGATTGTATTGTTCCCTGTGGTTTATTTAACTCACCTTCAGTTTGTGTGGTTGGCATTTTTTCTTCTGCTGTTTCATGAAGTTTCTCAACGGTATCCTTGATTGTGTTCAGTGCAGATTTTAGATTAATATCTTTTTCTATGCTGGACTGTGGTGTTTCTTTGTCACGTTGTGTTAGTTGCAGTTTTGCTATACCTTCTCCTTGTGTTAAGTGGGTTTTTGTTGAATGTTCAACCGTAACTTCGTGAGCAATTAGCTGTGCTTGTAACGGCTCAGTCGATGATACGTTTCCTTTGAGTTCTTGTTTTGGCGTTACATTGAATTCTCCTGCTATCTCCTGGATACTAGCTAATTCTGGTTCAGCTATCACACAACAGGATAGTAATTCCTCTGTTGATGCAGTGAGTGTTGTTGAAGGTGCTGCTTGTTCTGATGGAATTGTTTGTTCAACAAGTGGAAGCATTCGTGGTTGGTTTATATCATTTTTAGCTGTAGTTAGAGTTGGTTTCAGCGGTGCAAAATCGCTCACTGTTTGATGCACTGATAGTTGTTCATGTAATTTAGAGAAATCAGTTCTTAAGGCGCCTTCTGATTTTTTATGCTGACTGTCCTTCAGAACTAAAGGTGCATCATTTGTGTTCACTATTTCTTTTTCCGGCAAGCTCAAACCCTCTAACTTAATGTGTGCTTTTGAGTCTCTTCTAGCCTCAGGTACTATCTGTTCTGGCGTGACGTCGTCCGCAGTGATCATTTCATGTACTTGTGGTAAAGGGTGGGGTTTTGAGATTGTTGCTTCAGCTTTTATTGTATCTTTTGAGTTTTCTAAGAATGCAGTGGCCGTTTCTTGTATGGATAATGGTTGCTGCTCCTCTAGTGTTATTGTTGCAATAACGCTCTCTTCCATTTCCCGGCTTGTTATAAAAGTGCTTGAAACCTCCTCTGCTCCTATTTCTCTTTTAACTGTTAATGACAACCCTTCTAGATCTAATGTCGCTTTTGAATCCCGTTTATGCGTGGTGTAATCAGTTTCTTGTCCGACGATTCCTGATGTCAAGTGTTCAACTACTTGGGGTAAAATGTGTGGTTTCGTCAGTACCAGCTCTGCTTTTGACGTTTGTATGTCTGATGTATTGAACTCTGCAATGGTCTCATGTTCTGGCACCTTTGTTTGTGAGGTAGCGTGACTTGTTAGTAGTGCACTTTCCTCATTGGCTTGCTGCAGTGTTAGGTTGTTGGTTGTTTCATTTGTAATAACGTTTTCTTCCAATGGGACAGTCAATCCGTACAATTCAAGATTAGCTTTCGTGTCTTTCTTGGTAATACGATGTTGTATTGTAACTGTTTCTTCAACTTGCGGTTCGAATTGAGCTTGAGTCGTGTTTATCATTGCAATTTCAGATTGTACAAGTGGAACAGTAAACTCACCTATTGTTTCCATTATTGGTGCGTGGCTTTGCTCTTTTGGCAGTACCGTCTTAACTGCTGTAACCTCTTTACCTAGTGAAGAAAATGTTGATGTTGTTTCACCGGTTATAACTTCTTCGTTGGCTGGTATTGTCATTGGATGTATGTCTACTCTTGAAGGTGTTATTTTTGTTTCCTCGGGACCCTTGATGCTGTTTTCCTCTACGTTTTCTGCAGTGAACTGTTGGTGAACTTGGGTAGGTTGCTGCGGTTCAGTTAGGTTTATAGTAGCTGATGCAGTTTCGACTGGGTTGATAGAATATTCTGTTACAGTTTCATGACTGGATGTTTTTTGTCGTTGCGATGGCTGTAGAACTACGGTGGCGTCTTTTTTTATGTCACGTTCTTGTGTTAGAGGAATTGCGGTTTCTTCCATTTTTACTTCCTTTGTGGCAGGCAATACCAAACCCTCGATATTTATATTAGCCTGTGAGTGTCTTTTGACTAGTTGAGTAGTGTCATGTTCTTCTACTTGATACCCTAGAATATGTTTTTCTATCAAAGGGGGAGCTTGAAGTGCCAAAATGGTAGTGTTGGCTTGTGCTGCAGTGATCAAGTTTTTATCAAACTCGCCTGCAACTTCTTGAACTGTTGGCTCGTGTGATTGGGTTGGTTGAATGGCTGCAGTTGCCCCTGCTATGGTATGTTTATCATTTTGGAAGCTTGCTAGTGTCTCATTGATTATGGTTTCCTCTTTTCCTGGAAGTGGCAATGTTTCAACGTTCAATTCAGCTGTTGTGAGCTTTGAAATCGAGTTTAGCTTATCTAGTTTATCAACTTGCTCTGTTGGTATCTGTTCTTGAACTTGGGGTAAGGCTTGTGGGTTAATTATATCTATTATTGCCGTAGTTGGTTCTAGCAACTCGTGAAATTCTCCTACTATTTCTTGGATAGTTGGCTCTTGTTGTTCATACGTGTGTACTATCCCAACTGCACTGTCAGTTTGGCGTTGGATGATTGAAAGGATGGCTGATGTCTCTTCTGGAATATGTTCTTCCTTGAGTACCAAACCCAAACTATCAATGTTTATACTAGCTTTTGAGGGATTTCTAACGGTTTGGTAAGTTTTTCCCTGATCAACTTGTTCTGATGTTTGGTTTTCATAGGTTTGCGGGACTTCATTAGGTTTTGTTAATTGTATATCTGCTGTCCCAGAATTAGAGACCATTGTTTTGAATTCAGTCACAATCTCATGTGTGGATGGCTCTTGACTTTCGGTGGTTTCTAGTACCCCCAAAGATGTAAACGATTCAATATGTTCCTTTTTATTAATTATTGGTAATTCCTCAACTTGTAATTCCTCAGTTACAGTTAAATTCAACCCTTCAATATCTGCTCTTGCTGTTGAGTGTCTCTTAGTTTCTGGCTTGTCGCTGTGAAGATTGACTTGTTCTGCTATTGTGTGTTCTTCAGATACTGGCAATGCTCTCAGTTTTGTTATGTGAATGTTAGCTATCGTAGGTTGATCTAATGCGGGAACGAACTCACCTACAGCCTCGCGTAAAGTCGTTTCTTCACGTTCTTCGGGCTGTATGCCGGCTAAGGCGTCTTCAGGTTTGTTTATAGTCATGTTTAGTTTCGAAGGAATCTCTGCTATATCAACATTTTCACTCTGTGGTACATTCAAACCTTCCAGGTTTATATTAGCCTTTGAGTCTCGCTTGGTGAAATCCGGTATTCGTCCGAGAGAATCATGTCCAACGGTTAGCTCGACTGATTTAGTTATGTGTTCTGTTAATGACACTTGTGTCTGAACTTCTTCTGGCAACTGTTTCAATTCTATATCTTTTGTTTCTTCCTGTGTGTCTACGGCTCTTTTTGATGCAACTGACAATGCCTTCGATACGTCAATCGATGGTTGCATGGCTGTGTTGGTTTGTTCTACGAATTCATTTGCTGTCTGAAAAACATTCGGCATTTGAACCTCAATGTGCTCATGTGGGAGTAATTCTTCTGCAACCTGCTTCTTTTGGGGTGTTAGGGGCTGTATTTCAGTGACGTTGTCATTAATTTGTGGTTGTTCAATAGTTGGAGCAGTTATGTGTATGACTTCTATATTGGCCGTTGATGGTTTATTTTGGTCTTTTGGTATCTGATTTGTATTTGCGTGAGTGAGAACATCTTCGGTGCAAATCGCTATTGCTGATGTAAGTGATTCAAGTGCTTGCAGGCTGAGAGGTTGTTCTTGTTGGTTCAAGTTGTCTGTTTGATGTTCAGCATCAGTTTCTACTGTTTCGATTGCTTGTAATTCTATCAGTCTTTCAACAATTTCTTCAGCTACGGGTTTAACTACTTTTAGTTTTTCTATTGCTGACTCAGCTGTCACTTCTTCCATAACAATAGCTGAATGCATCAATATTTGAGTGCTTGCTCGTCTTGTTGCTAATTGCTCTTTGGGCATGTCCTTTAAATCTCCTATAACGTCTGCTTCTTCTGTTAGCAAGCCTGTGCTACAAGTGATGACATTTTTAGCTTTCATTTCAGAGGCAGTCACTACTGCTAGTTCTTTCACATTTTCATGAGCTATTATTTCGTTCGTGCTTAGTACATCTGCTGGTTCTAATTTACGATCGGCTGTAGCAGACGTTTTTATGAATTCCTTATTTTTCTCCAAAGAATCTTCAGCCATGGTTTCTGTTTTCAAGGCTGTTGGGAGTCCCTCAAGGATCTTCTGACTGATTGTGTTAACTTTCATTGGCTGTTCTTCAATGATTTGTTCATTTTCAAATACCTCGTTGCTCAGCTGGATGGGCAAGTTCAATTCAACCACGTCTGGTTTCGCTCTCAGCTTTTCTACTCTTTCTTCACGTGCCTCTTTGGTAGTTTCGAATAAATATGATGCTCTTACTTCCAAACTTTCCTGAGGTTGAAATTGAGACGTGGCCATGGCCGATTCGTCTTTCATCTGCTCTCGGTTTTTTTCTACATTTTCGAGAGTTATTACATTCTCACTCATTGCTACCTGGTGTGGTATCAAGTCTCCATCAGCATTCACACTACGCTTAGTGGCTTGGGGCGTTAACTCCTCTGTTGTACATTGCACCAGTGATTCTTCTGTTATTGCAATGTTTCTAGTAGTAAATGTTGTTTTTGGAATTTCTTGCCCAATCGGAGCAACCTCTAATGATGGAACAGTTTGTTGTAGCAATGCTTCCTCTTTGACTGCTACTTCTAGGGTGCTCAATTTAGATTTAGCTAAACCTTCTTCTGGTTGTTCTGTCCGAATGTTTCCAAAATGATCTTCTACACTTGTCATTTGAGATAGCGGTACTTTAAGACCTTCATTGACACTCATTTCTGCTTCTTTTGGCACCTTTGTCTGGAAATCAGGGATAACTTCTTCTTGCTCTATTAGCAGACTTGTATCGACTTGTAGTGTTTGTGCCAACTCGAATTGGGCTACTGCTCTCTTGCCCTTAGGAACATGATCTTGCAATTCTTGAGTATCATGCTGGACGTCAGTTTGCATTTCTTTTATAGCAATTTCATGAGCACTGATTCCCACTTCTAATTTGGATTCGATTTGTACTTGTGATTCAAATTGCATCGTAGTTTCTTGAACTAATGTACTTTCTTGTTGAAGCACATTTGGAACAATGTAGTGTCCAATTGCTGTAGTTGTTGAATAACTTTTCTCAATCGTTAGCGGTTTTAGTATCGAATCGGGAATTGTCTCCTCCGTCAAAGCTATCTCCATACCATCTAACTTAGGTTTACTAGTGACTGGCTGCGCCTTTTCGGCAGTATATTCTTCCGATGTTTCGTGAGTAAGTAGCTCAAAATTCTGTAAACTATCTACTGTGTCAATAAGCCTTTTAGCTGTTACCTGCTGTAATGGTTTTGTATCCACATCTTCTGTACCATGATGAACTGTCATTTCTGCAGTTTCTACGGCACCCATTGCATCCACTATTGGATGTGCGTTTTCTCCTTTTTTCTTTTCCTCATCCAACGATTCAACTGTGTTTTGATGTTGTGTTTGTTCACTGGTGGCAACGTTTAAACCTGTAACTGCTGTACTAGCTGTAATGGGAACTTGTTTGGTAATCTCGTGCAATGTATTTGTTTGCTCCTTAACAATCACTTCTTCAGTCAAAGTGCTTGTTTGGGGTATGAAACCGGTGGTTGCATTTTCTTTCATTGATGCAGTTGTCTTCAGTATGCCAGGTTGTTGCTGTGATAGTGTCTCTTCAATCATAGCAATCTCTCTTGCGAGGACGTTGCCTCTTGCATTTTTTAATACTACGGTATCAGCCTCGAAACTTTTAGTGTTTTCAAGCAATGTCGAATCTTGTGTTGTGAAGACTTGGTTGGGAACAAGATTAATTGATGCTTGTGATTCATCTTGTCTTGCTGATATGCCCATATCTTTTGTCCCTCCTTTTAGTTCTGGTATTTCTGTTTGTGCTGCGTTCCTAGGAATGGCAGTTGGGCTGGCATTGAATTCTGTGAACGATGTGTCAACAAAAAGGTCACTCACGCCTTCTCCAAGTACTACCTGCTCTACGATTGGCACTTCGTTTGTTTGTAGTTTTTCTGAAGCGGTCAAAGGTGTTGATTTCTCGTCTGGAACATGTCCCAGACTGACGTTAGCTTTCATATCTTCAACCTGTACAATATTTTGATGTGTCAACAATTCTAATTGTGCTGTTTTCTTAGCAGGTTTGTGTTCAGGTTGCAGCATTTCGACTGTTTCATGTGTTCTTGTTTCATTCACTGATAAGGAGAACGTTTGTGTTACATTCATTGTCGCGCTTGTTTGATTGGGTTCCTCCTGTTTGGAGACAGTGTGTGGATTTTCTTCAATATGATGTTCCATTACTACTAGACTTTCGTTTGGTAAAAATATGGTATCGACCGTTTTCGTGTCAGATGATTCTATCGTTAATGTATCACTACTGTCGAGTATCTCATTCTTGAAGACTTGTGTTGATGCAGCTTCAATCAACTCTTGTGTTGCTTTTCGGCTGCTTGGGGCGTCAATGTTCAATGGGTTTTCTGTCTCATTTATATCATGCTGCTGTACACATGCCAATGTTGTTGAGTCAATAGTGACCTGCACTTGTTTTGTTTCAGGCGTTGTTGCTTGCTGCAGCTTCCCTTCTTTTTCTATAGGTGTCCTTGTCTCTATTTGTAGTGCGTCTAATTCACTTTGGGCCGGTGTGGCATGCCCAGTTATCATTGGATTTCTTTCCAAGTTTGCAAGATCCACATCACACACAATCTGTTCACTGCTGTATGCAGTGTTGGCAACAAAATCAATAGAACCTGTCTGCTGGTTCATTGGAATATCAAACAAACACTCACCCTCTTTGATGTTTGGTTGAACTTCAGTTATCACCACGTTTCCACTATGCTCCTGAATATTCAACTGGCCACTCCTTTGTGACGGTGCGACCATTTCTGGTAGCTCTGCTTCATTTTCTGTGACATCGTGAGTTGTGACCGTCACGTGCTGTTGTACAGGTGTGGATGGTTTAGCGGATAAAGGATTAGGAATGGAAAGAGTAAGGTCACCTAACTGTTGCCCTAAAACAACTTCGGTTTTCATGACAACTTCACGGTCTGAAACATTAGGTCGCGCCTGCTCCGTCCTAGGCAACTGAGTAGAAACGGTTTCTTCATGCTCTTCAGTTGTGATTTGAGTAACTTGCAGGCTTTTGGTCTCCTGGAAACTTGTCACAGCAGATGTAGTATCAGGTTTCCACGTTGATGAAAATTCGTTTTCTTGCTCTTGCACACTAACCTCACTTGTTTCTATACTTTCGTAAGGAGTAGTAATTGGAATGATTGAAATATCTGTTGGCTTCTCGCCAAGGCCTAGCTCTGACACGTTGATTGAAACTACGGCTTCTGCTTGTTGGAGCGCTTCTTGCGGTTGGAAGCTTTTTGCTGCTTGTGATGGTACTGGTTTCTGGGCTATGCTGTACTCTTCTTCCTTATGATCAGCCATCGTTTGGCAAACCGTTATTCCTTCTTTGGCATCAACTACGAGGTTGGCTTTTTTTGTGTCAAGAACAACTTTTTGTTCAAAATGTATTTCAGATTCTCCAGCCACTGCTTCGGTGTGAATTATACTTTCATGCTGTAAATGTTGAGGCTGAGCATACTGTTCTTTTGGTTTTTCGCTCTCCAATCGTTCAGTTTGGGACTGAGCCATTACTTGAGTTTGCTGAACTACCTCTTGGCCTATTAACTCAGGCACAGCTCTTGCCTCTATAGTTTTTAGCTTTCCGTCAAAATCTTCTTCCCTTTGCTCGGCTGATATTTCGGACACTGCCACTCGTTTGATTTCTTCAAACTCTATCGAAGCTGTGCTTGGCTTTGCTTTGAACGTTCCAGAAAATTGTTCTTCTTGCTCCTCTGCTACTCTTTGTATGATCTGCAAACTCTCATAAGGTGTGATGAGAGGTAGAGCGGTTGACTCCTTAGGTATATCACTCTCCACAGTACCCTCAGAAATACTCGTATCAGTGACAGTTAGCTGTAATGATTCTTGGGGTATTATAGTTGTTGATGCTTTTTGTCCACTTGGTGTTTTCTCTATGTTTAAAGTGCTTTCCTTCACTTCAGTTTGAACTAGCATTACACTTACGCCTTCTTTCTGCTCCATAGACTTGTTCGCTTGCATATATTTTCTATTTTGGGCTTCTTGCAATTCACTTTCGGCTTCTCTGACCAACACTTCTGTCTGAATTATGCTTGAATGCAAACTATGTTCAATTTGAGCTGTGGAGCTCTCGGGCGTTTTTGATTCAAGCTCTTGCGGTGCAGTTTGAGATGTAATTTCAAACTTCTGAGCGACATCGTGTCCGAATATTTCACTCACAGCGTTTTTACTCTGTGGCTGCTCAGCAGTTTTCAACTCAATTTCACGTTCTTCTGTTTCAACAGTAGTAACAGTTATAACTTTCTGATCTTCTATTAAAAACTCAGCTATTGATGTCACTGGCTTGAATTTTCCTTCAAAATCTTTCTCAGTTTCAGTTACCTGCACTTCATTTCTAACTACACTTTCCATTGGAATATGACCCGCTGATGCTGTTGCCTCTTGCGGCTTTGAAGTAGTCAAATCTTGCAGTCCCAGTTCTGTTATGATCTCCGATTTTTGAGCAACTTCTGTTCCCAGTAGGGTAGGTTGAGCAGTATGTGAATCTGGTCCCTCTTCAACTGTGTATGGAGTCTCTCCTTCTCCAGTTTCAACTTCAGTTATCGTTACTGACCGTCCCTCCTCAAACTCAACTCCAGCACTCCTTTTCGATGTTTCAGTTGTTTCAAAGTCATCTTCACATTCTTGTATTATTGGTTCTTGTTGTGAATACGTTTCGAAAGGCACTTGCCCCTTCAGTGCTGTTGCCCGTTTGGTAGTGTGAGTAACAATGTCGCCAGTTGAGGTTTCTGAAAACGTTTGAATCACTTCAACCACATGCTGGCTTACCACTTCAGGAGTTGCTTTTTTCTTTTCTGGAATGACCAAACTCATCATGTCACCTTCTCTGTCTTCCACTACAACCTCTGTGACAGTTTGAACCTTCTTTCCTTCAACAACTGAGACACCAACTTGTTTTGTCTCTGGTTTGAATTTTCCTTGAAATTCGTTTTCTTGTTCGTTAAATTGATGTTCGCTTACAATCAACCCATGGATCAGTTCTTGTCCTTCTGAGGCTTCTTGAAGTTCTGGATTTTGAATTGTGTATTCTGCTACTGATGCTAAAGGCATCACGTATGTTTGAGCAGCGATATCCTGGGTATCTGACAAACCAGGTTGAGCTACTCGCTCTCTCGGGAGATCGTCTGCTTTATAAACCTCTTCCTTATCACCTGCGATTACTTGTGATACTGTTACAATTTTACCTGTGGTTAGTGATATTCCTGCTTTCTGTTGATCCGGTTTTGCATGATCTTTCAATTCTGCCATTGACTCTCGCACAAGCACTTCTGTCTGAGATATACTTTCAAATGCTACATGGTCGGAAGTTGCAGTTGACATTGATGGTTTTGCTGTTTGATAGTCCCCAATATTTGAACCAAGTACCAGTTCAGACACTTCTGCAGTACTTAATGCCGGAACGCTCGTATCTGCTGTTCTTGTTTTAGGTTTTTCTTCTGTTGGTAACTGCTGCTCTTTTTCAGTGGTGAACGTGGATGTAACTTGCACTGATTCCAGTTGGTCGAATGACTGTTGAGCTTGCTTACTTGCAGGTTTTATTTTCTCATCCAATATGCCTTCCTTTTCTTGAAAAGTTTGTTTCAGTGTTACAGAACATTCATACGGTATTTGACTTCTTTTTCCTTGGGCTGGAGTTATTAAATCTTCCATAGGATTTACTTCCACTTGTGTCGTTACTTCAGAAATTTGTAATCCCGTTCTTCCTGGGACTTTGATGCTAGCTGAAGCAGTTGTAGGTTTTGATGTTTCTGCAAACGTTTTTTCCTTATCCTGCACAACCACCTGCGTTACATGTACTCCATGGATTGGTTCCAATTCTGTGTTTGCTTTTTGTTGTTTCACCTCAAGTTTACCAACGAAATTCATTTCACTTTCTTTAATGGAAACCTCTGACGTAATGAGACTCTCATGGGGAATGGCTCCGACGTTTGCATTTCCTTCAGTTGGCTGCATGTAGGACACTTTCTCTGCTGAGCTTACTGTTACAGTTTCACTTTGTGTAACTGCTTTGAATTCAGTAAACTCTTTTCTTGCAGTTTGCCCAGTCATTTTCTTCTCTTCGTGCAGCTCACTTTCAGTATCTGTTGGTATCGTTTGAGTCACGGCTAATTCACTTTCAGTGATGAATTCAATTTCAGCTTGTTTTTGAGAAGGTTTCTTGGTAACCTTGTAAAAGCCCTCTGACTCAACCACTGATGTTTCTGTTGACTGTATGGATTGGAATGGCATGTGTTCTACAGCAGCTAGAGCTTTTTCTGGACTACGTTCTTTTTCAAATTCTTTGATTGAAGTACCAACAAAAATTGCTGATTTGGTGGCTATTTCCTTGGAAATTATTTCAGTTTCTGCTGTGATTTCTTTTGGTTTCATTTGGCTTTCATAAGGGGCTTCTTTTTCTTGTGTTGTGATTTCTGAGATGACAATCCCACTCTGAGCGTTCTCAAACTGAGTCTCTGCTACTTTTTCCTCTGGTCTTGTGAACTTTTCAAACAGCCCTTCAGTCTCCCCAGATATATTTATATTGGTCTCAATTGTGTGGTAAGGCATTTGAGATGGAACAGCTGTAACTGATTTAGTTAGGTCTACCTCGACGTTACTTGTACTGTAGCTAGTAATAACTTCTTCCTTCTGTGACACTTCCTGGGTTATAACGTCTACATTAGCTTTTCGACTCTCTGGTGTTGGCATACTAGCATACTCATTTTCTTTGTCTTGTGTTGTATATTCTGTTATCTGTACTCCCACGTTCTGTTCTATCTGCAAATCTGCTGTAGTCTCAAACGGTTTCTTACCCTCGGGAAAGTATCCCTCTCTCTCCTGTAACAGCGGCTGTGTCGAAGATATGCTCTCGAAGGGTATTTGATCTTGTTTTGCTAAAGCTTCAGTCTTCTCAAAATCTGGTAAAGTTCCAAGCGCTGAGATAGGGGTTATTACCTGCATTTCAGCGATTTCTTGACCAGATAATGATGGAGTTGCTGTTTTGGTTTTCGGCTTCGCTTGAATTGTTAGTGCCAACTCTCGATCTTCTGCATTCACTGTTGATACGGTTACGCTTCTCTTTGAAATATAACTTGTTTCAACCGTTTGAGTGTCAAAACTGAGATTTCCGTGGAAGTCCTTTTCTCTTTCATGAGTTGCTACTTCTGACATCTCTACACTTTCGTACGGAACTGCCTCTAGTTGCGCCAGTCCTTTGGTTGGTGACTCCCGGTCGAAAGCTCCAGTGCTACTTTCAGTAATGATCATTTCTTTCTGCACGATTTCGTGAGCTGTCAGGTTTGGCTTTGCAGATTTCATTGTTGGTATCTCATCATCGGATAATCGTTCAGTTTGATCTTCTAAAACAACTTCAGACACTGCTAAACTTTGGATACTCTCAAAGCTCACCCCTGCTCTCTTATCATCTGGTGTTATCAACGCAGATAAAGACCCCTCTACTTCAATAGGAGCAGTTTCCAATGAAGTTAAAGCTTGGAATGGCGTTTGTTCCGAAACTGCAGTTTGTAATTGTGGTTCTTCTCTACCAAAATCTACCAAACTCATCTGAATTTGTACTTCTTCTCGCTCAGCAACCGTATGTGCAGAGATATCTGCTTCTGCAACGATCATTTTTGGAGTAGCCATTTCCGTGAGAACTCCTTCTTTAATTTCAGATGTAACCATACTCACTGTCAAACTTTCCTCCTCAAGGATCGTAGCGGATGCTTTTTTTGCATCTGGTTTACATATATCATCATATTTTCCTTCACATTCTCTTATTAACATTTCATTTGACACTGCAGCTTCATAACCAGATTGCTGAACTTGGGCTAATGATGATTCAGGCTTAAACTCATCAATTTTTCCAATCGCTACATCTGAAACTGTCACAAAACTTGATGCCACTTTATGGGTTTTCAAGTCGGATGTGGCTTGAACTGCTTTTGGAATCATCTGTTCTTGCAATGGTTTTTCACTCTCTACAGGACTGACTTCAGTTATTTTAACGTAATCTCCTTTTTGAAATAACATTGAAGCAGATTTTTCATCTGGTTTGACCAAGCCAGATAGTATACCTTCGGATTCACTCACTTGGAACTCCGATGCAACTGCACACTGTATGACTGTGTGCTCCAAGGATGCCATTTCCTTCACAGGTGAAGTTCTTTCAAAAACGCCTGTTTCATCCCCGGTAACAACTTCTTCTTTTTGAGCAACCTCCTGACTGATCAGGTCAAGTAGCGCTGTTCTGCCTACAGGAATCTCGCCTGGTTTGTAAGTTTTTTCTTTATCTTCCGTTATCACCTCAGTCACAGTTATTCCTTCCCTGGCTGTAAGTTTGACTTCCACATTTTGCTTTTTATGCGCTGATGCTTGTTGTAGCTCAGATTCGGTTTCTGTGATATTTGTTTCAGTTACGATTACTTCTTGCAATGGTGTGCTGTCTACTTTCGCTTTTTCGGTTTTAAGATCCGTGCTTGTAACAGTTCCTAACTGTAGGTCTGCGACAGTCTCTATTTGGCTAGCAATTTTGTGGCCTGAGAGACACGTGCTTAATGCTACTGCTGTAACAGCTTCTTCTGATTTCAGTTCTAGTTCTTTATCATGACAAATTACTTGTTCTACGTTTATTCCTTCTTTATCTCCTATTTTCACAACAGCGATTTTTTGATCTGGTTTCACCTCTCCTCTCCATTCAGCTTCTGTTTCATTCACTTGCAGAGCACTTATCTCCACAGATTCATGAGGCATGTGATGAGTGCGAGCCTTCTCAGCACCCAATTTAAACGAGTCCATTGGTGCAGCTGAGTCTTCTACATCGACTTGCGACTGCAAGGCAATCTTTTGTGTTGATATTATAGGCTGAGCCTTTGCCCCTTCTGGTAGACGAGAGGATGTGTATTCTTTGAGGGAATTATCGGTTATGATTTCTGTTACTGTAATCCCTGCTTCTTCCAACACCGTGATCCCTGCTACTTTCTTATCTGTTTCCATTTTACTGGATTGTGATGCCACATTTTCATTGCAAATTACCTCTTCAGTTATCGTTTCTTGGAACGGTATCTGCTGGAGTGAAGCCACTGTATCGAGTTTTTCATCTTTCAAGTCCTTGGTTCTTCCTTCTGGCATTAGTTCTTCAACTATTAGTGATTGCAATGGGTGGGCTGGAACAACTTTACCTCTCCGCTCATCTGGCTTCTCAAACAATGTGTGCGTCCCTTCTTTCTCTACTATTTCTGTTGTGAATGTAACTACACCTTGAGTCGTCAGATTTTCTGTATGTTTTTGATCTAGTGTGTACTGTTCAGGTTGTTCCAGAAGTTTTAGAGGTGCTTCGCTTTCTTGAGGTAGCACTTGTTGTACTTGCTTAGCTTCAACTTCTTGAATTTTTGTTTCGGCTGTATCTCCTTTGTATTTAAAATCATTGTCAAACCGAGTAGTCATCTGTTGCGTGTTGGTTTCTGTCACTGTAATTGGTTGCCTTGATTGGAGTCTAGCATCAGCAAATGCTTGTTGAGGTTTCTGACCTGGAGCAAGTTCTCCCTCTGATTCTTGAACGATCGTCTCCGCTATGGATGAAGTTTCCAAACTTGATAAAGAGGGCAAAGCAATTTTCATGTTTGGTATCTCACCTGCTTCAAACAATTCTTCTTTTTCTTGCACTACTGTTTGTGTTGTAATTAACGATTCCTTATCTGTAAAATCTATGTCTGCCTTTTTTTGGTCAAAAATTAAAATTTTGAGCATTGATGTATGATCTTGGTGTTGAACAGCATTCACTTGAACGCTCTCCTGAGTTGTCATTTTTTCCAATGCTTGGGATTTTTCTGGTTGTTTTGAAGGTATAAACTCATCCTCTTTTTCATGAACTTGAGAATCGCTTATGAACAGAGAGTCCCTGGGAGACATTCCCAGATTAGCCTTTTGAGAAGGCGGAAGCTTTCCTGGAATGTAATTATCTTCTTTTTCAGGAGCTTGCACAGTTTCGACAATTGTGGTCTGTTGTTGCACAAAGGTAGGATGGGCCGTTTCTGTTGGGACAACTCTTTCAGGAAAGTATTTTTCTGGCTTGGTTTCTGGATGAACTTCACTGACGGTTATGGGTTCTTGAAAGAAAAACTCCTCCTTGGGCTTGACAGGTGCTGGCTTCACAAGGTCAGTAAGTTTGTCTTCAACTTGTCCTTGATTCACTTCAGTTACGACTAAACCTTCTTGAGGGATCACACTCTTTCCAGCACTGGCCGATATTGGCACTTTGTCTGGAACCATGACTCCTTCCTTCAGAGATGAGCTAGTTTCTGTAACTGACATTGCTTCATGTGTGATTACTGCAAGTGAAGCATTGGTTTCTTTTTCCAAACTCGTTATAGTATCCTTAATCGAATCTTGTGCGGTCGTCTCAAGAATTTCCACTCCTTCGTTTGGAACAAAGCCTCGTCGAACCTCCTGAGTTTTTGGAACGAAAGATCCGGTAAATTCGCGCACCGTAGAGTGTATGCGAGTCTCAGTTACTGAAAATGGCTCGACTGAATCGATCTGAGAAATTGCGTGGACAGCATCAGGTTTTTGAAGTGTCACACTGTCTTCTTTCTCTTCACCTTTGGTGATCTGCTGAGATACGACTGTATGTGGCACCAATGACAGATTTGCTTGTTCCTCACTTTTTTGGCTGTCTGCCAGCAATTGAGTTTGGCCTTGCATGACTGCTTCACTCACGACTTTTGATGTGCTCAGTGGAATACTTTTAATTGGTTGTTCTGTAGATACCTCCAGTTCTTCAGCGACTTCTTCAATAGGTGATGTTACATCTACTCCAGGTCGTTTTGTTTTTAGCCTTTTTATAATTTTTTGCTCGTTTGATTTCTCAATTTCAATTATTTCTTCTTCGTCCTCTTGCCGTCTGTTTTTCTTCAAGCTTTTCTTTTTCTTTTTAACAACTGCTCCCCCTTCTTTTTTAACTATTAAAATTTCTCTATCTTCTTCTTCGACGATGCTTTCAGTGTCAGTTTGCTGTTTATCATCAGGTTGAGTGACCACGACATTGCTTTGCGTTTCACTGGTCATCGATTGGTCGTCGTCTGTCGACACTTCTACGATTGTCATAGTTTCCTCTTCGTCTTTTCTTGTTCGTTTCTGTTTTTCGATTTTCCTCCTTTTCTTCTCTTCAGTTTCTTCCAGGTTTTCTGTGAAATAATCCAATTTCGAGTGAGCAGGGTCAGCTTGATTTTTTGGGAAGGCTAAACATCCAGGATAAGTGTGATGTTTTTGTGGTCCAGTTAAGCAGTCTACTACTGACAGCCACCCATCACATATTTACTTAAAAAAATGCGCGTCTATTATGACGATTTGGAAGCTATTTCTTTTTATAATAAATAAGGTGGCCATCTTCTGCTCAACTGAACCAATCTTGTTGATTGCTATAGCTCTAAAAGTGATCAACTGATGATTTGTTTCGATTAGCAACAATCAGTTCTGGCTGCTGGGTAAGTTTGCATTTATTACAAATTCACTTGCAGTTACCAATAATACTGAATAGCTTTATGCAAACTTGTCCAAAATATTTTGTTGGATCGAAACAATTCATCTGTTGTTCCTGTGGAAAAAGTATACCTATTCGAAAAATCGTTCGGCACATCAAGTGCGCTCTTAAAAATCTCGTTTTTCATATTTTGAATGAATTTATTCGTTGCATCGGAACGATGAACGTATTCGTTATTAATACTGAAACTTTATTGTATTTAACTAAACATAAATGTTTCCTATGAGAGACGGCAACCTAGCACAACTTTCAAATTATCTCGACTAGAAAAATAGGTACTGAAAATATTATTGCTAAAATATAGCAGCAATACTGTGATCGTTGTACTAGGTTGATGAAAACATTTAAATCTATATCTGGCTAACCATGAAATGATATTAATTTTCGGATTGCTCCTTTTTTCGAAACGTTTTGATTCGATTGCTAGCAGTTCGTATAAGCGCGCTCTTGATATACCGAGCGCTCTGGTGACGTCTGTTTAATAGCATTGCGGTAGCGTACAGGGTACTGCTTTGTGTTATCTCTACATTATCTTTTGTTTCGTTGATTTTGTTTAGTGTGCCACTAATATTACAGAAACACTGCGAGGGATATGCTTCAAAAAGCGATACATACCAATAGAAGCAATTATTTCGGACGAAATGCGTATTCCACACATTTTCTACTTACTGCACATGCCACCAACGAAGCGTAAGTTGTCTGCCTTAGTTATGAACAGAAAAATGACCGAAAACAAGCTTATCATAGTTTTAATGCGCCAAAATTTCAATTCATCAAGAGTAATCACATTCAAGCAAATGTAACAGTTTGATGAAAACTGGATTTTCAGTACGAAAGCCAGGGTTACTCACCATCTTTAAAAAAAGGGTCAGCCCTTAGAAGCTGGTGCCATTGGTATTACAAAATTCATTATCAACTGATACTATGCATATAATAATAGGCAGGTTTTGGAATATTTATGGATGGTGGTCCATTGGTAGAAGCTGAAGCGGTAGCTAGAAAATAGGAAGCTTAAGCACGGTTAATAAGCGTGTAGTGGAATAAAGTATGTTCATCTTAACGCGATCGATGGAACTGTATAAATGTGGAAAGCCATGCTTTGTTGACGCTCGTGCTGTACGTTCATGCGTAGTTATTTTCATGTTAGGCGTGCATACATGAAGATGAATGATAACATCATAATTATATAAACGAGTAGGAAGTTTCATGGAAACAACTTTGATAATTGGAAAACAACGTAATAATAACAGTAATATCGTAAGCAGTTATGTCTATTTATTTGAATCTATATATTTAATTGAAATTGATTGATAGGGCTCATTAATTTGTTTCACCGTACCTTCTTTAGTTTCTTCGACTCTTTGCGTCTTCTTCTGTGTAAACGTTCTCATCTCTGCAACAGAAACAATTCATCAAACCTTCAAACTTGGTTACAAGGGTGAGTGAGTTTATATTGAGATTGGAGGGTTTTGTTTAGGCTGGTGAATTCTTGCTGTTCTGGAAATTAGAGGATGCTTTAGAGTCGACTAACTTTTTTCATGAGAACATGCTTCCTTTCGAATTATGAGAGAATTTTTATTTATGAAGTATGAGAACTTCAAGCCCTTCTTGATATGTGAGCGAATGCTACTCCTCTTACTAGAAGTATGTGGTCGAGTATGAGCTGGTAACCTCAATAGAAACTTGTAGAGACTGGTTCGCAAATCGAGAATAAATAGTCCTCTCCTATCGTTAGAATAGTCTTTGCGTGGACGATGCTCAAGTGTAGACTCACTTTTTCCTAGTCATGTCCTTCGATTTCGAAACAAAAATCCTTCTTATTCATACAATATTAGAACAAGTTCCGTTCATTTTTATTCACGGGACTTATTTGCCGGTGTTGGATACTTTTTTTTGCAGTGGGGGGTTGTGTTGTTGTAGATGGTGAATTTAATTTTTCAACATCACCTACCACGTAGCGACCACTTTACCCGATCGCAGTCCACAGTTATTGCGTTAATCGCATGCCATTTGATCAATGAGAGCCAATTAAAAAAAAAGCCTATACGCTGTATAAATTGCTCTTCAAGTATACTATGGAATTTCTGCTATTGTTTGAGGTTCAGAATTGATCTGCGCTAAGTGTAACATTCTACTCGTTGTTATTTTAATGCATATATAATTTAATCAGACCTGTATATTTTCCCCTATCGAAAAATTGGTGTCTGTGATTTGATTTCAGTATTATTTCGAAGAATTCGTCGGTTATACCAAGAACGATCTTCTATTAATTTTATGACTGGGAAGCATGTTCCATGCCGTGGTCGCCTAGTTTTTTTGTGAGTCCTGAAGCTACGACTGAGAGTCGGTGCGGGGAAATTTGAATCAAATCGGTCCAATAGCGATTGAGCATCTCTGAGAAAATATTTTCTCAATTTCAATTTCGTATGCAGTTATCACGTTGCGTGCAACGGAAATGACGTGTCAATTTTTCAGAAAATTGATAAAAAATTATGAACTTTCTATTATAGATTTGGATTTTAGCGATTTTTTCAATTCATCTTATAGACAAATCAATGTAATCGAAAGATGTTGAACAAAACCGAAATTACCTTTATAGAGAACTTATATTCGATTTCAAAATATACCGCACAATATGTAAGAACAGAGGTCATCCGCGACAAGGCGAACGAAGACGTAGCGCCGAATCATGGGGTTTTGCCATAGACACGTATATGTCGAGGACTGCACTTTCCTGTTCGAATTCGTTGAATGTTTTGTACAATAGAAGGTTAGGGAATGATTTGCTAACACTGAGAATATCCTGATATTTCGTGTTTTTCGAAATTGCTGAGGCTTAGCTTAATATGCGTTCGGTACTTTTTTGTTTAGAAAATCAGTATCGGCCACTCCTTTTTCGCCCCTTCGGGCATCTACGGGGAGATTGAGTGCCATTAGATTGCTACAGTAGTCGACTACATTTTCCTCTCCACAACACTAACAGCTCGTGGAAGAATACAACAATCAGAAAATAAGTTTTTTCTTTCGTCGGACTCTGTTTTGAAATTCTCTCCAAAGGCCCCCCCATTTTCTAGGAAAGTCATCTTACTTACCATCTTCGTAGCAAGTTACGTCAATAATTTTGTTTGATTGTACCTATTATAAAAAAATGGAGTTTTGTTATCTAAACTAAGCTTGCCAATTTCTAAATGTCTTGGCAAAAGCAACAAGCGTAAGCTTACGGCAGAATACAGCAGAATAGCAATAATGATTATATAGCAAATGCAGATTATACAAGTTTCAGTTAGTCAGTTTGCATTATTTGCATGGTGATTTGGCGTTCAGCATGAAAATTTCACTCAGTGATAAAAAAAAGGGATAAAAAAAGGGAACACTCAGCAATAACACCGTATATTATTTGTCACAGCACAAAAACAAACATTCTGGATTATTCTGTATATTGTTACAAAAGGATAGTACAACAAACGTTTTCACAAATTGTTATAATACACAATATCGATGGCATTGTATGTACATTGATGATGGTTTCATAATAAGTACATTAATAATTTTATTTTACACATAAAACAATCAATGACAACGGACGATACAATTTCTCACGACGAAAAGACAGTTGTTAAGATTGCTGCATTGCGTCTATGTTATTTTCACTCACTAGCTGGTTAGTTTAAATTACAGTTAACATTGACTAGAGGAAATGTACACTAATGGCGCGATATATCTTGAGGTAAGAGGCTTTAGTAATTCATTCGGTACCTTGTATTTCTACTTGGCTTGTTTCGGTTACTGTTTCTGTGGCCGTTTCTTCAGCGATTACCTGAAATCGAACAATAAATTCAATGTGTAATTGATATGTCCTTAAACCTCAGCGTGCTTGAGATCTCCCCCTGCCCTTTCGCCATTTCGTAGTACTTTCAAGATTTGGCGATGCAATATTTTTCTATCCTTTCGGAGAATTTTTTAGAGTTGTATGCCCTTTTTCCAATAAACGAACATGAGACAAAAGGTCCATCAGAACATTTATTCCAGAATATTTTCAGGTTCCAACGTTTGAAGAAGTACGCCTAAGTTTTGAAAACTGAACGACACATAGCCATTGTCTCCGAAAACATTTTGGTTTTACATTTCCCGATTCACCGCTTGTCATAGGTTGAGTCCGTTATTTTCCGATAAGTTTTGCGAAATTTCGTACTTCAGTGGCTTTAGGGATATCATTACATCCGATGTGAACACATCCCATTCCATTGATATGATTTGATATCATCAAGTTTATTCGCTTACCGGCATTGTGGATACAGTTTCCCAGTGCGGTGTTTGGAAGTCCCGCGGTCTAAACAGAGGGATAACTTCTTGAACTGTGGCAGAGCGAAGATCAACCATGGTTAGGAACGCTTTGAAGACTCCTTTCAAAGTTCCTTCCAGCGTCTCTTCCTGAGTAACCATTTCTGATATGAGCGAACTGTGGCCGACACGTTCAACGAGGCTGACCAGGGCGTTTTGGGCTGGTGCAGTCTTTAATGCTGGCAATTCTCCAGTGTCGTACAAAGTGAGCACCTGTGGAAAGCAAAAAGTACACATTATATTGAGGTTGTGACGAGCGTTCATAATTTACTGTTCTACAGACCAATAAAGAATTTATATGAATGCTATTCGTGATTGTTGAGTGTATTTCGTAACTCATTACAGACAGAGCAGGCATTTCGCCCCTTTAATTATATTAACTTTTTTCTTTTTTTTTTAAGGAATGACATTTTATTTTACCTTCGTTGTTACTAATAGATTAATCAATTTATGCTCACCTCTTCTACAGATACGCCTTTTTTCCTCAGAACGTCAACTTTAGCCAATTCTCTCAAGGGTGCTTGCCAAGGCCCGAATTCTTTAACGTTTAGCCCTTCGAGAGCTTCTTCGATCTCAGAAACCGAGACGGTCGTCCTTGATACTTCAACCGTCTGCAGAGTGTCTGTGGATTCTGTGGCTTTGGCAGTACGAGTTTCGGTCACTAACTCCGAGACTGCGCTTTCGGTGACAGTCTGGGATACAGTTACAGACCTCTGTTCCGTCCTCGTGACTTCGGCAGTTTCGGTTTTTTCACCAGTGACTCTCAAGTCAACAGTTTTATCTTCTGGAACTGTCTCGGTAATGGTCACGGATTCTTGAACGGGAGCTACGATTTCAGCTGTGTCGGGTAGATCTGTCGGGAAATCCTGTTCGTCGCTGACTTTTTTGCAAGCAGCGACAGCCGACACTTCCACTGATTCTTGAACATCTAAAGTTCTCTGTGCTGTCACCTGTAAACGATTTTTGAGCACATAATCAATTTTTCTATATCTGTTCATTAATATTTTTTAATCACTATTCCCGCTCATTAAAAAAATTAAAAAAAAAAACAAAAAAAAACAAAAAACTACTCACTTGTCGAAAGAAAATATAGAGCATTATCACACTTACCGATTCTGTTGTCTCTGTAAAAGGAGCTGTCGATTCTAGAGGCTGCACTTCTTCTACGTCAATGGAATCTTTTTCGGGTTCTTCCTTAATTACTCGTTTTATCTTCTTCTTTTTCTTTTTCTCCGTTTTTTGTACTTCCTGTATCTCCTGCACTTCTTCTTGAGCAACTTCGCCATAACCTATGAATTCAAATTGGAATTAGAATGTGTGCACCATACGCGTTTGGAATGCCAATAATTTGTGACATCTCTTTCCATCATGAAACGGTCGGCGGCTATAATTACGCTTACCAATTATGTTAATTTTCGCTGTGCTAATCGCCTCGCCAATATTGCTAGATGCTTTGCATACGTAAGTACCCGCGTCTTCGGGCTTGACACGTTTAATCACGACGGTTGACCTGTTGTCCTTGATCGAAATTTCTATGTTTTCTGACGCTCTCAACAGTTTGTCATTGTGATACCAAATGACCACTGAAATTCAAAGAACGTATGTTTTCGGAGTCGTGACAAAAAATAAGTTCTAATCGGGAGAGAAAAAAAGTGCTTCAAAAAAACGTTCTTCAAAAGTTCAAAAATACTTCATTAAGTTTTAAACTACAAATAATGATGGTATTTTTAGGTATGATAATTGATTTTATTTCGAATTAGGCATAGTTGACGTCGAAATCTTACCTGGTTGAGGGTTTCCTGCGTACAATGCGTCGAATACCACAGTTTCCTCTGTTTTGACATGGGAGTCCGTAATTTCCTTTACGAAACTAGGTGTCATTTGTTCCGCTGCAACCGTACACAACATATTAATATAACTCTCAGAGAAAATTTTCTTAGTTTCCTTAACTACTGTTCCGGAGGTTTTATATATTTTAACGTTTAATAGCAGATTGCCGAGTGACAAAAAATTTTGTAATTTGTAACCTAGGCCTAGCAATAACTCAATCGTTTTGTCGATTCCTTTTGGGAACCTTCAGCTCTTACTCACTTCCTGTTCATTTTATCATGAAATTGTTAAATAACTGATCGAAATTCAAAGGCTTTTGCAATCTTTAACCAAATATTATATCTATATACTTCTATGTACAGATGAGTTTGTTTTTATATTTCTCAATTCCATAGTAGTTCTATGCACATGAGAATACTTACCTAACCTATGGACTAGAATTTACATGTCGTTGCTGTCAATTTGGCTGTCATTCATCTGAATCGGAAAACCACACTAAAGGTTAATCACAAGTTAAACGGAGATCATCAAATTCAACATCACAACACATCAAAATGATTTGCACATCAATTTCGGTTTATCCAGTTCGTTTTATTTGAACCTTCTGAATTGAACTTATCTCCTTGTTTTTAACGTTGGCTAATGATGGTAAATAGTACTACTTATTATTCTTCTATTAACTATATCTACTACTAAACGCAAGTTAAGACGCTATTTACCAGCTTTCAGAGATGTACTTATTTCCACACCTCTTTCAAATGGGCAATTTATAAAGATTCTTCAAATCACATCGGTCTTTGAATTACTGCAGGCTTTACCTGCTATTCACTACGCATTTTTAAAATATATATTTACAGACTTTTGAGGTTTTTCAATCAGAATTTGTTAATTTAGAACTTAGGATTTGAGGAAATATTTATGGCTCCGAGGAGCCTTTGACTTAATTATGAAGTTTTGAATTAGTGACGTATAAAATGCCAAATCATGCCAGTTCTGTACAAATATGGGACCACTGATGCGATTTATGGTAATTTGACAATAATAATAACCACATCAGGATGGGGAAAATCATTCAAAACTCGTGTCTTCTGTTGAAGAGAGTAATAACTGCATGATTACTTGTTTGAAAATTACAAATTAAGGATTGGTGAACGTAGTCATTGATCGATCATTTGGGTCCTTCATGATGTGGTAGAAAATACCTAAAAACTAGGGAGCATCCATAGTTACATTAATACACAAATTTGTGCACACTGATCATTACTGGTACATTGCACGGGACGTTACTTCATGGTATGAAAATATTCTTTCTTTTGCATGCACAGAGGCATTTTCTCGCTACAGTTGAATATAATTTAATTTTCAGGTATTGAACAATAACGTCAGGCTGTTGAGAAAATACAGGCCTATCGTAGAACTTGTCCAGAAGTTACTTTTTTTTATGAATACATGCAATTTTTCGACGATTAATGAATGTTTTCGAGCAAACTTTTCCTAATTGTGAATAGATAGATACGATTGGATTGTTTTGATACATCGAAGAGAAGAATAATTGCTCTTTCTTTCAGTTTATGACACAACTATCTCTATTGAAATACTCCTGAATGTGAACTTTACACTATACATTCATCAGCTGCCAGTAGTTTCCAACACGAATGGATCTAACAGAATAAACCGACATTGATTTACAACGTTAATACAATATTTCAAAAACAGTTAGTCTGGTTAGTGTAGTCACCTGAAGACTGGGCAAGGAAAGCAGCAGCAAGCCCTTGGTCCGAGTCCATGCACTGACTTTCGAGAAGCAGAAATTCCTGAAGTTCCTCTGAACTATCAGCTGTGTGTAGCTGGTGGAATGACTCGGGATCGAGCTCCCTAGGTTCCAAAGGGTAAAGAGTTCTATGAAGCGTTTGCTGCTGTGAACATGTTTCACCCATTTCTTTGGCATAAGCTTCTTCAGTTGTTTTACTCCTTGGGAACGTCATTGATCGGTATACGAAACTGGCCGAATCCGAACGTGACAGTTCTGATAGGGAGAGACTTCTTCTGCCAATATCGGAACTTTTATCATGATCAGAACTTGATGGCTCGCTTTTCTCTTCGATTGGTGGTAGCAGATAGAAACTGTCGTGTTTATATGGAATGGAATCGTACTCTGCATCGTCATCTTCTTCATCTTTGCTGATTTCTTCGCAGCAGCTGTCGTATTCTGAACTCTGAGTCCCGTCCTCATCCTCACACGGCACACAGTCATGCTCCAAACTGTCATTGGACATTGCTTTACGGTTACCTTTCATCTTCTCCTGCATCTCTTCCATGTGGACGACCCATTCGGGCTTTTTGTACAGCTTCGTGCCCACAGTTTCTGCGGAATTGAAAATTCAAAATACAACGTTAGCCATGTCTATTTTACCGTTACTAAAAACCTGGAAAGGAAGTATCGATTAGCTTGCGATGAGTTGCTGAAATAAGAAAACTGTAAGGTGTAGAGATGTATTAGAAAGCGTGTTATGTTTTATTTCGCTGTATAGGATTTTGGGACAGAAGCAGGAGTTGATGAAGCCAGAAAGCTATCCTGAAAAATATACAAACCATTAGAAAGCAAATAACGTAATATAATATTTTCACAAGCCATTTATAAACTTCGCTCCACCCGACTTCTTCGAGAATTGAGAAAATTAAAAAAAAAATCGAAAATCTAATGGGTTACGCATTTTTGTCTATTCATTTCTAGCATTGTGCGTCCCATTTGTGAGCTAAATAATGCCACGGGACTCAATTAAGGGTCACATTAAACCTCAGAGACCTAGCATTCCCGACAAACTGTCTGGACGGATTCTGGTGGCGTTTTATTCTAGTTTTTGGGAACCGAGATTCACAAGTTATTTGCCAACTCACGAGCCTAACTTCCATTTCTGTCTAGCATACCAAACGAAAAAAATTCTGCCCCGCTGGAAGAAAACCCTATTTAATATTTCCTGCCGGCGTTGCTTCCATAGATTACCTGGAAGGTTGACATACGCGATGGTTTGCGTCACTCCAAGCTCATTATGAGCTTCACAGACGATTTCACCAACGTCGTCCGGATAGAGTTCGGGGATTGTTAAAACGCTCGTGCCGTCCTCGAAATTCTCGATGATATATTCTTCTGAAGGAAATAGCTCTGTACCTTGCTTATACCATCGAACTGTTGGCTGAGGAGTTCCTTCAGCCTTCACCAGTACTCTGTACGCAAAAAGAAAACTAAAATATAGACGTCCTGGCGGTATAACTGGGGCGTTTTTTCAAAATCAATTGTCCGCCTTCAGATTACCTTAAAACCTCGCCTGGCATTGCCTGAACGAGTTGCGGTAGAGGTGTGACAAACGTAGGCGCAACTCTGGACTCGTCTGGAGTTTCTGTCGTCATACCCTGAAAATATGATGTAAAAAATTAAGTTTTCGAAGTCACGTTGACGAAAAAAATACTGAACCAACGAAAAAAAATACTGACCTTGTCTTCCAGTAGATCTTCTTCCGATTCACTTCGGATGGAGAGAACCGTGGAACTTTCAACTTCGGTTACCGTTGCCATCTCCGAATCTGGCACGTATTCGTATGCTGAAACACCAGAAAATACCATCATGAACATCACCTTGATCTTTGAATGTTGAGAATTCGTACAGGTAGCGTATAACTCGTGTACCTTCAACGGCAAGGGTCGTGGCAGCGATGGCCTCGCCGGCTATATTAGTCGCAACACACGTGTATACGCCACCGTCTTCGGGAAAAACTTCCGCTATCGCCAATTGGCATGTACCTTCTTCGTCTTGTTTAATTGTTTTGTCTTTACCCTCCTTGATCGGCTTGTCGTTGTGGAACCATTTCACTTGCGGCGTCGGATGACCTACGACCTAGAATACGATAGTTTCGAGTTCAACTTTATTTTTTGACCGGATAAACCTATTGCATGTTTATCTGCACAGTTTTCGCTATGACCATCACGGAGAAAACAAATTTGGACTACACTTCACGTCGTTATACTTAGTTGTTCTAAGTCAAGGCGTCTGCCGAAGAGTTTAGTAAAACTGTTACCTATTAATTTCATTGGTACTTACCTTGGCGGTGAACAAAACGGACTCGCCGTCCATGATTTTCGCCGTTTGCGGTTTGACAACGAAAGATGGCGAAAGCAGCGTCGTTACTTCGGATTCGGGACCTACATGCAATGTCGCAGTAGAAGTCACTGATCCAGCGACGTTCTCAGCCCTGCAGGTGATTTCCCCTGTTTCTTCAATCGTCACTTTTTCAATGACAAGTATCGATTTGTTATCTTCGCTGCTCACTCGAACGTCTGGTCGGCTCTGTCCAAATAAATTTAATACTTTTAGGGAGAAAAGCGAAAGGGTACGTAGGGTCGAGGGTATCCGTAAACTTAACAGAATTTCATGTTATTCGCCAATGCCGCTTCATCAACTTTAATTAATCTTAACGACTTGATTTTTTTTAAATCTGAATGAAGATTAAGTAGATAAGTACGAGCTGGAAATAATGATGGTAAGAATGTTATGAAGTGGAACTCACCGCGACGGAAGTATCTTTGATGAACCATTGGAAGGAGCAAGTGGGATAAGATTCGACTACCGTTTCGATAACAACGGCTTCCCCCTCGCAAACGAAAGTCGGTTTCAGCGGTTTGACGAATCGCGGAGCTCTCACTTTTTCCATTTCATCCATCTCTTCGATATCTGAACAACACAATCGTGCGAACTTCATTTTTGACTTCCTCTTCGAAAGGAGGAACACAGTTCATACCGAAACCAAAGTAGGATCGTTAAATTTTAGTTCGCAGTTTTACAACCTACAAGTTTTCGTTGTCAAAACTTCTTGCTTTTATCTGATTGTGATATTGGCCCATCATTGTTATTAGTTACCTTGTGTGCTGTTAGAGAAGAATGACGAGCATCAAAACAAGGATAGAAAATTTTTAATAGCTTCATAAATTTTGTAATTCTATAACGATCATGCCGAATTTCTCAAGTTCTTGAAAATTGCTCGAAACAGCTACAATTCATGGCTATAGCAATATGAATCTATCGAATCTGTTTAAAAAAAAAGAAGGGAAATGAGTGAAAAATTGAGTGATTGTTGCATAAAATGTTAATTCTGGCAAAAGTATCATTTGTTATTAGGATTGTTCGTCCATTGTCACGTTAAACATCTAATTTGGAGGGAAGCGTACGCGATTACAGTGGTTTATTATTGAATAATATATCAAAAATTCTAAGTGAGAAAAATTGTATCTCTTTTAGCTTACCAACGGTCTTCAATGTACACGATGTTCTCGCTTCGCCAACTTGGTTCGTTACTCGCACTTCATATTTGCCAGTTTTCTTTTTAGTGGTCTTCTTTATTTTCAGAATGGTTTTCCTCTCTTCGACGATGATTTCTTCTTCTTCGTTGACTGTTGTGATTTCTTGGCCGTTTCTGTACCATTTAACGCAAAGTTTAGGCGAACCTTCAAACTCGGCCTCCAAGGTCATTGGTGAATCTTTTGGAACTACTTGGGCTTGTAGGGGCTTAGTGATTTTGGGGGGTGCCAGTTTTTCAGGAACTTTTTCTTCCAGAGTGTCACCTGCAATAATCCATTTATTTATTTGAGACGTTTTCGATAATCCTGAATAACATAAAAATGCTTCGTGCCTACTCACTCAAAACGAGATTGGCGCGACATTCAGCCTTTCCGAACCGGTTTACCGCTCGGACAGAATAGATTTGTTCGTCTTCCTCTTCGGTTTCCTCAATAACGAGAACGCTTCGCCCGGTATTCCCTTTGAACTTAGTTACGACTTTCCGGCGACGATCTGGGACTATCTCTTCGTTGGCCCTGAACCACCGAACATCAGGTGTTGGAGTTCCCGTGATGGTGCATTCCAACTCGGTTGGTGACCGTTTTTTGGCGATTTTAGGCTTCAGAGGATGTATGAATTTTGGAGCTTCGCCCGGTTCTTGTTTTTCTGCAAAATTATTTTTCATAATTATGGAGCCGCACTGTGTGAACACGTTCATGGAAAGCACTGTAAGTTGTGTCTACTGCATTTCATCTTGTTACTCATGAAAATAATATTTTTGAGCGATTAGAATTTGTGACAAAAAATTAGTGATACAATGAAATGAAACGCACTCTAATGTAGAGATAAAGAGTACTACGCGAGTTCCACATCAAATCCAGAACTACTTGTAGGTGATCTGAATTAGAAACTCTGCAGTTAATCTAATACTGGCACATTATGAATGCTTTTAGAATATGTATTGTCTACTCACAAAACACAACACACTGTACAATACGAAGGGATCACAAAATTAAATAAATAAAATCAACGCCGCTTCGCAATTAGTTACACGTCACACGGGTTTGGCATCACTTTTAGTTTTTTTTTTTATGGGTCCTCGCACACGATACCTATAATGACGAGGTTTGCTGTGCATGTAGCAACTCCAGCCGGATTGGACGCTCGACAGGAGTAAGTCCCGACGTCGGACTTCCTTACCTTCCTGATTCGCAGAATGGCAACGGTTTCAGTCACAGTAATTTCGACTTCTTCAGTCTCGCTAATCTCTTGCCCATTGTGAGTCCAAATAATTTTTGGTTTTGGGAACCCTTCAAAAACTGCTTTGAATTCAATTGTTTGCTCTTCTTCACTAATTATCGGTTGAATACGCTCAAGGAATCGAGGGGGTAACGGGGACACTGGTTGTTGAAGTTCAAAGTGAACTTTTTTAACTTTGAGCATCTCATCAGTAATTTCGCTAGTTTTCTCTAGAGGGAGCTTGAGGAGTTTCTTTCTTTCTTTGATATCATCTGGCTGTGGAAGTTCAATCGTAGGTTCTTTCGGCTCTGTTGCAGCTTCTTCTGGTTTATCTTTTTTCCACGGTTTTAATTTAACTTTTTCAGGTTCATCGTTCTCTAACTCTTTTTGCTTTACAACGAATGTCTTTTCATCGACATCCTCCTTAGGTTTCGGGATACCCTTGCCCATTTGTAATTTTATACTCCCTTCTTCTGGTTTATCTTCGACCACTCTTTCTGGAGGCGCAGTCTGAGGTGTTACGATCTCCTGCGCCGGTTTTTCTGGAGTAATTTCGAAAGGAATAAACTTTTCAAGCACAGAATCGGGTTTGCTTGGCATCACTTTCCTACGTTTGGTTTTTTTCACTCTCTTGGCTTCTTCATAATTTCGAGAGAGGACACCATTATCGACATATATGGGCTCCAACTCTGTCACGGTCAGATGTTTCACTGTGGACGTAGCAGGCATGCGCTTGATTCTGCTCTTCAACTGAATCTTAGGCAACGTCGGTTTATCTATTGATTTTTTAGGTTGTACAGAAACTTTCTTTAGCTTGATTGTTGCAAATAGAGGTAAATCTTTTACGTCTTTAACATCAACTTTCTGAGGTTTCACCTCATATTCAACTACTTCAAGAGGAACTAGTTGAAGTCGTTCTTTTTTGGAAACATGACGTTTTTGAGACCTTTGTGGAGAATGCGGTAAAGTGCTTGCAGTATCATCATCATCTCTTGGAACTGGTTTAGGACGGCCTAAGTCTAAATCTTTTGGCGTTTCTTCTGGTACGGGCTTGTCTTTCTTCCACGGTTTCAATTTGATAGTCTCAGGTTCATCGTCTTTTGGTGGTCCTTGTTTCTTCCTGAGTTTGATATCTTCTTCCTTTGGTTGTGGCTTTGGTTGTCCCTTACCCAAAGGCAATTCCCTTTCCTCCAGTGGTTTCTCCTCTTTCACTGGTTTTCCTCTCTCTTTCCTAGGTTTCTGTGGTACTGGCTGCTCTTGTGATTCTTTGGGAATTTCCGGATGAGTGAATTCATCTGGAGCTGGACTTTCGCCAGTCGGTACCTCATCCAGTGGCTTTAGCTTGATTCTATAATCCGTACCTGGTTCGGATGACAGTGGGGCTTCCGGCTTTGGTTTCTTAGGTGTTTTTATCCCTTCTGGAGTTTCCTCTGGTTTCTTTCCAGGCACCTTTTTCAATTGAACACCTTCCCTATCATCGTTGTCTTCCGGTACTTTTCCCTTGCCCATTACTAAGCGAGGTTGTTCCTTGTCATCACTATCCGGTTTTGCCTCCGGTTCCTTCTTACTCTTTGGTTTATCAGCAGCATCGTTCTCTGGTTGAGAATCGGGTTCCTGGTAAGGCTCATATTTTTCCAAATTACTTTCTGGTTTTTCAGGCATTTTAACTTTCCGCCGTTTGGTTTTCTTCACTTGGAGAGATTCTTTGTAATTCCTGGAAAGTATTCCATTGTCCACGTACAGAGGTTCTAGCTCGCTGATACTTGGATGCAGTATTGTTGGAGGCCAGTCGTTATATGTGATTCTACTTTTTAAGTGAATTTTAGGTAACTTTGAAGGTTGAATCTCTTTCTTTGGTTTTGTTGGTGCTTTTTTGAGTTTGATTTTAGCAAATAGTGGGAGGTCTTCCACTTTTATAACCTCTACTTTTTCTGGCTTCACTTCTACTACGTTGAGAGGAAGTGGCCCTTCAAAGGGGAACTCTTTCAAACGAGCAACCTTGGTTTTCTTAGTTTTCTTTGGTTTAGAAGAATCGCCCTCATCATGGGTTGTTTCTGGAGTATCCTGGGAGCTTTCTGGTTTAGCCTTTGGTTTTTTCTTGCGTCTCCACGTTGGGAGGTTCTTGTCATCCTCGTCTTCAGCTATTGGAGCCTCAAGAGACGGCTTGGTTTCCTCCTCAACAGGTTTTTCGATTGGCATTTCCTTTACTACCTTGTCCATTGGAGTGGATTTCCTTCTCCATGGGGGAACTGTAGGTGTTTCCTCCACCACCGTATCTTTTGATTCTATTGTTGAATCGTCCGTTTTTTGTGATGGAATAGATTCCTCTATTTCTTCAACATTTGAACCAACATCATCGGGTTTTTTAGGTTGCCTTTTCTTCTTTCGTTTAGCATCCGGAGTATCTTCAAAATGTTTTGGTTCAATATGTTCTTCATCATCATCTCTTGGAACTGGTTTAGGGCGGCCTAAGTCTAAATCTTTTGGCGTTTCTTCTGGTACGGGTTTGTCTTTCTTCCACGGTTTCAATTTGATAGTCTCAGGTTCATCGTCTTTTGGTGGTCCTTGTTTCTTCCTGAGTTTGATATCTTCTTCCTTTGGTTGTGGCTTTGGTTGTCCCTTACCCAAAGGCAATTCCCTTTCCTCCAGTGGTTTCTCCTCTTTCACTGGTTTTCCTCTCTCTTTCCTAGGTTTCTGTGGTACTGGCTGCTCTTGTGATTCTTTGGGAATTTCCGGATGAGTGAATTCATCTGGAGCTGGACTTTCGCCAGTCGGTACCTCATCAAGTGGCTTTAGCTTCATTCTATAATCCGTACCAGGTTCGGATGACAGTGGGGCTTCCGGCTTTGGTTTCTTAGGTGTTTTTATCCCTTCTGGAGTTTCCTCTGGTTTCTTTCCAGGCACCTTTTTCAATTGAACACCTTCCCTATCATCGTTGTCCTCCGGTACTTTTCCCTTGCCCATTACTAAGCGAGGTTGTTCCTTGTCATCACTATCCGGTTTTGCCTCCGGTTCCTTCTTACTCTTTGGTTTATCAGCAGCATCGTGCTCTGGTTGAGAATCGGGTTCCTGGTAAGGCTCATATTTTTCCAAATTACTTTCTGGTTTTTCAGGCATTTTAACTTTCCGCCGTTTGGTTTTCTTCACTTGGAGAGATTCTTTGTAATTCCTGGAAAGTATTCCATTGTCCACGTACAGAGGTTCTAGCTCGCTGATACTTGGATGCAGTATTGTTGGAGGCCAGTCGTTATATGTGATTCTACTTTTTAAGTGAATTTTAGGTAACTTTGAAGGTTGAATCTCTTTCTTTGGTTTTGTTGGTGCTTTTTTGAGTTTGATTTTAGCAAATAGTGGGAGGTCTTCCACTTTTATAACCTCTACTTTTTCTGGCTTCACTTCTACTACGTTGAGAGGAAGTGGCCCTTCAAAGGGGAACTCTTTCAAACGAGCAACCTTGGTTTTCTTAGTTTTCTTTGGTTTAGAAGAATCGCCCTCATCATGGGTTGTTTCTGGAGTATCCTGGGAGCTTTCTGGTTTAGCCTTTGGTTTTTTCTTGCGTCTCCACGTTGGGAGGTTCTTGTCATCCTCGTCTTCAGCTATTGGAGCCTCAAGAGACGGCTTGGTTTCCTCCTCAACAGGTTTTTCGATTGGCATTTCCTTTACTACCTTGTCCATTGGAGTGGATTTCCTTCTCCATGGGGGAACTGTAGGTGTTTCCTCCACCACCGTATCTTTTGATTCTATTGTTGAATCGTCCGTTTTTTGTGATGGAATAGATTCCTCTATTTCTTCAACATTTGAACCAACATCATCGGGTTTTTTAGGTTGCCTTTTCTTCTTTCGTTTAGCATCCGGAGTATCTTCAAAATGTTTTGGTTCAATATGTTCTTCATCATCATCTCTTGGAACTGGTTTAGGGCGGCCTAAGTCTAAATCTTTTGGCGTTTCTTCTGGTACGGGTTTGTCTTTCTTCCACGGTTTCAATTTGATAGTCTCAGGTTCATCGTCTTTTGGTGGTCCTTGTTTCTTCCTGAGTTTGATATCTTCTTCCTTTGGTTGTGGCTTTGGTTGTCCCTTACCCAAAGGCAATTCCCTTTCCTCCAGTGGTTTCTCCTCTTTCACTGGTTTTCCTCTCTCTTTCCTAGGTTTCTGTGGTACTGGCTGCTCTTGTGATTCTTTGGGAATTTCCGGATGAGTGAATTCATCTGGAGCTGGACTTTCGCCAGTCGGTACCTCATCAAGTGGCTTTAGCTTCATTCTATAATCCGTACCAGGTTCGGATGACAGTGGGGCTTCCGGCTTTGGTTTCTTAGGTGTTTTTATCCCTTCTGGAGTTTCCTCTGGTTTCTTTCCAGGCACCTTTTTCAATTGAACACCTTCCCTATCATCGTTGTCTTCCGGTACTTTTCCCTTGCCCATTACTAAGCGAGGTTGTTCCTTGTCATCACTATCCGGTTTTGCCTCCGGTTCCTTCTTACTCTTTGGTTTATCAGCAGCATCGTGCTCTGGTTGAGAATCGGGTTCCTGGTAAGGCTCATATTTTTCCAAATTACTTTCTGGTTTTTCAGGCATTTTAACTTTCCGCCGTTTGGTTTTCTTCACTTGGAGAGATTCTTTGTAATTCCTGGAAAGTATTCCATTGTCCACGTACAGAGGTTCTAGCTCGCTGATACTTGGATGCAGTATTGTTGGAGGCCAGTCGTTATATGTGATTCTACTTTTTAAGTGAATTTTAGGTAACTTTGAAGGTTGAATCTCTTTCTTTGGTTTTGTTGGTGCTTTTTTGAGTTTGATTTTAGCAAATAGTGGGAGGTCTTCCACTTTTATAACCTCTACTTTTTCTGGCTTCACTTCTACTACGTTGAGAGGAAGTGGCCCTTCAAAGGGGAACTCTTTCAAACGAGCAACCTTGGTTTTCTTAGTTTTCTTTGGTTTAGAAGAATCGCCCTCATCATGGGTTGTTTCTGGAGTATCCTGGGAGCTTTCTGGTTTAGCCTTTGGTTTTTTCTTGCGTCTCCACGTTGGGAGGTTCTTGTCATCCTCGTCTTCAGCTATTGGAGCCTCAAGAGACGGCTTGGTTTCCTCCTCAACAGGTTTTTCGATTGGCATTTCCTTTACTACCTTGTCCATTGGAGTGGATTTCCTTCTCCATGGGGGAACTGTAGGTGTTTCCTCCACCACCGTATCTTTTGATTCTATTGTTGAATCGTCCGTTTTTTGTGATGGAATAGATTCCTCTATTTCTTCAACATTTGAACCAACATCATCGGGTTTTTTAGGTTGCCTTTTCTTCTTTCGTTTAGCATCCGGAGTATCTTCAAAATGTTTTGGTTCAATATGTTCTTCATCATCATCTCTTGGAACTGGTTTAGGGCGGCCTAAGTCTAAATCTTTTGGCGTTTCTTCTGGTACGGGTTTGTCTTTCTTCCACGGTTTCAATTTGATAGTCTCAGGTTCATCGTCTTTTGGTGGTCCTTGTTTCTTCCTGAGTTTGATATCTTCTTCCTTTGGTTGTGGCTTTGGTTGTCCCTTACCCAAAGGCAATTCCCTTTCCTCCAGTGGTTTCTCCTCTTTCACTGGTTTTCCTCTCTCTTTCCTAGGTTTCTGTGGTACTGGCTGCTCTTGTGATTCTTTGGGAATTTCCGGATGAGTGAATTCATCTGGAGCTGGACTTTCGCCAGTCGGTACCTCATCAAGTGGCTTTAGCTTCATTCTATAATCCGTACCAGGTTCGGATGACAGTGGGGCTTCCGGCTTTGGTTTCTTAGGTGTTTTTATCCCTTCTGGAGTTTCCTCTGGTTTCTTTCCAGGCACCTTTTTCAATTGAACACCTTCCCTATCATCGTTGTCCTCCGGTACTTTTCCCTTGCCCATTACTAAGCGAGGTTGTTCCTTGTCATCACTATCCGGTTTTGCCTCCGGTTCCTTCTTACTCTTTGGTTTATCAGCAGCATCGTGCTCTGGTTGAGAATCGGGTTCTTGGTAAGGCTCATATTTTTCCAAATTACTTTCTGGTTTTTCAGGCATTTTAACTTTCCGCCGTTTGGTTTTCTTCACTTGGAGAGATTCTTTGTAATTCCTGGAAAGTATTCCATTGTCCACGTACAGAGGTTCTAGCTCGCTGATACTTGGATGCAGTATTGTTGGAGGCCAGTCGTTATATGTGATTCTACTTTTTAAGTGAATTTTAGGTAACTTTGAAGGTTGAATCTCTTTCTTTGGTTTTGTTGGTGCTTTTTTGAGTTTGATTTTAGCAAATAGTGGGAGGTCTTCCACTTTTATAACCTCTACTTTTTCTGGCTTCACTTCTACTACGTTGAGAGGAAGTGGCCCTTCAAAGGGGAACTCTTTCAAACGAGCAACCTTGGTTTTCTTAGTTTTCTTTGGTTTAGAAGAATCGCCCTCATCATGGGTTGTTTCTGGAGTATCCTGGGAGCTTTCTGGTTTAGCCTTTGGTTTTTTCTTGCGTCTCCACGTTGGGAGGTTCTTGTCATCCTCGTCTTCAGCTATTGGAGCCTCAAGAGACGGCTTGGTTTCCTCCTCAACAGGTTTTTCGATTGGCATTTCCTTTACTACCTTGTCCATTGGAGTGGATTTCCTTCTCCATGGGGGAACTGTAGGTGTTTCCTCCACCACCGTATCTTTTGATTCTATTGTTGAATCGTCCGTTTTTTGTGATGGAATAGATTCCTCTATTTCTTCAACATTTGAACCAACATCATCGGGTTTTTTAGGTTGCCTTTTCTTCTTTCGTTTAGCATCTGGAGTATCTTCAAAATGTTTTGGTTCAATATGTTCTTCATCATCATCTCTTGGAACTGGTTTAGGGCGGCCTAAGTCTAAATCTTTTGGCGTTTCTTCTGGTACGGGTTTGTCTTTCTTCCACGGTTTCAATTTGATAGTCTCAGGTTCATCGTCTTTTGGTGGTCCTTGTTTCTTCCTGAGTTTGATATCTTCTTCCTTTGGTTGTGGCTTTGGTTGTCCCTTACCCAAAGGCAATTCCCTTTCCTCCAGTGGTTTCTCCTCTTTCACTGGTTTTCCTCTCTCTTTCCTAGGTTTCTGTGGTACTGGCTGCTCTTGTGATTCCTTGGGAATTTCCGGATGAGTGAATTCATCTGGAGCTGGACTTTCACCAGTCGGTACCACATCCAGTGGCTTTAACTTGACTCTATAATCCGTACCAGGTTCGGATGACAGTGGGGCTTCCGGCTTTGGTTTCTTAGGTGTTTTTATCCCTTCTGGAGTTTCCTCTGGTTTCTTTCCAGGCACCTTTTTCAATTGAACACCTTCCCTATCATCCTTGTCTTCCGGTACTTTTCCCTTGCCCATTACTAAGCGAGGTTGTTCCTTGTCATCACTATCCGGTTTTGCCTCCGGTTCCTTCTTACTCTTTGGTTTATCAGCAGCATCGTGCTCTGGTTGAGAATCGGGTTCCTGGTAAGGCTCATATTTTTCCAAATTACTTTCTGGTTTTTCAGGCATTTTAACTTTCCGCCGTTTGGTTTTCTTCACTTGGAGAGATTCTTTGTAATTCCTGGAAAGTATTCCATTGTCCACGTACAGAGGTTCTAGCTCGCTGATACTTGGATGCAGTATTGTTGGAGGCCAGTCGTTATATGTGATTCTACTTTTTAAGTGAATTTTAGGTAACTTTGAAGGTTGAATCTCTTTCTTTGGTTTTGTTGGTGCTTTTTTGAGTTTGATTTTAGCAAATAGTGGGAGGTCTTCCACTTTTATAACCTCTACTTTTTCTGGCTTCACTTCTACTACGTTGAGAGGAAGTGGCCCTTCAAAGGGGAACTCTTTCAAACGAGCAACCTTGGTTTTCTTAGTTTTCTTTGGTTTAGAAGAATCGCCCTCATCATGGGTTGTTTCTGGAGTATCCTGGGAGCTTTCTGGTTTAGCCTTTGGTTTTTTCTTGCGTCTCCACGTTGGGAGGTTCTTGTCATCCTTGTCTTCAGCTATTGGAGCCTCAAGAGACGGCTTGGTTTCCTCCTCAACAGGTTTTTCGATTGGCATTTCCTTTACTACCTTGTCTATTGGAGTGGGTTTCCTTCTCCATGGGGGAACTGTAGGTGTTTCCTCCACCACCGTATCATTTGATACTAATGTTGAATCGTCCGTTTTTTGTGATGGAATAGATTCCTCGATATCTTCAACATTTGAACCAAAATCATCAGGTTTTTGTTGTTTTCCCTCCTTGGTTGAATTTTTTTTCTCACCTTTTTCATTGTCTGGAGCCCCTTCAACTTTCTTCTTTTCATCTTCCTTAGTTCTTTCTTGTACTTTTTCTGCTGGTGCTGATTTTCTCCTCCATGGGGGAACTGTCGATGATCCCTCAACCTCCAATTCTATGGTTCCTTTGACGTTCTTGTCATCCTCTTCTTCAGGTGATTGAGCTTCGTGAAACGGCTTGGTTTCCCCCTCAGCAGGTTTTTCAATTGGCATTTCCTTTACTACCTTGTCCATTGGAGTGGATTTCCTTCTCCATGGGGGAACTGTAGGTGTTTCCTCCACCACCGTATCTTTTGATACTATCGTTGAATCGTCCGTTTTTTGTGATGGAATAGATTCCTCGATTTCTTCAACATTTAAACCAACATCATCGGGTTTTT
The DNA here is from genome assembly GCA_037159825.1 of Tupiocoris notatus. Taxonomy (NCBI): domain Eukaryota; kingdom Metazoa; phylum Arthropoda; class Insecta; order Hemiptera; family Miridae; genus Tupiocoris; species Tupiocoris notatus. The sequence goes on along the minus strand of JASJUZ010000125.1, from coordinate 321,850 downwards.
TAGGTTGCCTTTTCTTCTTTCGTTTAGCATCCGGAGTATCTTCAAAATGTTTTGGTTCAATATTTTTTTCGTTATCATCTCTTGGAACTGGTTTAGGACGGCCTAAGTCTAAATCTTTTGGCGTTTCTTCTGGTACGGGTTTGTCTTTCCTCCACGGTTTCAATTTGATAGTCTCAGGTTCATCGTCTTTTTGTGGTCCTTGTTTCTTCCTGAGTTTGATATCCTCTTCCTTTGGTTGTGGCTTTGGTTGTCCCTTACCCAATGGCAATTCGCTTTCCTCTAGTGGTTTCTCCTCTTTCACTGGTTTTCCTCTCTCGTTCCTAGGTTTCTGTGGTACTGGCTGCTCTTGTGATTCTTTGGGAATTTCCGAATGAGTGAATTCATCTGGAGCTGGACTTTCGCCAGTCGGTACCTCATCCAGTGGCTTTAGCTTGATTCTATAATCTGTACCAGGTTCGGATGACAGTGGGGCTTCCGGCTTTGGTTTCTTAGGTGTTTTTATCCCTTCTGGAGTTTCCTCTGGTTTCTTTCCAGGCACCTTTTTCAATTGAACACCTTCCCTATCGTCGTTGTCTTTGGGTACTTTTCCCTTGCCCATTACTAAGCGAGGTTGTTCCTTGTCATCGCTATCCGGCTTTACCTTCGGTTCCTTCTTACTCTTTGGCTTTTCAGCAGCCTCGTCCTCCGGTTGAGAATCGGGTTCTTGGTAGGGCACATATTTTTCCAAATTACTTTCTGGTTTTTCAGGCATTTCAACTTTTCGTCTTTTTGTTTCGCCCATTTTTTTGGACTCCTCATAGTTTCTTGATAGGATCCCGCATTCTATGTAAATTGGTTCCAGATGCATGATCGTTAGTTTCAGGGTAGTTGGTGGCCATTGTTTATAGATAATTCTGCTTCTCAATTCTACTGTTGGTCCTTTATTCTTCTGTGCTTCTTGCTTCTTAGTTTGCGGTACAGATTTCAAATTTATTTTTAGTCGGTCTGTGGAATCTGATTGTGATACAGTTATTGGTTTTTCGCCTTCTTTGGTTACATGTTCCAATCGTTGTTGGCCGTCAGTTGTCTCCCTCTTCCCTACCACTTCAGTTGGATATATGTTGTGGTCTCCTTCATTTTCGGGGCTTACTTTTTTTCTTGGCTTCTCTCGACGCCAAGGCAGGGTTGGTTTGTCGGTCAGATCGGGTATTGGAACTGTGGTATCCTTAGCTTTCGTAAATTGTTCTTTTCCTGCATCATCCCCGCTTGGAACGTCTGCGTTAGTTCTCGCTTGTTCTTCTTTGGTTGGATGTTTTATTATACCCTTTTTTCTCATGGTTTTGGGTGTTAATGGGCTGTCTGGTTTGATTTCATCCGGTATTTCTTCGACTACGTCTGTTACAAATTGAACATGCTTTTCTTTCTTATTCGTCGTCCGGTTTTCTTCTTTCATTTCGATTTTCTCTTCGGTTTTCTCGTCCTTCAGTGCAAATGAAATTTTCATCATTGTTCGTTCTTCTAGAGACGATTTAGGTTTTTTCGGTTTCTCAACTCTCTCTTCTAATGTTTCCTGGGTTGTTAACTCATCTTGTGTTGTCTTCTTCTTCTTTCTCATGATTTCTCTATCATCGGTGATTTCATCTTCGATTGTCATCTTCTTCTGATGAGTTGTGCTTCTAAGTTCAATTCCCTCTTCAGTCCAAGGTTTTACTTCATCTTCCTGTAATGAAGGTTTTTTTTCTTTTTCGGTCGGAACTTTCTTCAGTTTTATTTTTTCCTGTGCCCAAGGAATTATTTTGGGCTTCCCCTGTTCATCCTTTTTGGCTGGGTGTGTCGTCAATTCCTGATTTTGATCTCCTTTTGTTTCCCTAATTGATTTCATCGTGGTTTCAGTATCTCCCTCTCTTTTTAATTTGTTGATCGTCTCCTCTGACTCTTGTTCCTTGTATCGACTGAAAGGTTTTTTTGGTATGACCTCACCTGTTACACTTACTTTCCCCTCTTCATTTAGTGTAGTCGGTTTTTGCATTTTCTGCTGTCCTCTAATCCATGGCACTTCTTCTGCTTTTCTCGAGGGAATTTCACTTGTTTCTGGTTTTGGACCTCGTTCATCAATTTGTTCAGTTTCCGCCTGTTTTCGATTTTTACTGGGAATTTCCAGTTCAGGTTTCATTATTTGATGTGAGGTCTCTGCAGTAGGTTGCATATCTCTGTGTGTTGGCTCCGCTGATACAGCTGTGAGCTCTCCTTGCGTTTCACTCCTCGTAGGCATCTCACCTGGTTTTTCTCTATCAGACGTTTCATGCTCCAACAACGAAGTTCTCCGAGCTTTGAGTTCTACGGTTTCGATTTTTTCTTTTTCAATCACCTTTTTTTCAGTCACGGCTTTCTTGAGCTGAATTTTTTCTTGAGTCCAAGGTACTGATGTTTTTTTACTAGTGGTATGTTGGATATTTTCTTCTGGTTTGGTCATTTCTCCTTGAGGTGTTCTTCCATCAACCAAATTCGATCCATCCTCAAGCTGCGATCTTAACTCTTCCTGTTTTTTAGTCTCTTTCAGGTTAATTTCCTCCTGCTTCCATGGAACTATTCTCGATGTTCCTTGTCCTTTTTGAGGCAAATCCTGCTTTGAGCTCGGTTCATCAGTTAATTTGCTTATAGAATCAGTTTCTTCCTTAGTATTCTCTTTTGTAGATTTGACTGGCTTCAATTTGACTGTTTCTAGTTTTTCTTTCGCAACGACCGTTTTCTTAGCTACTATTTTCTTCAACTGTATAGGCTCCTCAGTCCATGGAACTGATGTGCTACTTCGCCTCCTTTGATCTTGAATTGGTTTCTGTGCGTCAACTTCTTCTGAGGGAACACTTATACCCGTGAAATTTGATTGTGAGCCTTCAACTTTACTTCCATCACGTGTAGCTTGAACGGGTTTCAAGTCCACCGTTGCAAGTTTTTCTTTTTCTAATGGTTTTTTCTCTGTTACGGTCTTCTTCAATTTGATTTGCTCCTCAGTCCAAGGAATACTCGGTTTTCTCTGTGGAGTTGTTGGTAATCCTCTCCCATCATCCTCAATGACTGAAACGCTTGTTTTTTCGCTCACTTTACTTTTTTCTTGATTTTTCTTCAGCTGACCAATATCTGAAATATTTTGTTGCATACGTTTTGTCTTATCTTCTTCCATCGAAACTAATGTTTCTAGCTTTTGACGCTCCTGCTTTCTAGCCCAAGGAAGTGTCTTCTTTGCAGGTGTCGGCGGTTTCCCTTCTACCGCTACTGGTTTATCTTCTTTACCTAATCTACTATCTAGAGAACGCTCTCTTGTTTTACGCCAAGGAGTGGTACTATCCGGTGTTTTGTATGTCTCCAATGATTTCCCCCGCGGTTTCCTCCAAGGTGTCGTTACGACCTTCTCTTTCCGCCCTCGTGTCAATGTTGTTTGGCTTTGGAGCACACTATCGCTCGCAACTTCACTACTCGATCCTTCACTACCCTCACTATACTCGTAACTTTGAGGACTCTCGGGACCACGAGGGCTTCCCCCCGTACTGCTACCTCTACCACTACCGGGACTGTAACCGCTACCTTCCTGTTCAGGCATGGTTTTTCTTTGTACATATGATTGCATTCCTGGAAAGCAATGTGATGGTCATTCCTAATATTCGGGAATTTAGCTGGAAGTACATTAACAAAACAAGGAGCATAGATTTTCTTCGAACCTGCATCAACTGCTGAAAGAGCAAAATAACATAACTTATTGATGCCAACCATAAAAATCAACATAGCGTGAAATGACAAGGAGTTTGAATGTGTAGTGTGAAAATAGAGCATAGATGATGCTCATCACTGTTTGAAGCAATAACGAAGCTTGAAAAGCTATAAATGCTCTTTTAAATTCTAGGCTATATTTTCGACACTGGTCAATTGGTATACGACATCATCTGATATTTCGTGAAATTATTCTTGAACCTTCGGCTCTATACTCTCACCTATTAAGGACGCATGATTGAACACCGTCAGGTAATTCGCGGCTTAGTGGATAATAAAATATTAATATTCTAAAGTAAAGATTTGTCAAATTTTCTTGTCTTCGTTTTGTTCTGCTCAACCAACTAAGAGATAAATGTGTTGGAATCACTTCTCAGGCATCTGCACAAGTAAACCTTCCAGGCATCAATTACACCGACCTTTGTTACGGATATTTCAAGTATCTGGTTCTACTAAATATACAAACACCTAAAGACCTTATGTATTTGTTTCAGGTGGAAAACGAGAAGGCGTCATAGGTGAGTAATTACAATTTTTGATTAGTCCTGGAGAATAGGGATTTGGCGACTGTTTCTCCGTTGCATTCATTTTACATAGTAAACCGAGCGCATTCGCTCATTCATGCATCTTCAGAGCACTATTGGTCAATATTTGGCCTCATATGTCTACGTTGTATTTTAGCAGTGAGCATGGCGTGACCAGTTTTTCAAAGTATCTTAAACTGATTTTTTTTGTGTCTTGAAACGTGTTAAGAAGAACGCTTTCAATGTTTCATTTTCAAATTAATTTCATCTTGAAATAATGCATTGGAGTTTTTGTTAACAAGTTTTATAATTAATAATATAGTTTACTCAGTATTAAGAGAGCATTGGTCACATAAATAATACCATCTTATCAGTCTTAGGTCCCACAGTCACGTACTTCACGTATTACGAACAGCTTGTCAAACGAAAACTCCCTATTTATGGAACCGTACGTGTTCTCTGCGTTGGTTCTGCGTTTGTCATGTCACAGGGAGCAGACCCATATTGCCGCTTGAGTTCGACAACGTATGAGCTTGGCAGTTTTTCTAACCACCTCTTTTTCAAGCTTTACTGGCACTCGGAACCCGATAGAGGTAGTGCCGAAGTTGTTCATCGACTCTTGCGTATTGTCCAATTCTCCTTCACCCTCCCAGTGCAGGGTGGGAGTGGCTACGGCTGCGTATTTTCAGGAGGCGCCCATTTCAACGTTTCTAACATCTCCGCCCTCTTCAGTGGTCGAACGGAGTCTGTAGAGGTCGGTATCGTTGATGTGCGCGTTGTAGTCATTTCGGTGTCGCGTGTTGCTGAATAATGGTGCCCTGCCGCTTGGATTTCCCGAACAAGTTTCTTCTATATCGTCCACCATACATTAAGTAATATTGGTAATCATTGGCCTTGCTCGACGTACCACCATGAATAACATTGTTTTTAGTTCGCTCTATCCAACTTTCTCATGAACAAAAACCATCTAAATTATAGCATCATTGGTGCCAAAAAGTACAGACTGAGTTCGAAGTTGCATCTAATATAGGATCAATTTTTGGAGCCTAACTTTAAAATAAAAACCATTTAGAATTTGGTCACAAATCACCTTGATGTATTTTGGTGATACTTTATTTTATTTTTCTATTTCTTATAAAAGGTTTTTAGTATTTTTGTGATCATTTTTGACATTAACTGAAGATGCTAACAATCAATGGCTGAAAATATTAATTTTAAAGAAACAAAGAGTTTTCATGGTGATGCGTGGGCAAGGCCATATTTTAACAGTAAGAAATTACAGGCAGCGATAGTTTGGACTTAAACAGAGTGAAGTGGAGAATTATGGTTTTTAATAGTATTGGAGTGTACAGACTGCACAAGTGACCATCTAAAAATGAAATCTAATGCTTCTGACACTTCGATTCAGATCTATAATTAATCTGTTGTACGATCCAAACAATAAGAGTTAATTATCAATAGAATAACACGATGATTCACTCAGCACGAACGAGGAGGCTGGCAGATGAGCCAAGTCCTATGACTGTGATATTTCGGAGTTGAACAGTAGGTGTTGTAGTGTCTTTTCTTCTTGGCCGTTCGCCCTCCGAGTTTAGATTCAATCATTTTCTGCTTTCATCTTCTCTATTGTCGTACGATGTTTTCCTCATCCAAAGTGAACGCATTTTTCGCACTCTAATAGATTGTGTGCTGTTCTGTTCAGTTGAATTCTCGTTTCTGTTAATTGAATTGATAATCACGTTTTCCACGGACGAATTGTTTCTCGGTTGGCCGTTGAAAAATGAATCCAATTTTGAAGCGATTGTGATTTCACTCTCCAGTCTCCAGTTAATTTCTTAGGCGTCGTTGAATATTTTGCCCTACACTGCTGTCGAATATTGTTGTGTTGCACTCCATGTTCATATTGAATTATGTACCAAACTATTTACATTGTCGCATTAAACAGTTATTCTTTTGTTTGTTTCATTTTTTCATGCCCATCGCTTCCAATTAGCTTTGACGTGTGCGAGATTGATGTTGAATTACAGCCAGAACACGAATCGATTACCTAGTAACTTTGTAAGAAGTTCAAGGATCCCGTAATTAAGACTTTGATTGAACTAAAATTGTAGCACGAGTTCACTATGCCAACTTGCTTTTAATCCCAAATATATTATGTCTTATCACTTATGCGAACCGACATTAAATTCAAATTTCTTCGTTTCTTCTTATTTTCTACCCATTTCAAGTCAGTGAGACCGAAGAGCTTATTTTTTTTGTTGAAGTAGCAGTATTGTACTTGATTGGACAATACTGTTACGATTTTTTCGGCTTCAATTCCTTTTGACTGAATTTCAATTCCTTTTTGAAGAAATCCGAATTTCATCGGCCGACATTTTTATACCCTTGTCGGATACTTTAGCTTGGCCCCAGCCGCAATGAATTTTCTGACTCACACCGAGGTCAAATCTTGGCTACCGCCTGTGAGTCACTCAAAGCTCTCCACCCTCTTGTGAGCACGAACTCTATTTTTAAGCTTTTTCTCAGTGTACTCCTCAAGCGACCAACTCGTAGCTTGCCTACTACATGTCTGAAAATAGACGCTGGAGAAAAGAAAGAAACTACACGTAGTGTTGGGAACGGTTCCATCGTCAGTTTCTGAAGTCATACAAACGTGTCATTAATTTTTCTTAGGTCTTTGAAGAAATTTTGATGGAATTTTTTTCTGTATTATCACTATAATTTTTGTTGGTATTCATACTTTCAATAGCTTGACCTTTTTGCGAACCACCTTCTTTCTTTGAAGAAAAACTTTCATTTTTTCGCAAGTCTTAACTATAGGTAGGTACATTGCATTTTTTAATGTAGCGACCAATATGATCGTAGTGTAACTAACAGCAAGGAAAAAATGAACTAATTTTGGGCAACTTGAAATTTCCTTTCTCGGTGACAGTTGAAGCTTTTTGTTCAGGATTGGCGGTAAAAAATTACTACATTACAACAAGATAACGTAATCTCTTTCCACGAACGAAATAGGTACTGTATTTTAGCATTTTTTCCTATGCTAACTTTTGTCATAAAGGCAGCTATTTTAGGTTGCGTTTAATGACTCTTTTATTTGCTTTGTAGTTCTTATTTCAACTTCCTCCAATGATCGCGCCCGTCGTAAAGCTCCCTGAATTATTCTTTTATTGTTGGTTTTTTCAAGTTTACTACTGAGAAGCAATGGAGTACGGCTCAAACGGTAAATGGGTCACGCATGAGCGATTCACGTCGCATAATCAACTTGTCAGCCTTGTCCTTAGTTGATTTTGCCTATTTGCTAAGCGACGATTATGACGACTCTTGTCCCTTTTTGGTCAAGTGGTTCGTGATCGTGTCTCGGAGGAGATCAGAACAGCCAAGGCTTCGAATATCGAAGAGCACTTCGCTATATAGCCATGAATGGACAATCAACTCTTGCTGTGTCAAGAGATGAAGAGAGGCCTTAGTTAGGTAAGACGCCTGCCGTGACCCGATTGCAAGTAGTATGTGCACAGCTGACGACCTCCCACCCGCATGTTTCGGAACGCCGTCGGATCTTCATCAACCGCGCCCCAGATATCACGAGGGGGTGAGCTGAATCTTTCGAGATCGGAGATAATTATTGATATTTTTATATCGAATTAACAGTTACTTGCTTTCGATCTAAGGAGGCCATCATTTCGGTCGAAGCGGATCAAAATACCCATCTCACGTCTCCTTATGTATACTATGCGTTTCACTTTGAGCCGGATCGTTAGGAAATTAACGGAGCAGATAATTCGTATTCAGAATCAACAATATCATCTGGAAACGTACAGTTTCGAAGCGAATTAGGAATTTTTATGTTATCAAGACTAGTCTAATCTTCAACAATAGCCAAAAGAAGTTTCGTACATGATTAATCAAGGAACTTGTTGAGAAGTGAGACTTTTTTAAGTGGCTGCGAAAGAGAAAACCAATTAATTGCTTATTATTTGGTGCCATAAAAAGCAAGCTAGGAAATAACCAGAAAAAAAATATTATTGGGATAAATGGACCCTTTTGGTATGTTCTATTTTGACTCGTAACTGTTTTCAGCAGAATTTATGTTCAACATTCATCTGGTAGCCACTTAATTTCAAGACAATCCTGTTCGCGGTATATTTAGTTTTATTATTCTATAATACACTATTGTAATTGCCCAAGGTAAACATTCCTAACAAAATTTGATGTGTTAGGCATGTAAAATCTCCAATTTAGAATATTCAATTTTAAAAATTCCGTCCGTACGCAGTGCTTTTTTAAAGCTATTCTGAGGAAATTATAACAGCTAAATTCTTATAATGTTAACCAAAAATCAATTGTGGTTTGACAATGGCTCAATTTTCCTATCCAACGGTGTCTTAGTTTACAAGTGCTCTGTAAATTGTTTGACAATAGTCTTGGTAATTCCAGCTAACTTGTGGAGACCAAAATGAGGGTCGAGGAAAAAGCGATCGGCAGCACGAAAATATATCGGGAGAAAATCCCTATTTGACCTTGTGACTGCTTCTCACTGAACGCGAACTTCTTGAACTATTTAAACGACGATTTATGACTCTTGACTGTTTAAATCCGAGCCGGCAATTCTCTTGTGAAATATTGATACTAAAATCTGGCTTGTCCCTCAATGACTGATGGATTTCGACGGTCGACTGAAAACCGTTTATCCGTGAAGTGCTTCGCTCGTGGAAAAAACCGTCCTGTTAATGTACCGTCGTTCAGGTGGGAACCATCAAAAGGAATGAGTTTGAGGAAGGTGAAAGAGGGAAAGACGTCTCCCCTCTCTTCGAGTGCGGGTGGATCCCAAATATAGTCTTACCATAGCCTTCAGTGCTGAGTTAGAAAATAGAACTATTCGTTTGAGTTTTCTGTACGAACGGCTAGCAAAACTACGTCTAACGGCTTCACATCTTGCACCTAAGCCGAGGAAATCCACCTGCGGCTAAATCTAGCCGGAGATTCGTAATTAAGGTTACGCAGTGTTTCTTTGTGCATGCTAGTACGAACTACATGCACCAAACCTAGTCACTCCGTATTATTAGGCTCACCCTACGCACATTGTTTCATTTACAATCCGAAACCTACATTCCAACGAATTGTCCCGATTTTTTATGCGACAAACGCCCTCGCCGATTCTCACAAATCACCACCGTTTTGGCCCGAGGCCAAAGTTTATTTAGATTTCCGTGCTCGTTCCTGAAAACCTATTTTCCCAGGTTTCATCTCAGAACGTTTCATTTTTAACGGTAATTCATTATTTTCGACGAATGGAACAGAAAAGTGCTCTTTCACTCAATCCCTGAACTTTTGAATACATTAACGCATATCAGGTATTCCGATGCTTGATTAGTTTTGATTTAATAATTGAAAACATACCTCGTCCATTGAAAATACATTTTTTTTTTTTGCTTCTATGTAAAGTTTACTGTTGGCTCGTTTTAATTATTTGTGCATTGTTTTATGTTAATAAGATACTACGTAACTATTGCTACGATGAAACTGATAAATCCTATTTTGGCTAGCCTTCTCCTTATCCAAAAATCTTATTTGGCTGAATTCGAATGAGATGTGGCCGGAAATAAATAATTGTGGCTGATATTAATGTTATCAACGTACCAGGAATCAAAAGAACGAATCTGACTGATCTGTTCGACGAGACGCTTGGTAACATTTTGTTTCTATTATTTCTTAGCTATTTGATGTAACGAGCCGTTTCTATCTTATTTCATTCGGTACAACATACATTTATGTAGTATTCAAGGTCACTTCAGCATACGATTGAATAAAGACAAAATGAAAACTTGCAGTTATAATATTTATTGTAGACTCTCCGTTTGTTACATGATAATTTTCTTAAATATATTGTTACATGATTGCGAAGAATATCTTTACGATGCAAGGCGAACAATTTGCATTATTCTTTCTTAAAGCACTAAGCATATGAAAGCACTTTCCCTTCGTTCGGAACAATTTTAATGAAGTTGGTGTGGTGGTAACAATATTCCTGACTAGAATCTTGCAACGGTGATTTTATTAGGTAACTCCAATTTGATGATGTTCAATCTCGGAAAACCGTTGACCTTGCAGGAATGTAGTTTACAAATTTGATTCCCAACTAAGAACGCGATATAGTACATCAGAACGTCCTTGTACATTGAATTATAGTTGTGTGTTGAAGTTAAAAAAATATATATTATAGTACTACATTCCTTCAGTGCTGCTGCTATTAAAGCTGTGCGCAAGCGAGTAAATCGACTCGTTCTGCTTCAATCTTATTCATTCTCGACGAAATAGAAATTATATCCAAATTGGTTGAGCAGAACGTTGAATCAAGCTTAGCACACTAAATTATCATAGAGCGATATAGCATCCTTTATCTTATCTGTCCTAAAATGGTTGGCATTACATTTCGAAATCAACGTTATATTGAATCATGTAAAATGATTATTTTAGGGCTTACTTTTAACGATGAGTTTCGCTGACGTTTCGGCTTGACCGGCCGAGTTGGTTGCTCGGCAGGTGAATATGCCTGAGTCCTCCTCGTAAGTCGTGGCCACCAGTAGTACCACATTTTTGCCCTCGTGGATCATCTGATGGCAGATAATTCAAATGTGTTAAACTATAGAAAGTTTCGACTGAATTTCTACGGAAAGTATTGATTCATGAAATATTTGTCAAATAACTGATAGTTATCATAATAAATTATTGCTACGACTAAACATTCGGATTCGACGTTGAATGTCTATTTAAAAGAAATTTCAAAATTGTTTGAGAAAAGTTTTACTTTTCAGTTCTTGCTACGTGAACATGAAAGGCATCCAGATAGAAGCTCAATTTTCCTAAAATCAATGGCCGTTTTCTGCTAAAAACATTTTTTTATGGTTGAAAAATGTGACTATTACTCAACAAAATACCACCTTGCTGAAATTTTTGAACTTCCTTCCGTTTCCATGAAACAGCGCAAGGGGTTTGACGAAAAACCTCATTAATAATGTGTATCAAATACATTTATGTGACATTCGTCATTTCTGTGGCTATAGAATTATAACAATAAATGAAATATTTGTAATAATAAATAATATAATACAACGGTATTCAAAATGTTGTCATTTTGAATAACGTTCAAACGGAGGAGCAATCGATTTACTATGCTAACCATATTTGACATTCGATACTTGATGATTTCAACTAATGGATCAACTTGGAAGGTAACAGGTCTACACAGTTATATTGTTACACGGTTAATGGTGATGAGTTGCTTGTTGTATCCAACCATCTTTTTTTGGAGGTCAGTTTTTGGTTTGATTGTTTCTCACGCCTTATTTTTTCTGTTACGAATTCGTGGTCGACTCAAGGTTTCGCAGCCCTGCCAAGTTACCTCTTGACTTTATACTAGGAACCTAGGAGATTCGTGAAGAATCTTCATGCAAGATCAAGTGTAGATGGCATATTCATCACAATTGCAATTTTCAGTTTGATTTGGGTGGTATCCTCTCGAAATTCATAATTTTGTACTGCCCGACACCTCTATAAAATATTCTCTGAAATCTAATTTTGCTCCTCGTTTGAATATTTTATATTTTTTTGGCGATTACTCTTTTGTCCTTATAGCTATAAATATGCTGTCGTATCCTATGCGGCGTGGTTTTTCTCTAAAGTCTCTACTAGCGACCGTTTTTGTACAAATCGTAAAATATGAATGGTGCGGAGCGCAGCAGGGGTGCGTCACTAGCTATTTGTCAACTAACCTTGACAATGACCTTCTTTTTGCCCCTGTCTCATCGCTGTTTATGACAACGACACATTTCGGCCTTCTTTTGTAAGTTTTAAAAATAAATATCTCTTCGTCGCGGTGTCGTAAAGTTCGTAGTAAGGGAGCAGTCGAGCCTAAAATATTCTATGGTTTCAGAAAAGAAGTTCGATTCATTGGGAGACATCCGAGTCGCTTAGATTACTCATGCTTTTCTTTTTAATACAGCCTGTTTTCACTCGGTTTGAGTGGAGGTCTGTACCTACGGTGAGAGCAGTGTTGGTAAGATTGCTATTTATAAAAGCTATCAGCTTCGCGTTGGCTCGTCATGCGTGTAGTCGGAGCAGAATAAATAGAAACCCTTAGCAACTGACACTCTTACATTGATTTCAATGAGTTTTTTAGAATACTGTTGAAAAATGATCGTCTTCTTATGGCTCATGGAAAAATTTAATGAATTGTACGGCAGAAACGTTTGTACGGTTGAAATAATATGGCAAACCGTTCAATGTCTATTCATGTCATTTGAGATTACCTTCGTCAATTGTACAACAGTAGTCAACCGTTTCTGCGAATCTGAGGAATTCGATCTGTTACTGCTGGATCTAATGAATAAATAGTTGGTTGGGATTCTTCTCTATATTGTAAGAAATAGTTGAGTTGCAACCTTTTCCTTGATTTCGGTGTCGATGCACACCAACTTTCAATTCTATAATAGTTTATCGTGGCGGTCAAGAGATTAATTTCTATTCTAAACATCGGAATGACTGAAGTGTTGAAGAGTGATGCCACCGAATATTCTAATGAACATTTTCATTAATTTTTGGAAATTAAAAAAAAAAATTGATTGGACACCGGGTTTTAGTCTTCGGCTAACTTGAGTTAGAATTTTTTTTGTTTCGGAGTATGCGGTCCCAAATTTTCTTCGGATCCCTCATAAATCGTTCATTGGGGTGCCCTATTTCAGCACTTAACTAACATTTTTCGTCGAATCTAGAATATTAGGCACAATTCGTCTAAAGTTATTTTAATAGACGGTGGTGTATTCTTTTCCACTGAACAAAACGAAAATACTGATAAGAAAACGAACGATTTGGTCGTCAAAACGATCAGTTACAAGGCAAGTTTACAATAATGAATTAGGCAAATTTTTGACTTAAACTTTTCTGTAAATTTACCTGAAAATCAGGGCTAGGTGGTATGAGGTCACCCTCTCGATACCACTGGATCGTCGGCGTCGGTTTACCCGTCACTTGAGTCCTGAATTGAGCAGAACTGCCTTCGGCGACTACCACATCTCTCATCTGTGCCAAGGTCGGAGCAACATCTGAGCTGTCAGGCTCTGCAAGTTGGAATAGTAAAGTAAATTAAACCAATTTCCACAATCGTCGTATTTTTTCAAAGACAATTTTTAGATACACTTACCGATAACTTTGAGGTTGGCTGAAACACTAATCTTGCCGGCCTGATTGGTCGCTTCGCACCGGTATACACCCTCGTCTTCTGGAAATACTTCGGTTATTCTGAGCGTTTGAACATCGCCATCTTTCCCCATCTGGAAGTATTTGCTTGGCTTGATGGGTTGATTGCCTTTGAACCACTGGATAGCGGGTGCTGAAACATACAAAAAATTTTTTTTGTTTATTTTTGAATAAATTACTTGCGCTGAGATTGAGACCCATTTCAGGATAGAAAGCAATGATGTTGTCACGAATTTCACTGATTTTGTATGTATTGTTATGTAACTCATTTAAAATCAGTCGAATTCGTGACAACCCTCTTTGTCTTCTATCTTAGTGACATAGTGACACAGGTTGTGGTTTGATATTTACATTTTTGCATTATTTGTATGAATATTTATTTTTGGCTTTTCAAGTGTAAAAATAATTTTCATTATTCTTCAGGCAATCCGAACAATTTCTCTTGAGATGATTCTTATGATTGCTTGATTCAAGGATCCCTACTTGTCAGTTTTATATTCGTTTAAGAGCTCTGGCATTCTCAATAACTTCACTGCTAACCTGTTCGCCATGGTAAGCCTTGAATTCATATATATACCGACTCTCTCCAGTAATCACTTACCAGGTTTGCCAGAAATCTTGCATTTGAAGAGAACAGGTTGCCCCTCTTTCCTGGATTGATCAGCAAGCGATTCGACAATCTTAGGCGCGACTTGAGATCCAGGAGCTTCTTTTCCTTGTGCTACTTGTGGCGCCTTCTTCGGCGTCTCGACTATAAGTTCAGCTTCGCAACGTGCTTCTCCAGCTTGGTTGATGGCAACACATTCGTAATTGGCTGAATCTTCGGGAACACTTTCAATAATCAAAAGAGTGTACGTGTTGTCATCTTCCAAGGTCTTGTACCTGATGTCTGGGGTGATCTTCTTGCCATTCTGTATACAGAGAATATTGGCATCGTCAATATTTCCAGAATGATCAGCTATAATTATATTTTTGTGGGTTGATATCCGAGTATGAAGAAGAGTGAAATGCAGGACTTGTACATTTATTCGCCCCTTAGTTCATTTCCATTTCATGTAAGTGTTTAGTGAATGTTAAGTGATCCAGGAAGATGAATGGAATTTTCGACCTCCGAAATTCTCAGCTTATTCCCAAACTACATTAGCTAATCTAGGCCAAATTAATAGATTCTATACCAATTTTACCTCAAGAACAGTTGATATAAGTTTAAATGGCTTAGAATACTAGTTTCTGTAACAGTTTTACCTTGAGCCAATAGACGTCTAGCGGCTTTGAACCGTCGATTTTTGCATCGAACCTCGCTAACTGACCAGAAGTGATCGATGCACTCTGAACAGTTGTTAGGAAACTGGGAGGCACGGCCCCTCCGCGGCCAGTCCTTTTGCGTTCTTCAACTACGAGATTCGCCGAACATTTAGCTCGTCCTCCTCGGTTTTCTGCTATGACAGAGAAAACGCCTGAATCCTCAAGGAAGACCTGGCGCAAAATGAGGATCGATTTGGTGGAAAACGTGTGCACTTGGAGGTCCGGCGAGCTCGTGATTAGGAAGTCTTCTCTGTACCATTGGATCTTGGGTAACGGATCGCCGTCGAACTCAACCTCGAAACGGGCCTGTTCGTTTTCGAAAGCGCGGCAGGGTTGGATCTTTTTCGTGAACACTGGTGGCACTGCGGGTTTCTGGCAACGAAATGAAGCATCGAAATGTTAGAACACTAATGCCTTAATCTTCAAATATTCAGCAAAAATTGCAAAAATAGGTTCACCGTTGAAGTTGAATTGCGCAAACGATATTTTGGACTGACTTATTCTAAGTATTTTTTTTTTCTACAATTGAATTTCATTCATCTTATTAAATTCAGTTCATTCTCAGTTTTATTAGATTCTTAGTCCAAATAATATTTTGAACGATTCAGTCTTGGAAAGATGGATCCTCGTTTAGTTTATCTCCACGACTTACCCCTTGCCCTTGAACCACTCGCTCCTGCGTAGTCGCCTTGTGTTCCACTTCGGTCGTCTCCGTTGTGGATATTTTCCTCGTAATCTCCTGGTCACCTTTGACTTCCTTTTGTACCTGTTTCTGAGTCTGTTGGTGAATCTCTTTTCCGTGAACTGTACTTTCAGCCGGATCAACCGGTGGCCTCCCTTTTACAATTTTCTGTTGCTGTTGTTGCTGCGTCTGTTGCATTTGCTGCTGTTTGTCGACATGCTCCAAATGAACCGTCTCTTGTTCAAGTTCTTCACCTTCTTTTGTCAGACGCCCTGTCGGCCTAAGGTTTCTACTTTTCTGCCATGGCATAAGCTCTGGCTCTTTTTGAAGACTCGTCTCGTAACTCTGGGCCATACCTCTAGCCACGGATTTTCTGGCAATTTTTTCGCCTGGAATGGCGAACTGGTGCGAGGACTCTCGGATCCGGTTTTCTTTCACAATCTGCCCCTCTTCAAGCTAGATGACAGAGAAATGGTTCGCTCATTATAATGAACGCATTTTATTGACTATCGAGTTGGAAAACGTAGGCTAACGCCTAGCGTCATTTCTGTAATACGGCGCTTAGAAAAATTTGCTTGTAATTTGGTGCTAAAAATGTACGGATTTTTGAAATGGAAGTTTAAATTAAACACTTGCCTCTCTGAGCTTGTTGTAATAATCTTCGCCTTTCTTTAGTTTCACATCTTGCGTCCATTCTGGCCGTTCTTCTTTGACTTGTGTTTTCGATTTAGCCAAATCAGCGCTTATTTCGGCTCCCCGGTGTTCAGCGTGGGCCCTCTCTTCGAAAACCTTGTCCAGCTCGGTTTCCTGCCTTTCTTGTTGATATTGTACCAATTCGGAATCGTACCATGCTGTCACAATCAATAGGAGGACGAGTCACGAAAAATGATATTATAATGACCGTGTTGCGCTTTTTCATTCCATTTCACGATATGTTTTGCAATAATTTAGATTGATTACGAACTCCCAAAAAATATTAGTTTATGGCGTTGATTGATGTTATCTTAAAGTTTACTGAACTGATTTAAAATGCATTTATTATTATTATTATCATTATTTATTTTTTTTAGTGATTGTAAGTTTGCCTTAAAATAAAATGAAAAGATTTTTAGCCGCTTGCTTTCAATAGTATTGAACACAGTAACAACATCGATTTACTTATCATGCAGTGACGGGGCAGACGATTTCTTATCATTCTTTAATTACTCTTGAATGGTTTTATACATTTTTCGAACGCGCAAGAGCAATTACATTGACATAAATCACAACGAGAAACTTGCACGAGAAAAAATGCTTGTTCGTATCTTGATTATAATCCATAGCTTTTAATTCCTTCCCACCCACATTAGATACCTAAAATTTTTGTGCCATTACATTATCATGAGATGGACAGCTATTAAGTGAGATTTATCATTTTATAATCTCCGTACTAAGTGTTTCAAAATTAATGATAAAATGAACTTATATCTCTGGGCTTTATTGGGTACCCTCTATTTTCTATTCTTTCAACTATGATGCTTTTAACAATGATTTTACAAGATGCTATACCGATGCTTTTTAATTATAAGGATTCAATTAATCCGTCACAACAATTGTTTTGGTCAATGCTCGCATTCATGTACATTTCGAAGAGCGAAAGCGAATTCGTGGTTACTTATTTGCGCATTCTTCAGAATTGTCCATGAATACAGGCCCTGTGGTGCTTATTTAAGTATATAGTCTCAGTTGCAGCAGATTATCAAAGCGCTGGAGTGAAGTATCGTGCGGTTAGAGAGGTAAAAGCCAGATAACGCTAGGTTGAAATTAACGATTAGAAGGTACTAGTGCGTACAAACTCAATTGAACATATTGATTGATTTACGAGCGTGAATACGCGTAAGCACAAAACCAGCTTGGTTACTGCAGTGGAAGTTTCGAACGAAACCAATCGAATTCGACCACCTCGGGCCATTGATGCGTGACTTTTGTTGCGATCATTCCTTATGTTCAATTGTGCATGACCTTTCTAGGATTAACATGAAAAGCCCTGGATTGACTCGAAATCGGATAGTCCTTGCGGGGAGATCCGTGTAAAATTGGGAGGAAAATATCCTTTCGTGCAGTTTTGACTCACAAAACGACACGAATTTCCAACACATAGGAGTACAAATAAATTTTGTTCACCTTTACCTGGGAAAAGGAGACCCCAATTTATACCAAACGATGCGACGAAGAGAAATCGATGGCCTTTGCGCCGCTTAGCTCATCACCGGGTTAGAGAAGCTTAGCGTTTTCGATTGAAGAGGAGAAAGTGGAAGGAATTTGAAGGGTTGAGGTATATATTTATATTGGGTAGTGATTTGTACTTGAGTGTTATGTGTTATAATGAAGCAGATCTGCTTTCTACGTATTATAAAAGTTCATACTGGTGATGAAAAACTGGTGCACACTAAGTAATATAGAAAAGAGTAATTTGTCAAGAGAAAATTTGTAACTGTGTATTAGTGAGAGTATACTAATGCGCTGTTAATTAATTGATAGCGAAATGTTTACATTAATTTAATAGGCACAAAATTAGGATAATAAAAATTATACTTAGATCATGAATTCAACAAAATTTTCAACAAAAAAATACAAATTTCTTATTAAAAGTAAAATCTTTATAGCGACGAAATTACTGTCTTTTTTAATAAGCGAAACCCCTCGTACTGTTAGGGGTAATAAAGAATAATTATTCGTTGTAAAACTTCAGTGGATGACAACAGGAAACACTCACGCCTTGGGGAATTCTTGAGAACACCGCGATAATCATCACCACGTGGCGTGACCGTCAGTTTGGTATCGACGCGGGCTTCACCAGATGAGTTACGAGCCACGACTGTCACTGTTCCCGTGTCATACTGTCGCGTCTTGGGTATGTCCAAATGCCACATACCGTCATAGGTCAGTTTACACCTTGCTCCCTGCAACGCCAAAAGTTATTGAACTGTTGAAGATTGCTAGATCGTTCAGTTATTTATAAAAATCAAATTCGCCACTATTGGAATACTCACGTTAACAACCGTATTATCGTTGATGAGCCAAACAACCCTTGGGCGGGGATAGCCGGTTACTCGGCAGCAATATCTCGCGCAATCACCTTCTTGGACGGTGCAAGGTTCTGGTTTGCTCACGAAGACTGGCGCCTCCCTTGCTTTCTCCTCCTCGACCTTTTCTTCTGCAGTCCTGCAACCATAATCACAGTATATTATTATTTATTCCATAAATTCACGATATATTTGATTGATCTAATGTTGACGATGAGTAGGTGCATCAATGAAACTTACGTCATCCAAGACGATTCCAGTTCTCTAATTTTTTCAATGCTTTTCATTCCCTTGGGAAGTTGAGAATCGTAGATGATGCCTGGTTTACCGGCTGTCTTAATGATTGCCCTAGTTTCGTCCATCCCGTAAAGGTTGGTGGCTCTGCAGAGGTATTCACCGCTGTCTTCGGGATACACCCAGCCGAAATTCATTGCGACGTAACCGAAATCATAAATTGGCGTGAATCGGTTTTCTGTTGAGGAAAATAAGTTATTTTTTAATGGCAGGTTTCTGAAACTTGTTAGTTAAGAATACATTTCACATCACCACAAGAGAACTGCTGGCTTGCAAAGTTTCAATAGCCGAATAACGACTTTTAAAGTCGTGATTTATGGGAATTTGATCTCAAAAAACCCTCGAACCTTCATTCGTGAAACCCTGCGATTACAGAAACTCTAAAAGCAATTATGGTATTTAACTGTGAACTCACTGTGATGAAGTGGTTTTCCGTTGTAGAACCATTCAACTTTCATGTTTGGATCGCCGACAGGCGCAAGTTGGCATTCAAACTTGGTCGCTTCCATTTCCACAAGTTCAGTTTGGTCTTGAATTTGTGTGACGAACCTGAATTTAAATAGGAAATTTTTTAAACATAATTTATGCAAATAAGCTCATGGCTAGCGTTATGTTCATGAATCACTTTTAACTAATCGAATGTTAGATTTCATGCGAATAGAAATTCCAATCAGACCTTGGGGGTTGTTTTTTCTCGGGTTCGTACAAGTCCTCTTCGGTCAGATGCACCTCCGATGTGTACTTTTTAATTGTAGCCTCCATCTGCATCAATGCTTCCGATTTTTTCATGCCTCTCGGTACTTGATTTTGAAGGATGATGGACGGTATTTCTGTTCGGGTTGATAAAATTAAACGATAAAATTGCAAAATATATTCCGTTGCAAGAAGTGTTGCAGAGCAGAATATTATAGGTTCTCACTTTTGCAAGAAATCGTCGCCTTGGTGAAATCTTCACCAAAAGCGTTGACAGCTCTACAGACATAATCGCCAGTATCTTCAGGATAGACGTAGAGGATATCCAGAGATACAAAGCCCATGTCGAATACAGTTTTGAATCGGTGGCCTAATGGTAGTAGCTTTCCATTCCTGTACCATTCGATCTTCAATGTCGCGTCATTCTTGGGCTCAACTTTGCATTCGAACCTCACTGGTTCTCCTTCACCGACACTTGCTGAGGAAATCTAATAAATTCGTTTGATAAGGTTATTATTTGAATGTTTTATTATTATCTTCCGTTCAATAAATTTTTTTTCTTCATATTTACAGAAGTACATAAATTTACACTTACATGTGTTATGAATTTGGGTGGTACTGCTGGGGCAGCCTCCTCAGGCTTCGGTTCAGTCACTTTACCCTTTTCAAGCTCCTTCAGTTTTTCTCCGCTCATACCTGATGGCAGTTGCGAGTCCAGTACAACATCATGTTTGGCCTTGCAAATTAGCTTGGCTTTGCTTGTAGCTGTGCCCCATTTGTTCGAAGCTCGACAAATGTATTCTCCCGCATCACGAGAGTACGTGTATTCCATATCAAGGACTACAAAGCCAAAGTCGTTGATCATGTGAACGCGGGATCCGGTGGCAAAAGGACGGCCATTGAAGAACCAGTCTATCCTCAAAGTCGGATCTCCAACTGGCTCAACGCGACAGTCGAAATGGGCTCTTCCTCCTTCCTGAGCCTCGCAATCTCTCACGTCCACGATGAACCTGCCGTTTGAAATCGATTTTAAAGAAACTGCGTCTGAAGGCACCTAGTCGTGAGGCTACAATGGCCAAAATACGATAAGTTATTCTGTACCTTGGCGGATTAGGCTTCTCCTCAGACTCTGCTACTTCGTCTTTCTTGTGTAGGCCTTCCTCGAGTTTCTGGATGCTCTCAGTTCCAGAACTGAACGTATTTGGCAACTGTGGTTCCATAATGATTCCTTGGCGGCCTTTGACTTGAAGTTTGCATGAAACTACCGCTTCCCCGTGGTTATTAGTTGCCTGAAATAAAATATATCATAAATCATTCAAAGATATCGAAACATTCTAATATTACTTTTATTATATTTCAATGATAACCAATATTATTTCATAAAATGGATTTTCTTGATCAAAATCTATCCTGTTCTTACCTTGCAGGTATAGAGACCGCTATCTCTCGTGTCGACACCTGAGATTTCTAGGATTACAAAACCAAAATCGTTGATAGTCTTGAACCTAGAGCCAGCAGTCAATGGTTTTCCATTGTGGAACCATTCAACACGAAGGCTGGGATCATTGATAGGCGTCAAACGGCATTCAAAATGCGCGAGTGAGTACTCGATTAGAGCTAGATCGCTTGGTTGGGTGATGAACTCTGGAGGCTTGCCTAGATCGTCTTCTGGTAGCACCGGAGGGCGAAGCTGTCCCAATCCTTCAAGTTCAGCAATTTTGTC
The DNA here is from genome assembly GCA_037159825.1 of Tupiocoris notatus. Lineage (NCBI taxonomy): Eukaryota > Metazoa > Arthropoda > Insecta > Hemiptera > Miridae > Tupiocoris > Tupiocoris notatus. The sequence goes on along the minus strand of JASJUZ010000125.1, from coordinate 300,565 downwards.
TATGGTGCCCTCCATGCCTTTTGGTAGTTGTGATTCGATAATTATACTTCTCTTGCCTGCCAACAATATATCAAGAAATGCAGACTTCATTTGTGGTAAAATTTTTACTCTCGATCTTGAAACTAAAAATGTTATCATACAAACCTTCAACTTTCATAACGGAACTGGTTACTGCTTGCCCATACTCGTTTGATGCTCTGCACGAATACTCTCCCGAGTCTTCTGGATAAACTGGCGAGATCTCCAGGATGACAAAGCCAAAATCACAGAACGTTCTGAATCTCGATCCAGTCTTCAAGGGTTTGTTGTTCCAAAACCATTCCACTTTGAGTTTCGGATCATCGGTTGGCGTCAGCCTTGCCTCGAAATGGGCACTCTCACCTTCACGAAGACTGTCAATATTTGACAATGGTACAGTGAATACTGGCGCCTGTCCTCTGGTCTCAGAAGTTTGCTCTTCCCGAGTACGCACCATGGAATCCTCCAACGTCTGGATCTTTTCCAACCCTCCTTCCATTCCCTGGGAACAACGAAACCAATGAATAGTGTTCATTCGTAAATTAATGCCTCCTAGATTTCTTTAGTTAAAAATTAGATGAAAATCTTTTCATAAAGCCTAGTTTCTTGGTATTCAGTAGGTACCAAATCAATTAGAATTGCAAACATGTTGTGTACCTCTGGAAGTTGTGATGTGAGGATGAGATTTGCTTTAGAGGTACATTTGAGAACAGCTTTAGTTGTATCAGATCCCACAAGATTGGTTGCTCTGCACTCGTATTCGCCAGTGTTCTCAGCGTAGCAGTATAGGATGTCCAAAATCACAATTCCAAAATCGTGGAACGTCCTGTACCTGTGACCGTGAGGTAGCTTCTTTCCGTTGAAGAACCATTCAACCTGCGTCGGACAGAAAATCATATATATACCACATCATCAGCGAACGATGATGCATCCAGAAGTGCATCCCCTATCTTCCTCCACCGGCTCATTAGTGGCAATATTTTATATTTCATTACTTACGGTGAGGTTGGGATCGTTGACAGGTGTCAGGCGCGCTTCAAAGTGTGCACTTTGCCCTTCCTTGAGCGTCGTCACGTCCGAGATCTGAGTGGTAAACTTGGGTGGTTCAGTGATAACAGGAGCCGGAGTTGACGCACCTTGTCCGGAAGCGGCTGCTTCCAGTTCTCGGATCTTTTGCAAAGAGTCGGGCTGCAGTGTGTCGTAGTATACGCCTCCCTTACCTACACACTCGACATGAGCGCGCGTGAAGTCCTCGCCATATCTGCGTATCATTATTTAAAAATTAGCGTTTTTCGCTTACCAATAACTAGACTAATGTATTCGTACACTCGGCGGAGAAGATTTTATTCATTTATAAGGAAAAAAAATCGGCAACCCACTTGTTTTTGGCTCGGCAGACGTATTCACCGGTATCGTGGCTCTGCGTGTAAGCAATGTCCATTAGGACAAAACCGAAATCGGAGACTTGTTTGATTCTTGTTGAATGCCTGATGGGTCGCCCGTTATGGAACCATTCAACGCGCATGGTCGGATCGCCAACGGGGATCAAAGTGCATTCGAAGTGTACAGAGTCGCCATCTTTAAGACCAGTCACGCTCTATGGAAATATTGATCAGGGTGATTGAAAACTGACTTACTATGCACAATATCAGCAAAACCTATTTGTTGTATGTCTCGTGAAAAAAAGCATCAAACTTGAGCGTACTTGACTGCCAATTTTGATTGAAAAGGCGCCTATGATCAATTACTGCTGACGGTTAAGCCACGATCTATTAAAACAAATTTTGTGTTCTCTCTTAATAACGCTGTATACACCACTACCGTTAATGGAAAATCTTTTGACTTGGCGTTTGTATCTAATCCAAAGATGGAAATAGAATAGTGAGCGATACAAACGATAAATGCCAGTCCTCAACCACACGCGTTTACGTACCTTTAGCTTGCAAATATATCTTTTGCGGTTCTAAAACTTGTTCAAAATGTGATTCTGATCACTAGAATTCCAATTTACCCACATGATTTGTGATCGAATATACCAATAATGCATATCAACATTGGACTGTTTAGTATACTTTATTCAAGACGAATATATTCGGCGGCAAAGGACAAGTGTATTTTTTGAGAACTCCTTTCAATAACAATACGCTGGGGGCTTAGTCTTGGAGTTTTCATTATTTTCATTTGCTATCCTCAGAACTCATGGAAAGCGAGAGAACTTGGTTTTCGCCATTGTCAAGCATGACACGCAATTCCTTTGCTAAAAAAGACGTATTTACATAGATTACCAAGCTTCAAAATAATAGTGTTATTATTCAATGTGTCTTGAATGAAAGTTTTCTAGTGGAAGATAATTCAGATTACTAATAAGAGACGGTCTCTTCTCATTCAATGGTTGTGACGGCGGCTTCCGGTTTAATTAGCTTTCTTCAAGGATCACATGGTGCTTCCATTTTATGTGGATGGTGAATTTTAAAATGAGAATACGACATTAGTTAGATTTGAAAACTACCTTGATGTGAGTTGTAAACTTCGGCTTCTGTCCCTTAGATATGTCAACGCATTCCAGATTCACGCTGATCTCGGCCTGTCCCCACTTGTTCGTGGCACGGCAAGTGTACGTGCCCGAATCTTCTATTTTGGTGCCCAAAATTTCCAGCACGACCATTCCGAAAGCGTGTACCGTCCTTATTCTGTGGCCTGCAAACAAACAGTCAATCAAATAACAAAGACTTAGTTACATGAACATTTTTAAAATAGTCAATATACGAGGTCGGTAATGAGCTACACGGCTTTAAACCTAATATTCAGTCCGATCGAATCTAAAACCGATTTTATTTGATCCATTACTTTTCGATCCCATATTTATGTACTTACTTGCTTCAATAGTCTTTCCATTGAAGAACCATTCAACCCTCATTGTCTGATCGCCGACTGGGGTCAGCGACGCTTCAAAGTGTGCGATTTCACCTTCCCCTAGGTTGTTGATGTCTTTGAACTGAAAAATTTACAAAATGATATCAGTCCGTCAATCGTCGTTGACCTCTATGGGGTGATTTTTTTTAGCTAACCCGCCACCGTTCCGCTGTTCAAAATTGAGTACCTGTGTCACAAAACGGGGTAGCGTCGGTATGCAAATCTATAACAGAATATGGCATTACTCTATGGCCAGATTTTGTTACCTATATTTTTTGTAGTCTTTTTTTATATTAAACTCAAGAAACCAGGTAAATTGAAAATCACTCCTGATTATCAGTTGTACTGTTTTCTACCTGAGACGTAAATTGAGGCGGCTGTCCCAGTTCGGCCTCCTCTTTGCCACCATCCTCGCGCCTTAATGACTCTTCCAATTCTTGTATCTTGCCAAGGCCTTCCTGCCCTTTAGGATGTTGTGTCTTTTCGATGAGACCTCCTTTTGTGGAACAGTGGACAGTCGTTGATGTGAACGCCTCGCCCGACTTATTCCATGCCTTGCACGTATAGATTCCTTGGTCCCGCTCGTACACCTCTATCAAGTCAAGAGTGACGAAGCCGAATTCTGAAGTCATCTTGAAACGTGATCCTAGAAACCGAGAGGGTTATTTACGAATTTTCAAAATGAGCTATCCAGTATAAAGATCTTCTTGGCAAATAAAACCAACTATTTATTCAGTTTTGGCTATTTTCATCTGCTTACCATGTTCAAGAGCCTTCCCGTTAAAATACCATTCGATTTTAAGGTTTGGATCTTCTTTGGGTTCAACAGTCCCTTCAAGATGAAGCGGCTGAGCTTCGCCAAGCTTGAATTCAGCTTCTAGTGGCTTCGTCCACACTGGCTTTGGATACGCTGCTTCTGGCTTTGAATCCTGTCTCTGGTACTTACTCGCATAAGCATCATCGACTTCTTGCACTTTCTCAAGGCCGGCTTGGCCTTGCGGATGCTGCGTTTGCAGATATATGTCACTCTTCCCTGAAAAGAAAGATGGCCGCAAAATAATTTCAGTGCAGCGGAAAGTAATTTACCATTTCACCAGGAGTCAGATTCTTATGATATTCTCTGGTCGAAGGAAGCCACGTGCATCTGGGACAACTATGTGAGGGTTTGTAAAACGAAATTCAATCAAACGAGCTCACCTGTGCACTTGAGTGTACCGGAAGTGGATGCTTGCCCCTTACTGTTCGTTGCTTTGACCGTGTAGATCCCTGAATCATCGGCATAACACGAATTTATGTCGAGGGTCACAAAGCCAAAATCGTGGGCCCCTTTGAACCGAGCGCCGGACGGCAAAGGTTTACCGTTTGCGAAAAATTCTGTAAAAAGACAAAGTTTTTGCCGAGTTCTATTTTCGTACAGACATTGAATATTCATAGCGCGAGAGTAAATGGAAGATAAAGCTCGAAATTGTGATGTATCAACTAACCGACTTGCAAAGTGGGGTCTTTAGCCGGCTCGACGCGGCACTCAAAGTGCGAGTTTTCGCCTTCGGTGCAAACTACGTTGTTCAGATGTGAAATGAACACGGGTCCTTCAAATGTCGGTTCGGAAATTTCGCCCTTGGTTTCCTTGGGGCCTTCAAGGGCGTCGATAAGGGGCAAAGCTTCTGGGCGCAGTGAATTCGCAAGTAGCCAGTGTCGATCTAGAGAATTAATCCACATTCAAATGTTTAAATAAATCAATAAATCCAATGTTGTCTTCAAATTCAAGTTTTCAAAATTTGAGCACGGTTTTTAATTTTTTTGTTTTCTTTTTGTGATTTCCTATCTGTTTTATCATCTATGGTTCAAGCACTTTATGGTTGATTTCTAGTTCCACGATGAGAATAGAAAACGTTTCAATATTGCTGGATGTCAGATGTACCTTCAACTTTAATCGTACACGTTGAAACGGCCTCTCCAAGCAGATTTGTTGCTTTGCACGTGTAAATCGCGGAGTCATCTGGGCGTACTCCGTTGACTGATAGTGTCACAAGCCCAAAGTCAAATGTCGACCTGATGCGAGCACCTGAAAAAAGAGTTTGATATTTATTATCTTTCAAACGGTTCTTTCAGTCACAGTAGTTTGAGCTGTAAATCGCCAACGTCTTCGCACCTGTCGTAATCGACTTTCCGTTTTTGAACCATTCGATCCTTAAGTTCGGATCGCCTTTAGGTTCTACGAGCGCTTCAAGGTACACGTGGCTTCCTTCGACCAAATTTTCTGCGTTGGATAGATGTTTAGTGAAGACAGGCGGCATCTGAGGTGTAACCTCCTGGATACCTTCGGGCATTTTGCCCATTTCAGCTTCCTTCAATTGAATCTTCTGCCATGCTTCTGGTTGCAGTGGCTCTCCAGCAATTGCCGATCTCGCTGTTGAATCAAGGCAGTATGTGTTAACCAAGAACAGAAACTATCGTTACGCATTGTAAAATGTATTTTCGCATAGTTATACTGATGAGGAGGAGACAAACTTGGCAACTTTTTCTCCTCGAGTTCATAGGGACCTGATGGACCTATGTAGTCCTGAAGATGCCTAAACGAGCAAAAGATCTAGTCGTTGAAAAGAACCGCAGGGAAAGAGTCGCCAGTTCATCGCCCGCTAATTCTAATATCTGTGTGAATTATGCAATTCACAAAATATCAATCAATCAATCAATTTTTATTTACAGGTTTTAAGGTTACACTGACCAATAACCCATAATTCACAAAATAAAAAATGTATTTCATCATTTATATTATATATTATATTATATTTATATATTCTATAATTTATCCAGAATTTAAAACTTACGTTTGACTTTTAGGGTTGTTGATGATACAGCCTCTCCGGAGGCGTTTATAGCCTTGCACATGTACAGACCTGAATCCTCTGGGACGGTGGACATGATGTCGAGGGTAACAAAGCCAAAATCGTGTGTCGTGTGGAGTCTTGATCCTATACGAGTAAGCATTTTTCCATATAAGCGCGAGTTGCAAATCATATCCGACTTCCTAATAGACCCAGAATAAAGTCTATAAAATCTGCTGAACGAATGACAATTCGGAGCTAACCCATTTTAAGTTCGACGCCGTTGCAGAACCATTGGTAGCGCATGGTTGGATCCCCAACTGGGACAACGCGAGCCTCGAAATGCGCCTTTTGGCCTTCCCACAGTTCTGAAGGACCGGTGAGCAAATTCGTGAATATCGGCTTGTCAAATGTCTGATCTGGTTCATCCCGTCTGGTTGGCTCTTTGCCTTCTTCCAATTTCTGAATCTTTCTCATCCCTTCAGGATGCTGCGTCTCCCTCTGTATCGACTCTTTGCCTACGAGAAAGAAAAAATATTTTTGAGATATCCACACTGAAGATATTTCGATCTTTTTTCAACGACAGTTGACATGAAACCACTGCGGACATTCCACATTATTTTGCAACATTGCCAGTGCAATATAAAACATCGACCAGTGATTTGGTAGTTGCAATTGGTTGAACATAGAACTTGAAACTCAAAAAGACGTCACTGAATGCATTTCAAATCGGTGATTGATTATAAATTGATGTTTTACTTTCATTTGTCCAACCTTTGGTATCCTTTTCTGTAAATCATAAACTGTTATTTAATATGAGTGGCGAGAGGAACTTGCTCATTATATTCTCTCATTCAGAAGTTACTAGAATAGATATTTTCTTAGCTTTCAACCGAAATTTAAATATTGTTCCATGGAGTTTCTTTTGCCTTCTTACTTTTGATTTTCATCGAGGCAGTAGTGACAGCCTCTCCAAGAGCGTTAGATGCCCGGCACATGTATACGCCTTCGTCCTCATCACGAACATGAGTCATATCCATGCTAACGTAACCGAAATCATGCGTCTTCGAAATGCGAGAACTGTCCTCGAGCAGTTTTTCATTTCTGTCAAAATAAATTTAATAGTTATTTTGTGCATGGTTTTTTCTTGGCAAAAGTCATGAAGAAGGAAACCAATGCCATGAATCAAGCTGATGGTAGGAGGATGTCTGACCTGTACCACTCGACTTTGAGTGTGGGATCACCAACAGGAATAAGGCGGCATTCGAAATGCGCGTTCTGTCCTTCAGCCAGACCATCGATGTTTTGAAGTGGCTGAGTAAAAACTGGACGCTGTCTGGTGACTGCTTCTGGAACTTCAGGCCTTGGAGCTGGTCCTGCTTCTAGTTGGCGGATCTTCTCTAGACCTTCAGGTCTCTGCGACTCAGAAATGATGCTTCCTTTCTCTGCAAATGCGAGAAAGCAATTTGTTTTACTACTATTCATTGTTTTTAATGGAAACTGATGTTGTAAAATAATTGAGAATACGTACCGACGACTTTCATTGATGTAGATGAAACGCACGAGCCCAATTTGTTAACTGCTTTCACTGTATATTCTCCAGCGTCACTTGGAAGACAATGGCCAATATCCAGGGCAAAGTATCCAAAGTCGAAGGTGATATGGAATCTGGATGCGGATCCCAATGGTTTGTTGTTGTGGCTAACCTCAACACGCAGGTTAGGATCATGCAGAGGCTCAATCTGGGCTTCAAAATGAGCTGTTTGTCCTTCTTCAATCTCTTTCGTTCCCTGAAATTGAATTTGATTTAGATTTGCACAATTTATTATAACAAAAAAGAACTTGGTAGGTATTTTCCAATCTTTTTTTAAGATCATTTGTTGCCATGCAACTTTTTCCTTCTTCTATTTTCACAGCTACTCACTCTAAGCTCAGTGATGAATCGTGGTGGTGTAGGTAGGGGTTCTTCAATCTCCAACCTCTGCGGATGACCCTGGGCTTCAAGTTCTCTGATCTTCTCCAAACCTTCGGGATGCTGCGTCTCCAACAAGATGCTGTGGCGAGCTGAAAAAACCAAAACTCTAACTATTATGATGTTGGTGCTTGGTGAAGTAAGGAAATACCTAGTTTTTTAAAAATGCCACCTAGATATACTAGCCTCCGATTGGAGAAAATGCAATAGCTAAAAGAGTAAGAATTTCATTGAGTGAACGTACATTGTACTTTGATGTTGCTTGTGTTGACAGCTTCACCCTTTTTGTTTGTAGCTTTGCACATATATGTTCCGGAATCCTCTGCGTACGTGTATAGGATGTCCAACGCGACATAGCCGAAATCATGAGTTGTCCTGAATCGATGACCGGTCTTGATTGCTTTGCCATTGACGAACCATTCGATTTTCATGTGTGGATCATTTATGGGCTCTACTCGACATTCCAGATGGGCATGTTCTCCTTCCTTGAGGTTTTCGAGGCTGGAAATTAATATTTCGCAACATGAATATTGAGCTGCTTAAACACGCTACTGCTAATAAATATCAGCTCGTAAGCGATAAATGAAGGATTGAACTTTCTGTTACCTGTTTAGCGGCGTCAGGAATACAGGTTTTTGTTGCTCTGGCTCAACTTCTTGGGCTTGTGGCCTTTCGTAGTGTTCCAATTCTTTGATCTTCCTTAGCCGTTGTTCGTCTAAAGTGTCGAGCTGTAAGCCTGCTTTGGCTGGAAACGACCAAGAACTTATTAGCAAACTAGTCTCTTCTGACCCTAAATACGTTGTCTCAGCCATCGGTCTACGTTTTTTGTCGTGGCGTTTAATCAGGATCAGCAGCAGATCCAAAATCGTGGTTACAATGTCAAAACACATGCCGCCCTCTATGAGAGGTTGAAATGGTTCTGGTTCATGTGGGTTCTCTCGCCGGTAAATTTCATTATTACAGTGTTTATGGATTTATGGATATGGAAGTCTTCGAAATAGTTTACGCTTGTTACTAGCGTTGTGATATCGACTGAGTATCCATAGGTTGAATAATCAAAGCTAGGTGCAACGATTGAAGGAATGTTTTCATCGGTAAAACGTGCTCTGTCAACTACCTAGTGCAACTTATGGTAATAATTTTTCTACCACTCGGTATAACAATTTCTTTGTTATACCGTCGATTGCCTTATCGGATTTCGTATTATCGCCTAATTGCAAAATTCTTTCTACTTGTGCGTATCGATTTGTAAAATTTCAGTGTGTTGCATTGAATTTATAGTATTTCTTAGTTAACGAGCTACGACGATATGACCTAGTCTGTGCTAGTAGTACGTTTTTCTGACTGCTATGCTGATGCTAATGTTTGAATACGTTCAAAAGAATTTTGGCTTGAGTAGTTTTACTTACAGTCAACCGTTACAGAACAGGTCGTGACAGCTTCTCCTGCTGCGTTCTTTGCCTTGCACATGTACGTGCCAGAATCCTCGGCATAAGCGTAAAGAACGTCTAGTGCCACGAAACCGAAATCGTACACAGTTTTAAATCTATGCCCTGTAATAAAAGAAATTAGACGGTATAATCAATTTTGTATGACAACGGTCGGACCATAGATCAAAGGCGGGGATTTCAGAAAATTTTGAAAAATTCACCTCCGCCATACGTATGTTTTTATTGGTTAACGGGCTTCTGTGCGTTAGAAGGTTGTGGTGTGACTCCGTTATTTGTAGATGAAAAAAAGATACATTTTTTCGACTCGGAAAGTTGTGCTTACATTTCTACGTGATAATTTTTGGAAAAGGGATTTTGAATTTCGAAAAAAAACGGTAGGTACATTGAGCAACTTTTATAAAGATATACAACATTGCAGGTAAATTCGGTGCTAAGCTATGATCAAATCGTGTTATTTTCGTATCCTTGTTCTGATTTTTCTTACCTTGTGGGATGGGTCTTCCATTTCGGTACCATTCGACCTTCATTGTGGGGTCGTTCACAGGTGTCAACGTTGCTTCAAGGTGAGCTTGTTTTCCCTCTGGCAAGTGTTCAATATTCTTGAGGGGACGACCGAATTGGGGCTTTTCAGTGATGGCCACTTCTTCCTCCTGAGCTCGTTTGTAGCGAGAATCGGACTCCAAGTATTGGATTTTCTGGAGAGCTTCTTGATGCTGTGTATCTCGTATGATGCCCGAGCGACCTACGGTGTGAAGCAATCATGTAATACACGTCAAGGCCAGAGATCCGTCATGTTCCTTGAAAAATGAATAAATCTCAGTTTTAACTGACCTTGAACTTTGAGATTAACCGACGACACTGCCTGTCCAAGTTTGTTCGTGGCCCTGCACGTGTACTCGCCGGTGTCTTCCTCGTATACAGTCAAAATATCGAGGGCTGCAAAGCCGAAATCGTAAGTGGTCCTGAACCTGTGACCAGTTTGTAATGGTTGTCCGTTATGGAACCATTCAACTTTCAAATTTGGATCAGGATATGGTTCGATCCTGCATTCGTAGTGCGCGCTTTGCCCTTCCACCAACTGCTGAGGTCCGTTCAGTTTTACTGTAAAGTTCGGCTTCTCCTTCACAATAACCTCCTGTTCTTCTGTCCGGTGGTATTTGGTGGAGTCTTCAAGCGCTTGGAGCTTCTGCAACGCAGCTTCATGCTGGGATTCAGTTAGAAGTGATGCTTTTGCTGTTGAAATAAATCAATCATAGTTAATTAGGTGTTATTATTTGAGTCGATGCGTTAGACCTCAACAATGTGCTCCAATATTTTTAATTAGATCGGTACTGACATTGAACGACGAGTGTAGCTGATGTAACTGCTTCGCCCAAATCGTTTTTGGCACGGCACGTGTAAGTCCCCGAATCTTCGCCGTAGACGTATTTCATGTTTAAGGCTACGTAGCCAAAGTCATGCATTGTGCTCACTCGGTTTGCTGTATTTAAAAAAAAATAATAATAATAACCGTTACCCGTTCGTCTTACATTACTTTTTTCTCACATTTATGAGTAAGCAGGTAATTACATAAGTGTACACTATCTTCTTACATGCTTCAATTGGTACTCCGTTGCGGAGCCATTCGACTTTCAAGCGTGGATCGCCGACTGGAATGAGTCTGGCTTCAAAATGAATTGTTTGGTTTTCAATGGTTCGGACGTCTCTCATTGGCTGTGTAAATACAGGAGCTTGAGTTGCCAACTCGTCAGGTCCTGCGGGCTTCGTGTACTGTCGATCTTCGAATTGGTTCAGACGGCTGAGTGCCGATTCATGCTGAGATTCGAGGTAAATCGACTTTCGGGCTGAAACCAATTTTTTTTTGTAACTCAAGTTAGATCTCGAATTAACGCATTTTACCACATACAATGGAAGTTCCTCACATTTTCGCTAGCATGCCCAATCAATTTTAATTTACTTACAGGACACATTGAGATTTGAAGATGTAACAGCCTCCCCAATTATATTTTTTGCGCGGCATGTGTATGTTCCCGAATCTTCGGGCAAGCAATGTAGAATGTCCAAAGCGACAAAACCGAAATTGTTGGTTTCGGTAAATCTTGAACCAGATTTGACTGGTTGTCCATTATGGAACCATTCGACCTGAAAATAATTGTTACGTGAAAAAAAGTAAACGTAATTTCCGCTTTTTGAAACCGCTTCCAGAATACATACTTTCATAGTGTTGTCGCTGACTGGGATGATGCGGCATTCGAAATGCGCTCTTTGTCCCTCTTTGATATCGCAATGTTTAAGCGAAGTTGTGAAAACTGGAGCCTGTTTGGTCGTTTCTTCAGTCAGTTCATGTCTTTGATAGCGCGAACGATCTTCTAAGTATTGAATTTGCTCTAGACCCATTTCGTTCTGGGTGGCTGTCACAATTTGCGATGTACCTGAACAATGTGTGATGTATATTGTTTTACTCTAAATCCTTCCTCGTCCCTTACATTAACGAGTGTCGATAAATCCTCTTGAAATATTATTATTAGTTATTAAAAACCAAAAATTACTTTTAGCTCTGAGTGTGCAGGATGTTTCATCATAGCCGATCATGTTGGTGGCTCTGCATGTGTAAGTACCAGTGTCTTCCTCAATGACGTCGATGATATCTAAGGCGACGTAACCAAAATCGTGGATGGGTCTAAATCTATGGCCTGAAAGGAGAGTGTAATAGTTGGAATACAGTTCCTGATCAATTAAATTTGAAAATGTATCTCCTGTTGGAAATCTTAAGCTTAGATTGTAAATTATTTTCCATTCGGTACTACCTATTTGCATTCATAAATAAAACTCACCAACGATGATGGGGCGTCCATTCTTGTACCATTCCACTTTAAGATTTGAATCCGTGACCGGTTCAAGTTTGCATTCAAAATGTGCGTGCCCTCCTTCACGAATGTTCTCTATTGATTTTGGTTTCGTCACGAACCGTGGTTTAGTAGCAACGATTTCGTCGACAGTATCTGTTTTCCTGTATCTTGACACATCCTCAAGGTATTGGATCTTCTCAAGCCCACCCGGATGCTGCGAATCTAGGATTAGATCTTTTTTTGCTGTAAACGAACGAAATTTTTGAAATATTGTGCGAGATCTGCAAATTGGCTACTAGGATTTTCAATTTCTAATTCAAATCCCGAAGCGCTTACCTATAATTCTGACTGAGCTTGAAGTAACAGCTTCACCCAACTGGTTCCTTGCTTGGCAAGTATACACGCCCGAATCCTCTGGGTACACACTTAGCAAATCAAGTGCCACATAGTCAAAATCGTAAGCAGGCCTGAATCGATGGCCGACTCGTACTGGCTTTCCGTTGACGAACCAGTCCACTCTCATCGTCGGATCTCCAACTGGTTGAAGTCTGCACTCCAAGTGAATATTGGTCCCTTCCAAAGTTTCTATATTGTGAAGAGGGCGAGTGAAAACAGGTGCCGACATTATGGTTACATCTTCTTGCACATGACGCCTTTGTTTTGAATCTTCAAGATATTGAATTTGCTCCAGTGAGCTCTCATTTTGACTGTCGGTTAGAATGTCAGATCGGCTCATCACCTGTTTGGGAAGAATTGATGAATTTTACTTGCAATTAATCTAGAATTTGTCCCCATCGAACATTTAAAAATAGTAAGTAATCCAGATCCTCATGATACTTACACGAACGCATGCAGATGTGTGAGCCGAGCCCAGATGGTTGGTCGCTCTAACAGTGTACTCTCCAGAATCCATCGACGTTACATGAACAATGTCCAGAGCAACGTAGCCGAAATCATAGTAAGTTCTGAATCTTGAACCGATTGTTATCGGTTTTCCATTCTGGAACCACTCTACTCTCATTGTTGGATCTCCCATCGGCTCCAGTCTACACTCCAAATGGATATTTTTGCCTTCGTTTGCTGGTGGCGGGTCCGAAAGAGGAGTAACGAAGATGGGTTTTGATTTTGATATTTCTTCAATGTTGTATGTTGGCTCAACGTGGCGATGCTGTTCAATCTGTTTGGTTTTGTCATAGGCGCCATGATGCATACTTCTTGTGTCAATACCTGCTCTTGCTGTAATTGAAATGTTAATTTAGTTCAAACTTCGCTCATACAACATTTACGGAAATTCGATCCGCTTGGGTTATAGCAATGCACATTCTGTCAATATCATTACTTACTTTCTACTTGCATGGACGCCGACAGTTGTGCTTCGCCAAGAGCATTTCTTGCTACAACCGTGTATGTTCCAGCATCTTCTGCTCGGACGCTCTCAATGTCAAGAGCGACATAACCGAAGTCGTGGTACGTTTGTATTCTGTTAGCTGTTTGAAGTGCCTTGCCATTGAAGTACCACTCGATCTGTAATTTTTTTTTTTTCGAATCAGTACTAAGCAATAAAATTTACAAAGATAAATTTTTTCTTATAGTCTGAATATCTTGGGGGTTGGTTATAATTTTACCTTCATTGTTGTGTCGCTAAGTGGCTCCACCCGAGCTTCGAAATGAGCTCTTTGGCCTTCCACGATACGGTTTGTGCCTTTTAGAGGACCCAAGAAGCGCGGCTTTTGTGTCACTGTTGTTTCTTCTTGCACTTGTCTCATGTACCGGCTTCATACGAACAATGGAAAAAAAATTATGAAAGTTGAAAGTATTGCTTTACAGTTAGTTAACATGCTGATCCCTGATTCATGCTGAATTAGTTGAGATAAACTGCTGAATTGGCTAATGGTGGCAAAATGCACGAACCTCGATTCCTCCAAGTGTTGTATTTTCTGAAGACTGGCGGAATGCTGACTATCACTTATGATATCGTGCTTGCTAATCACAGTCAAATTTGCGGAAGTCGTCGCTTCGCCGAGTTGATTGTACGCGCGGCACGTGTATCGACCCATATCATGAGTAGCCACGTGTTTTATTGTCAATGCCACGTATCCGAAGTTGAAAAACGTGGTGATTCGCGAACCTGAAATTGAAGAGATTTGAAGTAAAGAATCGCTCTAAGTGCTTAGAAGCCTGGAACAAAATATTCCAGCTACACTACCTCTCGGCTGTTAACTTCTATTCCTAGAAAGCTCCATGTTGAAAGTTTCTCAATAATATCCACTGTTAATTTTTCTGTTGTGTCTGATTTTGATGTCCTTTTAAAAATATCTGAGTTTACCATAATTATTATTATTCCCTCAGAACGGATGCGTGCTTGGAGCACTATGCTACTGTTTTGAATAAAATTGTTCAGTCTCATCAGTTGCTGACCGCAAGACTTGAATTGTTTTATCTAGTAGTTTTCTGCTGTCAGATCGCAACTTAACAAATGGTTTAGTTGAAACTTTATCTCGTCCTAATTATGAATTAATAAAACTTACTGGCTTCAACCGGCCTTCCATCCTTAAGCCATTCAACTTTCAACGTTGAGTCGCCGACGGGCTCCAGCCGAGCTTCGAAGTGAGCAAATCCTCCTTCCTTGATGTTGAGCTGATCTTGAACTTGCGTCTGGAATACGGGAGGAGATGTGCTCTCTGGTGGCTCGTAGATCTGCCTCACATGGGATTGCTGAGTGTAAGCTTCAAGAGCCTCAACACCGTGAATGTACCTCTGCTGCTCTGGGAAGCCTAAATCTGCAGTGACACTGCTTCGAGCTATAATAAAAAGAAAGTCATTAGGTATCATTGAACACCATATTGTATTTTCCAAAACATAGCTATTTTTTAATCAATGAAAACTTGAAACAAGTTTGCTGCTGGAGATATTAATTTGTCACACTTACAGATAACTGTCACTGACGACTGGGAGACAGCTTCCCCCCAACGGTTGACTGCCCGCACGGTGTATACGCCAGTATCTTCAGCTCTTAGGTGTAAAATATTCAGTGAGACGTATCCGAAGTTGAATATTGTTGTGATTCTTGAACCTTGATTTTTAACAGAAACGAATATCATCTTAAGTACTGACCGATCAAATTTCTTATTAAAGTTTTCTTGACCAGAATCGAGAGATTCTTTAATTTTTATCTTTGTTTTTGGAGATATAATATAGCATCACTATTGAACTCACTAGCTGTGATTGGTTTTCCGTCCTTGAACCAATCGACTCTCATGGTTGGATCGCTGACAGGTGTTAGCTGTGCCTCAAAATGGGCATTCCTGCCTTCCTGAAGCTGACCGAGATCTTTAAGCTGTCTTATGAATTGAGGTCTAACGGGTGACAGTTCCTCAACACTTTCTGACCTCTGATATTTTGAATAGTCTTCCAACTGAGTTATGTATTGCAGACTGTCTGGGTACTGACTCTTCTGATCTATGCTTACCCGTCCTGTAAGTTAAATTGGTCGAATCCTCAGTTTCATACTTCTGAAGTTTTTCTAACAATGCTTCAAGAATTGATGAGCTACATACCAGTGATTGTTAGTCTGGCCACTGATTGTGCATTGCCTGTCGCTGAGATGACGACGCAAGCGTATTCTCCAGCGTCTTCTGGCACTATGCTCAGCATGTCCAACGCGATGAAGCCAAATCTAAAGGTGCTGGTAATGCGAGAGCCTATACAGAGCAAACGATGCCAAAATTATTATTCTGGATTTTGATGAACACCTTTATAGGAAACAGCCCTCAGTTGTTGAATATTGGCCAGTCTCCATGAAGAGAACAAATTCTGAGGCTTCAGCTGTTATAAAAACCTTCTTTTTTTTTGTTATTTTTTCCATAAAATTTATTTGATAATCTCACGCAGCTTGATTTAAATTAGTAAAGGGTGATTTTCAAAGTGAACTTAGTTCTTGAACTCACTTGCAGGTAGAACCTTTCCATTGTGGTACCATTGGACATTCATGGTAGGATCTCCGACAGGCTCAACCCGAGCCTCGAAGTGGATTCGATTTCCTTCGACTTGAGCTTGATCCGATAATGGGATGATGAACTGAGGAGGAGGGTAAACACGATCCTGCTCGCCTCGAGGTGCTTTCGGTGCAGCCCGTTCAACATGCCTCAAATAGATGACTTCAGGCTCTGGAGCCGGTCTGTATCATTGAGTAAAACATGGTGTAATATGTGTACAATCTTAATCATATTCGATGAGCTTCAGCGATTATAATCTCATTATTATCGGTATATTATTCGTTTGCAGCTAGTTTGAACTTGACAGCTAGCAATAAAAAAAAAATTTTAAGCTGTTTTCTGAGCTTACTCTGGTTGAATGACAGTAGTTGGTGTCGGCAAGTGAAGCCTGGTTGGCTGGCTGAAATCTTGTTTGATGATTTTTTGCACGTGCACTCGAGCTCTAGTTGCCGTTGACCCTGCAATATTCTGAGCCATGCACTGGTACCAACCAGCGTCTTGCGTCTTGGCTGCGATAATCTCCAATGTGGAGCCACCACCTGAAGTTGATATTGTAGTACCATCACCACCGGTGATAGGCACCCCATCCTGCAACAAACCGGCGAAATTTTAGGCTACTGATTCAATGCATCGTCACTCTATATTTTGAAAAGCGTCAAAGTTTACCTTTTGCCATGTAATATTAGGAATGGGTGTTCCGACAGCTCGAGCAGTCAAGCTGACCGGTTCTCCTTCCTTGATGCTTGCTGCTCCAAACCTTTGTACGAACTTTGGAGCTATGACAAGTTCTTTTTCAATTACGTTGAGTTTGCACTGAAAGGAAAATATGGCGATGAAATAATCAACTATTTGTAACGAAGATTATTTCGTTGTTGAAGAAATCATTCAATTTTTAAATTACTTCGAAAGATGTTTCGCCGGCTTTGTTCCTAGCCAGGCAAGTGACTATGCCGCAGTCGTTGCGTGAGACGTTAGTTATCATCAGTGCATGATTGCCACTTTCGTTAACGAGAATTTTGTGACTGGCGTCGTCGACGACTTGGCGTCCGTTAATATACCATGTAACATCCGGGTAAGGACGTCCGGTAACTCGACAGTCGAAACGCGTCATTTTGCCTTCACTGACGTCGCGATCGCCGCAAGTTCTTGCAAAGTTTGGTGCAATCATTTTCCCTTCAACAGACTCTTGGCGTTCGATTTGTATGAGCTGTTTCGTTTCCCTGTTAAGATAGAAGGATAAAAATGATTCGTTGAACGATTAAATATAAATTTCGTTTTTGTGATCAGCTTTCCTAGTTATTGTATTTTGTCTTTCGTAAATACCTGCGTTTATCTAAGTAATCTGTCCATGATTGATTTGGTACAATTTATTAAATGAAAGGATGATTTAACTATTATTTTGCGCATGATTTTCTCTTCAGACAAATTTACCTTTCAATCGTCTGTTCAAAAACGGCAGATGGCTCCACTGCCAAGTAAGCTGAAGTGACGACACATCCTGATGATAGAAAATAGATCGTTAGAGCACCATTAATTACTCAAATTATAGAGAGAATCATAGACATTTTTTACTCTCGTTACCTTGAGGGTTCTCAGCAAGGAGTGTATAGTGTCCACTGTCCTGGCTGTTAACTTGAGAGATCCTCAGTGTAGCCTGCTGGTTCGAGTAGCTCGTTTGGTGCTTCTGCGTGGTTGTGAGACGTTTGCCGTTTCTAAACCATGTAAGCTGAAACATAGCACGTTCGAAATTTTGAAAATCCACCAATTTTCTTTCAGCGCTTTGTTTGAGAGAGCAGATGGAAAATTGACTTTTCTTGATTATACGTTTTCATTATTTTCCTCTTCTTAACAGCTGAGTTGTGTGAACCAACTTCCATAGGTACAAAAGTCTGCACGAAGTTAAGAGCACCACCCCCGAAGAATGGTGGATAAATGTAGAGATTGAAGATATTCGAGAACGGCTGATGCCTCAAGCAACAAACGTCTGTGTACTCAGCACGCGTTGTGTAACCGAACATACCATGTCTTTTGGTGCCAACCTCAAAAATGTCAATTATATCACTCGATTATACATGTAAATGTTACTTACTCTTGGTCGTGGATTGGCAGGCACTTGAGCGACGAAAACAGCGTCTGAACCTTCCTGCAATTTTGAATTTCTAGGCTTGGTTGCAAGCTGAGGCGGAGCCGGAGGCCCGAGCTGCCGTTCGAGTGTCGTACTCAAAGTAACGTCCGATTCACCGACGTAGCGACGTGTTAGCGATTCGCGGAACGATACTTCCCTTAGTAATCGATACTCGAAGGTATCTACTTTGAAATCCTAGAAAAAAGGTTTGAAAATATTGACTTTATATTTTTTCTTGTTGTAGAATCGATTGTCGGGTCAGTTTTCCAAAATTGAAAAATCAATTTACGTTTAAATCTCGATTCTACATGATCAAAAATGGTTTCTGAGTGGAGATCATCATCGTTACTCACTTCTTCGATTGTCGTAAATCCGTTCGCATAGTGTGATGTTTGCTGTGTGTGTTGTTGCATCGTTTGCATTTGCTGCTGTTGCATTTGTTGCGTTTGTTGCATCGTTTGCGTCATTTGTTGCGTCTGACGACTTAGTTGCGTCTGTAGACTTCTAGGGCCTTGGGGTTGGACTGGTACCGCCACGCCTAAAAATTGTTTCATTTAGTATCATATTATAAATAACGCTTTAACTGATTGTAATATGGTTTATTATTCCCTTGATTCAACCTTAACTTGAAAAGACCATTCCCTTGTTACAGCAAATTGTCAAATTATACGATCTTGACAGATTTCTCAAAATCTAAAACATTTCACTTTTTCAGAAACGTTGATCATCAATTTTTGAGGAAGGGTGGGAGATTCATTTTCGTGAGCGATTGGAATAGTATATCATTGAATAATAAACCAAATGTATCTTTCGGGATTTTTGGTTAACATTAAGCGCTTACCTTCAGGCTGAATGTACACGGAGCACATAGCCTCTCCGAGTTGATTCCTTGCAGTGCAAGTGTACTCTCCTTCATCTCCCGGTCCGATTCGACTGATAAGTAGAGAAACATTCCCTGTTTGCTCCTCGTACCTCAGCCGATGTTTCTGGGAGTCTGCAAAAAAGGAAAAGATTATATAATTCTAGAAACTAAAAAAACGCTTGGTTTCCATTCAAACAAAAAAAAAATTACATTTTGGGGAATCCAATTAAATTAATACTTCGGTGGTATTTTGATCAAACTTTCGGGTAAATTATATGTTTCCGCGCAGACCATACATACCAACACGTTTAAATTGCTATATTTCATGTTGCGATTAAAAAAAATAAATAAATAAATAAAAAACAATTAAGGAAAAACTACTCCGGGTCAGACTCCGGGGTTGTGTAATAAATTAAAAATAATTCTTCTGACTATATAAGAAGTACAATATTGAAAGCACTAACCGAAAAGAGGGCCACCTTTCCTCGTCCAGGATATTACAGGTTTAGGATCGCCTGTGACGCGACCTTCAAAGAGAGCGTCTCCTCCTTGAGCGAATCTCGCGTTGCTGAACACCTTTTCAAAAACAGGTGGTGTTCCGCTTGGGCTGGAAAATAGCACGTTCCAATGAAATGAAAAATCGTGTCCAAGTGTCGTGAGAAGCCTGTTCAAATGGAGTTTTTCGCCTTTTCCTTTTGTTTGAGATGTATACCCGTTTGTAATGTATTTGTTCACTCTGCCATATTAACTTAACACGCATTTTTTCTATTTTACAGCTTCGCTGATTCTCTCTTTTCTATTCATCTCGTTCTTTTCTATTTTCCGTTGCAATCCGAATGAGCTGATTCCATCTGCTCATTATGGCCGAGAAAATTGCTCCTGCCGTTTAGTATATATGAAGTACCTACATGATGTAGTCTAGCAAAACGCTCTTCATCGTCACGCTTTCGTTCCTATGGGTTCGTGATTATCTTTTTGAGGTCTGAATATGCTGTGCGCCTGCTACTGTTCTCTCCACGCTGTGACGGTGTGAGTTCGATTTACCGTGTAATATGTGACTTATTTATTGACTACTCGTTCTACACGTTAGTTGTACGACTGTGTTGCATTGGCAATCCACATTGTGCATTGTGCATTCAAGTATCATTTTTCACAATTTATCATTTTCACCGAGACTTTTTTATTACTGGTACCGAAAAAGTTTGCACTGCATTCTTGAACTCACTAAATCAGCGTACTCGGACCTTCCTTCTGAAAGGCAGTTGGGCTAAACGTATCTCCTCTTTATTTGAATTTAAAAAATGCTTGTTTGATTGGGAAATACTATTGCGAATTGTGAAAATATTCTAGATTATTAGAAGGCCTATTAGAAACACAGGATACACAAGTTGTAACAGCTTCATCTCTCGTCTCATAATCGATTAAGTCTTTAAAACGGTTATACGGTCGAATATTGAAAATGAAGAGGAATAGATACTTACTATCCCTGTAAAATCATCCCCTCCTGGACCACCATGCCTTGCACTGAAACAAAGTAATGATACAGTTGTTGATAAAAAAATTTTAAATTGTTATCGGGTTAGTGTGAAATGAGAAAGAACATCTGGCGATTGGTAAATTAGTGAAACATGGTACATGTCGTGTACAATTTGTGTAACCGATTTGCATCATGCTTTCCACCGAATGCAGTCCCCATTTTCCCTCTTCCCGTTCTTGCGTGAATAGTAAAGAAAAATAATTATGCCCTTCTGATAATTGTCTTGTCCCTACTGATCCATCCATATTGCATAACTGATAAAACCACATCTGGATTTTTTCTTGGTGGCACCTCTCTTTTTTCTATTAACTGCACCGTTTGAATTACTGCACGTTTTCGAAGATTCCTTTCTGATATCAAGTGGGACAATAACGTTTTGCTATTTTCACTGGGTACCTGAATCATAATTATGTTGCCCTAGTTGGCGAAAGTGCTCAGCGAATTAATGCCATATTGCAGAACTCGTCGCTGCCTACAATAAATAGTCGCTCTCTTTCAATACGAAACATTTTCTTTAAATTGAGTTACCATGATAAACATTTCAGTTATCAAGCATATGTCCGTACAAGACTAGCTGCCACTCTTGGTGTTTAAAGACTAGGTCATAGATTTATGTGGTACATCCTGGGTGCGTTTCAGTTGAGTATCGCTCGCTGTTCTATGTTAAAGATAGTTGCTCCGAGAATGGCGGTGGTAAGACGATACTAAGAGAGCTGACTCGTCGCGAAGACCAGAATAGAACGACGGCCTGACTGTTTACCCCTACCAAATCACAACGTAGAAAATTGATTAAGGCCATTTCATTTTTCTCTGAAGAGAATCTGAATGAATTGGTCGGGAATGTTGAGCTTGATGATTTTCAACTCGGTTCACATCTGAATAATTATTTTGTAATGTAAAGCTTTCAGTGTTGATTTTACAATGGAACTATAATCTAATGTGAACTTATGTTGTTGTTGTACTCACTTTAAAAGTAAATTGAACTTAATCTTCGTTTCGAACTTGGGAATGTTAATGTACACGTCCAAAAAATGTTACACTTCGATGCATTCATTTGCGCCACCAGCAATATATCGAATCGCTTGAACGCTTTTTGGCCTTTCACAAGTAATTTTCTCTCACACTGGCTGCCTCGTGAAAATGAGATAAGTAACTATCTGGTGTTACCACAGACCTTCCTTCAAAAAATTTAGTTTCGTGTTCCCCGATGCTCTGGTTGCCTGACTGTCGATATTGATAAGCGACCGACTCTTCAGGGTCTCTTTAGTGAACAAGTATTGTATGAAAATATGCTTTCTCTTCGAAATGATCACCCTGTGGTCACCACTTTCCTCATCCTGCGTTTATTATCCGACGGTCGATTTTTCCACGCTCAGTAGCAAGAAACTGAACCATCTGGCGTCGGGTTGTCAGCGGTCGAGGATTTTTTAAATTGCAGACCAGGTGACTCAACGGACCGGTGGTACATCGTTGGGTGTCGGCGGCCTTTCGTCCTCAGATGACCAAATACGGCATTCTATTTAAATGAACTTGGGCTTCTATTGCAGCGCAGGTGAGCAGCTTCGGCACTCAAACTCGTTCTTACTCCCTCGCTCCCCCAATATCAGATTCAGACGAGTAAGGCTAAGTGTATGGTAGTGGCGAATCTGTGGCATTGAGGCGCTTCGGTTCATAAAAGTCCAAGTTCAATCATGTAATAGTAGGTCGCTGAATCCCCCTACCGCCGGTAAATTAGTTTGCCACAGATCTACCCAGCTACCTTTAAGTAAGGTAGTATCAAGGATAAAATTCAGGTACTTGGATAAAAATCGATCTGAGCTAATAACCTTTTTCCCTAACAAAATGAGGAATTATTCTGGTAAACATCTCTATCAACTTCGATATATTCGATGGGCTATCTATTTTTGATTTGTATTGATCGTTGTTACTCCATTTATGTTATGCATGATCTGAAATCGCACGGTTGCATACAATTTTAATGAATCAGTCAAATTCGTTTCGAAGATGTGTTAATTAATTGCATAATATCGTTGCACGTGTATTTTATTCTCATACATTCTGAAAATATATATAACTTAGTATTTCCGTATGCAACCGTGACAGACTCTGTTTGTTGCTGAACTTAAGTTACTCTGATTACGTGGAGAGGATTTTCATCCCAACTTATCACCCGGTATTCGGTTATTCATGCGAAAAGATGACCATTACGTTCCCATTTCCACGCTTCTTATTCCCATACAAAATCATTGGCGATGACCTCCTTCGTTCAGACCACCTGACTCGTATAAGATTCACGTGTTTTCCACCTACGGATTCTGTCCTTAGTTCTGAAATCATGCTAAAATAATTGATGTTAGACGATTTACCGATGTGATAGACGTGGTCGATTCCGTCAATTTTTATTGACCTAAAGAAGCCGAATTTGCTAATAAAAAAAATGGCGATAACTTGAGAACCGCTAAAGCAATTGACTTCATGTTATAGCTCATTTGGTTCACTGGTCAACAATTTATTTAAATACCAAACGAACAAAAAATAGCGATATCATGAATTTTTCAAGCAGAAAATTTATGTTTTTGGTGTATAGGTATTTCATAGTATTTTCGAATACGTATTAACAGCGTACAGTTTTGGTTTATTGTTCGATAATAAATCATTGCAACCGCCAAAGAATACAATTTTTAACCCACGTTAAGGTATGTAGAATCTGAATTCAATTTAAAAAAAAAATCAGTCCGTAGGTCAAGACTTTTCTGACGAAACTATAATAGCTAAATTCTTGAAATTTTCCCAAAAATTTTTTTAATTGGTTTACCCTAATTTTTTTTTTGTTTTTATACCAAAAAACAATTTTGGTCCGACAACGGCTCAGTCCTTCAACCAATCGCTACCTCAATTTCAAGGTATTAAAATAATAATAATAATAATTGAAAAATACCTCAATTTGGAAAATACGCGTGCATTGGTATGCTGAACAGAACGATACCATGGCGGGGTCGATTGCTTCAAAAATTTTCAGGTTATCGCAGCTTTAGTGTAGAATTTTGGAGATTTTCAGAAATCTGGCATAACTAGAGAATATTTGAGTTTTATGCAAATCATTCTATAAACTATCTTCTATGTTCAAACACTCTCTTCAGCTGTACCGTTAGGTGAATAGTTTAACTTTTAACTGTAAAATTACTATAGTTGCTGCGGAGATTGCCCTCATAGTTAACAATCTGTTTTTGGTGGAAACGTTGACTAGTGTAATTGTTACTATTACAAAAGGATGGCCTTTTTAAACCATTAATTAGTAATTCATTAACTGTAATGCAGGAGTTTTGATTACTTCGTAGAATCGAATGTCCCTAATGGTCACCACAGTCCGCCATCCGCTTGGCAGTAACCACAACAAATTTACGATATATAGAAGGTAACCGTAATTCTTATTTATGTTTAAAAAAAAAAGCACGAAAACTCTTCATTAATGAACCCAAAACAACGCAAGTACCCTATTCCTTCGAGGAGGCTCTTTTTCTTTCGAATAGTCCGTAATTTAACCGAGTATTAATCAAATTACGAACAATTGTGATGAAGGCTTAATGCTTTGTCACACTTCGAGCGAAGAGGACAAGTCGGAGGCGAGTCAATGCTGAGATCGAGCGCAGTGTATCCCAAGCAAAGCGAAACAGGCAAAACTCTTCCTATTATGGGCAGTCGATGGAGGTTAAGGAGGCCTTGCTGTCGCCGCTTGCTCTATCTCTCGCGGTCCTTCTTTCTTTCTATTGGCAGAAGGATGTCTGGCAGTGTTCATATAGCCGAATTCCCTTGCATAAAAAACTTCGTCACGGGACGACGTGATTGGGACAACACTGAAACGCTATCCGGCTTTCAAACGGGTCAAGGGCACGTGTGATATTTGCACATCGTATTATTTTTCTCTCTTCAAAATTGGTAATCAAGTTTAATTTGACCTACACGGTAAAATGGAGGCCTCGAATCGGAAAAAAGACTGAGAAATAACTTGGTGTACAGTTGAATAACGCAGTAATACGGTAGATATTGCCAATTGTAAAAATCGGGCTTCATTAAACGTTCCAGCGAACATTTCAAGACCTTGAGCATTAAAATTCATCGATTTCAAGAAAGGGGAAGAAGAATGATTTTGAAAATATGCATTATGTAAATTTTGCGTGTTATCTCTGTTCAAATTTAACTGCGCCTGATTTTGCATATTTTATAGGTAGAATCGCTCTGAAATTGTTTTGAATCTGATTGCTTCTTCACACGGATATATCATTTTAGCACCCTCAACTTCCGTTGGCTGTTGAGAAATGGCAAATTTTGGCGTTTTGGTCGCGGAAATAGAATGACAAAATCATTTTTCGTAAATTATATTCAAGCGAGCTACGTATTTTTTATTATTTGCATCCAATAGATGATGCTAAAATTGATGTTCAAAGAGTTGTTTATTATTCTAACCGCCGCAATCTTAACAAAAAAAAAGCCTATTCATTCGAAACGTTGACCCGAAAATTATCATTCCATGATGGTGAGTAAATCAAGAAGTAATTTGCCGGCTTTCGACGCCCTTATCTCTCGACTGAATTTATATGGCTACTCTGAAAATTATTTTTCGACAAGAATGCGAACACTACTGTAAAAGTGTGAAAGAATTTTGCCCGCTAAGGTGTCATGATTTAATTAACCGACTTCAAAAGGAGGCGGTTGCTCAAGTTGTTTTCTTCACGGTTCGTTAATAAACTTGTTTATCTTGAAAAATTGCTGATTATATTTCCTACCGTTGGTCGGTCTCTACTTACACGTGCAGTCAGCACTGAAATTTATCAGAGCCATAGTTAGCGCTTGGCATGATTTAATGTGCCTTGTCTCGAAGATAATACTCATCTGATTTTGGATATCGCCCCAATGGTTCAATTTACGAAGGAGACCAATGCATCTTTTGGTGCCAACGAAGTGGCCTCCACTTCCGACTTGTTTGCCTCCCAAGGTCCTGACCACCTCGCCACTGAGATCATTCTCTTCGCATTGCCAATTAACGAATCGAGAAATTATTAACTCATAGCTATTAGTTTCCTTCGCGGTTACGCCAAATAGCTATATTTTTCGTATTTATCACTGTGGTCGATGAATCGCGATTTATCTTAGAATGTCTGATCCACAGCCAGTCTCTACCTCATCAGTCTTGAACTTAACATATAACAGTATATGGCCTTCATGGCCAGCCGATTTTTGTCAAACCCGTCTCATAATTCAGGCAACGCCAAGGATATATATAAATATTAAATATCGATTACAAAACTTTGCTGAATTAAAACTACCTAATTAATTAGAATTTATATTACGTATCAAACGCTTTAAAACTGTGCGTACCTATTGACTATTATTATTAGTCTTTTTTTACTATCATCTTTATTTAACTATTCGATGATATTCTATAGAATGGTATAGCAATAATATAAGCGGTCTCTTTAAACGAAACTGCCGGTAGAAACTACTAAAACCTTTCAAGTATGAAAAGTTTTGGAGCTCACAAGGCTCCGCGTAAATACCGCATACAATTTGCAACAAAAGAAAGAAAAGATTAAAATGTGACCACGGCTAGAGGAGTTCTTTTCCTGGCGAGCTTCTCGCAGTTTGTAGATGAAAAATAAAATTTGGTTTTTAACCGCCTTTGAACCCACATATTACAACAGCCCATCCGATTTTCTCTCAAAAGGAAACAATTTGTTCGACAATAATTTGCACAACAACAATCTACAGTGTTTTAAATTTGTTGGGTTTTACTGTATTCATCTCGAAAAATTCATTGTGCATGGTAATGAAAAGTTCTAATGGTTTTTTGAGCTTTTTCAGCCGCCATTTTAATTGTTGAATCAACAATTATTTTTCCCGAAAATTCTTGGATTTTTCACCCGATACCATGTATCGCCGACCTTTGATTTCTGCCAAGTCTTCCGTCAATAAAAATTATTTAGTTAATGAGGTAGAATTTCATCAATGTAAACGTGTGTTTTTTAAAAATGTTTCATCGACGAATGCTAATTTAATTAGGCTAGTTCCTAATATTCACAGACGTATTTAAGTTGGAAAGTTTTCCTCTCTGTTGTACTTGGTTTTGAAAAAATCGGAAGGATTACTAGAAATATCTTCTACTCAATGTCACCCACCTGGTGTATCCTTGGGGTAGTCCCCATAATCCTCAGGTAAATATATCATCTTTTCAGTTCTTGCCGGCCTCAAACGCGGCTTGGTCGTGTCATAAGCGAACACCCGAAACTACTCGTACTTTCAAAGCGATTAGAGGGCGATCAAAACTGACTGACTCAGTTGTGCGAACGCTACTGAAAGGAAAAGGATAGGTACTCAGTGGAGCGGGGCCCTCGCCGATGGTTCTCAAGGGCGGGGAGGCGAGAGGAGAAGGAGATCTTCCGAAGTCTTTCGCTCATTGAAAGAAATTGGTCTGCATATCGATCAGGTCTACCCCTTGATGAGTGCAAGCAGCGGTGATTTCCTATTTTGAAGAGATCTTCTATTTTGGTTCAAAAAATTTTTTTCAAGCCACGTACAATTTAAGAGTTTTTATAATAATCCGCACGCGATCATATATTTGCGACTTGAGTTTATTTTCAAATCGTCAGTTATAATGGCATTTCGAAGAACGATTCGTCTGATGTTACCGTTACCTACGATCCATCAACAGATAAGAAAACAAGCACTTTTTTCGGCAATCGGCTTAGGGCGAGACGATGGCACCGGGAGAGGGAGACGGCTTTCCCGAAATAGTCAAACCACTCGATGCAATGTCCAGTTATCCATAAATACCATCTGGGTCAAATGTTTAGTCTTCCTTCATCTCTACGAAATCTGATGAGCATTCTTTGGACCTACTGCGTTTTTTCCATTTTTTAGGTAGCCTTCCTAGCTTAATCTTGGCAAAGTGACAAACGAACGACAAGGCTTCATCAGTCAACTAAAGAATGATTTATACAATAATAATATCCGTGAGAGGCAAGAATCCAGCTTTTTAATTTTTTTTTTTTTTTTTTTTGCTATAGGTTTAGCCGATCTTTTTCTAGCGAGTGCTGTTCAGGTGTGGATTGAAATTTAACATCATTCCTAAATTGCTCTATGTGACCACAATTAATCGAATGTATATTGATTTATCTTACAGTTGTTGGCTGTTCAACTTGGAAATACTTTTTTGAATAGTAGTGGTGTGACAAGTAAATTGACTTCTGATCATCGTAGAAGTTTAGGGACCTTATTAAAGTTTTCGAGTACCTCCTGTTGTATTATTGATGTAACCATTCCGAAAGATCTCGATGGGAACCGAAAGAAAATTACGAATGCACGCGATTAGAATCTTCTCAAAAAAGGTACGTAATTTAGTTTGCTTTTCATATCCAAAAATACACACAAACATTGTGAACACATTTTTAACCTAAAAGTGTTTGCCGGCGTAGAATTGTTCTTTTGTTAAGTTGAGTAAACTTAAGTGATTGTTCAAACGCTTATAACTGAATGGCACATTGCGAAGCTCTTTGCAATTATGACTCAAGAAGCAGGGAACAATGCTACATTTAATTAAAAAAATGACTCATGAGTCTTTCCGATTTTGATGTCGAAGGTAAAATAATTTGATTTTTCGTACTTTAGGGCGAGCCCCGCTTGTTCTACTGGAGCTGTGCGTCCTTTGCTTGCATTCATGAAGGCTTTAGTGTACATTTGATAGCTCATATATACCTTCTTTATTCTTCTTTGCTCCCCATAGGAGCCTTCTTCCTATTAGAAGCCAACGTTTTACAATTCGGGGCAGAAGCTAGAATGTTTTTTTTCGCGGATTCATCTTTGGCTGCAACTCTGTTGCTTTAGCGCCAGTTGCCAACTGCTGATGGTGAGTCATAGTATAAATAAAACTAGGGCAATTGATTTCAGTGTTTTCTCACAAAACAATTGTTTCTGGCTGGATTCACTACTGATGCTAAAAATTTGATGAGCTATTCACGGATCGGAATTTTTGGTTTCTGTTTTCTTATGATTTCTGAATAATAGCTCGATTTTTCCTAAGGCATGCTGACAGCTATATTCATTTGTTTTGCCAGAATAAGTTATTAAATATTGTGACTTAGAGTATTGTCACCTATTATTTTTGGTTTATTATTCAATAATAAACCATTGTAACGATTATTTTCAACCCGCTTTCAATTGCTGCTCGGCTATTTCGTTCTGGCCGGTCTTTGATTTCGCTTGAGGCCGTTGCTTCACTTGTAGTTTTCCCTGACAAAGCTCCCAATGGAAGTATTTGGACGTTTCGAGGTCTGCGTTTATGCCTGTTAAGGAACTACTGGTTGCAGTCATAGGCGGTCAGCAGTAGCTTGTAATCGCTACCTTTCCATCTGATTGACAACGGATATTCTGCCTCCTATAGTCTAGTCTGATTAATTGCGACTAGACGTTTCGCGGTCACCTTTTTCTATTTTTTGTGTGACCAATTCCTTCCCCTCTTTTTTTTTCTTTTTTTTTGTCGACAAACTTGAATTGTGATGATTTAATTATTCTTATCTTGTTGAAGAATACTCAATTTATTGTGAACAAATTAATTGTTTCGTGACATTACTTCTTCTGGAAATGAGATAGTTCATGTAAAACCGTCAGATTCCGTAAACCCTTCAAATTTCTGTTTTTCAATTTTTTTTATTATCATTTTTTTAACCACTGTTCAAACGAGCCGTCTATTTGCCATTAAAGTTCAACTCCTCCAAAATGTTCTCGTTGTGGAGAGGATTTTTTTAGCAAACTGGTTGATGTAGGAGTTGTTTGATGCTTTTCTCTTGGTTTATTTCCCATTATTTTTGGTTTCGAAATTAATGCTTTCATTGTTTATAATTCTCCGCTAAGCAATTGGTTCTTCACGACAAACATAATTAATTATTCGTTTAGGGAAAGAAAAACAAGGTGACTCAATTTCCGATTCTTTATTTGGTGGTACGCGACGACAAGGAAAAGCAGATTTCTTTTAGGTAGTAGTAGCACCTCAAGCACAATCCCTCCTCCTCCCTCGACCGTTTTGAAGAATCAGTTTCCAGAAAATGTTTGTTTTCATGCCAACATCGCTCGTAATCATTTCCCATGTCCAGTGAATGGGACGTGGAAGCCATTCGCGATTTCCGTTCCTTAGACAATTAACGTACCGCTACGACTTCCGGGATCTTCAATTTCTTCGCACTTAACATTTATATGACCGAATCGCTTCATGGCAGTTTGAAGACTCAACATTTACATAGGTTTTTGTTATTTGAATAGATAGCTCAGAGGCAGTATTGATGTACGAGTACATCAAGTACTCGTACATTACGCTCTCTCCCGAGACAAAAGATGCATCGCTACAACGTCATAACCGAATTGCGGAGTATTAGATTCGAATCGTGTTCTTCTCTCGGCACTATCTCCGTTTTCTTCAAAATCGTAAGAACATTTTTTCCTCGAACAAACCGGAATTCTCCAGGGTATTGAAATTATAGAACGATAACTTTTTTCAAGTGCGAAAATATGAAAAGTTCTGCATTTCTTCTTTGCTGGTGCTGCCTAATGTAACCCATACGTGTAACCCATTTTCTCAGTTCATTTTTTGCATTTGAATGGGCAGGTGTTCGTAAACTTGAAGCAATATTTTGCAGTCAGGTTGTCACTCAGGCTGTTCTAGTGACCGTCTGTCCAAAATATAGCGACTAAGTTTTGTTATTCAACTACTCATCTCAGTTATGTGTTTTCATAGCTGCAATAATTTATTAAATTAAGGAAAAAACAGTGACTTTCATTTCTTCCTATAGGCACCGTCTTTTTCAGTTCATAACTACTTTACCCCTTCTGTCGTAGCCGACGACAATACATCTGTTCAATATGTCTATGCCTCTTGCGACTATGTTACTGATCATAAGTGGCTTGTAGTTTATCGCTGTTCGCGCTCGCCTTGCGTTCAGTCTGGCGATGAACCTCGCTGCTTTTTTCCTCTTTGACGACGTACAGACCTTCGAGCGGCCTTCAATGCTGGTCGTATGATGACCAGTTGAAATTGTTCAACCCATTCTCCCCTACTGTACCATCTTCTACTTTTTGAAATGAAGATTTAATTTCCCAAACCCCAAACTTTGGTGATCAGTACGAACATTTCATCAATTTTTTTTAGCAATATTTAAGCCCTGTTAAAGATCGTACTTCGTAAAAACTTGGGACGTTTTACATTACAACATTGATTTTCTGATTACTCAGCTGTTCATTCATTTGCCGAGTAATATTAGTTTCTAAAAAAGAAAATTTACTTATTTCGTAAATAATAAAATTTGGGATATTCGCTTAAACAAATTTGGTTGTTATCAAATTTCAGAACATGGTTGAACAATTTCCAATTGAAATTGATGCCTGAGAATCATAAACTATCGTAGATTCAATAATCCGCTGCGCGTTCATTGAAATAGTGTTGGATGTTTTAACTTAATTCCGAAGTTTTGAAGTTTATTCGTAAATTTTATCCCGAAGTTTTGAACAATTTAAACAACTTCCACCGGCCCAACAGTTCTGGACAAAATATGGGTGTATTTTAGCTCTAGACGTGCTCTTTTCTGCAGCAGTTTTTGCAAAGTGTTAAAAAAAAATCGGTTGTTTCCGTCAGTGGAACGTTCCGTTGACTTCATCATGATGCGTCAGGCGTCACGTTCAGGCTATGATCAGGACCTGCCCTCCTTCGGCGCTGCGTCATGGCTTTGTTTAGTTCATCTTTACGAAGTGTCACAAACGTGTGCGAATGCGCCCATAAAGGAATTCACGTTGATCGAAAAGCTTCAATGCTGTCTTCCTAGGTCATTTAGTTAAGTTTTGAAGGTTTTCTATCAGGTTTAGCGTACGTATGATTTTGAAAAATTAACTAATTGAATAATAGCCCTAGTTAAATTGTATGGTATCGGCAATTACCTTTGTAATTACGCCTTGATATTTTTTGGTTTGTTCTAATGGGGGAAAGTTTTTTGTCGACGTATTCTCCCGTTTTTAATTTTGGCATGGCTGAGCATTTTCGTTCCGTCGGACATCCTCAGAGCGTTGTAAAACTATTAGGTTTCTACATTCCCTTAGTAGTTTTTCACCTCGCTATTTGTGTCCTACTATGATGGTGAGACCGTACTGACTCCCTGCCTTGCTTAGTAAATTTCAAAATGATTAGGTACGAAATCAACGAGTTGGCATTGTGGTGTATGGTTTAGGGTACTTAATTAGAAATCTTATGTACGTTGTGGGTGAAAATTCTGCTCTGTTACTGTCACATCGAGATGGCCGTATGATTTTTTTCTATGGACCATCTATTTAATTTCACGAACCTGCGTCGAAAATAGTCTTCGGTACAAAAGAAACGGATTTTTGCAGCAAGTTACGGTTGGCAAAAGCTGAGATTTTTTTCTTTGGCCGACGTGAGCATCTGCTGTGCAATGTTAATTGTTGATTCGTAACATTTCATAATGATACTGGCACT
The DNA here is from genome assembly GCA_037159825.1 of Tupiocoris notatus. NCBI lineage: Eukaryota > Metazoa > Arthropoda > Insecta > Hemiptera > Miridae > Tupiocoris > Tupiocoris notatus. The sequence continues at coordinate 268,488 of JASJUZ010000125.1, read as the reverse complement.
TGGGTTGAAAACCGTAATCTTATCTGCTATTGTTTGCTCGGCTATTTGACTATTCGCCTACGATAGGCGAATGGGAAACCTCATATATGTTCGCGGTCGTCTTTCACCGAATTTCTTTCTGTTTCTAATCTGCACCTCGACATTGCTCGTTGAGGATATTAATGATCCCTTTGCTAGTCAGTCCTAATGTTACTGTTGTTACAACTGTCGATGATTGACTGTAATGTAAATCATGTGGGGACTCGAGAATATTGCGAATGAAACCTTTTTATTTGTCGTATGTGACTTCTAACATTCTAGCGTACGAAAATGTTTTGAATTGAGTTTATTAATTATACCATAGCAGTGGTTCAACTCATGCTCTTAGTCTCTCCATGTTCGAGAGCTTGGCCATAGATATATAATACCTATATTGTATACGGTGGGCCCTTTTGTAGGGAAGAGCTTCGTGTGTTAATGTGGGTAAACACCAATTAACTCTATAATGGTCATAATTTTTCTTCTTAATCTCCTAAGTTTGAACAGCTGATAGCAACTGTCTAGTTGATAATCGGCTTATTTGATTTGACGACTGAACTCATGCGTTGGTTTCACGTATACGGTATTTTTACCATTTTATCTTTGTTTAATCCTACTATATACCATCAAAAATTCCATCAGCTGTTCTCACAAGTGAATCGTATCGCGTACGAGAATTCTAGTACCCAATGCAATCGTCTCGATGACTTTTAGCAACTGCCAACTCCGAAAACTATCTCCTTACGAACCTCATTGACCGAACAACATTAATACCTATTGCTCTCGGAAAATACGATACATTTTTTCACTCGAGGAAAACCAGATTTAATATGAACAATTTTGCGAGAATGGCTAACGTGGCTGTGGGAGAATTGGTTCTTATCCAAAATCTAATTCCGTCGCTTCTCACTGGGAACCGAGAATAGAGATATCTCGCGTTAAATCATAGTAGAAGATCACGAGATGAAACATTCCTTACCATTGGGGAACTTGAAAAATTGTTCTTTAGCTGGTATTGAAAGTCAAGTACTTCTTAACTATATTGAGAATAGAATAATAATAATATATATAATTACCCTGGGTCTATCGTCTGCTGTCCCTCGTCATTGAATGACCTTCTTTGAAAGCCCATTTTTGAACATTTTATCTACTACGTGGTCGATCTTAAAGTGAACACAGTGTAATAACCTCTCTGCATTGCTACATATTCCAAACAAAAAGGAAAAACTTGATTTGGAATATTGAACGTATAATAATAGTCCTATTCAGTTGCTCTATGAAACACATCCGGGAACAACGTATGTAAATCAGTTTCCAATTTTTGTTCGTTTGGTTTCGTTATTTTGATGTAGTCGTCATGGGGCAAAATTCGGTTTTTTTAGCTACAAATTTTTCAGCTTATCTTACTTCTTACTTCCCATGAATCGATAAGGACCATGATTTTCAAAGCAGAAAAGTTTGTATAACTTACATGGACGATTTGAAGAAAAATAGCGGGAATCTCAATCTGACCCGACCAGTATGACATACGCACATTGTGCCAGCTTGGTACATTTTTGTACCCTGTTTCCGAAAATCTTTTTTCGCCATTGCACTGCATGTATTATTATCACTGCGGTGCTCTAGAGTACGATTGAGCGTTCCTAACGCGTTATTCTTTCAGTCAGTCAGTGTTGAATATTGTTGTGTCATTTTTACTTCCATGTTTACGTAGTAAATGGAAGTATTGAGATCGTCTGAAAAGTCGAATTCGGAACCGAGGTCCTGATGGAAGAAATTTTCATAGTAGTATACTCAGAAACACTTTCTGAACAAGTGTCTGTGTGTCTGTGTGTCTGTGTGTCTGTGTGTCTGTGTGTCTGTCTGTCCGTCTGTCCGTCTGTCCGTCTGTCCGTCTGTCCGTCTGTCTGTGGTCACAAACTGACATAAATCGCCATATCTCCCTGAAAAATGGATGAAACCCTTTGAAATTTTAAGGGAATGTTTTCCCAGTGATTGTGCAAAATTAGGTTTTTCCGGATTTTGAATTACACACAGTACTTCCGAGATATAAGCGTTCAAAGTTTTTTCTGTTTCGATTTTTACAGGCTATGAGAGTCAATATTTTTCTACGTTTGAGGGCTTGAAATGTCGGTTATGGCCAGCAGAAAACACTAGATTTTTTGTATAGTGGGTCACATACAATGCCTCCACATTATGAGCGTTTTTCACGATTTCACAAGTGCTTGTTTTGTATTTTGATTTTTACAGGCCGCAAAACTCAATGTATTTGAATGTTTGAGGTCTTAAAATGTTGGGGTTGGCGATTGAATGATGCCTGATTTTTATCAAATGGGTCACATGCAGTACATCCGCGTTATTTGCACATTTGCTACATTTTGATTTTTATAGACCACAAAAATGAATATATTTGAACGCTGGAGGACTTAAAATTTTTCTATTTGACAGTTGAATATCGCTTGATTTTTATTATTGGGGTCACATGCAGTACCTCCTCGTAAAACGCATTTTCAGTTGTTTAATTTGTATTTTCTGGGTTTCTTTGCTTTAAATATGACCAACTTTGACCTCGTTCACAAAACTTGTTTTGCATAGTTTGGATAACACACAGTACTTCCGCATTATGCCTTTTTTTAACTTTTGAGATTTAATAGACCGCAAGAGTGAATATACATTAGACTTTGAATTTTCTATATGACAGCCTAATATTGCTTGATTTTTATTATTGGGGTCACCTGCAGTACTTCCTCGTAAAACCATTTTCAGTTATTTTATTAAGCGTTATTGTACTTTTAGGGTCTCTTTGCTATAAATATGACGAACTTTTACCTCGTTCACAAAACTTGTTTTGTATGGTTTGAGTAACACACAGTACTTCCGCTTTATGCCATTTTTTAACTTTTGAATTTTTAATAGACCGCCAGAGTGAATATACATTAGACTTTAAATTTTCTATATGACAGCTGAATATTGCTCGTTTTTTATTATTGGGGTCACCTGCAGTACTTCCTCGCAAAACGCATTTTCAGTTACTGTACTTTTTGGGGCTATTTGCTATATTTGACCAACTCTGACCACGTTCACAGAACTTGTTTTGTATAGTTTGGATAACACACAGTACTTCCGCCTTATGCCGTTTTTTTTGCATTAGAGATTTTTATAGACCACAAGAGTGAATATACTTTAGACTTCAAATTTTTCTTTATGACAGTTGAACTTTGCTTGATTTTTATTATCGGGGTCACGTGCAGTACTTCCTCGTTAAACGCAATTTAGTTATTTTATTGTAGCGCTCTTGTAACTTTCGGGTCTCTGCTTTAAATGTGACCAACAACGATCATGTTTTGTATTGTTTTGATCACATACCGTACTTCCGCCCTACGCCGTTTATCGCTGTTGAGCTTTTTACAGGGTGTAAAAATCAATACGTTTGACGCTAGATGTATTAATATTTGTAATGGCGAATGAATGACGCCTGATCTTTACCGCTAGGGTCACGTTTCGGCCTTCGTACGATTTTCTCGATTTTATAATTGGTTATACCAGTTACCGACTCAAACATGGAAGTACTGTGTGATCTATGCACACCACTGGTTTTCGGCATATTTGTACAATTTTATAGTGTCATTATCTGTATTGCTGACGGTCAGCGCTCACCTTGCTGGCGAATTACCCGCTGCTGTGTGGTCCTTTGTTCTTGACGGACCTCTTGCGAGGATATCTGCTGCTGCTGTTGAGACCCCTCCATAGAGCGTCTCATCTTGGCCGATGTCCTGGGGCCACCCGGGACCCCCTGCGCCGCTGTACCGAAACACTCACTGAACAATTAGTTGCTAGACGTCCTTCTTATGCCAGAAAACACTAGACAGCTCGGGCTGCCTTACCCGGGTGATAGGATATTCTCCGGTTGCGATGATTTTTTTTACAGTGGTGTCGTTGTTGATCCTGGGGGTTCCCGGGGGATCTCTTTTAGTTCTTTCGTTGAAACTTCCTTCTTGGTCGCCTCCGTCCGCACTTCTGATCTGAGCGGACCGTCCCTTACCCCTTCTTCACGGACAGGAGGCGCCCTATCTCCTTCCCCGCTTGTCTATTTTCAGATGCACTTCTCACGTCGTTATTATTGGCCTCCTCGCGTGGGCGGTTTTGTCAGTTTTTCTTAATACGAAAATCCAAGCGGATAGTTTTACTAGCGCTGCACCCCATGATACCTTTGGTATACAATGTCATCGCTCGATTGCTTGCGTCAGCTTCTTGGTGGTTCTGATGTTTTCGATTTTTCACGTTGAGATTTCCAGGAAAAATTCATAATTATATTATTATACTATGCTTTTTCCAACGAAAAATCAGTTCTTCAACTCAAATTATAAATAATGCTAAGCTAAGTTTCTTGGCAAGAATTTGTAGGAAGGAGCCAGTAGATGATCCCATAGTTTCGGATAGACAGAAATGTTCAAACCTACTTGTTCGGTTTCTAAGGTGCAAACTTCGCACAGAGCTCCAATCCTTGTCTTCTTGTATTTTTTTAGGTTGGGTAACGTTTTCGTTTTTCCGCCCATACTTATCTATGCGTTTCCTGGGTAACATCACTAACTACAATCTGCTTGGTAATTTTTGAATCATTCGAGTGCAAAAATCAATTTAAATTTGAATTAAAAATCTTTTGCCTACATAAAAACATTTTTGCTTATAAAAAAAGTGCAAAATTTCGGACAAAAGAAAAGTAAAAATAACGAACATTTTGGCCACATTTTACATTTTAGAGACAAAAAAAAAAAACTTTTAAGCTGATTTTTCGTCCTAAGATACTGGAATAAATGTTTCCCTCGTAAAGATGTTGCTTTCCCCCTTTGTACTCAGTCAAACTTACAACCCTAAGCAGACATTATTTTGCATTTAGCTATGATTTTGATTTAACAAACCTTTTTCAGGGATTATGCGGTGAGAACAATTACTAAAAAAATAGGTTGACATAGATTTGATACAGTTTAAGTGGATGTTTGTGGCCCGTCTAAACCAAGCGTGCCCTTGCTACTCAGTTTGTTTTCCTTTGGCTCATCTGTTGTGATCGTTTCGAGTCAAGAGGGGATAGAAGGTTAAGTTGTTAAATTAGTCGGGTTAACCTGATGTTGGCTTTAAACATAACCATATCATTAGGTGAACACATGTGTTGGGTTAAGGGTTGAAGAAGTGAAGACTGCCCCTGAGCGTTGCGTGTAAATATAGCAAACGTGGGTGGCCGAACGAAGATTCTCCTAACATAATTATATCTCAACCCAACGAAACCTGGTGAATCATCGGTAGCAATTCCCTTGCGCACCGATCCAAAATTATTTCATATGTTGTGATCCACCTGAAGTTACGCTTGAGGGGGATCAGTTGGCTGAGAAAATGTGGAGCTCTGGCGGATCAGTACGCAAGTAGGTATTTATATTTAGAACAATTATTATATCGGGTTAGGAAAATCGTGAAGACTTGACGACCGAAAATATGTCAAAATTATTGTCCTGGGGTTGTGAGAGGGAGGAAAACCAGGCGACTCATTCTATGATTCTTTATTTGCTGGCCGAGCACTTTCGCCCGTTCGGGCATCCTCAGGCCGACGTGGAGCCATAGGATCCATAGATATCAAAAATGCGACGACGAGGGAATGTAAAAATTATCGTCATTGTATCTTATGAATATCTCATTGTGTGTTAGTTGTTTGGAAGAGTGTTAGATAAACTGGGCGACTTTTTCCCGTGATTTTCCTTTTCGAGGCTACATAGGTCCATAAGGTAATTATGATCTCTAAATATCTTGTTCCATTGGCTATTGCCCTGGGCAGATAGGCCAGTTGAAAGATGAAGTTCGTATGTGTGACCCGCTCGCGACAAAAAAAGGATTGCTCGAGTTTTCCAAGAATTGCAGGCGAATTTAGGATTCCTATTTATTCAAATTGTAATAGTTGACATTTAGTCGTACTGAACACAGAAATGACGAGTGGAAAGGTGGGATTCGTGAGGTGATTCATGCAGAGGTAATGTCGCTTCATCATCGGCCAAGAGTAAAAATATACTTGACCCTTTTCGGTCTGATCAGTTTGCAAGTGCCCTCTCTTATCTCAAATAGTACGTCACCTTTCCCGTTCTGCGGTTAGATACTAGTTACATTTAATGTTGAAAAAAATTGGAATTGTCTTACAACTCTATTAGGTATATCGCAAGGCAGCTTATGTTGGGATTCTTGAGGCCAATTTCGATTAGAAATTCGAACTCTGAATTTCGCATAAGAAATTATGCTTTCTAAGAAAATGTTTTTTTTTTTTTTTTTTTTTCTTGACTAATGTAAGTTTGACAAGAATTTTGTAGTAATGTTCGAATAAAATAACAAATTAATGTCATCGAACAGCATATTAAGAATGTGTGTATTTCGTCTTCTTTTGGTAACAATCTTATTTTTCGTTGTTTGGAGCTCATTCGGCAAAAATAGATTCTGTGTTTTCTGGGAAAACTGCTAGTACATAATTAATTTTACCAACTTTTGCTACTTGTATTTTTATTAGATCCAAGTGAAACCTGTAATTGTGCGAAATTATTTTAACTTTCATTTTTCACAAGTAATTTTGCTCTGTTTGGGTTTTCGGGTTTGGGCTCTTTTTAATTGCATTTCTCCTAGGTACGTTGTAAATGCATTTCTTCTGAGTTGTAAAATGAGCCGCAATCTCTTAAGCAACTATGAATTATTGGAAGTGGTATTGTAACTTGAAAATGTTTTTGTTGCACGAAAGAACTGTTCTTGCTGGATGTTTTGTCTTCGGTTTTTATAATATTATTAGGAATTCTCATTATTTTAGTAGTAGAAGTACTCCAACAATCTTTCGATTCAAACTTCCTGAATAACTTCTATTACCCCGCATAAACTGCGTTTTCACTAATCTATTTTTCACTTCATTGCGCCTCATATTCTCTTAATAATCAAGAATGACGTTTGGAGGTCAGAACGAAACGCAAATCCGTTCCAACTATATTCTCTTCACTGAAAAACTCGGTCCGCTGTCACTGCGGGCGTGGCGATTAAACTGAAGCGAGAATATATATCACAGCGGATTTCTTCGCGTGGCTGCAGTATCTGATTTCATATTATTTGTACGTTTCGGGACTTCTAACTTGGTTTGGCCATAACCTCAGAACTAAATATCTAACGAATTTTTTCGGGCGTGAATATATTAGAAAAGTATACAAGTATAAATAACTCTCAATTAGGATTAGAAATCATTTCAAACGAGAAAAGTGAAACATTGCGTTAAGGGAAGCCGTTCTCCGTCACACACTACCTGAATTTTGAATGAATAATTCTGAAATAAAAAATACGTATAAGCGAAAGAATTTGTATACTTGTTTTCAACCGTTTGTAATTTATACATTTTGTAATACTATTTTAATACTTCGTCAATTAAGTTCAAAGTAAAATTATGTCTTGAGATTGATCTATGTTTTACCAATAATTTAAATGAAGTTAAATAATTTGAATTGCATAATAGGTTCATTGATAGTTGCCCTCAAAAGACGATCATCGATCTTCAGGAAAAAACGCCTGGCATCATCTGATATACCTAGCGAATTATGTCTACATTTATAATAAAACTTCTAGTTCTAATAATAAAAATACCTCTAGTACCTAATAATCTTCTGAAAAAAAAAGTATTCTTATAAATTGTAGGACGAAGATTTCGGTGGAAAGATTCGCGGGAATGTCGCAGAGCTTCAGCTTTCAGACCCGGGCCAAATATCTGATAATATTTATACAGAGGGGAATGAACTAAGCTCCGGGAGGGAGGCATCAATAAACCTTGTCTGAGGGCCAAATTCACCAAAAGTTGATCGCAGACTCAAGAAATGTCCTGCTCTTGGTCAAAAGATTGTTAAATAAAAATTAAGTAAGAATCTTTTGGTTGGTTATAAGCGATAAACTGTTTTGAGTTCGCGCGGTTAAAATGAAGAATCGTATGCTGGCGTTTCGTCAGTCGTGAAATTTCTATATTTGCACTTCATAGTCAATCCTGACTTAACTGAGAGCGCTTCCATATATATTCAAGCTTTTTTGTCTTTTTTTCACCAGATCTGTATTTTTGGAAGTCTGATTTATTTGCCAAGTAGTCTAGCTTCAACTTCTCTTGAATTAAATATCTCACTTCCCTCGAATATAGAACCTCTCCTTCACTATAGAAATTTTTTATTCAGCATCAGAATTATTGAGCACCACAGGAGTTTTTGGCCTTGGTAAGTCGCCAACTTGTAACTGCTTAAAAATGCTTTTAAAAAAACAACGAAAAAGTGAAATAGTCGATCGAGATGAAATTTGCAGTAGATTAGTCGCTCATCAAAAAGTTAACTTGATTCTTACCTCCCAAAATATTCTCTGATTTTTTATCAATTGAAAGTTTGGCACTAAAAAATATCACCATTGATGCGAGTAAATTAAAGGTCACTTGTGTCCTTGAAAAGAGGTGCACGTCGGTGTTTATTCCTCATGTGGTCATTCTTACTCTTAGCACTCAGTTGATTCACTTTTCATTCACCCTTGAAGTCAATCAATAAACTGATACTGTCTCGGGCCAATGTAGTTGCTTGAAAGAATATAGTTTGCAAAGACGGTCAAAGTAGCGGCTTCTTACGCGTGCCAAATTCCCGACTCAGTCTCCACAAATAATAATGGGCTATTTTCCAAAAGACCACGTCAATGAGCCTTTCAGGCTTGACACGGCGAAATAATTAGGTGTATCAAACTAATGAGGATATTACTGTTGAATTTTTCCTTAAACGTTCATTTTGAGTGTTTGTTTGTTTTTGGAGCAAGGAAGGCTAGAAAATTTATTTTTGTTTCGCAACAAATATATGTACTTTGATGGACGGCCGGATTTCGGACTCATAGTGGCATTAACTGTTTTCTGAGAATAAACTTGTGCAAAAAAATGTAGTGCTTTTGTGAACAAAAGAGAGGAATACTCGACGTCTAAAAGGGAGGGATATCGGGCGACCAGTACGACAGCTCAAATGTTGCTTTCTAAGGAAACTTCATCCATTTTCTCATTTAACCCTTTTTTTTATCAATTCGCGCTCTTATGCGCAGGTTCACCACCATTCGAGATTCTATTACAAGATTTGACTTTCGCGAACATTCACATAAAAATCTTTGGTGCCAATTCTGTAGAAAAGACTTTGAATTTAATGTTTGAAGAAAAGGAAATATCATTTTTAGACTTACCACTGCCTTGAGTCTTTACTGCGAGAATCGAATCATCGGATTTCTTTTCCAGCCATTCCATCGGGGAAAATCCATGTGGCTGCCATTCTGTAATGATAACGCCGTTTCGTTTGCGATTAGCTTGGTACCTTCTCATTTCTCCCCACTCCGTAGAAAAATCGGAAAAGATGTTTGCAAGTATTGAGGTGCAACATTGATTTTTTGTACTGGGTTGGTGAGGGGGAGAAGAACCAGGCGACATATTCTCCGATTTTTTATTTTTTGGCCGAGTACTTTCGCCCCTTCGGGCATCCTCAGGGCGATCCAACCCAGTACAATGAGAAATGCGACGACTCAACCAAGAATTGATTTTTTGGTTCATTGTTTAGTGAAAAAATCATGAAATCGCCCTTGAGAAAATGTTTTACCCACCCAAAGTTGATATTTTACATTTCAATGCATGTGGAATCTGATTATTGAATGAAAAAAAGTCTTTCCGCTGTTAGCACTTTTTTGAAAGATTTTTGAGCTACTTCTATGAAACTCACCCAAATTCATTCTTGCACCCAGTACGGCTCAACTCCTTATAGGCAGATTGCTACCAAATTTTAAAAAAAATATATTTTGTATTACTTTGATGGATGTGAGTTGTTGTAAGCTTTAGGCCACTTTCGTCGCTAACGTTCTCCTTTTTATTTGTTTGGAAAAAAAAGATCATTCTACCTCTCTTATCTACTGTAGCCCTTCTATGTGCTGTTGCAGTGGATCCAGATTCGTCCCGAGGTTTTAAGTTGGAAAGTAAGACGAAAGTTTTTCAAATACGTTTTGAAATCTTGCCACACATTTTTTGGAAATTATGTAAGTTTTCTTCTTTACTTTGTACATGGTTTCACTACAATTAACACTGATTTTGTAGTTCACCGGAAATGACAGATGCATGTTGTATTCATGTCGACTGCTCTTTTAAGGAGAAGTAACTTCATTAGTGAAGTTTTAGTGCGAAAATTCGTACAAATTCACACTATCGCCAAATTGTATCTTATTTTTAGCGAACTCACTCTTACACGCACGATAGGTAAACGAGTAAAAAGGGGGTTTCCATTCTAATCTGATTTTTCTATTCCATTATTTGGGAAATCCTCAGATTTTGAAAGCCATTTGTTTTCGCGATTTTTGATAGCCTCCGTAGCGTTTTTGGCATACGACGAGTGGCGAGTTGCAAACGGAGTCCCGCAGAGTCTAATTTTAATTCTGAACAGGAGGGGAGGCCGCAGTGATCTATACTTGGCTTATGCCCGAAATTCTTTCTGCTAAATCTTCATGTATTTTCTTCTATAGCGGAGGGTACCTCACGATTCTTTTACCTATCTAGATCGAAAAGTGGCTATAATATCTTCAGGATCGGTTTTCACTTTGGTCAACTATCCGATGTTGTAGCGTTCAAACCATGCATTTTCGGAGCTATTGTCCGCCATGTTCATAGTTCTTTTCATTTTACCCTTTGGGATGTGTTCTTCTTTTCCATTTGACTAATAACTTTTACTTCACTTTTATTACTTTGTTCAACTCTACTCCTTTCATTTCTATTAGTTAAACACAACTGACACCAACTGCGGTTAGTTACAGAGGAAATCCTGCAAACAAATAAGTAGGTACGTACCTCAGCCACAAAAGTTTAGCGGTGAAACAGGAAACGTAATTAGGTTCGAAGGTCAGACCAGCAACCATATGAAGATAATGGTATTTTTTTTGTTTTCTCGCGTTGTTTCCAATGTTAAAACTAGTAGGCATTTTAATTGTTACGCTTGTGAGCTGCTGATACCACCATCAGGGAAAGAATAAAAGACACAGACCACCACCGAAGGCGACATTTTAATGACTAGATATTTTATTACATAAATAGCGATAAAATATAACAGTGGTTATTTCCTTGCGGGTAGTTGATACAATGGGACTGTGCAGCTAATGTGCGCCTTGGACAGAAAGCGACCGAATTTATTGAAAGTTTTCGAAAAATAAACAGTTCACTTTTCACCATTAGCAAGATGTATAAGTAATTCTATTTCAAGAAGAATTAGTACGGAGAAGAAATAAATAAGCTCCATGTCCAGGTTTTTGCGTGAAGAGTACATTGTAAGTGCTAGTAAGAGAGGCAGAGGGTAAGGTTATTTTAGAGAAGATACATCATTTTAAGGCCCGACAGATCAGAGGCACTTGAACAACTGTCAGTCCGTACAGATGATTCCTAATGATTCAAAAATACGTGAATTGATTCATCTTTAACAATTCGAAGTTCCAACATTGTCATCGTTTTCCTAAATGCAATTAATAGATCTGATTTTTCCAGTGATACAGTTTAGGATGAATAAATGTTATTCCTGAACAGTATTCGGCCTCTTTTTCATTTTGAAATATACGTTCTGGCCTCACCTGTCACTTGCAGTTTGGCCACTGTGATTTGAGCTCCCAAGTCATTGGTAGCTGTACACGCGTATTCTCCAGCGTCATCTGAAAAAAAAAACCAACTTGCAGTACGTCTATCTGAAATTGTTGAGTTACATTTGTATTGGTTCTGTTAGTGAACTGTCTGCAGTTTCTAAGCGCTCGAAACGCCAGGAACTCAAGCCTTCGACCTTAAAGCTATTGGTGAAAAGTCTGAAAAGAGAGAAACACTATCTCCGTTGATCCTTCCTCCTTCTCTCTTTTGGTAATTAAATCAATGACTGTTATCAAGTTTGAATGTGTTGGGTGATCTATTTTTGTTCTGCTTTTGCAGAAATGTTAATCGATGAAGTTACGATTCGTTCTTTGTCTATTGAAAAGCAGGCATATTTGTTTATCTGGTGGTGCCACAGAGTGACTAAATCGTAGGTATATTACGATGGGACCATCGACTTAGCGTATACTTACAGCTAAACGCCTGCGGTATCGTTAACCTGCAGACTCCGTTTCTGAACTGGATCTCGTGGTTAAGACTAGGTTCGATAGTTCGCCCGTCCTTAGACCAAGTCACAGCTGGAGGTGGCTCAGCCTGAACAATACACTCGAACCTTGCAGTCAAACCGCTCACGACGGCTATGTCCCTCAAAGGCTGGAAATACCAAAAACATAATATATTATTATTTCGTTACTATATAATAAGAACGTAACGTTAATATATATAAGAACATAATATATTATTATTTAGAACATTTTTCTAATTACAAACGTTAGGTTTGCTTCGTCCCCCATGGAGCCATCCTAAGTCGGAACTTTAAAATTTCGTTTTAAAAAAACTCTCACGGCTAGAGAAAAATTGTGAACCGATAAAAATTATTTTATTACCTTTTCGTCAATTAAATCAAAATTCCTGATACCCAAATTTCCCACTTTTTTTCAATTAGGCCTTTGATTCGCCGTAAAATACGTTTATGTAAAATTTCGACCTTTCCGGAACCCACGTTTTTCCGCAGTTGATCGCGATTTACTCGAAATATTCTCATTGGAGCTGTAAATGTTACTACAGATATTTGTAGATTATTAAATTCTTTAAACGAAAAAGTACGGGAATTCGTTCGTTGATAGATTTTAGTACGAGCTTGAGGGGCTCAAAGTTTAATGTTCAAAAAAGAGGGTAAGGATTGATTGAGAAACTGGCGATAGGTAATCGAAAAGTTGAACAATATTCGTCAAATCCAACTCACCGGCTGGAAAAATCTTCTTTTTTTAATTAGGCCTCTGTTCAAATTTTATTGCACTTTGAAGTTTTATAACCCTGTTTTATCGTTTTTTCGCATGTTTTTCGCAAATAACTTTTGAACCGACTACTTTTACATAGGTATATTACTCAAAGGCGAGAAAGAGCTATCAAAATCCTACAATTTGGTGTACTTAATTATATTTTTATGTTATGTCCCCGTGGAGCTATTCGCGATCAAAGAAAAGTCAAAACACGTTTTTTGACATAAAGTGGAATATATCTCGAGAGCTATCATATACGCTAGCCATTTTCTTATTTTTAATGGATTCTACGTTAAATTTCCTTCATTTTCTTCCTCAGCACCTAATCGTTCCCATTTCGGGAACGTGACGAAAAAAAATCCCAAAGTTGAAACTTTAAAAGTATGAAAATCATGAAAAATCAAAAAATATTATCAATTGTTCGAATTTGCTTATTTTCACTTTAACTTCGAATTCTACGTCTAATTTCCTGTAAGAATCATTAATTAATCAAATTTGAACAGTACTGTAAGTATTTGGAACGGATTTTCAAAGTTGAAAAACGTAGGAGTGGCGTAGTATTAAACTGGAAAACTGATAGTTCTCATGAATTTTCCGCCGTTTTGACGTCATATTCGAATTCAGCGTTAAATTTCCTATAAGAACAGCTTTCAAAATCGCTTTAAAACGAAAATTTAATTTTTCACTATTACCGATGCCAGTGGAGCTCGAGAATTCGGCCGGCGAAAACCTCGATTTACGGAAAATAATTTCTCTGGCTCTGTTTAAATTTTTTTCACCAAATTTTTTGCTATGTACGTGTGTAAGGCATTCAAATGAAGACTTCTGCATATTAAAACAATTGATTCGCATTAATTTTGACCCCGAAAATCACCGTTAAAGTCCAATTTTAGAGCTTTTAAAAACCAATTTTTTTGGACCACTTGCAGATTTTTCCGAGAAATAAAAAAAATCACAAAAATACATCTTGGTAAGACACAACTTTCCTAAAAATTTCAGATTTTTAGCTGTATTGTGAGACGAGTAAAAAATCGTTAACTGTTCGGTTGAAAAAAATCGCAGGGGTACCCCTTGGATTTTTCGCGAAAATTTTTTTGAAATAGATTCCGCTCAAATTCAGCATAATGATAGTTGATGATGTCTATATCAATAATATATAGTTCATTCTTTGTTTATTTCACACTAAATAGATGAAAACAATGGTTGAAGTTGAAAAATGTGATTTTTTCGTGTATAGTCCAATATTTTTATCGAATAACGCAAAAACGGTTGAAAAATGGATAGGTACATTACATTAGGAAAATGTGGACAATTAAATTACCTATCTTTTGGTATATTCGAACAATTGAATTGACGACTTTTTGTTTGAGTTATCCACTGTGCAAGTTACAAATCTTGGAAAACTTAAAGTTGTTATGTCTAATTTTGCTCCTACTTTGCTCCAGTTGAAAAACCCAATACTTCATGATACTAAGTACGATACCATCCCCACCACCAACATACCAAATTATAGCAACTACTAAGTACTACCTACTATAAAAATACCTATAGATTCCCACTCTCCATACACAAATAATTAACTACTAAACCCATACCTATACTATATATAGTAGGTAGTGTAAAGGACAACACCCCACCCGAACAATATAATATATGTAAGGCCGACCGGGCGCGACAGCTGAGGGGGCGAAGCCCCCCTCTGAGGGGGTTGGGTGGTTCGTAATAATGCTGCAGTTGGTTTTTTTTTTTTTTTTTTTTCTTACCAGATAGGTCTGTCACTTAAATTTTGAACTGTTCTGACACGAAGAACCTTCAACCTACCACCTTTTTGAGCTACGTCAAGGTATCAATTCGGTTTTTACTATACCAGTAGTGTAGTTGACTGTTCTCTGCAGTATTATTCGTGCACTATTTTTCTAACTTGCTTGATCAGCCCACAATCGATTATCAATTCCTGACGTATTATTTCAATCTTTCTCTTAAAAACTATCGCCATAGCAATTAATTGATCCGTTCTCTTTGCTTAGATCTAATAACATTCTAATAGCTCCTGAAAATCTGAAATGTTGATGAGCAGTAACTAAGTGTGACTCACCGTTATGAATACAGGCTGTTTTTTGGGAACTTCACTGTGGAGCATAGCGTTCACAACCACCGGTGACCTCAGAGGGCTACCACTTGTCGCCCAATTTGCAGCCCCTGAAAAATACGCAAGTTTTTTGCTAGACTCCTGATATATTTCGTAATTTCTTTCCCCTTCTGTCATTTGAAGTTGAAATATGAGTTGACAACCTTATCGTTCTTATTTCTTATTAGTAAGTAGCTCAGCACGATGAACTATAAGCTTCATAATACAGCAAGCGAAGCATTGGAAGCTATTTCTGCCTCTTCATTTCTGTCTCAGCATTTTATATTAGTTGATCAAATCAAAATTTCCTCATGGTTTTAACTTGAACATGAACCAGTAGTTGATGTTGAAACCATATAGTTGACATATGTGAACAGTTTCAAACACCGGATGGTGACTCGCGAACCATGGTCGAACGTTGTCGAATTTCGATAGATTGACATCGAGTGAGAATGGAGCTACTTCTTGGTGGCCTTGCGCAGCCTTGAAATGAATTAATGTAAGCAATTCTGCCTATGCATTGAATTCTAGCTTAACATGAAGACGCGAAAAGATTGTGGTTCGTTTTTAGTGGATACTGGCTCATTCACAGCTGTCTCTCTTAGAGTTCTCATCATTCTCAACCCTTCCTGTTTAAAAAGTAAATCGAATCACCGTGAAGAATATTGAGATGACATCAGTTAGAAAAAGCCACAAGTAATGAGGTTTACATGGAGCGAAAAGGATTATTTGGCCAGGTATTCACTGCAGAATACGGTGACTTCAATGATGGCGTTATGGCGTAGAATGATTGTTGAGACGTTTGCGGGTACAAATGCGACAATTCACTCAAAAACAATTCAGTGGCAAGTGAATGAATGGATGTTAAAGATTCACATGTGACAGACAAACACAGATTTACAAGTACGAACACGTATCACATCACATTCTTGGAAGGGTAACCTTGGAAATCATGGCCGGTTGTGTGTGGCGACGGGTTTGGAGAGCTGGCCAACATCGGGTTCGGCGATGGCGGATATGTGATTTTCGGATCGGTCGAACGGACATCAGTTCTACGGGCTTCATCGGCGTCGGATAGTTCGGATTCGGACGTGGCAAATTCGGACCATTTAACCGGAGCCCATTTCTGTTCGAATTTCTTGCCTTGTTTCATTTGTTGCTTTGACAACTCGTGAATTATCGGAAAATCGACGGAGTCTTCGTCTCGTTCGGAGCGTTTCGAAGTCGTAACAACCTTAGCGGCCTGCGATGAGCCCGGCTTGCCACCTTCGCCCGGTAGGACGATACCGAATTCGTAACCGAAATCATATTTGAAGTATATGAGTCCGGTGTCCGGGTCTATGCATTTCTTACCTGAATGGATAATGCCATATGTTAATGAAGAGCATAAAAAAAAGAAACGCCTCAATACGGTCAGCTGTCTCTTCTGTTAACCAAACCGATAAACATTAGGTTATTAAGTCACAGCCTTTAGGAACCAACTTTGCATGCATAGTCGCCAATGGTGCGTTCAAACAACACGTTTTTCAATGTGCCGGGGACGCCTGACAGTATGAGCATTCTGATGATCCATTTCATAATTCGAAAACGCTCCCAGATTTGTCTCAATTTTTTCCTATCATCTAATAAATTCTCTTCAGTGTATTCGAACTGCTGAAAAACTAGTTGATGACTTACTAGATTACTTACTGCTTATTTATTAATTTTTACGGTCGGCCATACACTTCCCATAAACTGTTGCTGGAAATTTTTGATTTTTCATAACGCGGTCTTCAACTAAACCGAACTAAATGATTTCTCCAGAATTCGTTAGATTATGGATAACAGATAAGTTTGAGTGCATCTACCGTGGAAGCAATTTCGTGATCCAATTTCAGTGTACGCCCGATTTCCAGTGATGAACATAGTACGCGAGAATTGTTCATCCGGACCAACCGCAGTGAAAGCAAGTTTTAGATGTCAATATCTGGTCTCACTTTTACGGCGCGAGACCGCAATTTACCTAACTCTTAATACAAATATATTGCTAATAAAATGTTGTATACTGACCGTGTTCAGCTAGTCTGGACTCTTCTCGGTACACATGCGGCTCGCCAACCCTTTCATCTTTCTTGGTGACAATACCGGTTGAAGCGGTTAATAACGGCACGTGACCGTTCTGTTTTACGTCAGTTGCGACATCTGAGACAAACTGCTGTGCTTTTGATTTGAACGTGGTCGTCATTTCGTTGATATGTTTGCTGGCCACGGCTGAAAAACGAGTTTGACTTTAATTTGTGAACGAAATAATGATGTATTCTAGAGCGTTATGATTGCACGACTTGTTGAGCCTGCTCCTAAATGTTTCGAAAGACCCTTACTTAGAAAACCATTGATAAAGATGAGTTTGTTTGATAAATTAAAAAATTAGGATCTCACATGCTGCTGCTGGTGGAATTCTAGACGGAGGAGCGTAGTCGAACTGTGGTGGCTCTCCTGGTTTAAGGTCCATAAGGCTTTGGGATTTTTCGCCAAATCGTTTTCTCATTTCCTCAACTCGCTGAAGACGTTTCTCTTCAGCTTGGACGTTCACAACATCAGTTGTTGTGGATGCATCCGAATCGCTTTGCCACTTTGCTTCTCCCTTGGGCACTATTTTGCAAGGGAGGCAAGGTGCTTGTCGTGGAGTAATTTGCTGCTTCTGGTCAAAACTTATGAGCCGAGTTGTCTGCTGAACGCTAACCACTCTTTGAGAACTTGATGTCGATTCGGCGAAGCTCATGGTATTCGAGGTTTCAACAGCGCTCAGGGGAGGTGCGTAACCCATTTCTGGCGGTGAGCCTGGTTTGAGATCGAAGAAATGTTGTGGCTGTGGTCTCAAAATTTTCTGCCTGTCTGAAGTCGAAGGTGATTGTTTTTCAATCGGTTCGAATTTGGGCCTGAAGGGACTTTCAGCAGGTTGTGCTGGGGAAACTTGAGGTTTCACCGGTTTAAACGACCTATCCGATTCATGTTGAACTGGCGTCCATATTGGTGGAATTCGATCGTTCTTTGATTCATAGTCGCTCTCGTAATTGCGTTCTTTAAAATCACCCTTTATGAACTTGGAAGGTGAAGCGAGTGGTACTTTGGATTGCAGTTGTTCCTTGGCAACACTTGGCTCGAATGGGAAGGGTTCCAGTGTTTGGTGGGTCGACGAAGTAAGAAGGCTCGCGTCCTGCAATCAACAACACAATAGTAAACTAATGTGAACTAGTTTTTTATGCTGCATCTATTCTTCATCATTCAAAAGTATGTCATGATCGTGCATTTTGAGTTAAAGTTACAACATTCTGATTCGGACCCTAGTTACAGACTGTGGATGAAAAGCTTAGATCGGCTGACAGAGTTGATACAGATGAAATGAAAGAGAAGAAAACAGTAGAAAATAAGCTTGAACTTGCGAGAAGACGACGTTATTGCGTGATAGAATGGAAATAATTAGGCTTTTGGTAAAAAATCGCCAATTCGTGTGGGGGACTAGAGGCAGGTCCGATGCAATGTTACGCTTTAGCATAATACGAGGACGCTTCAGATTTCATGGTCTGCGAGAGAGGAATTCGACTACCTCGGAAAAATTCTCAACCACTCTGAGCGCCTTCGACTTAACTCCTCCTTCTGGAAATGTCGCATTATAGCTGAATTTTAAGATTAATAGGTAATCTTTGATTAATCATCAATGAAACAAATGCTCAACAAAATCATAGCCACGCCACTGAAATAGTGATTTGAAGGTCGAAGTTCAGAACTATCTTACTCCAAAACATGAAACACCCCAAAGTGATGATGTCAATGATGTTGCGTGAGTACGATAGTCAAAATGATTTCATAATTGTAATTTTATTTATTTTAATAATTAATTAATTAAATAAATATTTAATATAAATATTTAATATTCAATATAAATATTAAATATGAATATTTAATATAAATATTTATTATTTAATATAAATATTTAATATTTAATTGAAATATTTAATATTTAATTGAAATATTTGATATTTAATTTAAATATTTAATATAAATATTTAATATTCAATTAATTTATTTTAATAATAATTTTATTTAGTAATTTTCATAATAGTATTCCATAATTGTAGTTCATAATTGTACGGTAACCATTTTTTCTCGATTCCAATCACAACAGTATTGCTGCTCAATCGCAAAATCTGCCAGAGGATCTTCTGGCGAAAGACTTTCCTATAAAAATAATGCAATCAAGGTGATCGGCAGTTGGCCTTTCTTCAGCTGGTTTCTTAATCACACTTACTGGATACTTTTTAAACACGAGACAAAATAGTATGATATGAACGAATCATGAGTGTTATACAACATTAGAACAAAGCTACACACAATTGTTATCTTGGAATCGAAGTCATTATAGTCGCATGGAATGAATATATTATGAGAGCATCACAAACGCTTGTTATGAGTTACCAACTTTGGCTTTTATGTGAGCCGTTCAAGTTAGAAGCCAACTACGAATGAGAAGTACAAATCAGAAAGTTAGATATAAAACCACAGATCAACTTGGAAGTGGCAGGTGCCCAAGCTGTTTTCAATCGGTCACAATTGCATTCAGTTCGTACTTGTGATTTCGAAGCGCTCTGCTGTTTTCTCTCCTGTTTGAATGTTGATTGCTGTATTGAAGAGCTGAACTTCTCCGACCTATGGGACATCGATTTCATGCGAGTGGCTCTGGGCTCATCCGTATCTGCCATATATCCGCTATCTGTTGGCGTAGGGCGATTCCTCATTTTTGGGGACTCTGGTCTCGTTTGAAAATATTGAGGCGGTGATCCAGGCATCAACTGGACAGTGTCCTGAGATGATTTCGATTCAACCTGCTTCTGCAGTTCAAACTGGGATTTGACGTGATATTGTTTCGAGAGGGATGATGTTTCCGAGTTGGTCGTTGTTTTAGTTAGGATAGTGACAGGAGATGATGCGAAAGCAGAAGGGGGTTTTACTTCAGGTTGTTCAGACTGAGCTCGTTTAGGTTGAACTGCTGAAAGGCTTGGAGGCTTTACTTTTCGGTAATACGGCTCTTCGGAGTCACTGTGAAGGGGCGTCCAACGCGCCTTGATTCTAGACCCGTCCAGATCACTCTCGTAATCGCTTTCTGCACATTGCTTTTTGAACTTTGTCGGCCTTGGCAACGTACTATACTTGATAGGACTAGTTTGAGTCGGCTCAGCATTGAATGGGAATGGTTCGAGAGCTGGAAATGACTTGAACGAATCATCACAAAACGAGTTGGCCCTTCTTTCAATCTTGTTAGTCGTTATTGTCTTTTCTAGACGAATTGACTTCTGAGATTCGACCGAGCTCTCTCTTTTCAATGGAGGTGGTGGTATAGTTCGTACTGCTCCTATGAGACGCCTCGTCGGTTCTTTGTCCAAATCTTTTTCAATTTCATGTTCCATCATCTCCACAAACGACTGCCTCCTGGTACCTTCCAATGGAGTTGGAGTTGCAAAACCGATCTCTGGTGGGGGCCCTGGTTCCAATTTAATTTCGCTCTCGGGTGGGACAATTGGAGATATGGCTTTGAATGTTTTGAATTCATGCTTTGGCAAAGGTTTCTGGGGCTCGGCGGGTGGTTGCGAAAATATTTTTTTAGCCTCTGCAGGAGTGATGTTGGTTTCAGTCACCACCTCTGAGTGTTGTTTGCTTGACTCGAAAAAGTCAGACTTCTTCGAGAATGTATTCACATTGGCGTGATGAGTAGCGTGTGCTTCAGCAACGTAGATAATATTTCCAGTTGAA
Source organism: Tupiocoris notatus (assembly GCA_037159825.1). Taxonomy (NCBI): domain Eukaryota; kingdom Metazoa; phylum Arthropoda; class Insecta; order Hemiptera; family Miridae; genus Tupiocoris; species Tupiocoris notatus. The sequence continues at coordinate 247,613 of JASJUZ010000125.1, read as the reverse complement.
GGAACTTCGGCTGTAGGAGGAGGTTGGTATAATGGCATGTTGGAGGTGGCAGTTTTTAGGTTGGAAGATTCAGTAGAGGAAAACTGTTCAGTCTCACTTTTAAAGGATGAAGATAATGTGACCGATTCCAGTGGCGGCGGCCACGTTGAGTCTAGCGTACTATCCTGAACTTTTCGTCCCCACAGTTTATCCATCGCTCGACCGTCCACTGATGGGAGAGGCGATGCTGTTCTCTCGATTGGTTGGTCTCCCGTGCTTGCTGCGTCGTTCTGCATCCTAGAAAAATACGATTCTTCCTTCTTATTCGAAAGCCAAAGTTTTTCCATCGACACGCCCTCAGCCGACGGCCTTGGGGAAGTAGGTCTTACTGCAATATCTGCACTCGGCCTCAATATCGGTCCAACACTCGAGCTGTTCATTCCAGGTAATTCGACCTTTTGTTGAACGAAGGTCTCCTCTCGTACTTCTTTCCTGCCCTCCCATTTCGAGGAGGAGTCCCTTCTCTCAAATAGCGGAGTTGATGGTGCCTTCGTCGGTGTTGATGAAACATCATGTCGGGCTGGAAATATTTTCACCCCACCTGATGGTATTTCGAATTCGCTTAGGTCTCTTTGAGACTCTTCTAGCTTCTTAACTCTCTCAGAAAGGTTCTCTTTTGGAGTGGCCTGCGTCTTTGGAATATATCCCATTTCTGGTGGAGGGCCTGGTTCCAAGTAAAATGGTTCGACTATATTGTCGGATTTGACCTCTTTTTCATAAACGCTTGATTGAAATTTGGATGTTTCGGCAAAAGTTTCTACCTTGGGTAGTATCGGTTCTTCCTTTGGTTTTGACTCTGGCCTCAGCGCCTCGTTTTCTATGATCAACGATTTAAAAAAGTTCAACGAACTCTTTTTTGAGATTGATTCTGTGAGTAAGTCGTCGTTCTTCATTTCTGTAATCTCAAGCTGAGGAGCTATCGGTTCATTTTCTGGAATGTATGACGGTTTCCATAATTCAGGTTGCGGTTGAACTTTCGTTTGAACGGGTACAAATGTTGGCATCGGTTGAAATAGTTCATATTGTTTTGGTTCAGGAATGACTTTTGATGTTTCGTAAGATGATGAACTAAAAGAGGTACTTTTCTGTTGAATTGATTCCATTTTGCTTGCGTCAAAACTGGGTTTCGGTACGTGAAACGCAGAAGGTTGAGATGACTGCAACGGAGCTATTGAAGGCTTAGGTAACTCATACTTGGCAATCTCGAGCAGAGGAGTTGGGGTTTCGACGGTCGACATTCGTAGAGCGTCCATACTGCTCGGTAGTACGACTTCAGTTGCTTTGACTGTTTCTCGCTTTTTCTCCTCTGACGATGAAACTTTTTTCTTAAATTCCAAAAAATCATCAATATTTGTGACCGATGATTTTTCTACTTTCATTGACATCTGTTGTTCTGCTTTAAAACTCTCTGATACAACTACTTCGCCACCTCCTGGCAGCACATGTGTCGTCACAATCTCCTTTCCCGGAAGCATAGAAGTTCTTGTCAGCTCGCTCTTCAACCCCTGACAAACCATACAGATCAGAGTTATGTAACTTCCGGACTATTATTGCCAAACGTGTTTTTATTTTTTTATTTCAAAATGTAAACATAATATGTATATGTGCCTAAATCCGACCTAACTTTGAAACAAACAATTGTTTTGTCGTCATCTCTGGGTAATCAAGGACCCAAACCGTAAAGATTCCTGGAAATTTAAATAACATGGCAAAGTTTTTCTTATTAGATGTCGACCGGTTTGAATCAATCTCGTACGTTATTGTGGAGACAGAATTAGCGTTAGAATTAAGCGTAAGCCTCGTTTGATGATAGTTCAATCTACAGTAATGCTGTGATGCACATCTTTCGGATTATTTATTATTGTTTTATTTACATATGTGAATGCTTCAGGCGAATGACAATGCTCTTTGGAGAAATTTTGTTGTGAGTCTGAGTTCAGAGCTATTATCAGTTTGGACCTTTTTTTATTTGATGCATACGCAGATGAAAGAGTTAAGCGCTATGATACACGTGCTGCTTAAGCACTTAAGGAGCAGTTAATTATATAAATGATTCTGGTGTGCAAATTTCTACCTATTCATAAAGAGATTTGTCCTAGTAATAATTAATATTAGTATTTATACTCAGATCTACTGTAGAGTGACTCGGTTCGCTTGGACCATTCCTTAACGTATTTAAGCTTTTATGCTTTTTTAAACCATTGTCTGGTAGATCAAATGGTTGGTTTCTTTAGCATTTATGCCTGGTAGCTATTTTCTATCATGAGGGTAACCCAATGTGCACGTGACTCAAGCTTTAAACCGTGTTTGATCGATTCCGTTTTAAGGCAGATCAAGAAACCTAATATATGGACAGCTGATGAAAACTTCTGCGGTACATGCAACACATCAACAACCGTAAGTTCAAAAAGTTGGTTCTTATGATCAATGTTTGCCGATGAATCAAAAATTTTCAATCAGAAATTTTCGACCACAAAAATGTAGTTTTCAAAGTCTCACTGCTAGGTTGTTGGCATTAATTGGCACGGAAAATTCGGAATTCAGATAATTGGTTGAATTCAGTTCAAACGACCTCCTTTGAAACATGGTTATTTTCAGGATAATCAGCTACATGGCGTTATAACATTATTGAACATTTAAGGATACATCCGTTATTTGATAGCTAAATACATGCATACGATCAGTTCACCTCTCTCAGCATGTATTATTTATTTTATTCTTCTGAGTTTCTTTTATGTGATTGAATGTAAGAGGAATGTACTGTAAGTTGAAATTTTCAGGGGTGGTGGAAGAGAGAGCTCTCTAGCCCTAACCACCCCTGATGGCTGAATAAACGATTCATTCATTCATTCAGCATGAGCTGAAACAGTTAACGTCGATTTGATTTTTAATCATTTACCATGTTTTAATTCTACATCAGTATAACTACTATTGTGTTAAGATCAATGCTCTCTAAACAAGTATATTTATCATACAAAGACTTATACAATTTTCAATAGATTCTTCACGTCAATCTGCTGCTTTTTTTTTCTTCAAAGTTTGCTTCAACCATTGAATCGCTCAAATCGTCGTGAATTGCTTTCAATCCAAAAATGACGTTGGTCGATGAACTTTTATCTCATTGTGTGAGTGATAAAATATTTCGTCCAATGCTATTACTCCTTTACAAAAAATATTCTCTACTCACCGTGAGATCTGAGAAAACCGGTTGCTGCGCATCAGTAATTGCTGGTCTATCGACGACAAGAAGATCTGCTGTGCTTCGAGCCTCACCTGCGCTGTTAGTCGCCGTCGCCCCGTATTGTCCAGTGTGAATGTGGTCCACTGAAGCATTTTAATAATCTCATTTATACATTGTCTGCACTCACAGCATGAAGCATTGTGTGTTGAGCAACCTCCTCCTTTTGAAATCGTTTGTGACCATTTCTTTTTAGAAAAGATTATTGAACCGATGGGTTCATAATGGTTTTTGATTTATTATTCAACAATAAACCATGTAAAAAAATGTTTTACATTTCTAAGCTTGTTGATTCCGAAAATCCAGTACAAAAATTCCGTCCGTCCGCTGTCAACAGTTTTCTCTGCTACGTACGTACATGTACCGTTTCTCATATATCATTCTTGGCCTGACAGTGTTTGAATGTTTTTAAAACATTGATTTGTGCGGTGTAGATTTTGTGACGCTTAATCGAACGCGACTTTAACGGGATCGATAGCTTTATGATTTTCGAGTTATCGCAGCTTTTGTCAGCCATGTTTGGCAGTTCATCTCTGGAGTGGAGTCTCTAGAGCTACTATAATCTTCCTATACGCATTGGAATTCTCATTAAACACAGATTACTGACTGGCCGCTATTCTCAGTACAATAATTATTTCTATCGAAAAAAGGTGACTGCTAATGAGGCCAGTAACGATTGGACAAACTTCAAACAAAGAAAGAAAGTATAAAATTATATTTGTGCATCTATGATAAATACACGGCAGTGAAACTACTTTAGTTGAGCTCTCCAACTTGAATTAACTTTATTGCCATTCCATTACATACTGCATGGGTGCAAATAGAAAATTCGCGCCATAAAAGTGCCTAAGTACCGTAACATAATATTAAGTACTATGTGAGGTGTTACTTACGGTCGAACATCATTGGAAATATGAATTTGCCGACAAGAACCCGCCCATCTTTCCTTGTGTAGTAATTCGTCACGTCGGTATTCCTCATTCTCACCTTTTTAACTATCGGTTTATTTAAATTAATTTATTATCGATTTTCAAACTTGGATTTCCATTGATTCGTAAGCAAACTCTGCTGTTTTTCCCGTTCTGAACACTGCCATCACACGCACATTTCTCACGGTCCGCGGACCTGTAGGGTCGGAAGGTGACTACCCTTCCCACCCCATCACCAGTCACTTTTCGAGGCCCTTCGCCAAGGTTTATTATTATACAGACGTAACTAATTTTAAAAAACATCGCACTCCAACATGTCTACAACCGACCGGACAACCATAAAAGCTCGACCATTTACTATTTCCAAATTAATAGAGCCAACAGAGTGACCGGCTATTTTCAGCAGCGGGCAGTTCCAAAGTTATTCTAAACCCTGGAGGCAGCCGAGCGACTGTCCTTTGTTCTCTACAGATAAAAGGGTGCTTTTGTTAGAGTTCAGCAGGTGCACGGTCCGGATAGATGTAACTATTTACAGCACCTATTCAATATTGACTGGCCGTTTAGCGTTGGCTCATTACCAAGTCGCGCTCAATAATTAGAAACATTTCTTGCAGAGTAATAAAATATATTGGAAACAATCGTCGAATCCAATTGTTAAGTACTTAGGTGTTTAAAGCTGATAACGCTTTTTTGACTAGCACAGATCAGTTATCTGGCGGGCAGTAGGAAACCGTAACTGGGTATGATTTTGCTTCCTTAACTATAATTTCCCACTTCTCCATTTTCGTGGATTTTTCTTTTTTTCTGGCTTGAACATTCGATTTTTTTCAATATTTCTGATCATCAATATTTTATTATTACGGGACCGTTCTGTAAATATAAACATTTACCTTTGTCAATGATGAGTGTAGAACAGTTGCCTTGATTCACGATCCGGTAGGCCGTGGATGTAGGTCTGATAGGTTGACCGTCCTTGGACCATGAAACCGTCGGCGTAGGTGTCCCAGTCACTTCAATTTCCAGGGCTACTCGCTCCCCGACGACCGCTGTTCGGGCTTGAAGACGTCTCCCCATCACAGGTGGGAACGAGCTCTCTGTTCATGAATCACAGAATTTGTCATTAGTTTTTTGAAAATTAATATTGTTATTAGAGTCGAGGGGTTGTGTGGGGGAGAAAAACCAGGCGACTTATTCTCCAGATTTTTAATGGCTGGCCGAGCACTTTCGCCCATTCGGGCATCTTCAGGGCGACGTGGAACCATGAGGTCCACAGCCCACATGGTTCCACGTCGCCCTGAAGATGCCCGAATGGGCGAAAGTGCTCGACCAGCCATTAAAAATCTGGAGAATAAGTCGCCTGGTTTTTCCCCCTCACAACACCTCTACTACATTAGATGCGACGACAACCAAACGAAGAATATTGTTAATAAAAAAAATGGAGATGAGGTCGCCTCGTTTTTCTCCCCCTCAACCTACAGGAAGTAATGCGACCACCTGGAGAAGAATATTGTTATTGTTTTTTTTTCTGCGCACGGTCGATGATTGTCTCCGATTTGTATTGACGCTATTTCGAATAGTTTTTATTATATTTTATTTGCGCTACGTACTTTTAACGACAACATCAGCAGCTGTAGACGCGGTGCCTGACTGGTTTGTGGCAATGCAGGTATAGCGACCACCCTGTTGTGTTTTTACGTTGAAAAGCTTCAGTTCGGCGCGGCCTTTGTCGTAAGAAGTTTGGCATTCGGCTGGCAATGGACCGCCATTCCTCGACCATTCGAGCTCAGGTGGTGGGAACCCTGGAAATTGCAGCAGAAGCACGCAGAAAATGCATTAAAAGAACATTGAGCGGTTAATTCGGCTATAAATGATCGGTTTTCATCAGACGACTTATACCTTCGACTATAGCTGTGAGAGTAACGTCCACGCCCTGGTCTACAATGCATCCCTGTAAAGGGCTGTTGAACTTCGGAGGGATGTCTTTCCTTTTAGCAATGATAATACCACTAGTTGATTTGGAAACTCCAGTGCCGGCAGATCCCTCAACGTTGGTTTTTACTGAAGATGATTCTTCTTTTGATTCGACTCCATCGACATTCTTGTAACTAGACGATTTATGGGACTCAACCTGTAGGATTATGTACGGCGATTTCATTAATCGACACTCGATGCAGACTTATCTCATTCTGTGAATAATTTGTCGTTGATTATTGGTTTGGTTTACCCTACCTGAACTGCTGGTTTGTCGCCAACCTTATGTGATGTCATCTCAGTTTTAGCTAAACTACCTTGAATACTGACGCTTGGCTCACCACCACCCGTGCTAGTCAGTGTAGAAGCGGAGAACTTGCTCGATGTCGAGCTTTGCATAAACACTGCTCGTTTCATCTCGAAGACTCCACTGTCTAAATCAATGTCTTGAAACGATGGTAGTAGGCTTTGTGAAGACGGTTCTGAAACAGGAAGTAGTTATTAGTGTAATGACACATACTGAAGCTATAGATTACTCAATATCTTCATCAGTCAGTATTCATCTCAAGTTCTAATCCACTTCTCGTCGTCATATGTTTGGCAATAATTATAATGATATTCATATCAACCTAGTCTGGATTCTAGTTTTCGTGGGGAATTCATGGGCTTCACAATAACCTATCACAATAAATTGGATGGATGTAAGAAGATTTACCAACCTGATATCGCAAGATCAGCAACACAGCTGGCCTTTCCAGCATCGTTTTCTGCTATGCAACTGATTTTGCCCGTTTGGGCTTTCGTTACTGAAGGCAAACTGAGAACTTGCCTATTTCCGCTGGTCGATACTAGGAAATCTTTCCCCGACACTGGCTGATCGTTGAACAACCACTTGATCTGCGAAGGAATTATTTTCATCCACATAATTTTTTTTTTTTTTTTTTTTTTTTTTTTTTGTGGGGGTTTGTCGCTTTTTTTGTTCTTTGTTCTTCAACGATCCACATTAATTATTCATTAACGCAAAATATCTGCACCTTATAAATTGTCTAGGCTTATGGAACGCAATTGAAAAACTTATGGAAAGAATAAACTAAATCGTTAACCTTTGGCGTAGGCTTTCCAGTCACAATGCATTCGAACTTTACTGAGCCGCCCTCGGCGACTGAAGTGTCTTTGAACAGCTCAGTGAAGTTGGGCGGTAACGTCTTGTCTTCGGGTTGAGGAGCTATCGATTCTAAGGTCAGTGGCGTTTTGACAGTGAGATGCGAAAAACACTTGGCTTCTCCGTGCTGATTGCTTGCCCTGGCCGTATACACACCTTTGTCTTCACCGATAATTTCCTTGATTTTTAAGGAACACTTGCCCTCCATATCTTGAATCATCTGCAACATCGTTAGAAGAACATGGTTTTGATGAATTCTTCTTGCTTAATATCTACTTATCCTAGGCAAGACGTAGACTAGCTTTTTTTACAATTTTTGAAGTAGACGCCTCAGCCGTCATATCTGATATAAAACACAGATTGTGCATACGCTCTTACATGTATCCGGTCAGATTGGACCAGCTCTTTGTTATTGAGGGCCCATGTGACGGTGGGTATTGGTTGACCTTGAACTGTTACCTCCAAAGTCACCGTTTCACCCGCTACAACCAGCTGATCGCTCAGTAGCTGAGTAAATTTTGGCGCACCATCTTTCTGGATTTGTTCGTCTTTGTCGCCCATAACTCCCGATGATGGTTCGCCTCTTCTGCTCGCTCTTTCGCCCACCTTGTCGACCGCTGTACGCAAAAAATAACGGAAATGTTATCTGATGTTTATTGGTTTGTTCTCTGTCGACCCTAAGCAGCATTTTTCTGTTTCAACTTCTATCAGCCAACGTAGACACATTCACTACTAATAAAAGGTTTACTAACCAAAAACCTAAAGATTTAAAGTTTCTGAAAACATTTTTTTTTTCTTGGTTGAGTCGTCGCGTCTCTCATTGTACTGGGTTGGTGAGGGGGAGAAGAACCAGGCGACATGTTCTCCGATTTTTTATTTACTGGCCGAGTACTTTCGCCCCTTCGGGCATCCTCAGGGCGATGTGGAACCATAGGTTACCACAGCCCATTTTTTTTTTTTTACTAATTTAGTTACGATTTAAAAAAAATTACAAAATTGGAAACTGGGTGGTTTTTTAACTGGTGGCTTTGGTCATGGCAGGTTAGGGCTTTTTTCATTTTTTCCTGACATTACTCCTTATCAGATTCTTTTTGTAGGTTGAGGGGGAGAAAAACGAGGCGACCTCTTCTCCATTTTCTTTATATTTTTCAGCCGAGTACTTTCGCCCGTTTGGGCTTCTTCAGGGCATTACAGGACCAAGGGTACCTATGGTCCTATAATGCCCTGAAGAAGCCCGAACGGGCGAAAGTACTCGGCTGAAAAATATAAAGAAAATGGAGAAGAGGTCGCCTCGTTTTTCTCCCCCTCAATCTACAAAAAGAAGTAATGCGACCACCTGGAGAAGAAAAAAAACTTATCAGATTCTTCAGTCAATCGTATTAATATTATCTCCTTATCATGGCTGTGTAGTTTTATATTGTTGATCAAGAGAAGAATCAAGAATGTCGGGGTAAAGGAGTGGAAAACCGATGCGAGCCGAATATTTATTCGTCGTTGCCGTTAGTTCATTAGGCCTTCTGTCATTTTTATGCTTTTCGAAGATAAATTTATGTCTTGATAGCGGCCAAAAGGAGGCTTCATAATGGTCAATGCGCGTCGCGGTAGCTTCGTGCCAATAGTTGGTTATTGAGGTTACATGAAACGAGTGCAAAACGACCACACGAAATGAATAACGTCCACGATATTGATTAATTGGTTTCAATTATTATCCATCTGATTTACTGAAACGGAACCTTTATTTGTAACTGGCCCAATCCGATTATGCCGCTTGTGTTTTTTTCTGCTTCGTTATAAGTTAACGTTTTGAAGTTACTAATTCCTTTTGGCTCGGGATCGTGTGGATATTTTAAGCCTCGGACTACCGAGCTCATCAATCGACTGGTACAGGTTTTCCGAACTGATCGCAAGCCGCGCTTCGTGAATCGACGGTGAACAACTATGTATGGTCTTTTTTAATAAGAAGCAAAGGAATAACAAAGCACGGTATAATTATTTGCAGCGTTTTTAAATTGATGTTATTACTATATTTTACTACGTATTTTGTTTTATTGATGGGGAAACTGTGGTGACACATTCTCCATTCTTTGTATTTCTAGAACTACCACCTACTACTATTATTCTACTTCCTTTCTTCCCTCTTTCAAGTGTAATCTGGATACGTAAAACCGACCTCAGATATAATATTCTACGATTCATTAGATTCAAAATGCGATAGGTAATTATAAAAATCCATCTGATTCACCTTGTACGTTCAGTGAGCACTCGCTCGAAGCTTCTCCGGCTGAATTGATGGCTACCACTTTGTAGCTGCCAGCGTCTTCGAGCAAAGCCTCTTGAATTACTAGCGAACAACGGTCACCGTGAAACACTAATTGGATATCAGCCGACTCTTTCACAGGCTGTCCATCGTGGTACCAAATCACCTGGGAATAGCAAAATTAGTTTTCTTCACTTTCAAGTTAGTCAATGTTAGAGATTTCATTCAACTAGTTGTTTATACATTCGTGATCTTGGGATGCCAAGATAAAAGATAGTGTGTCCATTAGTTCTGTAATTACATCTTAATTACGGTTCTCTTGGCCACATAATTATATTTATTCTATCGAAGTATCATTATTTCAAAAAAAGTCCTAACGAAATTGTATTTTTGTGACTTATATTTGCTTCTCGTACTCATTAGTCTCCCGCCAATGATGTTGTGGATTGGGATATAACTTGAATACATTTTATCCTCTCAAAACAATTATTCCAAAGAGAAATAAAAAATATTTATGTTTGATTTTTTTTTCCTCCGTGTTCCTCTTGCCCAATTAGATGATTGGCAGTTCGTAATTTGTTAAGCGGCGGGCAATTTAAATTGACTCAGATTGTTCCCGTTCGTTGGCTTATACTCAAATATGTCAGGGATGGTTTTCTCACATCTTGTAGTGCCCATTTGCCAAGTTCAGCACGGTGTCTGGTCGCTGATGGGGCACCGAGGCGCCTGCGTCCTTGGCACAGTGAGCTTCGATATTTCGTCTCATTGAATTTAAATAGTTCGTTCTTGCGGCATTTTGTTTTTATAGGAACAATTAGTACGACTTTTAAATTTCAATGGCACCGTTTTTATCATTGTATTATTTTGTCAATAGCGATATTATTTTGTATGGTCTCTTCGCGTATGACGTTTCAACTTGACGGCGGTGTTAAACCGCTCTAAACTCGATACTAAGCTAACAACTCCACAAGTCGAAATTCTTGGCAAAAATAAGAATTAATTGGAAGAAACCGGGCCGAATTATACGGCATTATTGGTTAATTCTGTATCTAAGCCATTGAAGACATTAAGCCATTGAGTGTTTTCTCATTTTGTAGCACGTAGATAGACAGCAACCAATGAAATGAATTTTCGAAGAACTACTACACCACCTCTGGTTCTGGAATTCCAACGATCACGCAATCAAGTCGGACTTTCTTCCCTTCGAAAACTGAGTTGTCTTTCAAGTGCAGTTGGACTTTAGGTTTGGTTGGTTCCATATCAGACGTAATCTCGGTGTCTGACGATTCCTGCGGAAGCCTTCCCTTGACAGTAACCTTGAAAAAATTAAAGCACCCTTTATTATCCGAAGCTTAACCTATTGATATTTATCATCTAACAGTGAAGACTTACGGTTAGAAGACTCACCAATGAGGACGACGCAGCAGTCCCGACGGAGTTAGTGGCTTTCACCTCATACTGACCAGCATCCTTGGGGAATGCTTCTTGGATGACCAGCGTTGTTCGAGTTCCCTCTGTTGTAATCTGTAACCGACAAAACAATTCAAGGTACGGAGGGAGGACAGAATTTTTTTGAACCAGATATTCGAATTCTACCTGGCTTGAAAGGTAAAACATCAATTTTTGTGGGAGGGGGTTAGAAAACATTTCGTAAGCGATTAAAATGGTTTATAATTGAAAATTAAAACCCAAAATCATATCGGCTTTTGCATTAAAAATTGCAGCCTTTGAAGGCCACTCACGAAAGATTTGCAATTGTGATTTTCATGTTGTTGTCCCCATTAGAGAGTCGTTGAAAAATTTATCTCAGAAATGGATACGGAAATAAATGTAATTTATTTGGCGTTGGGTGGTTCCCGAAAAATGCGGCTTCCCCCTTGACGTTCTTCGGATCAACGAATTCGTCTGGCGAACATCCAACAAAGTCGAGCTCGAATGATTCGATTCTGACGAAATCCAGTCACATCAGAACCTATGTTATTGATAGAACGGTGTTCATCCTCTATCAAATATCTACTTACCAAATATTCAATCGATAGTGGCACTGTTCATAGAATTCAGCTGCCACTAGAGACTGATTCGAATAAATGTTCTGAAAACCAAAAATGCTTGCCTACGTGAGTTGGCCTATCTAGTTCTAGGCTTATTTTAAATTCAATTTTCGCCCTAACAAAGTAATGTCCGTGAGCGTGTCAATGAATAAATTACTGTAAACCTAGTATCATCGTGAAGAGTCAGTAATATTAGTTAACAGCTACAGGGAGTATATTGCTAGCGAACTAGCAAAATCGGACGCAATTGGATTTTTTATATACTTCAATGATATGATAGTTCTACTTTTTTTTGTGTGTGAGTTATGATTTCTTGAGGCCGCTAAAATCATAGAATCTGAACGTTCTAGGTCTTAACAAGTTTGTTATGGCTTGTGGATGAGGATTAATTTTTATGGTTTAGGTCTTACCGTAACTTTAGTGCTATTAGCTTTTCCCTCAATTTTCTTGTGCAATTATCTACTTTTGGAAATGCTGGCTGTAAAAATGTTCTGAATTTCGCAGATTGTTTGAGAGCCATTAGATATTCGAGTAATAAGACTCGCCAATTTTAATTTTAATCGAATTTGCACTTAGCGAAGTATATGATTAAAATTTGTACCTGACCATAATGTCTCTTTATCTACCCGCCTACTGGTGTTTTTCCTTGATTACTCAAGTCTCACGACTCACAGGCCTTGCGTATTCATAGCTGCAACAGGTTGGCAAATATATTTAGCTATGTATTTGTCACATTTTTCTTGACAAAACCATTGGCAATTCTTTTCTTTTACATTCGCTAATGTGTAAAACATGGTTCGTATTTTTTGTTGAATGTCGGATGTGATAATTCTGCTGATTGTATTGTCTGTAATAATTGTGTATTGTATTGAGGAGCTGCACGCTCTGTGCATTTGAAATATTCTTGAGAGTTTTTCCCATAATTGTAGAGATCCAGAACTCCATTAATTTTTCTTATTAATGCATTTTTTTAAATCTTATTGTAGCGTGTTGTATTGTGTATTTCGTGTTCTGTTTCTGTGTGTTGTATCTTCAAGGTCAAGATTTTATTATGTATAAAACGTTTTGAAAACAAGTATGAAAAATCAATCATATTTCCGTTATATCTGTATTCGGGTTAAAAGAAGCCGGTTCTAATTTTCTTCTCCACAACCCGAAACAACAGATTTTAAGCTACTACTTAGAGAAGAATGAGTATCAGTATTGTGGGTACTTCTTATGAGCTTCTTTGAATAAACTTCAACAAATGAAAATTAGGTGAATTTATGTTATTAGTTGACTCGCTGTATCTGAAGATACAATAAAATTATGCGTGTCAACGATTATTTCCTGCGCGTACGTTTGGGTCAAGATATTATTATTTTTAATAATACCTCTTCGATTAATTTAACCTCCGAACCGCGATTCTAAATTGTCCCGTAAATTCGATTCGCCAGAAAACTGCACCGACCGCGACACTATTTAAAATAATGCACAGCACGTCACAACTTGCAAGACAGACAAACGAGAGTAAACCGACACAGTCTTGGCTGCTAGGCCTGCGTAACTCGGACTTTTTTTTTCTAAATGAGGGGCACCAGCTGAAAGTTGATACGGCCGGGACTTGGCTTGTGGTCCACGTTTCTGGCTGGTGGGCTCGTTGGACGGAGGTCTATCCCACCCGCAGTCCTTGCGATTTCGAAGTAAAGATAGGAGAAGGGGTAGAAACGTGTGAAGATTTGAAAAGCTTTGCATTAATTTAATTCTTGTTTGAAAATGTGAAGGCGATGGAATAATAGCAAACGCAAGATTTTTAACGCGAGGCGTGGCATGGCAACCTTTTTGCTATCTAGTTTAATAGGTCCGTCAACCGATTAGTTAACCATATCACCAAAACTTGGAATTTCAACGAATATAATATCCGTGCTTAAAACCTGTGATAGAATACGATTCTTATCATCGATTAATCGTTAATAATAAGTTCATCAAGGTTCTAACAATATTACATCAAGTTCGTAAAGTTTTTTTTTTCACTTATCTACTACTTATATTTTTATCACTAAAAATTAAATGTAGTTTTAGGAGAATGAATATCGACATTATAATGCCTATCTATTATCCTGCATTATTTGAAAATTGTCAGTTCGAAAATCCTCTCTAACTAATTTCTTTTGCAAACCTTAATTTCGTGCTTACTTATTTTCGACCTTATTTAAGTTGTTGAGGGTGAGAGAGGAATGCGGCGATGTCTCTCGGATATCACATCAGAGTCAAATTCTAGGTTTCTAGCCTTTCGTTAACATTTTCATTTCCTTTTTCGTATTTAACCATTACGCTTTTGGCGTGTGATAATTAATTTTTTGTATTGGCAAACTTGAATCAAGTAATGCCTATTTTCCGCATTGCATAAAATTGATCCAATTCGATTCCCGTAAGTGAAACTCGCCGGTGAAGTTCAGCAACCCCGCTAAAAGTCATCGCCGCGTACGATTTTTCTGCGATTAGCGGCCGGTTCATCTCAGAACTGTATTCTCCTCTCCGCCAATGGCGTTTCAGATATTTTTAGCTCGCACGCCCACGAGAGTCTCAAATAAGTCGGAAATAGTGTCACGAGGGACTAGGGGCTGCTCGGTTGCAAACCTCGAGGGATCTCCACAAACGTTTAGAACAGGTGAAACGCCGATAACGGACAAGGCGGGCATGGTTTATCGACCCGAATGTTCGCTTTTATTTAGATCGAATTGACCCTAATTAAATTAACCGTGAAAATTCAATAGATTTGAAATAGTTATTTGCGAAAATTGTTCAACATCTGGAATCCGATAATTCCCTACTTAATAATAATAATTGACGATAATTTGTTATCTTGCGATATTAGCACTCTAGCGGTAACAGTAAGTCTGCGTGTCTCTGGCCTATCGGTCCCGAAGTACAAGCTTAGAATTTCATTCAGAGTATTCGCTAGATATTACCTGAATACCTCTAGGTAGGTTCTAATTTAGTTTTTTTTTTCGAATAGCAACAAAACGGTCATTTTTGTGGGTATTCATCGTTTCAACACAATGAAGAGGACTGCTTCTTGTACAAAGAAAGATAAAGGTGTACCTATCGTGATTTGATCAACGGATTCGACGGAAAGTTAGATTATTTTCTCTTTACGAATTTTAACTTTTTTTTCGTACATTGAACTATAATAGACGATGCCAGAAGGATTGCAATTCCTTATTTCGTTTCAACACTAACCATTTTCGAGTTGTAGCTTGTTGTTTCTTCCAGTAATGAAAACTCAAGGTTTAGGATACATCACTTAAAAATGAAAGAGTTATTTTTTACTCTTGTTTGGTGAATTTTAATTTATTCAGTAATGGCTCATTCTTTCTTACGTCTCTTAAGTCGTCAATTGGTTTGCCATCTTTCAGCCAGCAAATGGTCGGGAGAGGAGTTGATTTTTCCACTTCAGCTTCAAGTTTTATCTTTTGTCCGGCACGGGCCATCACGTTGTCCAGTTCCGTTGTGAATTTCGGTAACTCGCCGGGCTCAACTTCTGTAAATTATCAGTGAATCGTAGCATCGCAAGTTGAAGTTTTCATAATGTTCAGCGTTGGTGCTTAAGGCGTCAAAGGTTTGCTGGAAGATGAAATACTCACTCTTACGAATGATGACTCTGGCTATTGTTTTTTCAGTCCCCTTCTGGTTGACTGCCAAGCAAGAATACTGTCCTTCATCATCAAGCGTGGCTCCTTCTTTGACAAGTATTGCTTCTCCGTTATTGTACGTTATTGAATATTGTGGGTCTGTGTCGATGCATGTATCTCCGTGGAACCACTAAAGAATGAGATTTGTTAATGGATTAAATGTGGCTGCTCATAAATAGGGTAACCATTACGGTCCCTTGTATTTAACTGCCTGATTCCCTCACTGACTATCTCCTTTAGTTGAAAAAATACGTCTGTACTACACTTATTGTTTATTTTATGTTGGAACTACTAAATAATTTGAATCGAACGCAGGGAACTAGAATTTCCATTTTTTATTCACTTCATTCAATTTTCATTTCTACTTCATCACATCGTCATCTATATTATTTTAATCATTCCGCTTACCTGTACAACGGGCAAAGGTATTCCTGTCACAACAGCTTTTAGCTCAAGCTTGGCCCCCTCTTCACAATTGACCATTCTCAGTGGAGTCACGAACATGGGCGGTATCATTTCCATCTCTGACTCACATTCTAACAACAAATAAAAATAATTTGTACAGGAGTATTAATTACGTTGATTTGCTCGATGGGAAATAAAAATTATTGCCGTTGTATCGAGATGCGCTCCAATATACTCAGATATATCCCATGATTTTCTCAAAATTCATCAATCCTTTTATGTATATGTTAATTAGAGATATCTTGGAAACAGGGAAATTTATCTTTCTTTGGCAAATACAGGGCTTCTTCTTGTACTTCAATAATCTTAAGTAAAACTCACCAACAACAGATAGATATGCGCTAGTTTCGGCAACACCGACGTCGTTGTAGCCCCTACACGTGTATTTGGCCGAATCCTCCGCGAACGTCTCTTCGATCGTGAGAGAGCAAAGTCCATTGTCCAATTTTACTTGATAATCTGGATTATTCTGAATAGGAATACCGTCCTTTTCCCAAACTATACTCGGTACTGGAGATCCGGTTATCCTATGAAAAATAAAATAACATTACTTAGCTGTAAATTAATTTCCGAAATAGCTAAATTATTTCTCATTCTCTCTGTAGTTTGATTAGCTGACTCAGCGCTGAGCACTTGATAGTTCAAGAAAAATAAAGCTCATATTTGTAAAATCGTAATAGGTATCTATCGTTGGAAAAAGAGCTGCCTCAACAATAAAGTTTCTCAGTATCAGTCTCAGTATCGATTACAAAATTAGCTATATCATTACAACCAGGAAAATGATACTATACACTCAAAAACCTTTATCAAATCCCTAATAGTCATACCTGCATTGGAATGTGAACCGTTTGCCTTCGTCTACGGATGAATTTAAAAGTGTGGTCGTGAAATATGGTGGCTCAGATGGCTGTTGCTCATCGTTAACTTTAATTTTTTTCAAAGGAGGACTTGGCGATTTTCTTAGCTTTTCTTCATCCCTTGGTGGAATCGGTGAAGCTGTTTCTGTCCTTATGTTAACCTATAACGATGTTGGATTATTATAAATCTTAATGTTTAAAGTAGCTGATATAACCTAGACCATGATGCATTAAAAAAGGAACCTTCTCTATGACAGTTGAAGATGCTGTCACTTGTCTGACGATGTGGGTTGAATCCCAGTCATCCACGGGCTTCATTGTGCATTGTTCTGCTGCAACGTCCACATCCTACAACAAATAGAGGACGACTGCTTAATTAGTTCAGCCTTGGAAATGCTTATTCGCCATGAGCTGGGTGAATGTTTCATGATGATTGTCACGTAATCATAAAATAATATTTATAAAATATAAAAAAAATTGGTAAATGTACGAATAAAGCGGCTACCATGTGCTCTATGATGGGAAGCGGTGTTTTTATCCTGCGGGCTATCTGTCTCAAGCTTTCGCTTACTTGGTTGAACGAATCCAAAATCTCTTTACTTCCTGATTTAACGAGTTTGAGATGCGTAGTTACGTCCTCTCCTGAAACATAAAATTGTCGGATATAGAATTAAAATTTTTATCAGCAATCCTGAAAATGTTTATGCCACTCTCTATTGTTTAATGCGAAGTGCAATCAAATCCTATAGTAGTTTATTTATTTAAATAATTATTTATAGTACCCCAAAGTTCTAAAGCTATCTTCGATATTTCCTCTATTCTACGGTTTTGGCGCTCTTCTCCCGGTTTGAGGAACACGTTGATCTCGTCAAGGAGCTCTTGTGCCTCGTTCGGAGTGCCTACTTTGGTTGAACGCTGTGCAATACTGACTAGTACTCGGTTCCCCTCTCTGAACCAATCTTCCGCCTGAAAGAGATGTAAAATTAAAGATACTCAGTTCATTTTTCAATCAACAATCCTCTAATGTTTTCATGTACACCCGTTCAATTTTATTTATCACCGTACCTCGTCGACTAGAGTAAAAAATACTTCTGCCATGTCGATCAGCCGCCTTGCTTCCACGACTTGTTCTCTAAGCGAATTCCACTTGTTTCTCAGCAGTTGGATTTCCCGCTCGAATTTGGCTTCGTCGCCGGCGATCTCGCTACCGATTCGACTGAACTCGTTGATTCTCTCTTCCAGCAGCTGAAAATTGGTTTTGATGTGATTCTGACGCCTGATCTTGGCCAATATTTTCCCGCACAATGTTTGTATCGTTAGACCATATCAATTTCTCTAGTAACTACCTTTCATGATGAAACAAGGGCAAAATCATTAAGTTGACCGAGCTAAACTTAACTTAGATGCCATAATAGTTGAATTCACTATTCTGTGAGCCCATTCATTGTTTACTGCCAGCTAGTTATCTTGGTTGATCCAGTTGACTTACCACAATTGTACTTTCGAAAACAGCAAAATCACTAGAAGTGGCTTTGGCTTCAGTGATGTTTTCACCGTAGCGGCCTCGAGTGGTCGCCAGCTGTGAAGCCAGCATATCAAGCGCCTTGTGAACTTCGGCCAAATCTTCGTCGAATCTGCACCTGGTCTCCTGTTTGTTCAAGGCCGATTCTCGCCCTGAACTAACCCTCTGCCATAAATATCGAATGCTCTCAACCACCTTCTCGATTGTTCGAACATCTGAGTCGCTGTTCATTCCTTCCTGTTGTGGGATAAACAAAATATGGGGTATGATCCTTGGTTCAATGTACTTCAACACTTCGTTGATCAATTATGAAAACTTACTTGTGCTTTGACTTTTTCTATTGTGAGGCCACTGTCAACTAAGGCGTTTTGGAACAGTTCGTTTATCGCATATTGAGTGGTCTCGAATTCTCGAAGCTGTTTTACAGCATCATTTAACGACCTTGCCTCGGGCGCCGTCTGTTGTTCTCTTTGAATAGTTTCCACTCTGCTTTCGATCTAACGCAATTTTCCATTTATAAACTTAGTTCCGTTTTTAATTTTCAAGCTTAATTAATTAGAAAAAGTTGGAAAATAAAATTCACCTTTGCAAGGCTGTTGAAAAATGTTAACAGTTTCTCAAGGAGTACTTGATAATCTGCAGATATTTCGTTGAGTCGGCTATGCAGTTCCCTCAGTCTTATTGGAATTCCTTCGTTGGTCCCTTTAAAATCACCTGCATTATGAAACAGAATAGCATCATGTATCAATGTCCCATGCAGTGCTTCACGGTTTGCAGCGTGCTCTAACAATTTATTGCAAACAGATATGCTTGCTATCAGCGGAATACCCACATTGTGTTTTTTTTTTCCGAGTTTTTAGTGATTTTGATTCAGCTTATCAGCTTCAATTTATCATTTCAAACTACGGCGACTTAATTGTAAAATATCAATTTTTTATGTATCAGAGAGGATGCCACGAAGGTAAGATGTTGGTGAGACGGATTTTAGTGTGGTCAGTCCTTGGAGGTGAAATACCCCTTAAGACTGAATATAACACTTAGCTAATCACAGTGAGTCATACACTCACGTTGTTCCCTTTTAAAATAGTTCGTTTTAGTGGAAGTTGGCACAGGCCATGAAAATCGGCGAAAGGTTTGGAACAGGATTTGTGGAAGATTGCTGCAGACCACGTGATTTATCGCATGCAAGGTGAGAGAATGTGGTTCTCCAGGGGATGCATCTATGCAGATGTCTGTAAGGACACTTTGACTGAGTACTATTACATTCCCCTCGATTATTCAGAAATGTCGAGCATTATTTATAAGCATTTTCACTTCAAAATATGACGCGCTGCGCAATCCCTTGCAAAGTCATATTATCTGGTCATAGGTACATCATACGTGCAAGTTCAACTAAAGTTCTCCCATCACATTTCATCTCTTGGCGAATCCCGTCCAGCGGTTTTCTCAAGGTAATCAGAAACTTTCGTCACCACACTTTCCATCCCTGTTTTTCTCCTTAGCGGTTTCCTCTTACAATCCCACGCGCCGCGATTTTTCAAAAGAAAGAACGTGCTTGTATGACTAGCTACTGACGGAAACACAGGCGAATGAACGAAAAATGAGTCAGGTACTTTTTCATTAATTTCTAGAATAAGAGTATCTAACTGGACTACAATTCACTGAAAAAAATACTACCGGTCGCGATTGTACCTAATGTTCCTTTCAAGGAAAAGCTAAGATTAATCCATATTGACTATGTTTTCACTGTTGGTGAATAAGTGCATGGTGAGCAGTTACAAACTCGAAAGCGCTCACTTACCCTTGCTTAGCAACGCTTCAGCTGTGTCGAGCCTCAGCTGTATCTCTTTTTGAGCCCGTTTTATTTCAGGCAAAACAGTGTTCAACTTTTCTTCGACGTAGTTCACCAACTGGCGAGCCGTGTGAAGTTCAGGATTAAGCACCGGATATAGCTGAGCGTCTAGTTTCGATACCCAGTCGACCGTCTGTTCGAGATAATGGAAAAATAAATCCGTTAGGTACATTTATTATGCGTGGAAATTTTATCCGAAAACACCTTATTCTAATCTAATTCCAAAAAAAAAAAATAGAATTCAGATGTAATTCTGTCGCTGAAGCAAAATCTAGAGCTAGACAATATTTGGAACGATAGAGATGAGGGGAAATCCGTTAGTTACTTATTTAGCTTCTTCGAATCTATTTTACCTTGTTACTGGCTGCCATATTGGTTTCCCAAAGTTGCCGATCTTTTTGCCGTGAGTCGACCGAGTCAGAAAACGTGGCCCAAACTTCGCTAGTAGCTTCAATCCTCTGGTTAATTTCTTGTGCCAATTCCCTCAGCCGTTGGCGCCCGCTTTGCAAATCTAGTCCTCCTTCAGTGCCGCTCTAATGTAAAGAAAGGAGAAAGCGTAATTTTTTATTTATAAGTTCACTCGAGGGAATTGTATCACAAATAATCCGACTGGTGTCGACTACAAGTTTCTTGTCATGGTGGAAAAATGGTGACGATGATTGTCTTTACAGCTTGTTAAGCTAGTGGTTATATGTGTATGGTTAGTTGTTCATCGCTGATAGATGTGCTTCCTATGCTTCTAGTATTGCACTTAACTTTGAGAGCATTGGTCCCATATTTTCCTGCCAGGGTTCCTAAACCACACGTCATAAAAAAAGTCATTATTTGACTTTTTGGATGGGGCGTTGTAAAATTTTGCGATCTTGGAATCTCCTTTTGTTTGTCGCATTTTTTATAATATATTTGTTCAGGTAAGGGTGATATAAACACTGCGACTCCTTTTCCATTTTTTTTTTTTTTTTCATTTACCACAATCTTTTGCCCATTCGGACATCTTCACCTATGACTTAGGGACCTAATGAACCTATGTAGCCCTGAAGATGCCCGAATGGGACAAAGGTCACGGCAAGTAAAGAAACACTGGAGAAGAAATCTTGGAATGTTATAATGAATTGCAGTTGATCCGAAATCTGTGTGTCTGTGGAACTTTCTAAATTGATCGTTCAACGTTGGAAAGTTCTATGAAGTCGTTGGTTCACAAATATATTTGTAAATTATGATTACGAAAGTCAAATGACGGGAGGTCGTAAATAAGTTCACTTCAATTTGAAGGTCAGAGCGATGAAAGAAACGCGCCTCTGATGTTTCAGTTCTGGTGGTCAAACGGTGTCAAAATTAAAGCTACAGCGAATTCACTTGACACATTTGAATCAGAATTTATTGAGCATTGCTCACATGAAGAGTTGTAACACGAGATGGATTTGGGGCTTTTTCATCTCATAGTAGAAGAGAGAAAATCAGCGCAACGAGGTTGTTTTATAAAAAGATCAATGTTTCAAGTTGGAATACACAAACGAAACGCTCGACCTCAAGGTGAAAGCTTGTTTTTTTAATTTGCTAGAAGTAGCGATTAATTTGAACATAAACCTTCCCTCATCTCTCACCCGGTTAGTTCGTTCGAAAAGCATAACTCCTATTTTGCATAATTCTCGTTTTGTCTGTCGAGTTTGATGGCAACCATGGTCTAATTCAGAAGGATTGAGAGTTTTTACGTGGACATCCTATGCATCCATAACTATAACCCAACTTTAGGAACCATTACTCACCGATATTCTAACACTAAACAATGGTGGGATTCTGCCGTGGACCCTTTACATTTATTTAATTTAGAATGAAAGGGAACCATAATATTTTGCGTCAAATGAGCATGAAATTCTTGTTGTTCAAGATAGGATTTTATCTATAATAAATTTTTTTTAACAATCCAACTTCATACAAAGTTGGAATAATTCATTTGTGTCGTCTGTATTCTTAAGCATGCTAGAATTATCGGCTTTCCACGTCTTATTGTCTTATTATATCTTCGGCATTTTTCAATTCAACAATTATTTCTTCAAAACATGCATTCCGTCCCATTGTCCTATTTTTATCAGCATTTCAAAAATTACAGACGACACAATAACACAACAACATTTTCTTTATTTTTTTTTTTTTTTTTTTTTTTTTTTTTTTTTTTTTTTTTTTTTTTTTTTTTTTTAACATTTTCGTTTACTTCCTACTTTCGTTTTCTCTTAGGACAGTTCTTTCCTATTTATCCATCCGCAACAATATTTAACATCAATTTAATTTCTTACACGTTTCGATCATTTCTCTTTTATTAAAAAAAGGAGAACATTTTCAATTACGAGTTTATCTTTCCCGCCGTGGAACATTTCCTTTCACGTGAACAGTTGACATGAAGAAGGTATACCTGTCTCCGATGTGTATTTCGGCAGATCACGATGTAAAACGCCTTCTTTGAAGTGAGCAATACAGTTTGCTGACCGATTAGTGAAATTAGAAACTTTAATACAACTGCGAAGGAATTACTAAAACCGCACAATGCCGTCTTTTAGCCCGCTTCCTTCACAACTAACGTTTCTCACGTCGGCGACTTTTTTCAAGGCAATGCGAGAGGGGAATTTTATAATTAGCTCGGGGTTTACTCAAAATCGTCCCCTCTTCAAGAGCTCGAGAACACAGATCATCAACGATCGAACTCTCTTAATTGGTTCATTTTTTGACAGTCTAGCAGTTTGCGTGCTGATTATTTCGGATGAAGGTTACCGTCAATGTGGAAAAAATATCATATTCCATTGAATAGTTAAAAAAAAAATTTTCCTGGATCCGTTCAGTAAGAACAGATGAGATTAAGTTGTAAAATCCGGATGGAGGAATAAATTATCGAAGGATTCGCAGTCTATTTGTGATCTATCCGACAAGATTTGTCGAATCATCCATTTTTTCGGCATTTTCTTTTCCGAAATGTGAACACGCTAGAGCGGAATGAATGATCAAATAATAATCATCGTGTTTTCTGTGAACACACGCATAATTTAAACGTGCTACCAGGGATAGCTGCTAATTTAATGTCGTTAATTTCGAATTAAAAATTCAGCTTATTATCCTCAATGAATGTTCATCGTAGTGTTGCTGTTTCTATTGATTTGGATTAAAAACACTAATTTCTATCACGTGAAGTGTGGGCAAGGATTTGATGCCAACAATGGAGCTTGGGAGTTATTTTGACGTAGACTGATGTGCTAGTGGTAGTGAGTTAGTAGTCTTGTGATCAGGATTTATTTTTAATCGGCTTTAGAGCGGCCTAAATAGAACGAAACGTAAAGTCAGACGTCTCAATCGGACTTACTGAATAATGGAATTGAACTTATCAACACAATGTTGATTGAAAGTTCGGATGGAAGTTTTAACCTGATAAGAGTACTTCTCTAAGAGGGAATAAGCCAAAGACAATTTTTAACAAATTTTTACATCTCTGTATGTCATGTGTTATTATTTTGTGAGTTACGATTTGTCACAAACCAGGTAGGTAACATACGATCAGACACGTTTATTTCAGTTGTATTTCGTGGAAAATACCAATATCCACCAAATATCTTAATGAAATTATTATTCGAAAAGGCAGTTATCTCTGTCGTTTTAATATTTTCCTTAGCGCTTTCGCCTAATCCAATTTCTTTTCTAGGAGTATTATCATGTTTACGTTTGATTTACCTTTCTGTAGGCCTCCAAATTTTCCAGCTCTTTGGTTTTCACGGTTACATCTCTTTGATGAAAATTTTTGTGAATATTTTTGCGAGATCTAGATAAAATGATTATTTTGTAGTTTTTTTGGTTTAGTTTTACTAGTTTAACTTCTGTCGAGTTATTTTCTGTTACAGCTATGCGCGATCATGATTCAGGCGACAAGCAACTGATGAGAGTAATTCCCTCTCCACCGTTTTTTTTTTCAAAGAACTGAGGAAATTTCTATTGTGTGAGAGGGTTATTTTGACACGGTTTTGATAAACTCTATTTTAGCTCCTTGCCATCCTCAATTTGAGGCTATGTAGTGATAATATTTACAAAGGTACTATCGAGCTTTAAGTATGTAAGCTTCTTATAAAACGACCGTACTGCTCCTGCTATTCGAGCTACTGTTTTCGGTACGTACGTACAATAAATAGAAACTACAGCTATTTCACCTCATTTGAGTCTCTTTCGAAGTTGGAAGTTGTATTGTCGAACTGAGCCTTAAGCTGCTGCACTCCAACCCAGGTTTGTTTCGCGTCGGCTTCCTCAAATTTCGCCATACTTCGGTCCAATGAGTCAAGTTCACTCAATAGCCTGTTAGAAGGTACAATGATTCCATTAGTGAGCGGATACAGTGTTCTAGTTTTGAATAAATATTATTGGAATACGTTTGCTGGGGGCAGCATGCTGAACACACTTTGACATCACTACAATATTGCCTTAACTATCTCTTTATTACTTTAATCGCCTCTTTTTCCATTCTTAATAACATTTTTAACTAATGATAATTTACTGCTTCTCAAATCCAAATTCATGGGAATCAAATTTGGTTTCAACTCTCTTGAATGATTAGTTTTGATAGAATTTCTTCGCAAGTTAATGTTTTGTGTAGATAGGTAAAATCATTAGGGGTATTCATGATTGAAGAGTTTTCAAGGTGCTAAACTGCTGGAAAAACCTTATAATAAATACCCCTATTATATTTCAATCGCTAAATATTGTCTCTTCACGTTGCGTATCCAGTCTGTCAATGAGGCTACGTTTTGATTTCTACAACTTGTCTGGCGCTACGCTAGTTAAAAGGTCACCAATTTCTTTTGATACGTACGAATTCTGCAATCATCTTCACGCTCATGGAACAACCTTCTCAAAGAAAACTATCCTACTTCTATCTAGAGTTGAATCTTTCAGGGACCAATATTATGGGTTGATTTTATGAAAAAGACGTGTGAAGCCAACTGATAAATCATCACCTGCTGCCGAGATCGAATGCCTTCGAATATGCAGAACAATGGCGGATTCGTCGTTCGAGCTGAAGACATAGATTGGACCAACTTTCTCTCAGCTGATCGCTTTTCTCCAGTACTTCAGCGCCTGTTGATGCATCCAACTGCTGCATTGTGCCGGGAACAGTTGATGCGAAGGCAGTGATTTCAGTCCCTTTGTTCTGAAATTAGTAGGAACCATATCGTTTTTATTGCCATCTCTGTGCTCAGTTTAAGATCGAGAACAGTATCTTTCTGTTGTTCTAAAAATGCGTGTTATGACGATAATTAATTATTCAATGAATTGATTAAACTTTTGAAAACCAAGACTTCTCATACAGTAATCGCTAACGTATTAACATTTCGGGCGCTTTTGGGTAAAAAACTGTACCGACCTGCAAATCGTTGAGGTTTTTCTTGTACGTTTGAAGGTATTCTTTGGATGAGGACAGAGTGGAGCCCATCTCCCTTACACCTTTCAGGTACTCCTTCATGCTTGTTAAGAACGCGTTCAGCTGAAATCGAATTTCTTGGATTAAGATGAAGCCAAGGAACTTGGTTAATCTTGGGGTCTTATGGAGGACTAAAGAGACTCAATTTATTTCAAGTCAATAATGGTCTGCAACACCAGCCCTCCTAAATTTAATTGCGGTACTTACTGAGTTGTACTTATCAATAAAACCGTTGTAGATTTCTTTCGCTTTTGCATCCTCATCATTTTGGGCGGCTAATTGCACTGTAAGATCGATCTTTTTGTTTTCAATTTCTTCAACCGTTCGTCTAATTCCCTGTCGACAAAAAATCCATTTGATCATGACGAGAGTTGGAAGGAAAACTCATTTTGTTCCACTTCTTCGCTTTATTCTGAAAGTTTCGCAATTTTATTCAGTTGAAGTTACTACATTATGTGCAAACATAGTTTTGATAGATTATATGAAAAGTATTGATTTTTCAGTTACTTATATTGAATAGATCTCTAATCACCTGTAAAACAAATGGAAATGTGAATAGTTTCAATCACTATTTGCATTATTCAAATTGCAGTTTGCGATTGACGTAACAAATTGGTTTGATCCTACTTCTGCTAGGATTGGTTTAATTAAAAGCCAGAAATCGCTCACAATAGAATCATGTGTTCGATATTTTTAGACTTTGACTGAATAATGATAATTGGCGTCGAAATTGGCTCGCGATTTATTTTCATATTGATCACACCTAGCAGCAGCACCCGGTTGTTTTTTTCTAGAAATTTTTGGCTTTTCTTGTATTTTGCAGTTACAGTTCACATCCAAAACTAGGCAAGTTTGGAACCGTGTTGGAAACAGATTCCTACCCCATCTGTTTTATTGATATCTATTTTCATCGAAGAACAACTCGATTTTTATTACGCGTTTAGTGCGTTTATTTCGGCTCCTAAACTCGTGGACAAAAGAGGAAACGTTTACTTATTCAATCTTCTACAAAAATCATAATTTTGCCCTAAAGTCATTGAAACAGACCTCGGCATTCGGAGCTTCTTGATAAAGTGAGTATCCTTGATCCAAAGGTGGCTGAGCGATCTCTTCAACTCTCTTCGCTGCTTGAGCTTTGGGCGTGGAACTTCCAAGACCCATTTCGGCTGACTTCAATTGAACTTCCAATTGGTCTAATTTTATCAGTGCCTAGACATATGGAAATAATCATAGTTATTACACATTTTTATCATGATTAGGTATTTATTTGTTTATTATAATTATTTTTAGAGCTCCCCGGCTTATCATGTCCAACAGGTAATTTTCATTGATTTTTTGTTTATTCCTAATGTGATTGTCAGTAAAAGTCCCTTTAAACGTTATTTCCATTGAACAACAGAAACAGTGAAGGAAAAATTGTCGAGAGAAGAGAAGCATGATCGAAAAGTGGAGGGTGAACAGTTGCCGATTCACAGAATTGCTGAGGCCACAAGCCCAGTCTTATCACGCAGGGCGTCTACCTTCCATCCCACCTACCTCCCACCAAACCGCTTCACTGCCCTATCCCCAGGGCCAGAGAACAAGTGACGTCAACAACGTGGTAGCTCCCTTCAGTTTGAGCCAATTTTTAAACTCGAAAACTCCACTAGAAACCCTGATTTTTACGGATGCAATTTCATGCCTTCAAGCCATAATTCAGCTATCGGGGTACTTTTTAAAAAAATTAGAAATAGAATCTATGCAAATTCCCCATTGACTCTATCTACAATCCAACAGAAATGGAATCCTTTTTATGGTTGTTGATTGTGTGGCTCAATATCCTGAATGTATGCGGTATTTATTTTGAGACAAACTTATGATTTTAAAGTACTACAATCGTCGAGAGAAGAGAAGTGAGATCAGCGCGCTGTATTTTGCATCTGGGTTTGCTCTAGCTCAATAAAAGTTTTGTAAAATATACTTGCCATTGGTTGATCAACCAGAACAGTGATAGACTGATTGGATCCCCAATATTACATCATACAAATAGTATTCTGTGTACAATGTAGCTGTTCCAGTTAAGTGATCTTGGCTTAATTGCAAACTCATGGTAACAGCGTATAGATATGAGTGCGAAATTGGTTTTGTTCAGGGGTCACACACCGACTGTTGCCTTTTGCGAAGGTTCTTTGAGCAGCCATGAAAATGCAAATAGGACGAGAAATCAGATGCTATCAATTTTGTCAGCTTTCAGACGGATCTTCGTATGTGCATCCGCTTATTACCCTCCCCATCCCCCCTTCATAAAGAAAAGAGAAAACTGGGTGTACTCCAAGTTTAAAATAAATTTAATTTGAGATTTCTACTATACGATGGAGTTGTACTACTTCGGCGAGGAATTTCGTCAATGGATTCGAAATCCTACATGATCGCATTTAAATGTTTTGAAACTCCTTATGTCAATTATATTTGTAGTTGTTCGTTTTATCATTTAATGGGGAATTGTGGAACCTTTCTAATGAAATTATTCCCTACCCTCACTTTTCACTTTTGCCTTATTCTTGGTAAAACTAGATTATCGATGTAATACCTGTTTAGTTCCCAGCGGGGCCCTTCTCAGAACGAACAATTAATCTTGCCATGCGAGATCATGTCGATTTGGTTAGCTGCCAAAATAAACCCGTGATTCACCTTGGGCGGTCAACCATTGTCAGTCAAACCGAAATCACATAAGTTCACTGCACTTGAGCGTTGGATTTATTTTTTAGATGATAATAAAGCGGCTCGAAACGACCGGCAGCCGAGGTCGGACTGCTGCCCGAGAGATGATCGTCGTTAGAAGCAACTCGTATGAATAGCGCATGTAACTTGGCTCGGATTCTTGGCCCAGTGTCCAGTTTTGAGAGGCCCGAGCCTAACAACGGCACACTTCCGATTCGTAGTGCATTATTGGATCAGCTTCCTGTTCGATGCTTTAATATTCCCTACGTATCCGGCGTCTTCTCTAAGACCGGGTGGCTCAGTCGCACATACGTGCCCTATGACTCAAGCATATCTTGACATTAAAGCGACCCAATTCATTGCTTTGTCTGTTGATAGCACCGGAGATTCTATTTCAAGGCCAGTACTGAATGAATTATTGACCTATAAAATGGATTCAGTTTTTCTATACTATAATAAGTATCTACAATATTAACATGAAACTTGTTTTCCTCCAGTGCTATCGCATATTGTTGCAGCTGTGGGTTGAAACAGGCAAAATAACGACTTCTTCATTATAATTTCACAGGTACTCAGTTCTCCATTACGGGCATCGTAAAGGGCGCTACCGAATTGGTTGTTCTGACGATACTTGAAGTGGTGAACATACTTGACTTCACAGTGAATTATGGAGAACGAGGAATCAGTTTTATGCTCCGTTTCAACCCACTGATGAAACTGGATTGAAAAAATCTCTTCGACAAAATTGTATGAAAAAGGTCTGTGTTCATTCAATATGAATAATTGTATTATTTACGGCTGTGAAAAGAAAACGGTCGTTTCTGTTACATTGGTAAGTCGTTAAAGATTTAATTTCTTACACTTTGAGCTGATTTGAAGAATTCGACGGCTCTTTCGAGAAGAATTTCTCTTTTGGAAATATGCTCCAGATAGAGGGTCGCCTCTTCCAGAAGCAAATACGCCTCACGGGTGGCTTCCGGTCCGGCAAAGTGGCCGCCATCTGCGAAATTCTCCGTAGCCCTTACAATTTTCAACGCCTGTTCTTGCAAATCCTGCGAGCCGAAATATTTGGCCGGCATTACTTCGTGACATCTATGTATATAATGTATTATAATTTTTACCGTTTATAATGCTCAAAATACTACTCAACTGAATACTGTATCGATCGTTTACCTTAGCTTCTGGCATAGTTTTCTTATGTTCGTACAGAAGAAGTTCGGCCGAAGAGCATGAATCGCCCAATTGTTCTGCGATGCTTAGCAGGCCCTCAGTCCTATCGGCCAGCAACCTTTTCAGCAGCGTCAGGTCAGCTGTGATGAGTGCGAGTGCCAAACATTCTTCGAGCTGAGCATGAGCGACTTCTACTTTCCTTTGTATCCAACGTCTCTTCTCGTGCAGTGATTCCATCCATCTTTCCACCTGTACTTTCGCTGCAAAGAAAATAGATTAGTAATAATATAACCTTCCAATCGAGTATTCCTGATAATTTCGATGTGAAACTTGGCGAAACTGTTGACGCCAGGCTCTATAGGGTTTTGAAATCTGATGATGAGAGGATTTCTTACGCTGAAGAGAACCTCTGTCTTGTTGTATGTAGATACTCGATGAGAAAATCACTTACCGAGCTGTGCTTGTAATCGAATGTGGTGCGGTCTTGAGTCAAGAGTGCCTGCTTCTTCAAGCGAGACGAGTATGTCTAGAAGTGCGCTGCCTTGTCTCAAAGCTCCATTGAGGCAAGACAGGCAACTCTTGAGTCCTTCCTTCAAATCGGCCATACGTTCACGCAATTCTTCGATTTCAACTGGCAGCTCCGTGTCCGCCAAACATTCTAAGCACTTGCATTGCTCGTGAAATTCGTCAGCGTTTCTGTTGGAAAAATGTAAAAAATAAACCAATGGACATTTTATTTCGAAATAAGCGGAGTTATCTTTATATTCGCAGTGAGCTTTTGACCCCTCGCAGATAGAATTTACTTGCATTGGTTCCTTCACAATCAAATCTATGATTTAGTTCTGTTCTAAGTACGGATCGTGAACTGAGTTCATCTGCTGAGCTTCAAGTCATATTAGCTTTAGTTCACTTCGATTACGTACTTCTATTGCTCACCTCACGATAGACAAACCATAATTAAAATGTAAACAGTTAATTAAGATCTCGATACAAAATGTCAACGTTTCTAACTTGTGATAAGATAGATTGAGATCTAGTATTCGGGCCCGTTCTTCTAAATGTTTGTTCACGTTTTCCCAAACGGCTGCCAATGAGTCGCTCATAGCGGAGTACACTTTGGGACTTGTATTTTGATTGGCCATTACGCTTTCCGCTTGGTCTCCCAGCTCGTCCACCGGACTTTTCTTGCTCTGAAAACGAAACAAAATCAATTTTGGTTTATTATTCATAATAAACCATTGTAATCGCCCAAGAAAAAAAAATTTATAACCCCCCCTCAAAATTTGATGTTTTACGTTTCAAGGCATGTAGAATCCGAATATCCAATAAAAAAAATTCTGTCCGTCCGCCGTACGCCGTCCGCCGTACGCCGTACGCCGTACGCCGTACGCCGTTAGCAGTTTTCCGGCCAAACTGTAAGAGCTAAAAATTTGAAATTTTCACCAAAAATCAATCTCAGTCCTACGACGGCCCAATTCTTGAACCAATTTGATAGCTCAATTTTAAGGGTATTTTTGGAGGGTTTTGAGGGGGAGAAAATTTATATTTTCCAAGGTTTTTCAGAAAAATGTGTACAGGGTATCAAATTATATAGATTTTTGGACGCTGAATCGAATGAGACCATCGCCGGGTCGATAGCTTTATTGGTTCGCGAGTTATCGCAGCTTTTGTGCCGAATTTGGGAGATTTTCAGAAATTTGACATGAGGGTATAACTCGAGAGTTCTTGGAGCTATAAAAATCGTTCTATACTCATTGGAAAGGTCGTTAAACACTCTCTCCAGCTGTATCGTTAGGCAATAAGTTTAGCTTTTAATTAGGAAATTAAGAAATATAAAAATGATTAAAATTACAATAGTTGCTACGGAGTTTTCCCCTATAGTTACCATCTGTTTTTCGGTGGGAACGTTAAAAAATGTTCGGAATATTTAAAATGACAAATGGATAGTCTTCTTAAATCAATATTGAAGCGAAATAATAATAAACCACTGTACAATCATTTGCAGCGTTTTTTATTTAAAAAAAAAGGCTGAATAATCTACAAGCGCAGCAATATTTCTGTGATCTAATTATAGAGTACGGAAACATGTGAACACCAACATGATATCGCCACCAGTGAGTGCTCTTGGAGGTCAATTGTAAACGAGTATTTCGAAAACCGAAAATCAGATAATTCATTTTCTAAAATCAACCGCTTGCCTAATGTCAATTCACGTAGTTCGAAGCGGTAATTCATGTTGCTCCACACAGCCTATTGGCGTTTCTTGCGGCAGAGCCAATCTTCTAAGAATACCCTCACACTCGCGTTTGCGTGAAACAGCCTTTGGTGTATAGAAGATGATGTTTATCGAATCAGAAATCTCGCTCGAACAAGAACACATGCGTACCTTATTCGCAAACATTTTTTCTACCACTGGTGTTCTTGTTTATAAAACAAGTAAAATAGTATTCTCCAATTTAATGGAGATGGTTTTATTTATCGGTAGACCGTAAAGTTTTAACGACTCAATGTTTCTTGCCCGAAAATCTGATGAGTTTCGCTTCTTGTGAGAAACTTGAGTTTGGAATATGGTTGAGAATTAGTGATGACCCGAACGTACGCCGGGTCGTTCGTTTAGCTTAGGATAAAATTCGTTCAATGGGAAAAATAACTGGCCATATGTTAGGGTGGGTGTTCAAGTGCATTCAAACTTGGATCTTGCACCTGTTTTAAATTCGTAAAGTCTGAAAGATCATTTGTAACAAGATGACAAAAGCTTTTTTTTATGAGGAAAAATTGCTTGCTCAACTAGGTAATTTAAAAGTATATTTGCAATTCCCTTTACCCGAAAACGTGAATGTTTGAACGCATTTACGGTGAAGAAATTGACTTGGATGCTTCAATGAAGAGACGCGACGCGCCTCTTTTGCTGCTTAACATTTGCTTTTACTGTGTTCGATCGTAATTATTCAATCTATCAGACTTGAGAATTAGCAAATGCTAGAACTGTTAGTTTTACAATGATTTCTTTCGATGCATGTGTTTTGGTTCGGCAAAACCTGCTGGTCGCATAGGTCTCTCTGAATAGTGCATCCTCAATAGCTGGCGCCAAGTCAACGCAACGAGAATCCTTGTAGTTGATCGCAAATGGATACACACACGCTCGATCATCGATTTGTAACTTTTGAATATTCAACTAGCTATTGTTCTTTAATCGGGTAAAAATACTGCTCTATCGTCTAATTACAGGTTGTTTTCTGAAACCGCCTGGAAACGAATTGAAAAAGCTCATTTTTGCCTCCCTGACACCGCACCAATGCTTCATCTGTGGACAAAATGAGCTCATTATGCAGGCAAAACATTGGCGGACTGGTTACACTAACGAGCACATTACTTAAGTACCTGTGGGGTTTAATACGTACTTTATTTGCCTCAGGCAAGTCCATTCTAAGACAGGTTTTGCTTTTGCTGCGAAATATTTAACTTACTGTTGTGTAAATTAATGTTTGCTAACCGTTAAAATTTTTTTAAAAATGTGGGCAGTTTTCTATTTGACTTCAAATAAAGTTACCCTTCTTTAATTAGGGTTTTGGAGAAAATAGAAATCCTCAATTTTACCGCCTCGACATGGAATGCACAAATAGAGCTCTACAAGTTGTTCTAGCTCAACAGAAATTAAGTTCTTGTGAGAGGTACTGAAGACTATAATTAGATGTGGTTAAAGTGAAGTTCCACCTCGTTCGTAACTCGCTCTTTACTAATAAGATCAACATCCAGTCTGTTGAGGTGTCTGCACGCTAACATCAGTTCAACTTCGAGTCGCTCATATCTGGAACCTAATTGCATCTATTCACGGCAGTCAGTGTCAAGAACGAACTTCTACTGCCGTGCCAAATAGACTTGAAGAAGGAGAAATTAGTTCTCGTAAACGTTGTCATGAGTGCTGGTGGTCCAAAAACTCCATAAGGAACAAAAAAAAACTGCCTTTTCTTGTTACGCTGAGATGATAAGCTGTGCTATATTTATTCTCTGGCCGAGCACTTTCACTTAATCGGGCTTCCTCAGAGCGATGTCGTTCAGATGATTCTTAATTTTTTTTTTTTTTCAACTTCCTCATTTTCAGGTTTTGATTTTGAGGTTGGTAATTAAGTAATGTTAAATTTATTTTTTAAACAAAATGATAATAAAGTTATAAAGAAGTAACCAGTGACAACGCTTACAAGTTTAATAATAATTTTATATCTACCAAACCTGGATTTAAAAGTGTTTAAAATGTTCAAAGGCCAGAGAACATAATTTTTCTTATCGTTGAAGTTGTCTCTAATTTAGCGAACGTGGGTCTTCTGGCCGTTTTGGAAATGCGACAAGATGAGTGGCCCAACGTTGAATCACTCTTCGCCTTTATTTGGTGTGATCATTATCCCTTCCTTGAAATCAAGTTTTATTTCTTTTCTTATCTGATCTACTGAAAAATTATCAGCGTTCCCAAAAGTAATTTTTTGTGCCACTCCGAGTTTTGCGTCGAAACGGGCGTGCCCGACCTCAATAGTAACCGAGAGAGGTCCCTTTCACTGAAATTTTCGTTCTCAGGCAACATAGCCTGAAGGTGTCCTTTATTAGCCAGTCGACGTCAGTTCAAAGAGACCAACAGAAACGCACATTGTATTTGCTGGAGGAACAATAAAAAACAAGGCTGGCGTTTTGAATAGATAATTGAGCGCCTCGCTGAGTAAGTATATTCGCGGTGCCTTGTACGTGGCGAAGTTGGCCTTCAGGAACAGAGATTCTTATTCCATATTTGGACATCCGTATACGATGGCTCAGACGTTTGGTTATGAGGATTTCGTTTCGCACTTAATCTGTTTGCGTCAAGATTGATCTGTCAGGTCTCGAAGATCGATTGCTAAATCTTGATCACGAGTCCTATTCTGGCAGCACAGACTGCCCTCGTTCGTCATCGGTAGTAGGTGACAGAATCGATTCATTTAGCGTCACTGGTACATATCGGATATGAGTTCTTTACCACCAGGTGTTCTCAAATTTTCGAATAAACCTATGTAAAATTTATATGTATTTTTTTTCATTTTTTTTTTTATTATTCCGGTATGAGCACAATGACAAAGCTAACTGAGTCACCTTGATTTTCTGTATAACTTCTGCGTGGGCGTGCCTCCATTCTGCCGCTTCTTCGAGTGTGTCAGCAAGCTGTGTGAGGGAGGGGTTCACGTCAACTACCTTCAGTTCCAGACAGTCTCGGCTCTGAAAAAGAAATGTACCCTTTAAATGATCATATTGAAAAATAACATGTGATATTTTTCGGGCAGCAGCAATGTGGCACAATTATGAGTAATAAACCATGGAATCATGTGTCAGCGAACTTCGCTCCATTCTATTCTATTAAATGTTTCGAGCCAATCCGGATGTTCCTTCTTGGTGTCAATAAAATGAATTATATTAATAAATTGTGTACAATTATATTAATTTTGGAAGTGACACTTTTGCGACGTAATAGAAGAAACGTATTTATACGGCACAGTGATAACTGTGGAGATTTCACGGTCCTTAAGATGAGATTTGTTTGCACCCTTTTTGTGCGTCACGACGGTACTATCACCAAGATAGAATATCTCTGAGATAAAATCAGCCAATCCCAACCCTTAGGCGCAGAGCCCCTCCTCGTTTACTACTGGAGACCATCAACTAACGATTCGGACATAACTGCTTGCTTTGAATCTTTCGGCTGAACGTTCCATCTGATACCGCTAGCTACGAAATCATGTCACAAACACATTCATTTTTTCATTCAGCTGCCTTCCTCTGAAGGGAACCTCAACCGCCCGATGAGATCATGTTTCTACAGCTCCATCATATTTCATCTGCATTCACTTAATTGCATCTTTTTCTCAAATCTGGCTCCTTGATGCACTAAAATGGAATCACCTCCTGCAGCTTTCTCAGCGATGATCTTTTAATAAGTGCAGAGCTGATAATTTCAAATTATTTTCACCGTTTATTTTATCCAAAATTCGAAGATACTAGAAGGAAGATATCAAAAATAGTGATGAATTATGAAACATTCTAAGCGTCGAGGATTTATAGGCATTACATAAAAAAAATCCGTGTATGTTATTCTTTCCTGTTAAAGAACTTTTTTTTTCTTTTTTTGCTTTTTTTTTGCCGTTGAAAATCTTCTCTATAACTACCATGTTAAAATTACTGGAATTGAGTCGTTCACCTTCGAATTGGATAATAATAATAATTCATCTAAGTATGGTACTTTGAGTCGGCGTGAGATGCTCATTTCCGATCTCTTAGAATCACGGGGATTTAAGTTGTCCTAGATTAGCTGAAAAAGTCCGGTCGAATGACCTTGGAACCGCGCTAAATCGTGTCCCTGAACTGTCTAGGCCTGTTGTTCCGCCCACATTCTTCTCCGCATATCAGCCTGACAATGAATTATTTTCGGGTAATGCGATGTAAATTTTGACTTGCAGTGTTCTCAAACCATGAAAGATACTAGTGGCATAACCGTTTTATTCGTCGGTTGCATACGGGTCTGGTGGAGATTAAAATAATCTTCATGATGGAACAAAAATGTGGGAACTTTGAAGAATTGAATATTTGTATGGTAGATCATTTTAAATCCTAAAGAACTTGAACAAGAGCATGAGGAAGAAAAAACAGCAGACTCGTCTCCATATTTTTATTGGCTAGAAAACACTTAAGCCTATTTTGGCATCCTGAGGGCGATGTAGAACCGTAGGTCCAGATAGGCGTATGTTCCAGGATATTTAGGTAGCTAATGGCTTCTTATCTCCTATCTCCTGTTCATATGTACATATCAAAGCATTGTCTCAATTAATAAGAGCTTTTGTTTCATCAAATTACCAGGATTAGTTTATATTGTTTATTTTCTAGTTAAAGTTCAAATCTATTCATTCAATTTTTCACGTTTTTCTTCGGGCATCATTCCATGCTACCTGCATTTTCTTAATATACTTGATCATTTTCAGAAATAACTCCATCATAAATTTGGCGCTTCTTTGTGGTATTGCAGTAGCATTCTTATTCGATAATTACTAATCAAAACCATCATGGTGGATTGAAATCCGTTTGTTTCCTCTGTGGTCAGTGTCAGCACTTTATCTGCCTACGTCGTGCAACCCATTCACGAGTATTTTCATTTTTCTGGTTACAGGTATCTTTCTTTTTGAGGTCACGTCATCATCAGCATTACCTTACTTTTCGTCGGATACACGTTCCCAAGCTATTTTTCGGAGTAACTGTTGATTGCGATTATAGCCAAAGCATTTAGCAGGCAGCGAGCCAGGTAAGCTAAGAGATTGCTGGCATTGTTTCCTTCCGAGTCGTGGGAATGGCGAATGCTATTCACGAACAGATTGGACTCGCTCCAGGAACTACTGACGTGTTGTATGCAAAATATATGAAAATAGAACTTACCGGGCAATGAATCTTCCACGTTCACTTTCATTCTACTTACAAATGGCCGTTGTTTCTGAAATATTCTAACGGACGCAAAAAAAGAAAAATTGTTGGGAGAAGTTTCCTTCAATGCAGCTAATCGCCAAATTAGATCAATTTGAAAATATATAGAATAAAAAGATATTCAAATAGCCAATGTATGCTTCACTTCCTGTCCTTTTCATGGGGAAGAGTGGAAAGAAAACCCATTAGTGTATCGCAGAACCTAGTGTATTTATCTTTCTCATTTTCCTGACATGTATTGCATGGGTCTCGCTCGTTTTACTCAAGGCGAATCGCCTGAGCCAATGTGTTTATTTATTTATTTTATTGTTCAGGGGGTCGACTAGTCTCGATGAAAAATCTTTGTTATCGACGTACGTCTACAATAAACAATTAATCTCATTGTGAATTAATTAGTGTGGTACTTAATTATTTTCTTAATGCACGCTTAATCTCACTATCTCTTCCTGAACTAAACCGCTGGATGGCGGTATAGTTCAAAGCCATTATGGCCATAATGTAAAGATTGATGTACGCCAGTAGAATTCGCTCATATGCGTCAAATGTCATCACGTTCGCATCAGTTACCGCCACTACCACGACTACGCACCCTGTAATTCGAAACGAACACTAAACAGCTCATGTCGCGAGCGAATCAAGGTTGCGTGATTGTACTCATCAGAAGAGACTGTTCAGATCTCCGCATCCGCTGCTTGACTACTTCCATGTGTTCATTTATCGTCAACGGTCAGAGCTTACCCAAAATTTGGTCCTGCTCATTACTTTGAGGGACATTTTGGATAGCGTTAGAAATTAAGACGTTTAGAAATTAAGCACAATTTTGAGAAAAAAATTCTTATAGTTTGTTTTGATCGTAATCGATCCTTAAAGTTGGTGAAAAGTCGGAGTGAGTGGTTCAAATTAATTGCTTCCCTCCGTAAAAGAGTAAAACCGTAAACTAATCGTAAAAGAATCGTAAAAAGAAGAAGAAAAAAAGAAAAGAAAAAGAATCTTTCGAAGAATTGTATCGTTCGTATGTCCACAATTTAATTGAAATCAATTTGAACATCGGTTCGTTTCCAATTAATTTTTTCGATTGGATTAACGGCTGCTTTTCAGTCTAAGAAAGCAGAACTAATATTTATGTGATGAAAAGGTAACCAACGAATGAAAGCGTATCGCTTGCTGAGAGAATGCATCCAGGAATGCAAATTTTGCATGTAGATGATCACGATGTGGAGCGATCGGATACTTTCTCTCTCGAAGTAAGCAGAGCGATGATTTCAAGATGGTTAACATGGTTCGACTGTGTGGGATCATGCTTAGATGCTATACGATACGTCCTCCTTGCCATTCGTTCTACTCTTTCGTATTCATTTCACCGGGCGCATTCGTTGGTCGGATCCTTGACCAGTAATTGTGTTCAACGAACAATGAAGCGGTCCGCGAGCACTGTTAGTGCCTGGGACATTCTTTTTCTAATTTCAATTCAATTTACAATCACTATGAAGAATAACATGACGTAAGAAGATCGAGGTGTCTTCTTTGAACCGCCGCCATTATCAGGGCAAATTTTTTTAGGAACCGAGAGTACGGATGTTTGAAAACTCTGCTTCCGAGCCCACGAGAGCGAGTAATTTTCAATGCGAAATGTAACAATTAGGCATGAATTTGCCATTCCCTTGCAGAGTATTTTCATTTTCGCATTGGTCAGTCTCATAACTACTCGGCACGATAGCCTAGCTGGTTTTTCGAAATTCGATTTAAAACCAATCTGAGCTGAAGCAAGTCTAATGCTCGGAGGAGGAACAACAGAGTTTAGTTATAAATAGGAACGTCTGTTTATTGCTCAGGACCATCGGATTGGGTGAAGTTGTTCAAGCGAGTTGATGTTCCCGCTTGCTATTCCTATCGCTGACCTAACCGAACGAACCGCATTCAAAAGCCTTCAGAAGGAACCAACAGCTTTTCGCTCAACTAGGGCGTTTAGCAATTCTTACTTTGTCATTGGCCAACACGATAACGCTTCGACCGGACCAAAAGAATTTTACGGTTCGTATTCTATATCTTCGCTCATATCCCAGTGAATGTGCAAAATTAGCTGTTATTGGATTTCAACTAACTAGCGTTCGAGGTTTTTTGTCTCTTTATCGTCAAACCGCAAAAATCAATATGCTTGAACGCCTGAGGCCTTTGATTGTTTAATATTGCGAGTATGACAATTGATTTTTTCGTTAGGTCCACACAACGGACTTCCGCGCTATTCCCCCTTTTCTGTTATTTTTTCCTCGAAGAAAACTCAAAACACGTTTTTTACCAAAAAGCGGAATATATCTCGAGAACAAATAATAATCCATGAATGTTTTATTTTTAATCGATTCTAAATTAAATCGTTTAATTTGCTTACACAGAAGCTATTTTTTCAAAATTCGCTAACGTTGCGAAAAAAATCCAAAATTAAAACTCCGTAAGTATGGAAATGGGGAAAAAAATTTAAAAATAACGTTTATTGTCAGAATCACTTCAAATTCGCATTTTACGTCTAATTTCCTGTAGGAATCATTAATTAATCATTAAAATTGACCAGTACTGTGAGTACATGAAACGAATTTTCAAAGATGAAAAACATAAAACCGGTGTGGCACTAAAACTGGGGAAAGGTAATAGTTGTCGTAAAATTTCCGCCGTTTTGACGTCATATTCGGGTTCAGCATTAAATTTCCTATAAGGATAGCTTTTTTTTAAAATCGCTTTAAAACGAAAATGTAATTTTTCACTATTACCGATGCCAGTGGAGCTCGAGAATTCGGCCGGCGAAAAACTCGATTTACGGAAAATAATTTCTCTGGCTCTGTTTAAATTTTTTTCACCAAATATTTTGCTATGTACGTGTGTAAGGCGTTCAAATGAAGACTCCTGCATAATAAAACTATTGATTATCATAAATTTTGACCCCGAAAATCACAGTTAAAGTCCAATTTTCGAGCTTTCAAAAACCGATTTTTTGGGACTAGTTGCAGATTTTTCCGAGAAATAAAAAAAATCACAAAAATACATCTTGGTAAGACACAACTTTCCTAAAAATTTCAGATTTTTTTCTGTTTTGAGAGAGGAGTAAAAATTCGTTAACTGATCGGTTGAAAAAAATCGCAGGGGTGCCCCTTGGATTTTTCGCGAAAAATTTTTTGAAATAGATTTTGCTCAAATTCAGCATAACGATAGTTGATGATGTGTATATCAATAATATATGGTTCATTCTTTGTTTCTTTCGCACTAAATAGATGAAAATAACGTTTAAAGTTGAAAAAAGTTATTTTTTCGTGTATAGTCCACTATTATTGTAGAATAACGCAAAAACGGTTGAAAAATGGGTAGGTACATTACATTGGGAAAATGTGGACAATTAAATTACCTATCTTTTGGTATATTCAAACATCTGAATTGACGACTTTTAGTTTGAATTATCCACTGTGCAAGTTACTAATCTTGGAGGACTTAGAAGTTGGACTGCCTATTACGGCTTAAACTTGGCGAAGTTGAAACTCCAATACTTTATGATGCAAAGTACATCAAAACACCACTCCCCACACACAAAATTATAGTAACTACTAACATAAAAACTATAAATTATACCTATCGATATAGAAATAAACTACTTCATAGTAGTGATAAGGACACTTCCCCACCAATATGTAAGGAGTGTGGGGCTTTCAGCCCCTAGTATTCATTCAAAGTTAACAAGCTTTCATATGAGGAGACGAAGCTGAGCTCAACAACTCGAATATTGTGTCCCCCCCCCATCATGCGCTGTCAATCTTATGCTTTAATGAAACCTGTCACCATTACTGTTGAAATGACGAGCTTTCCAATTTTTGGAGGTTTTTCACGATTCATTGCCTATACCTGACAGTAGTGTACTCAGTGTGTAATGAATTTCTTGATTTTAAGTTTGGTTGTTCTGTTTGGGGAAGGTACACTACTCTTTTTTTTCACCATTCAAAATTAAACTACCTACGTATTAAATCTGCCATCGCCGTGATCACTTTTCTGAGGAAACCATAAAAATTCCTGAAATGTTCACCAAAAAGCAATGCTTTAGTCTAGCAATGGCTCAATTCTTCAACCAAATAGCTAGCAATTTTAGGGCTATTTTTGGGGTTATGGAAATGGTTCTCGTGTTATTGCAGCTTCAGTAAACAATTTTCGAGATCCCAGAAATTTCGTTTATAACCCGAGAATTTTCGGAGCGATAAAAATCGTTCAACACTTTTTGGAATAGTCGTCTTAACGGTCTCTTCAGCTGTACCGTTAGGCGAATAATTCAGCTTTTAATTTGATAATTGAGAACAAATAGAAACTATAAAAATCACCACAAATTTCACAAACGTTGGGACAAGTTATTATCACAAATGGATAGTCTTCTCAAAATATTATTGTAGCAAAGTAATAATGAACCATAGTAGTATCATTTGTAGCGTTTCTTTTTCTATTATTTTTTCAGCGACAGGGTGAAACGCTGGAGGACTTCGGAAATCCGCTAAAGCCAACTAGGTTTCGATGGGAAGGGGCTTAGCTGGGATGGGACT
Organism: Tupiocoris notatus; assembly: GCA_037159825.1. Lineage (NCBI taxonomy): Eukaryota > Metazoa > Arthropoda > Insecta > Hemiptera > Miridae > Tupiocoris > Tupiocoris notatus. The sequence goes on along the minus strand of JASJUZ010000125.1, from coordinate 206,227 downwards.
GATGGAGCGAGGGGGCGCCCACGATGGACACGACCTCCTGCCTCCTCGTCGGCTCCTGTTACCGCTACGTCATATCCACCTTCCTTTAAAGGCAATATCTCGCATCTCTTTGGAAATATCATAAAGAGCATGAGACGCCTTTGAGTTCCAGTATATTTCAATCCCAATTTTTTCACCTCCGCATAATTATGTTATCCAAATACTTATTCGAGACCAAATATTTAGTAGGCTCTTCTCAATTCGATTGCACCGTCTCTTTGTATTGCTTCCCCTTGGGACTTCTTTCGGAGCTGACGTCCTCAAGCTCGCCCGCCCGCTGTGCAACTTGGTCCTCGTTCTCCCACATTCCAAGTAGTCGCTAGAAGAGCTCTTTTATTCGTGCTCATACTCTGCGCTAGTTCTGACTTCGATGCCAAATTAAATCGTACCCTAATGAGCTCTCATGACCTTGCATGGTGCCTGCAATGCCATATCGAGTGAAGAATTTCTCATGGTGCCATTCCTCCGAGTAATCGTCGGTTAGGTATATCGATAGGTATAATTTATAGTTTTTATAATAGTAGTTACTATAATTTTGTGTGTGGGGAGTGGTGTTTTGATGTACTTTGCATCATAAAGTATTGGAGTTTCAACTTCGCCAAGTTTAAGCCGTAATAGGCAGTCCAACTTCTAAGTCCTCCAAGATTAGTAACTTGCACAGTGGATAATTCAAACAAAAAGTCGTCAATTCAGATGTTTGAATATACCAAAAGATAGGTAATTTAATTGTCCACATTTTCCCAATGTAATGTACCTATCCATTTTTCAACCGTTTTTGCGTTATTCTACAATAACAGTGGACTATACACGAAAAAAATCACTTTTTTCAACTTTAAACGTTATTTTCATCTATTTAGTGCGAAAGAAACAAAGAATGAACCATATATTATTGATGTACACATCATCAACTATCATTATGCTGAATTTGAGCAAAATCCATTTCAAAAAATTTTTCGCAAAAAATCCAAGGGGTCCCCCTGCGATTTTTTTCAACCGATCAGTTAACGATTTTTTACTCGTCTCTCAATACAGATATAAATCTGAAATTTTCAGGAAAGCTGTGTCTTACTAAGATGTATTTTTGTGATTTTTTTTATTTCTCGGAAAAATCTGCAAGTGGTCCAAAAAAATCGGTTTTTGAAAGCTCAAAAATTGGACTTTAACTGTGATTTTCGGGGTCAAAATAAATGCAAATCAATTGTTTTGTTATGCAGGAGTCTTCATTTGAACGCCTTACATACGTACATCGCAAAAAATTTGGTGAAAAAAATTTAAACAGAGCCAGAGAAATTATTTTCCGTAAATCGAGTTTTTCGCCGGCGGCTCCGCTGGCATCGATAATAGTGAAAAATTAAATTTTCGTTTTAAAGCGATTTTGAAAGCGATTCTTATAGGAAATTTAACGCTGAATCCGAATATGACGTCAAAACGGCGGAAATTTCACGACAACTATCAGTTTTTCTAGTTTAATACTACGCCACTTCTACGTTTTTCAACTTTGAAATTCCGTTGCAAATACTTACAGTACTGTTCAAATTTGATTAATTAATGATTCCTACAGGAAATTAGACGTAGAATTCGAATTGAAAGTGAAAACAAACAAAATCAAACGATCAGTAATATTTTTCGAATTTTTTTCGATTTTCATACTTTTGAAGTTTCAACTTAGGGATTTTTTTCCGTCGCGTTCCCGAAATGGGAACGATTAGGTGCTGTGGAAAAAAATGAAGGAAATTTAACGTAGAATCGTTTAAAAATAAGAAAATGGCTAGTGTATGTGATAGCTCTCGAGATATATCCCACTTTATGTCAAAAAACGTGTTTTGACTTTTCTTTGATCGCGAATAGCTCCGCGGGGACATAGCATAAAAATATAATTAAATACACCAAATTGTAGGATTTTGATAGCTTTTTCTCGCCTATGAATAATAATTTTCTAGCTATCAAATGGGTAGATGTTTCCTTGTCTTCTCATTCAGCCGGTTCAATTCGATTTTAAGTCTCTTTATTGACAGAGGAGTTCATCAGACAAGTGCATCATTCTGGTTCCAGCGACGCGTCGAAAGCTGCATGCCTGCGTCCTGTCTAAAAACAGAGAGTCTATTTATGCTAACAAGTTCTGTGGTGGGACTAAAATAAATGCCGCGGGTCGAACTAACGTCCAAAAAGCATTGTCTGGCTCCAGAATTACGTGGGTGCGATGGAGGTATCAGCATTGGTTACATACCTGAAATAGGTATTGCGGATTTGAATCATTTGAACATTTATAATGCGGACCACCTAGAACTCCCCGGTTATTTCCGCGGGATTCGCCGAAACTATCGTCGTTTTATTAATGATGAAATTAATTTTGAATCAGTTTAGGAATTATTATCTTCCTAAATTGGGAAAATAGAGGTTACCTTGACCATTAGCTCGCTAGAAATTATTTTCTCATGGGGTATTGAGTTACGCGAGTGGAGAGATTAACCCCGATCCGATCTGCTGAAATTGGTAAAGCGTAAATTTCCACTGTAAATTGCTTCAAAATTCTACGCGTCACCAAGACTGTTCCTCGCTGTGGAAGAAAAGTATAATTCTGCTCACGAGGACGATCACAAAGATCTCCCATCTTTATAGAACACTTCCTAACCAAAAATTCATTTTTCTCAATATTTCGCCTAACTTTCAACAATGTGTCCTGTTTCTTGCCGTATCTTGTTTTCAAGTTTGATCGAGGTAGACTTGGGTTTATCTGACTTATCTCACGTGAACAAATAATGGGTTTAGGAGGTGCTTTTAGGATATTGAAACTCTGTCCGATTGCCTGAGGTCGATGTCATTAGCAGCTGTCGCTCGCGGTTGGATGGACCGCGGTAAGTTTGACACTGCTGGGTGCTTATTTGCAGTAGGAATAACAACTCTTCCCACATTCAAGACCCCTGCCCAAATAAAGAGGGATTGCGTAATACGTCACATAATAAAATGTGTGCTGGGTTAGCCAACATGTGACGAGCGAAGTCTTGCGAAGACTTCAAAGAAATTTGCTCTGAAACAGATGTGAATGGCCAGTGCACCATGAAATCATTAGGCTGACATCGATGTAAGTGGGTACTCGGATTGCATCATATATCCTACTCGATTCTTCAAAACAGCCAGATACATTGACTTTTTTATGGTCCAAACCCGGTCAATAATAAATCAGGGTTCACCGAATTCCGGTAATCCCCAACTTCTATGTAGAATTTATACGTTCGTTCGTTCGTCCATTGAAACCAAACTGTTTTAATTACCTACTGTTTGATTGTTTTGATTATTACTTCATCAGCACTTATACAAAAATATAATCCAATCACTTTTTTTTCAACCAGAGAAAACTATTATTTATATTACTTTGAGTTATCTCAATCACTGTCCTATCGGAAGTTTCTTTTTCCACTATAATTCGAATATAAAAATTTGCATTAAATAATCAATCTACCTCGAAATCGTCCGAACATAACATAGAAAGTTCTTTAACCCCACTATCACAGTCTGTGTATTTGATAAGGTTCACTCAGTTTGTATTCTGCTGGTATATTTTTGTACTAAGTACTAGATCAATTTGGTTTAATATTCAGTATACAGCATTTGTAATCGTTCAAAAATAAATTTAACCCTCCTGAATTGATGTTTACGTTCCAAGGCATGTAGAATCCGAATACGCTGAATCGAATGAGACCATATCGGGGTTGATAGCATTAACAGTCCCCAAATTTAGCATCTTTTGAGTGGCATTTTTTTTTTTTTTTTTAGTTTAAATTTGGCCACTCGAGCATTTGTGGAGCCTTAAAAATCATTCCATACTCGCTGTAATGCTCGTCAAACTTATATTCAGATGTATTGTTGGGCAATTAATTTGGCATTAAATTAAGTAATTTAGAAACTTTTTTTTGGCCGAATCGTGATGTTAATTTTTGTTAATGGTTTTCCTCAAATTTCGAATGAAGTATTTTATGTCTTTATTCACAATGCGGCTAGTGAGCCGTTGATTTGGTGGGGTGCTAAAAATATTGCGAGACCCGTAAGCAAAAGTCTAATATTACGATTCTCGACATCCTACGCCCGTCTAGTTCCGTATAGTTCAAAGTCAGTTCGCCTAGATCGTAATGCGGTTTTTTTATAAACACATTTGCAGAAGGTTCCCGCTGGCCGCCTTCATACTTACTACTTTTATTTCGCTTTCAATATCTGCGTTAATATCTGAGAAGTTATAGCTTTCTTTTTTCAGAAATAATTGAAAAATTACATCTTTGTGAAATTCAACTTTTCTGAAAAATCGGCAACTGATCGTTGCAAAAAATTCGCAGTGTCCCCCTTGTTTTTTTTTTGTTTTTTTGTAAAAAATGTTTTAATTTTGATTGTGTTCAAATTTTGCATAATGATAATTGGTGGTGTGTATACCAATAATAAATGCGATATTCTTGGTTTATTTAGTCCTAAATAGATGCAAAGAAAGTTTAAACTCGGAAAGTGGGATTTTTCTTGTATATTCCACCAATATTCTTGAATTCCTCACCAACGGTTAGGAAATGGATATGTCATCATGGACATCACTTGGACAATATGTGGTCAACTAAATTACCTATCTTCTGGTATAGTCAAACATCTCAATTGACGACTTTTTGCTGAAGTATTGAGGGTTAAAGTTACTTTAAAATTAGTATGTTTTCTTCTACGATAATTTATATTTGAGTGATATGTATTTTTAATAAGGGCCATGGAGTTGGTCAATAATTTGCAGCGATTTTCTTAATATATCGGGACGAAATATACCTTTGAGAACAGCTGGAGGCTCTCCAGGCTCAACTGTTCGCCCCTATGCTAGCTGAGCGGCTCCGAGCCAATCGCCAAGAAAAGGCTACGCATGTATACTTTCTACGACCAAATACGGACACGATAAAGCGCTGCCTTCCGTTAGCGTGTGGCCCCGAGCCTAAGTTCCTCATTTTAGCCGAATATCGAATAAATATTATTAGTTACTGCTAATATTTTGTATTCGTTCTGGCAACAACAGGTGGCAATGGCGATGAGAGTTTTAAACTATTTTACCCGACAGGGACCGTTATTTTCGTATTTTTTTTAAATGTAACCCTATTTTTTCTGCTTTTTTCGTATTCCGTGCGGGAGAAATTCTAATGTGACCGACAGCAAACTTTTTTTGGTGAGAGTGTCGGGAGGATTTTAGTATATGGTGATGGCATAAATATTATTATTTGAGAATACCATACGGAGTATAAATACGTACGATAGCGTCATTAATTAAATATTTGTACATCTGTTCACCTGAATTATTAGATTGTTATTGAATATTACACCATTTCTTACGGACCGAAAAATCCTTACTATTGCACGAAAATTACAATCTGGAGCCTTGAGTTTTTTCGATGTTGTTCAATGAATACGCATCCCTGCGTCTTATCTACGTACATAAGACGGCATATAAAATTGCCAACTCGGCAAAAGCAGGCAGGTAATGAAACTGTTGAGCAAGCACTCCGCTCATCGTTCGTTCACGGGGAGTTAGTGGGTCACGATGAACAGCTGAACACGACTTTCTTAGAAATCTTGCCAACTAAAGAAATAGGTACTCATTTTTTCCTCGAGGCTTTTACCTGATTTCTTTCCTTCTCGATTCGCACAATTCGCGAAGAAATTGCCGTTATAACGAATTGGATGGGTTTTTTGTGGAGGGAATCAAATGAAGCGATTGAGGGGCCAAATACGGATTTTAAGCTGTAGGCCAATAGAACTTCTTAACTCCTCAATTTCATATAAAGAACAATATTAATTTCCATTCATCTGCATTTTTCTCATTCAGCTCCGATGAAAATGGGGGAATTATTAATCAACGTCATATTTGGATAAAAAGTCGTCATATTATTGGATGGAGTAACTTATTAATGAAACTCACAGTTACTGGCAGGAGGTGTGCATTAGTTTTTTAAATCATTTGTAGATATTGAATTAAGTTGTTTACATTCTCAAGAAATGATTGGCAATATTTTTTATTATCTTTGCATTAAACAAGAAAAATCTGGGTCGATTAATCGAGATAAAATGGGTGTTTTGTCGATTTCGTGTCTAGGTGTAAATTGAAAATAAATTACTGTCTTTAGCTCACGGAATTGTAATGGTTCTAAGACATACTAAGATGTCCGAGCGGGCAAAAGTGATCGCCAACCGATAACAGCCGTAGCACTCCCTCGACATTCGATACAACGATAAAATCTGATGATTTCCTCGCCTACCAGCTTAGATGAGATCATCGCAATAATGTTACCTCCGAGTGGCGCTAGTAGGTACAGTGATAAAAGAACGTGAAAACATTCACACAACCTTCGCTTAGACCACCCACGTGTCGTACTCGTTCCGTTATTTGCACGCGTATTCATAGGCACTTGAAGTTTTGGAAACGACTGATCAAACAATTTCCCGTATTTGGTTTATTATTCATTGATTTGGTTTATTATCAATAATAAACCATTGTAATGGCCCAAGATACACTTTTTCTAACCCCCTCGAAAATGTTGTGCTGCGTTTTAATATTGCAATTTTTAAAAATAATTTAAAAAAACAGTTAAAATTGCAATCAAGTTGGACTTGAACCGAAAAGTTACGAAAAACGGTAGGAATCTGGTTTGAGTATGAGATAAACGGTTAGTGGCTATTGAAGTTGACGACCCTTGAACAAGGGTCGGCGACCTCATCAATCCTAGCTGACTTGACGATGTGAGAGATGACGCTATTTTCTTCGAGATCTGTCATTCTCACGTGTCTTTTTTTGGTTTATTATTCAATAATAAACCATTGTAATCGCCCAAGAAAAAAAAATTTATAACCCCCCCTCAAAATTTGATGTTTTACGTTTCAAGGCATGTAGAATCCGAATATCCAATAAAAAACGCTGCAAATGATTGTACAGTGGTTTATTATTATTTCGCTTCAATATTGATTTAAAAAGACTATCCATTTGTGATTTTGAATATTCCGAACATTTGTGAACGTTCCCACCGGAAAACAGATGGTAACTATAAGAGAAAACTCCGTAGCAACTATTGTAATTTTAATCATTTTTATTTTTCTTAATTTCCTAATTAAAAGCTAAACTTATTGCCTAACGATACAGCTGGAGAGAGTGTTTGACGACCATTCCAATGAGTATAGAACGATTTTTATAGCTCCAAGAACTCTCGAGTTATACCCTAATGCCAAATTTCTGAAAATCTCCCGAATTCGGCACAAAAGCTGCGATAACTCGAGAACCAATAAAGCTATCGATCTGGCGATGGTCTCATTCGATTCAGCGTCCAAAAATCTATATAAATTGATACCACCTACACATTTTTCTGAAACACCCTGGAAAATATGAATTTTCTCCCCCTCAAAACCCCCCAAAAAAACCCTTAAAATTGAGCTAGCAAGTTGGTTCAAGAACTGTGCCGTCGTAGGACCGAGATTGATTTTTGGTGAAAATTTCAAGAATTTAGCTATTATAGTTTGGCCGGAAAACTGCTAACGGCGTACGGCGTACGGCGGACAGACAGAATTTTTTTTATTGGATATTCGGATTCTACATGCCTTGAAACGTAAAACATCAAATTTTGAGGGGGGGTTAGAATTTTTTTTTTCTTGGGCGATTACAATGGTTTATTATTGAATAATAAACCAAAAATTCTGTCTGTCCGCCGTACGCCGTACGCCGTACGCCGTACGCCGTACGCCGTTAGCAGTTTTCCGGCCAAACTATAATAGCGAAATTCTTGACATTTTCACCAAAAATCAATCTCGGTCCTACGACGGCACAGTTCTTGAACCAACTTGCTAGCTCAATTTTAAGGGTATTTTTGGGGGGTTTTGAGGGGGAGAAAATTCATATTTTCCAAGGTTTTTCAGAAAAATGTGTACGTGGTATCAAATTATATGGATTTTTGGACGCTGAATCGAATGAGACCATCGCCGGATCGATAGCTCTATTGGTTCTCGAGTTATCGCAGCTTTTGTGCCGAATTTGGGAGATTTTTAGAAATTTGACGTGAGGGTATAACTCGAGAGTTCTTGGAGCTATATAAATCGTTCTATACTCATTGGAATGGTCGTCAAACACTCTCTTCAGCTGTATCGTTAGGCAATAAGTTTAGCTTTTAATTAGGAAATTAAGAAAAATAAAAATGATTAAAATTACAATAGTTGCTACGGAATATTTCCCGATAGTTACCGATCTGTTTTTCGGTTGAAACGTTTACACATGTTCTGAATAATTACTATTATAAATGGATAGTATTCTGAAATTATTATTGAAGTGAAGGAATAATAAACCACTGTACAATCATTTGCAGCGTTTTTTAACGAGTATTGCTCGTAAGACCGTACCTACTGAGAAAAAATCAAGTCGGTCCCTACTTTTTGACGGAAAAGGGTACTATAGATTATTAATTTAACTTGTATCATCTGTAGATATGTTACATAGGCCGAGAGACACAGACGACGCGACTAAGTACTGCTCTCTTGTTTTGCTTCTTCTGCACAAATGTGGAATAAAACCATCGTGTTCGAATAGTTTTGGCTGGCTCTCGCGCGATGTAATCTGAAGTTATTTTCATCATAAATGATCTGTTCTTCTCACGATCTGTTCCTTCCAATTACGATGAAATTTTTCCAGGTGGTTCGACCTTTCAACTCACCCGGGTTTAGAAATGCAATTTTTCATTTTTTATACAGATGAATATTATTGCTAACACATGGTGTTAGCTGAAGTAGTAGAAAATGGTACTGAGAAGGTGTTATGGTGAATTTTACCAAATAACTTGAGTCAGTGTTAGCCTTTGAGTTAGCTGTACATGCAACGCCAACAAGCAATGTTACTAGCGAAAACAAAGGTTGTTGCTCGTTACATTGCCAGTTGGAGTTGCATGTGCAAACTCCAACTCAATTTTGGTTAATTATTCAATAATAAACTATTGTAATCGCTCAAGAAAAAAATGTCTAACCCCCCTCGAAATTGTATGTTTTACGTTTCAAGGCATGTAGACTCCGAATATTCAATTTAAAAAAAAAAAAAAAAAACTGTCCATTTGCCGTCAACACTTATTTGACGAGAGTACAACAGCTAATCTGCTGACATTCACACCAAAAATCAATCTTGTCCTCACAATGGCTCAATTCTTTAACCCAATCGCTACCTCAATTTTGAGGGTAATTTTCGTGTGTTTTGAGGAGGAGCTAATTCGTGTTTTCCAACGTTTTTCAGAAAAAGGCGTGTTTGGTATCAATATCTACAGATCTTTGGACGCTGAATGAGACCATCGCAGAGTGGATAGCTTTATTATTTCTCGAGTTATCGCAGCATTTGTGTTGAATTTGGGAGATTTTCAAAACTTTGGCATGAGGGGTACTCAAGAGTTCTTGGACATATAAAAATCGTTGTAGTATACTCGTTTAAAGGGCCGTCAAGCACTCTCTTCAACGGTACCATTAGGCGAATAATTTTGCTTTTAATTTGGAAATTAAGAAAAATACAAAATTATTAAAATTACAATAGTTGTTACGGAGTTTTTTTTTAGTGAGAACGTTCACCAATGTTTGAAAAAATTACTATCACAAATGGATAGTTTTCTTAAATCATTATTGAAGTGAAGGAATAATAAACCGCTGTACCGTCATTCCCATCGTTTTTCGGTGAAATCTACTATTAGTGTTCCAACTATGTTTTAATTGTATTCGGTCTGAACCTTCTTCTGCACTCTCTCTCAAATGAATATTTCCGAGAAATGTGTTCGACATAGGTGTTTCGAGGAACGTATGTTGAACTTGAGAAAGCTCTAGCTGGAAACAGCGTCTCTTATCACATTGTGGCCACAGGATAGCATTCGCAATCCCGTTTTGTGCCTACTCCGGGTCAAGGCACGGTTTCCGTCTGACCGGATATCCCTTACAGTCACTCGGCCACCGGATCACTCTTTAACTGTCACTGGAAAAGGGCGTTAACGGCAAGTTTCCTTTGTAAGCATTTGAGCTACTTGGCGCAGCCATTTCTAACTCGAAATAATTGCTGTTGATTTGTCAACTGTTGTAGGATTGGCAAACGACAAGTTTTTCTCGTTAGCTATATAAAAAAATCGGTCACGCAAGAATCTGGCGGCTTTTCTTGGCAGGCAAATACGTAAATCGTAAATGGAGTTTTTGAACATCCGGTGTCTTTCAACGGTGAAGCTAGGAGGTTTTGTTGCCTCCTTACTTTTTCTACGGTCATGAACATCTTCTTTCACCAAGTTCCAAAATCACCCAGAAGTAAACAATGGGGCTATGTAGTTCTAGGAAGTCCCAACTTAACAATCTTGAAGTGTAATTCGTTAACAATAATTGGAGTCTTCATGTAGTGTGTCTATCTTAACTAATTTCCCATATTGTTCCACGGAGTAGGAAGTTCATGCCCTCATAATCCAAGGCTATGAGGGTTCTAAGGATCAGTCGATATATTTGAGCAAGGTAAATTTTCATTCAATTTTCTTATCGCGATACGAGACGGAGTTTGCTTCGGGAGCTAATAGTATTGAGGTTGTGAAGGAGGTAACCATCAGGGCTTCGTTCATACTTGCAAAGATATTAAAGAATCGGATAATGAGACGCCTGGTTTTCCTCCCCCTCAATCTCTACCTAATGATCTAGTGCGATAACCAAAATGCGCTAAAAACTTTAAATAATGTTGTGAAACTATATTTTCAAAAAGAGCTTATTGGTCATTTGATTAAAATCTGGACCTGTTTCGTGATTACGTTTATGGATTAGTTGTCAACTAAACAGTAAATGATCATAAATATATATTAAAAAAAAAAACATAAAACCAGCTCATTGCTGTATCATGATCTTAATGAAAGAAAAGTTGAAAAGATGGAATCGGAGTTTGAGGGAGGATTCTTTGCAAAACGTCCTAGTACATACCACTGGGCGAAAATTTATTAATGACCTTGGGGTTATATTGTTTCTGCAGGAGTGCTAATGTAATGTTTTCGTCGGTTCATTTACATTCGAACTGCTTAGAGTTCTCATGTCCATATTTACATTGCAAACCATCCTTATATTGCGTTTGAATCAACGCTATTTGCGCTTTTTGTTAGTGTTCACAAATTTCGATTATAGCAGAAACATCGCGAAACACAGAAGTCATTAGTGTACGTGGAATTTAGACCTGCATACTAATAATGGTTCCGAATGTGTGAGTGCACTCACTGTCGATCATAAAATACCACGTTCCAATGACAATGAAGTTGATTAATATCAATTTGGGGCCAATGATTAGTATAGTAGACACTTAATTGGCAGATGAAGTACTTCTACTTCTCGTTTATTCGTACGCAAAGTTGCCTGCTATTATATCAATTATTTTAATTTAATTTTGTTGAGAATGGTGAGTGTCTTCGCTCTACCTTCTCATCATTATTTGAATGTTTTTATCATAGTTGCTTACTTGGAGTAAAGCAATGACGATGCTTGTGGCTCCACTACGTACGGCCACTGTACTTATGGCCGTTGTCGATGGCTCACCGGATTCTGACATCTTGATGTTTTTCTTGTGTTGATAGATTCACTCGCTAAATGCAACGTTGCAGCGAATTTTCTCAACTAGAAGTTCGAATGGCCATGTGCTTTTCAAGTTAACAGCTTTGAATATTTTATACAGTGAAATGAATAAGTGCCCGTTTACAAAACGGATACATGCGTTTAGGTATATTCTTCAGTAAATTACTACATTTTTTCATCGCCAGGGTTGAATAAATATAGAAGAAAAATGAAGCAGAATTGAATAGCGTTTGCTGCTAATGCTTCTAACTAATGAATATTGTCATTTGTTATCAGTTGAAGGAACATTTTGAATCAATAATTTGGTACTTTCATAATGGTAATTACGATTAGATCAAAACAGCGTGATTTATATTGTCATTTTATTCTTTTTCACTGGTTTTTCAATAATCTCAATTTAAATTTTTATGCAAAATACGTCAATGACAAATTGTTCATCGAACTCTGGATTTTCGTCGTTTATATTATAACTTAGTATAGTAAAATGAATCGGTTGCTCGATAATATTTCCGATTGATAATTTCCATGCCTAAATAATGCATTTATGGGTTCGTGTTGGCAAAATTCGCTATTTTTAATTTTCGATTATGTATAGACGCGTTCACTTGACACGCCGCGCATTCACATTTGCCCTTATTCAAACTACTTACGACTAGCACTTGAACCGGCCGAGCTGGGAGCCCGCGTGTCACTGACTGCGACTGACCGACCGTTCGAAGCTGCCTCCAGCCCACCCATCGGAACGCAACACTCCCGTTCGTTTGCCTAGATTCTGCACGAATTGCCAACTCTGAAATATTTTCAACACGCTGAAGTAGATTTTCTCCATAAATCGTATACGAGCACTTTTACCCCTTCGGGCATCGTCAGAGTTCCACACCCCACGATACCTCACGTACAAACTTCGCCAAACACTTGGACTCTGTGGATGGAGGAAGATGGAGCTTAATTGAAAGAAAGTAGAACGACAGGTAATGCTCCTTCAACTTCAAAAGATCATTGAGAGCTTTATATTGTGCTTTATATAAGAGGATGCCTCTTTTTCCATGTGGTATGGGCCAACGAATGAGCGGAAGTCGATCTGTGTCTCTTAGTAATCTTTGCTCTTTCTACTGGTCTTTTAACGACTAAAATTATTTACGAATTCGACGCTTTTCGATATGGATTGATCGTAGAATACGCTGACCTGGTGTTTTCCCTATTACCCTTACGAGCAATAGAGGAAGAATACCTCAGAAGGTTCATAATAATTTACGAATGCTATCTTGAAAGCAAATTCCAAACTGCATGTATTGTTTCTGAAATAGGATGCATTTCGGAAGAAGCCAAACCATCCATTAAATTCGCCCCTATTAAAAATATATTTTGATGGAACACAGAGCTTCGGTAGTAATGGCGAGTTACCTAAAAAGTTGAATGATTTATCGAAATCAGTTGAGATGCTTTTACGATTGACTATGTCCAATCAGATCGCAGTTCGTTCTTTCCGTTTCCACGTTTCCCATCGATAGATAAATCAAGCTTTCTAGGTTTTTTTCCAGGAAGACAAAAGTTCAAGCTCTCAAATTGGGGGAATTGAGAGTTCCAAGAGCGGAATATTTTCCATGGCCGTTCATACCATTTTGTTCACTGTTTATTTTCTTTACATTCTTTCAAGTTCACAGTCGACCGTGGGTTATAAGTTGAACTCAATCTATTCCTATAACGATTTAAAAAATGCAACTATTGAAACGTGCGTTTCAATACAGCTTTGCGAATCTACATTAATCCATTGCCGTCAATTTAAGGTCTATCCGTCTGTTTCTCATAAACGGAGCACAGAGGACTTAGGATATAGAAGGGGCCTAAGTCTAACGTGATTCGCCTCCGCTCTCGACGTGGGACGGCCATCTCAGGATATGAATAGACAGAGACGTTTTATAACGTTGAGTTGAGCGTGGTGAAAACCAGATCTGCTTTCGACTATGCTAGCCCAATGTGAGTCGCCAGATGTCTGGTGTGGCTATCGACTTCTAAAAACGCCACAAATAATGCTCACTATTCTGGTTCCACTGCTGTGACGCCTTCTTTTTGGAAATTGGTTTTTCTCCATTATTTGGTATCTCTTTTGAAGAACACTTTATCTGTCCTCTATTACGGCGTTATGTTTTTGATTCGCCTACGATCTAAAACCCATCAAAGATGTCTGAATTCCTCTTAAAATTCTAATTGTGTTTTTTTTTCATTAGAGAGTTTTGACGTGGTTATTATGTTTAATGTCTGTTGAAATTTTGAAACCAAGAATCTTGGCACCTCATTATTAAGTACAGATGCCATTTATTGTACAAGGTACAATTGAACTAATTCCGGCCTGTGGGCTCCGTTTGGACTTAAATGCACCAAGCCATGATCAGCAGATTGACTCCTAATGTTTATTTAAGTTGTTTAATCAAATTTCCGAAGAAGTTTCCTTCTTGTGATATCAAATTTTCTACTTGGAGCCGAATCCACATTCCGAAAGTTGGATATTTATTTGGGAGAGCTTGTTATTTCATTTTCCCCATTCGTTCAATAACCGTCAACGTATGCTGCATTGCTAAAATATCAGTAACACTCGTGACAATTTCTGGTTTTTTGTAGAACCACTCTAAAATTTTCGAAACTACCTCTTTCCTAAATGTGTAAAACTTTTTTTTTTTTGCACAATCCACACATTTTTTTATTGACTCCTAAAAATCTTTTGTTGTTCAAACAAATGCCTAATATTATTTAATTGTATTTCATAATTGCTTAAATTTTATTGTAATAATAGTCAGTGTTAAAGATGAACAATACTCACCTCAGTTAACAGAACTCTCGATGAAATTTAATTTATCCGATTATCTTGAAAGAAGAAGCGAAAAGTTTGAGCCTCATTATGACTGCCGTCGTTCAAAGCTCGTAAGAGAATAGGTTATATAAATACAATACTTTATTCATTTCTCATACAAAACAAACAGTTGAGCACATTAAATAAATTTGGCACCAAAGACGAACGGTATATGGCGTTAGTTACAATCTAATTTTCGAAACAACATCAAAACATTTTGTTATGAATAAAAATGCATGGCAAATTATAAGCGACTCGATGTTATCGTCCGTTTTGATTTTCAAACGTTTTCTATTCTACAGTGTCAGGCAAATGGAGTGAGTGGCACTTCCCTATCTAAATGATTACATAAAATCCATCCAGGCATTTTTCCGTAGCGCCTCAAGGCGTTTAGCATAGGATCAACGCTGGTTGTAAATCAGCGTCAGTTTCTTATCGAGGCTCTTATCTTTTCGAGGCTTCGATATTATTGCTAGTCAAGAACGGAAAATGCTGTCTACTGTTGACGAAGCACACGTTCAAAACAACAAACACAAGCGTTATTGAAGCTTGCTTCCAACTGCTTAACCACTCGATTTTGTTACGTTTTTAGCGATCCTAAGCAAAGGAGGTGGGATAGTAAAGAGGTAGGAGAGTGTTGAATATTAAGGTATTCAAAGACGAAATGGGAATGAGTCCATAAATCTACGATTTGTATATTCTTGTAGAACAACAAACCGAAAATTTTCCGCTTGATGAACCAATGATGCGGTGAAACGTGTTTTGGAATGAAATCTTCAAAAACCTTTTAATCCTGCAATATGCCTATTTCTGCTGAAAGACATTTTAAAAATCTTCTAGCGTTATGACAAACCTTGTTGAGAGTAGAAATTCTCAAGTTCTAGTCAACTTGAAGCATTGATTGTTCGAAAAAGTTATTTGTCGGGTTAATGGAATGACACGTTTTATGCCGTAATTTCGTTTGACCAAAGTTAATCAGATCTAACGGCTCATTCGGGAATTATTTGAAAGTATTTGAAAAATTCGAGAAAAAATATAGTTTTTTATACAACTACGTGTTCTAACATATCTACGGCATGACAAGGAGGGTTCAGATTAATTGTTAATGAAAATTACGATATTGGTACTTAGTTGTCAGCTGTTTTGCCGCTCGAAAAACACCTTTCTATGCTTTTGATTTTCTTACATAAATCCTTAACGAATTAAGTTAATGATTTCATTGTACTGAAGCGTTGTTTTAAAAAAAGCAGAGTGACTCGTTTCGTTGTGACTTTAAAATTTATTATCCTCCACTCACCATAAGACATTTGCTTGCTTCTACTTTTGCCTATTTCATATTTCTTCAACAAGAAACATAATTTAGTACTTTTCCTTTCGGATTTTACTGAGTCGAGTGATTGAGCAGGTCAGAAAACGCCAGTTAGAGCACGTTTTGCAATGCCTTGAATGAGAGGCCTTTTCAGAGGCTGACGGACCTCGTTTAGTTTTCGGTTCGCCAGTGGTGTCGTCGTCGGTGTCGATGTTGTCACAATTGTCGGTGGCAATGGAGGCGGGGGAGGAGGTAGTCTTTCAGTAGTAAACGGTTCTGGAGCTGCACCACCCAGTTCAACGTCGATTTCGTCTGATGAACGGGCGTCGTCGTTTTCGGGTAGATCAGCTAATGTTGATGTCGAAGGTGTTAATAACGTGGCAGACGAACCCCGCGATGTTGTCGTCCTCTCGCGGTTCGTGATACATTCATCCTTAGAAAATCGCAGCCTAGTCGTGTCTGTCACTTCAATCAGCTCAGCAAACTCCTGTAATTGAGATGAACAATGGTTAACATTTAGGGATAGTTGTTGCATTTTTCAGATGAACTAATCCTCCTCCCAATTAAAATTGTGTTAACGTTTTTGTTTTGTACATTAGATCCGTATTGTCTAGATCCAAGTGCCACTTAGTTTTCATAATTTTAAATTGATCTCTGCAGAAATCTAGTATTTTTCCCCTCGAGGATTAATAGGTGTTGCTCGCTCTATAATAAACCTTCTTTTTCTCTCTCTGCCGCTGATTATTTGGTCACGTTGATGTGTTTGACCCCAAAATTGTCTCTGGAAAACGCTGCAAATGATTGTACAGTGGTTTCATATTCTTTTATCGTGATTTGGAATGACCATTGTTATTACCCAAACTCTTGTGAACGTCTTGGTCTCATTCAATTCAGCGTCAAAAACCTATATAAATTGATATCACACATACCTATGTTTCAAAAACCTTGGACAATCTTAATTCCCTCTAAAAAACACCGGTTTGACTAACGAATAGAGCCACTGACCAAGAATGATTTTTTTGTGAAAACTTCAAGAATTTGCTATTGTTATAATTTCCTCAGAAAAGTGTCGACGGTGGCCGGAAAGAATTTTTTTGATTGGATATTCGGATTCTACAAGTCTTAAAACGTAAAACACCACAGTTTGAGGATGTGAGACAATTTTTATCGTGAGGGATTGCGAGTACAATGGAATGATTTTTCAAAAAAAAAAAAAAAATAAATAAATAAATAAAATAGAGAGATGAAAACTGCCCATCAACTGTTACCTGCGGCGGTGGCGATTTGTCTTGCCACCAGAGTGTGGCGTAAGAGGTTTCTCCTTCGGAAGCCGTGTGGAATGATGAGCTTCGTGAAGGTGGTGTACAGGTGCAATCGCTCGCCGTGACGAATTCGTCCTCTTCGCCACAGCTGAGCTTTGCAGCCGAACTACCGGCACCGCTTCTTAAAGTTCCGCTGCTGCTACTGCTCTTGTCTAGGCTCCCGTACCAATCCTGGTAACCAATAAAAAACGCGAAATTAAAATTGGGAAACCGGTTGCAAACGAAACTCGCGATATTGGCTAAAGCTTTCATAAAATAAATGCCAATCAAAGAATGTTCCTCACCTGATTTTAGATGTAAATAATTACTTTTTTGCTAAAATAATCTAAGTATATTGTTGTCCATGTTTATTTTCCCATAAGTACCTATTGTAACAAAATATTTTAATGTTTTCAGGTTAATGAAGTTCTCCCCTGAGTGAATTTCGATTTCTATTATTACTTATCTCTTTCGAGAGTCGTTGCGCTATGTGAGACCTGGAGACGTTGAAGTCTTAGTAAAAATGTTCCGCTTTTCCATTTCATTAATCTTTTTGTTTGGGTATTGACATACTATTGTTAAATTTTGTGCGTCTAATTCTATTTCTAATCTACTTGGGTGCTGCTAAAGTTATGCTAAGATTTGAACAGATAAGAAATCGGAAAGAATTTTGATTTTGTTTCTTACGGTTTATGAAGAGCAGTTCGTTTTTCGAACTGCTTGACCACTTGTATGTCTCTCCGAGGTGGCTCGTCCACGAACGCGCATACAATACAGATCGTTCGTCAGAAATTAGTATTGGATCATTGTGCGAAAAATTATCTTCCTCCGAAAAGAAATTGTACATCTTTGGAACAAATTTATTCCTGCGTTTAATTGCATTTTTCAATTAAATATCATCATCACTCTATTAATTTATGGCAGTTGTGGACTAATAATTTTACAGTTGCAACTAGTTTTGACTAGAAATTATATCATTTTCGTATCGTTAAATTTGGCCGAATATCCAACTGATCTGTGATGATCACGCAAGCGCGTACCTCTTGAGTTGGTGACGATTCTAGGATGTCGGAAATGTCGCCGATATCGTGTGAAGTGCAGAGAGCAGCATCTAGTTGTTCTGCCAAGGCAGTTACTTCAGCCACACGTTCTGAAATGGCGTCTACAGCACTCCTGTTGTAGTCTGGACCTATGCCACTCCTATAAAATACAACGGTTTAGTATTGATAAATGCATTGATTTCTATCGGTCGACAACAAATGGAATAATTCTATTATAGATTAAGAATGATGATGCTGTGTTCACTTTTTAAAATAATGGTATTACGAGCGTTTGCCCAGGAGGTCATCAAATTGTTAATTTTTTTCTACCTCGTTTCGTACAAAATGTCAAGAATTATCTTTGACGAAGTTTGTTAATCTGCATGCAGGTTATGTTTTGTTCATGCTGAAATCAATTTTCACCGTTGCGGTGTTCAACTTGAACACCTTAGTGTTAGCGCTACAATTTCGTCTGCCGTTTTATTAAATGTCATTTTGCCAGGTGAAATCGAACTTATTCATGTACATTCCTAGAATTCAACATCCGTTTTTTAAGTAATACGATATTCGGATATAAAACAACTTCTATTTTTCCATGAGATCAGCCAGCGGTAGTTTACACCCATTGGAACTATAAACACCAGCGAAAGTAGCTAACAGAATGGGATGCGTGCCAACAACTGCGATGAGTTCAAACCGCTGACCCTCCAGTTACCAGCTAGAACCTAACCAGAGCCTGCACCTGTCACCTCTCAAATCAAAATAACTCGTCGTGTGGTAGCAGAGACGAGTTCCATCTACCTTGTCTTCCTTCATTTCTCGGTTCTGGCAAGGCTATTCTAAAGCTGCATAAGACTTTCCTTGAAAGGTCTAGGTGGCGTTTTGATAGTTTTTTCTTTCAATAGTTCATTGCCAGCAATTAATCCGATATCACAGGACAGAAAAAATGGCGATATTTTCAACCGAATTATTATTATTATTATTACTGTAAATTATTCAATGCGATTTTCGTTCAAAATATCACTGGGACCGTTAGCGCTCTTGCTACGTTTTGCAGGTGCATAAACTTCTGTGAATTCCCTCTTTTCGCCGGTTTTGGTGCATTGCCAAGTGATACAATCTGACCTAACTGGCCTTTTCTTACTATAATTGGAGTAGATCAGGCGCATTAGCAGACCATGCTGGTTTTAAGTAACGACTATTCAACTACTCGAAATACCTGGCTACTTCCCAACTCCGCCTCGTTCGATAAAATTCATAAAGGCATTTCCCTTTTTCATTTGCTCCTCCAGAAATAAAACGTCTATCCCAGAAGAAGTTGACGATCTGTCATATATTGCTCTTCTAAAATTTTCAGTGAAAAAAGTAGGTATTCCATCACGCTTTTTGTGTATGGTAATACTAACTGTCAACCGGTAATTTCCTGAATGGGTGTACATCAGCTGAGAAACTCATCCATACTTTCTTGAGCCAAATCCGCAAAATGTTTGATTTTGGTGCTTTTTAAAATGTGATTAGGTAGTGAAAATGTTTGGTTTTTTAGGTCATAGGGAGTTCATAGTTCATTGGGTTTTGTGGATGCTTTCGGTGGGTGGCTTAGGTTACATTGTTCAATTAGTCTAAAAAAAAGGCACTATCAGTAATTATTGAACTCCTCTCAAGTATCCAAAGCCATAGGAGTCAGAACCAACTTCCTCATTTTAGTTTTAAAGTTGAACGAGATCGTGATAAGATTTTCATTTAGGAGACTGTCGAAAAGATGTAAGTGAAAAGACATCCAATAGAAAAATGCTATCATCCATATTACTATTCTAGTTCTCCCAGAAATTGTCCTTCTTACGCCAAGGTGAACGCATAATTCCCAGGTTAATAAAATCCTCAAATTGGATAATTGTTGATTCCGATTGATTGGTTTATTTTCAAATTTACTTTGTGAAGATGGATGTTTTTGGGCACTTAAAACTTATCTATTCATTGTCTTACATAATAGATGATTTGGAGGTCAACTAAGATCCTATGCTCGTAGGTTCTGCTTCACATGTCTTTTTTACAGTATTTTGCCCAGCTCGCGCACAATAGCCAGTCGGTGACCAAGTTAGTATTCTCACACTCGAATAATCGCGGAAGACTGCGTATCCTAGACAGGTGGATGTTCAGATGGCAGTGTCTCCCTCTTCTAGGCGTACCAGGTTGACTGGTGGGAGTCCGCACCCAAGACAGTGCGACTTTAATAAAATCGTAACTCAGAAAACGTCTACTTTTTCTTTTCTTTTTTTGCAACATGTGGCCATGTTGGTAAAAATGTTGCTTCAAATCATGTTAACCCTTCGATTCCGTTTAAATATTTTGTACTGCCATGGTTTATTAGGCGTTTTGCTCGTTTGCTTGCCTGTTTATTTCTGTAAAGCACTCGGAACCGATTCTTGGCACAATTTCCAGCGTTGTCGCTAGTTGGCACCGGATTTTATTTAAGGTGAACCGGCCGGATAACGTGCTGCTTAAGACGTGTATGCATTACTTTTTAGTTCATTCAGACGTATGTAAGCTACCGTTTACTTAGACATTTTTGCCAGTGATCTACTAACTAGGATTTTTTTCTTAGATAATTTCGCTCAATCAATGCTTCGACCAGCTTTGCCAATTTTGTCTACCATGTTTGGCTGGTTCAACTACAATAATATACAAACCGTCTTGTTATTTTGATTTTTTCGAGTGAATGGTTATTCGTTATTGTAAGTGCTAGTTGTTTTGGACAATCGTTTCAATTGAGTAGAAACTTATATATTTATTTATTTTGAAATAAATCCATTTTACGCTGTAGCCACTACCAAAATAGAAAGGTTTAATATTACAAAATTTATTTGAGATATTGGTTTGGATCTTCCATTTTCATCGTAGAGACCATTGTAGAGGCCTTACCAATCATTAGAATTATCATGCTACCCGGCTGCTCAGTCTTCTTCGTTGAATATTTCTTGTGAATGGTGAATACAATGTAATACCTAAGAGGCAATGCTATGACTACATTATCTGATGACAATATAGAGAGGTGACGACACTGAAATTTAAGCTGCCAACGCAATCCCTGTTCTAGAACATAGCTGCATTTGTAAGCTAATTCGCCGAGCTGTACGCTCCTCCTCGTCTTTGTCGATTAACGCGTGCATATCGCCTCAAAAAAGGGGTTAATAAAGCATGCATGCCATTTTTTTACTAAGAAATGAAGAGTACTAACTGTTCAGGGCACAATGGTTCTTTCAGTCGGCTTTTCAAAAGCCTTGCCAGACGAATCATTCGAGCAACTTCCAGTAAATTGGCCTCTCTTCGTTGTAGCAAACGAGCCAAGCTGTCACCTCTCACCTCAGCAACCTGTCTCGTCATTTCGATCAATTCTTGACAATGCTGCAATAAAAGTACAATCCAAGTGAACGTTGATCGGATCCATATCGGCTCAATTTTATTATTTCAATGATTTATATTCCGATTTCAGTTAATTTTTTTTTATACCTTGTTGAGAGTTCGGTGCAGAACGGCTGTAACTCGAAGCCTTGTCATATGGTGGTGGCCTGCTGATGTAAGCCGTGCCCAGGAGTCGTCCAGTTTAGAGGCTAGACGTCTGTTTGGTTCTTCACAAAGTTTGCACGAATTCCTCAACGACAAAGCAGCCAACAGGAGTTGAAACCCGAACTCATACGTCCCCTGGAACCAGGAACCGGTCAAAAAATGGAACTTAACTTGATCAAGGTCGACTGATTCAGCACTCCAAATGCACATGTCTTTCATTTATGAAATCATATACAAATGTTATTTTATCATGATTTTTACTCTACTATTGCTCTTGGTCGGGTTATTTGGCTCAATTAGTTACAGACTAAATATCAACAGCTATCCAGTCCAGTTGCTTGCATTTGACACGATCATAAACCATCAATAATTATTGACTTCCATCCAAATAATTAGCTAACCTTTGATCCATAACTCATTTTTCATTGGCACCTATTGGTCCCATACTCACTTTGGCAGTTTCCTCAAACAGCTGTTGGTCGTCTTTTTGTTGCTGTATTTCTAGAACGTTGCAACCGACTTGGGAATGGTGTTTGAGCATTACTTCAAACAATTCGTCCAACCATTCGATCGCCTGGAATAAGAATTATAAATGCGGCATGAGGTTGAGATTTCTAACAAAATCCAGGAATGATCACCAACTCCTCTATATAAATACTCCCGTTTGAATTGAAAGGGTGACAAAATGAAACTATTCACTAAACTTCCTGCGTTGAGAGAGAGTTCAATAATTTAAATCCATAGAAGCCAGCTGATGAATGGATATGTACCTGAGTGGCGTCACTTTCGTAGGTATAGATGTGCGAAGCTTGCTCCAGCGTTACCCTCTGCAGTTCAACATTGTCTCTGAAAAGTTCGCTCCGTGCCTTCGTCATTTCGAGGATCTCCCGGATGTTGTGGATGTCGGCAGCATAGTCCAACCTACAACCGTCACTTCTCTTCACGTAATGGCAGGTTTCCAATTATGATGGATAGAATGTACTTGCACTTTTACTCGGCGACTTTCCGTTTATCTGTATTTACTTTATTTATCTTTATTTACTCGAGATCTTTCTTAGCTGCGTGATGGCCCACAGTTGCCATGAAAAAGATCGAATTCATTGTAAAATTAGGGTTGCGCGGGAAACAACTAGTATTGATAATTTTTTAAGCTGACAAAAGCAAAATTAATTTTGAGGTCCGATTTCTTTTGCTGGTCTTGACGAATATTTAGATCGAAATACACGGTAGCGGTAGCAGTTCCTTCTTACAGGTCCTAAATGTTATGCAAATGGCTCCAACAGTTTGAAATCCTATTTTGGCATTTTATCGCTCTCTGGTGTATGGGGTTTCATCTTCGTGATTACCTATTCGTTATCAGTATGGTATTGGAGAACGTTCAATCCCGTATTATCAAGTAGTTATTGAAATCCAAATACCTGATCTCTCTGCCTAGCGCGTCTTTGACCGGCATCGCCAGGAGGTCCGTCAACTTTTCACCTTCTCTGATAAGAGCTTCTTCCAAGAGATCTGAAATTATTCAAGGCTTTAGAGACTACAACAAGATTTAGCGTCAAACGTGAGCTAAATATCCAGAATAAAATACTAACCTATATTGGACTGGCTTTCTTGGAGCTGCTTCAATGTTCCATGGGCTTTTTCTAGTTGCTCCAAGTCAGGAGTCATAACCAAATTTTCGTAAACATCGCTCGTAGTTTGAAAATACTGTTTAACAGATTGAGGAAATATATCACGAGCTACTCGGCGTTTTGATTTGTAAACTATTTCAATTCTGGCTCCACTTACCTCGGACACAAGGCGATAAAAACGAGCTGAAGAGATCAATATGTTTCGACGTCGTTCAAGACGTGTGGCAAACGACCGGATAACAAAGTCCATGAAATCTCTTTGAGCTTGCAAATCTTCGGGTATTGCCACACCTGCTTGGACGGACATGTGCAATTTGTGCAACAGTTCTGCGTACTGTCCGTACGTTTCCTGCAAAAGTCAATGGAATTACGAATTTGGCCAGTCTTCCTCTTCCAGAATTTATCTGTTAATTTAGGAATAGTCGACCGGGTACCGACCCGACAATGAAGTTCAAGCGCTTCGTGCTCTCGTCTTAGCTTCTCAGCGGACGCAATGTCGTATCCCACTTGATGATGCGATGTCAGGAGATCTTCGCCCTTGGTCAACACCCATTCTGTCACTCGCCGAACTCCTCCTTCCAGCTTGTTCACTTCCTAATCGAATTTGCTCGTTTGAATCGTGGTATAGGTTCGTTAAGATAGCTTAAAAAAAATTATTGCTTGAAGAGAGAGTAAAAATGAAATGTATCTATCAATGTATACCTTGGCATCGGCGAGAGATTTCTGAAGATTGGACCATGCCTGGTGCAAGGATAGCAAGCGTGTGCGCGCCAAATTCAGCTGTCGGTCGATTTTCGAACGGGTGTCGAGAACATCTTGGCCGATAACCTCCGTAATCCGGGCTATGCCGAAGTCGTCCAACATGCTTCTCCCTGGTAGCCGAAATTGCCAGTATTACTTTCAGTTTTTTTAATGAAAAAGGGTGCAACGAAATTATCCAACATCAGAAGAGGGAAGAAAGATGAGTAATTTCATGTGAGATGTGTCCGCAGTTATGAATAGCACTTTATGAGCCTCTATTCGCCTCGAAATCGGAGGAAACATAAAAGTGTGAACCGGTGCAGCACTTCAGTCCTCCTAAGAAAGTTTTGTTTTGGAAAGAGCGAGTCGTCGTAAACCGCCTTTTAAGGCCTGTTAAGGGCATTTTTTCTTTTTTTTAATACTAACTAAACTTGGAGGAAATTACCTTCTTGTATCAGAGAATTCGCCATGTGGCAGGTGTTGTTGTAAGTCGCTGACGTTTGCGTCATCGTCCTAGCAGCGTTGTTGACACCTTCACGAGCACCTCTCAAAATTTTCGTCACACGTTCCAGCTCCGTTTGCGTCTCCATGTTTTCTCTAAAGAATCTTTCGGCTTTCTAAATTTTACAAAAAAAAACCAGTCAGTTACTTTCGACTTCCAATTTCCGAAACTTGCGTGTTCTCGGGCGTCTGGTTTCCTACCCAGGTTGAAACTTATCAATACATTATTTATGTTCTATGACGCACTTGTGAGTGAAAACAGATGAATGAATTATTGTCCTTTAATGCTTCTCCTGGTTTGTCTACCTCTCTACATCCAGTTAGGGATATTTAATTTCTTTTTTTTTTTATCACGTTATCATGATGTAGTTATAACATAATTCTTGTTTAATCTGCAGGTTGACAGACGTGGCGTTCGCAACCTTTACATACTATTGAAGTAACTACTGCTTATCCTCTCACAATTCGATCTTGAAGCCAAGCAGCATGGTCGTAGTCGAGAGAGCCGCCCAGGTCTGCTGTCAACTGAGATGGTTCGATGTACTTGTTTAGCCGTGACAGCGGAACGTAAATAGGCTGTAATGCAAGAAAAATCGTTGTAATGAAAACGTTTTGGAAAAATAAATCGTATATTATACAGCAATCAGAAAACAAACTTCCTCATGTTGATTTTAGCTCTTCCCCAAATTATTTTTGAACTCAGATTGAACTCAATACTTTGCCTTAATTAAACATATTTCTAACTCAATAATTATGACGTTTGATTTGAATATACGATGAAGGTATGAAACTGACTGCTCGTTTTTGCTTGTCTCAATAGCTTCACATTTATATTTTTCGCACGATTGTGCTCTAGAAAATTGACCTACCTGTGGCGTTTTGCTGACTCGGGTACAGTTGTCTACTCTCTTGTCCCAGAAAGCTTCCGGCCGTACCACTATTACGTTTGCAGTCTCTTCGACCAGGCCCTAAATAGGATAACAAGTACTAATTAATGCTCAGAAAATTGGAGGAGCACAAAAACATTTGTTGAGCACAGAACACACTTATTTTCTGTTTTAGTCGGCCTACTTTCAACAAAAACTGTGGGGGAAATGGATAAATAATTTTTAAACCTCTATGAAAGCACCGTGGATGATATAAATTTGACAACTTCCGCTTTTTCGCTGGCAGAGCACTTGAATGTAGTTTATTTTTTTTCAAATTTGATTGATTTTTAATTAAGATATGATTAGAATTTGGTAATTTTCTAACCACCTATACTCCCAGAGTAGTTACTCTGTGAATGTCAAAAAAACAATTTCACAATAATTAATTACGATACCTGTAGGAGATGTCGGACGCTCATACGTGATAGTCGCCAATTGCTTTTCTGTGCGTCAACGACGAACGTCAAGCCTTTCCTTCTCGTTTCATCACTGGAAACATTCAAATTATTAGTGAAAAAAGTGATCGCTTCTGATAATTTATAATACGGTAGGATGGGTATGGTAGGATTTTTGCTTTTTGCTTTGTTCTCATTAGGAACATGGCCAATTGAGTTTTCAACATACTCGCAGTTGTATTTTAGGCTCTCTCTAGTTTTAATAGAAGGGTTGAAAGCCAGATGTGACAATTTATAATTCATTCTTCAATTATGATCCGTTATGACCCACGAAAGAAAATTAAAACCTCTCAAATTTTAGTATTTTTTCGCTTGAAAGTACCCAGAATCAGGTTATTGAAAAATCGAAATTTTTGAGCTGGGTGGTAGTAAATTCAACCGACCGAACAACTACCTGGAAGTAAAAGAGCACAAGAGAGTATGTAAGTTCTACCAATTCGAGAGAAAAGAACGTTGCGTATGAGCGAATTCCCCTCGCACGAATCATTGTCATGATCTCGACTTCTCAGTGCTCCAACAATGGATGATGGAGCAACTTTGAAAAATACTTTCGATTACCTATATTATTATTCTTTGACGATACCGCTGCGGACTGCTTTCGCCTTCACTATTGACCATTAGAGATCTGCATTAATTCATATAACGGTCCACTGCTGAGAGAATATTTTTCAAATCTAATAGTAGCGTGCGCAAACCAGAGAAAAGTAGAGCGGGAACGTGTTTTTCCTATCCAAATGAGATTCCTATTTATCCGTCGTTGACCGATTATCTGCGATTGCGAAAGAGACATCTTCGTCTAGCACACGCTCAGAAATCCATCGCATCACGTTTCTGTCTGAGAAAAACCCACTTGCGGTGCCCGCCGTCTGGCAATCGTGCGGCAATTACGTCGAAATCAGAAGCCAAGCCCGAATCACGTCTTTCTCTTATATTCACTGTCCAACCATCTATTTTTCATCTCCCGGTACGTTTGTGGTCTCCAAACGGTTACAAAAATTTTCCTCCAATCTCGTTAGTGAAAGTTTTTTTCCAGCTCCATAAACATGGTTTTGTGTAGGCTACGAAAATCGCTCTCGACATCAATCACTGTACAGCAAATTCTGTATGGAAAATTCGTGATTTTTTGGAGGAGAGAAAAACTACGCGACTGACTCTCAGAGTTTTTTAAAAATTCGGAAAACCAATCGAGCAGTTTACCACTCAACGCCAAGACATGAGAAAGAATGCGACTGCCAGCCATAGAGAGAAAATTAACGATTGTTCTATTAATCGTATTGTCTTCTGCTCTGATGAGTTTATCTCAAGGACAAGCTTTCCTTGTTTATTGGAGTTGGGTCTTAGATGGATGATGAAGACAATACGTTTTTTACTGGTAGTTCTGAACCTAGCACGGATTATTGCCGCATCAACAGTAAATTCCTCACAATTTTATTGTCCCCTCCCCGAAATTATTTTCATGAACTTAACGGCTAATTTATATCGGGTCTTCTCAAGCAGTGCTAACATCTTTCCTCGGCTCGCTTTCTTCATTTAACTTCTGTTTTTAGCGGATTCACTCAGAAAATGATGCTATATTTTGCTCGTTTGGAAAAATCAACCATCGAGAAAGAAATATATGTGTGTATATAGACTAGGGGATATCGCCCGGCGCGGTAAGGGGGCTGCGCCCCTCTTTCTGTGCCTTAAATATTGGTGAGGGTAGTGTCCTTTTCACCACTATGTATATTAGGTCGGTATTGTAGTTAAGTATTTGTGTATGGAGAGTGAGAACCTATAGTTATAAATTATTAGTCGTTGCTATGATTTGGTATGTAGGTGGTGGTGTTTCAATGTACTTTGTATCATAAAGTATAGGGTTTTTCAACTGAAGCAAAGTTGTAGCAGAGGTAGACGTTTCAACTTTTAAGTTTTCCAAGATTTGTAACTTGCATAGTGGATAACTTTAACAAAAAGTCGTCAATTCAGATGTTTGAATATACCAAAAGATGGGTAATTTAACTGTCCACATTTTCCCCATGCTATGTACCTATCCATTTTTCAACCGTTTTTGCGTTATTCAACAATATTGCTGGAATATACACGAAAACATCACAATTTTCTACTTTAAACGTTGTTTTCATCAATTAAGAGCAAATGAAACAAAGAATGAACCATATATTATTGATATACACATCATCAACTATCACTATGCTGAATTTGAGCGAAATCGGTTTCAAAAAAGTTTTCGCGAAAAATCCAAGGGGTACCCCTGCGATTTTTTTCAACCGATCAGTTAACGAATTTTTACTCCTCTCTCAATACAGATAAAAATCTGAAATTTTCAGGAAAGTTGTGTCTTACCAAGATGTATTTTTGTGATTTTTTTTATTTCTCGGAAAAATCTGCAACTAGTCCAAAAAAATCGGTTTTTGAAAGCTCAAAAATTGGACTTTAACCGTGATTTTCGGGGTCAAAATTTATGGGAATCAATTGTTTTATTATGCAAGAGTCTTCATTCGAACGCCTTACACACGTACATAGCAAAACATCTGGTGAAAAAATTTAAACAGCGCCACAGAAATTATTTCCCGTGAATCGGGCTCCGCTGGCTTCGGTAATAGTGAAAAAATTAAATTTTCGTTTTCTAGCAAATTTGAAAGCTTTTCTTATGGAAAATTTAACGGTAAATCCGAATTTGACGTTAAAACAGCGGAAATTCGACGAAAACGTTTAGTTTTTACTAATTTCAGTACTACGACACGTTTTCATGTTTTTCAACTTTGAAAATCCGTTGCCAAACTTACAGTAGTGTTCAAACTGTATCAATCAATGATTCTTACAGGAAATTAGACGTTGAATTCGAATTTGAAGTGAATACAATGAAATTCTAACAATTAATATTATTTTTTGAATTTTTTTCAATTTTCATTCTTTTGGAGTTTCAACTTTAGAATTTTTTTTCGCCACGTCGCGAATTTTGAAAAAATAGTTCCTGAGTAAGCAAATTCTTCCTCGTTGTGCAGTTTTATATATATAGATAGAAAACAAAATATTGTATACATATTGGTCACGCGTCGGTAACAACCCTAATTTTCGAGATAAAAATCTGATTCTTTGCAGAAAAATCCTTCTTGGCAAACGTAATTATGATATCGTTAGGCAGCCAGATTGGAGCAGAGAGTGTTGTTCAAATTTGAGCTTGATCTTGCCCAAAATTTGAAAAACCATCTGTACCCGATCTACAAGGGAACTTTGGGTATTAAAATGCATGTACTTGAATTTGAATGTGAATTAGCGGAGTCGGTATTTTTAGCGTTTCTCGAGTCATTACAGATTTTATGGAAACAGTCGATTCATGGAAAAATGCATACACACGTAAGGATAATTTTTCTCGAGCGTTTGTTAGCCTATATAAAAATCTTTCTATATTCGTTATAATATTCTTCAAACAGTGCCCTCTGTAATACGCTTCGAAAATTCGCTCGTAATGAATGTTTTATTCATTTTTGTCATCAACGTTAGAGGTTTTTATACCTGAATATGGACAGGATATAGTTGATGGACTTGTCCAATTGAGCTCGATCGAAGGAGGCAATTTCGGGCGGGGTAGAGAGTTGAACAAGCGGCCGACCTGCCCGGTCTCGTCCGCCGGCTACCCGAAGGTTCCCCACCACTCTCTCGATGTCTTCCGTCATGTCGTCATCTGCAATGTACCGTTACTTTATAACAAACCGTACATCATGTATGCAAATAGTTATTTTAGTAAAGAACTGTTCCGAACTGCCTTGTTGACAATATGGTAACACTATTGAGTTTAGTTTTCGGTGAAACATTTCCGATCATTAGTTTATCATTTATTTCGAATCATTTGAACATTAAGATAATCAAAAGCTCAATCTAAAGTAATTTTGGATGGTCAAGAACGCGAACTGTTGAGGTTATTTTAAATTGAGGTGGAAAACACAATTAACGGAACTAAATGGAGTTTTGAAGGGAAAAAATTGTCGCAGATGTAAGTTATTTCAAATCAGTTGTAGAATCGACCTTAGAGCACTAAAGTGTACGAGGAAAGACAAAAAACTGTGCTTGGAGAAGCTTTCGTAATTGATACCATGTTTGCTTTTCTGATTAATCTATTTTTATGTATGTTACTGCTGACGAATGCTGAGAACCTGTTCTCGCTGAGGGAGGCAAAAAGTTAACTACGGATGGGAATAATATCTAATCCAGACCTACCGAGTCAGCTTCAAAATTGATCGTGGTTGTTGTTCTTTTTTTAATTTTTTTTTTAATTCTGTGGATATCTCCCACGAAATTCAATTAAAAACAACAGGACCTCGGTTCCAAAGTCGACTTTTCTGACGAATTCCATTTACTACGTAAACATGGAAGTAAAATATGTATCAAATCTTCTTCCGTCTTAGCGATCTTAAAATTAATTTTTTTGCGTGAAATTCCGAAACGCTGCGATTTTCGGGCGAATAGTATTGTTTTATCTGATTCACTTTGAAACAAATTATCCTTTCTATTTTCTCGGTTCATCGGAGTGCCATTCGACCGTATGAGAGGGAAGGTTGTCTGACGGTGAGAAGCGACTACTAAACGGTTACACATAGCACGACTCCTTGGTTTCCGCCAGTTATCCGTGCAGTCGTGCGTGCAACGTGAAGTATGCCGACGCAAGGAGAATCTGACGTAGAGCTGTCTGACAAGCGAGCAGCTGGAAACGGAGGGAGCTGAGACGGCAGGCTAAGTTCCCATACTGAGCAACTTGAGACGACGATTTTACAGCGCCATGTCGACGATATGGCAGCGGTGACAGTCACGTGGAACAAGTCCGTATCAAGTGTCTGGAGAAATATCTCACGTTCGCTGGATTCAGACGAGTCGTTTTTTCACTGCGTTAACTCGCTCTTCAATCGTACTACCGACCATTGCCTTACAAAGAACGACATTCTCTTCGAAATAGCGAACGCACTAACGAGCGAAATGAGCGAGCTGTCTACTTTCTCCGGTTATTGATTGCATCGCCTCGTAGCGGAGATGTTGAAACAATTTTTTCGACAAATATCTAGTTCATACTACTTTCTGTCTCATGCAATCATAGTGCCAGGTCATCCGGCGGGTTTAGTGTGACTGTTCAGTGATGCTATCCTTCATTTTTTAGGAATTAGATGTAAGTGGCTGACCTGTAAGGAACTAGATGGCCGGCAGACGCCTAACCAACCATCACTTGGAGCATAGGTTTCAGTAATATTCAACATTTCCGGAGTAAGCTGGGCGAAAACGACTACACAGTGGTTGATCTGTGGTCTCAGTGACGCTGACCTTATTATCAAGGAATTGAATGAATGAATTAAGAATTATTCCATTTAAAATAATACATGTTCAGTAGATTGACTCAGCAAAGACTCAAATTCATTTGTTGGGTTAATATTATGAATCTACGGCCGATCAAAGATAGATGCGAATTCTGCTGAACTGTCCAGTCGCGCCAACGAGGCGGCATTGAAGAAGATCAACAAAAAACTTGTAATGCCTGAGAATGTCGAAGCCAATTATGGGATCTCAGCGTAGTGCAATTATGAAAGGCCGCGTAAACGGTTAGAAATCTATGATCATCAGGTCTCCTGTATGGATTGAAAACGATTTCAACTACGTACACAGGAGTTGCAAATCGCTATCATAAATGGAGCACCGATATAGATCTTCTCTTAGCAGCGCTCAAAACTGCCTGGCGGTCTCACGATTAAGCCAGAAACAAAATCATTCTCCCGTTAGTCCCAAAATTAATTCGCACGTTAGCCTCCCGATTGGACGGCTGAGAAGTCGGCGCTGCTCGTTCGGCTCATCAAGATAACTGTTGAATAGTAGAGAGTGACGATGTACTGTGCGTATGCGTGTGTAGGATGGGAACCGCCCTCCATGGCCCGACGACCACTGATACCGACGAAACATTTTGACTTGCAAGGCCAGTTCTCAAGTCCTTGCATTGGAATTCGGTCATCTCTCCCACTTCCTGGCCGCCTTATCTTCGCAGCACGAGGCCGACGATCATGTCTCATTGGGACGCCGACGGTATAATATTATTGAAATTGAGACTCGTACATCTCACGTTAGACAGTCTCTCTGTCACCGGAATCGCTCTTGAAAATTATTGATAATCTCGTTGTCAACGAAGTCGCTCTTGAAATGAATTCCACCTTTGCGAACGTGCTCTCGGTTAAAATCACCCGTCGAATTCGTGCTGAGTAATTTGCTCACCGAAGAATAACCTAGTCGAAAATAATGATCAAGATAACGGAAATGGTTGAAAAACCAAGTTAACTTCATTGCATCGAGAATATTTCTCGAGAGAAAGGACTCGGATTGAAGATCAATCGCACTTTTTTAGAGACTGTAAATTGAAACATTATGCCGAATGATTCGATGTAAGTTAGTCCCTTGGAAATAAGATTAAACAATTTTACCGTCTATTTCATTAATTTGACCATGACGTGTTTGGAAGAAAGAAAAAACTCCGCAAATGATAGAAATGGAATTTATTATCGTTACGTCATCGTTTTGAATAAATCCAGAAACTCCTACTTATTTTGATTTCATTCATCGGATTTCAGAAAACACTTACAGTCGTCTAAGTTCAAGTTTCTGTAACTATTCTACCGGACAACGTAACAAAGAATGACGATCGATATTGTAATAAGTGGATTTGATTATTTCTCATATCTTTTCGGTCACAGTTGTCTAATTTTCACTTTCCTAATGTTTATTAAAGCATTATTTCACCCAAAATTATGATTTCACGATTTCACCAGTGCGTATTTAGTATTATGAATTTCACTCAATGTATTTGAATGCTTAAGCTCTTAAAATGTTTGGGATGGCGATTGAATGATGCATGATTTTTATCAAGTCGGTCACATGCAGTACTTCCGCGTTATTCGCTTATTGACAATATCTTGATTTTTTCAGACCGCAAGATTTAGTATATTCAAACTTGAATTGTGTCGTGTTAGGCTCGCGTACTGCACAACCGCACTACACCTAATTTGTGAGTTTTTCTATTTTTGGGTCTTGTGACTGGTTTTTCAATAAACTTTGAATTGAACAGAACAGTTGAGTTGTTTTAAACTAACGTTCCGCTCTTATTACGAGTTTCCTGATTTTATAATTGGTTATACCAGATACAGACTCAAACATGGAAGTACTGTGTGATCTATGCACTATGCATTCTTTTTTTTCAATTTCGATACGTATTTTCTCTGAAGCATACAATCCTATATATGAGTTCGCATAACTCATGTACTAACTCTCAAGGTATAGCCTACGCGCGATTCTAGCAGCAATTTATTTCAGTGTACATAGGTGATATATTATTGAATGTTGTGAGTCAATACCGCGTGGGAGGACTGCAGCTGAACGGTCCCAGACAAGCGAGTATAACAGTCTCGGTTCTGTCTGAGACACTATTGAAAATCATGATAAAGTCGGCGGAAAACATTCTAGTCCAATAACGTAGAGCGTGGGCTGATTTAAAATGTATTTATTGGTGCCTGGCTGCATATATATCGTCTTCCTTATCGTTTTACCAAGAATTTTCACGTCTAAAGTGTGTGTGTGTGTGTGACCACACCAAACCATGAAGGCAAACAAAAGTGACACTTTAACCAATCAAAATTTACCATTAACACTAATTAGCTCAGTTGCAATAGCAGTAATTGTTGCATCCATCATCTCGTAGAAGAACACCTTATTTTACAAATTTATGAATTAAAAACAATAAAATGGTTATCGGCGTTTTTTTTTCTTCAAAATCTGCCCGTGGTCCGGTCGCTTAGCAACAAAAAGACAGGTTTCACAGGTTTCGGAAAGAAAGAAAGGAGGAGAGTCGCTATTATACACGCGTAAAAATCCCGATTTTTCGACCTGTCGTCCTCTTTCCTCTTCCGCAGCTCACAGCAGTACTAGACCGGACCTCCCCTCGCTCCCCGCATACTTTTCAAGTCCTGACTTTTCTGAAGTCCCGGGAACAAACTCACTCATAAGAACTATAATCGTCCTGCAAGACATGTGACATGGAGAAGTTACCGCGTGAAAACTAAATAAGGAGTCGAATACCAGGTAACATACGGACAAAAATTTGATTTGATTAGGTAAACCTCAAAAATTTTATGTGAAATTTTTTAAAGTTTTTCGATGAACAAGTTTAACAAGTAATTATGGGATGAATTTCAGAACCATAAAATCGGACGATCATGTTTTCTAAGATGGGGGGCCATAATATTAGGACATCAAAACTGCTTCGAACCTAACACTTGAACAGTGCTCTAATACTCAATTCTCACAATGTATGCATCTGTAATCGATGGCGTATTCCTTCCAACTCTGAAAATTTGTTGCCCCACTTCTCGCCGATTGTAACGACTTCATGGCTGATCCAATCAGAAAACTGAATGACATGATGTCATCAATACGTTATTCAATTTTTTTCTCACCTATTTTGGTTTATTATTCAATAATAAACCATTGTAATCGCCCAAGAAAAAAAAATTTTATAACCCCTCTCAAAATTTGATGTTTTACGTTTCAAGTCATGTAGAATCCGAATATCCAATAAAAAAAAAATTCTGTCCGTCCGCCGTACGCCGTTAGCAGTTTTCCGGCCAAACTGTAAGAGCTAAAAATTTGAAATTTTCACCAAAAATCAATCTCGGTCCCACGACGGCCCAATTCTTGAACCAACTTGCTAGCTCAATTTTAAGGGTATTTTTGGGGGGTTTTGAGGGGGAGAAAATTCATATTTTCCTGGGTGTTTCAGAAAAATGTGTACGTGGTATCAAATTATATAGATTTTTGGACGCTGAATCGAATGAGACCATCGCCGGGTCGATAGCTTTATTGGTTCTCGAGTTATCGCAGCTTTTGTGCCGACTTTGGGAGATTTTTAGAAGTTTGACATGAGGGTATAACTCGAGAGTTCTTGGAGCTATAGAAATCGTTCTATACTCCTTGGAATGGTCGTAAAACACTCTCTCCTGTATCCTATCTTTTCCAAGTATTTTATAATTATTTGTATAACTATTTTCCTTTCCTAACCTTAACGTACAACGCACTTATGGAAGACAAACGAACGAGACCTGCACTCCGTAATTTCCATCTAAGCGAATGATTTTTAGACACCTCGCTCAAGTAAGCCCGAGTGCAATCCTGATTTACCGTTGCACATACCTTCGGCGCTTCAAATCGAATTGATTTGCTAAAGTAGAACAACCGCAATAACCGCATCGTAACCGTTTTGGGAACGAGGCGATTTTTCATATTATCACGTTCGCAGCGCTTCCATAAAAAATGATCAGCCGTCGTTCACGACTCATCCGATCTGTCGTGTGTTCCAACTGCTCAACCAGTCTCTTCCCTCAGCAAACAGGTATCACTACAACGGGTTATCGGTACTAGGTCGTTCTCCTCCTACCCCTGAGCGCATGCGCCTCAGCCTCCGAACTTGAACCTGTAGGACGGCCGTTGGCTCCTTCCGACGGGAATTTAAATTGCC
Source organism: Tupiocoris notatus (assembly GCA_037159825.1). Lineage (NCBI taxonomy): Eukaryota > Metazoa > Arthropoda > Insecta > Hemiptera > Miridae > Tupiocoris > Tupiocoris notatus. The sequence continues at coordinate 170,742 of JASJUZ010000125.1, read as the reverse complement.
GGACGCCCGCAGTGGCAGTCTAGCTGGGAGCGGCCTCTGGTCCTGTTGTACTTCGTCAGCTGCCACCTGTCCCCCACCTTTGTCACTCAATTTCTCCAGATCTAACGAACAAACGGAGCTTTCACCTATCCCTTCCATCTATTCAGTGTTTAAATATCCAATACTGACGACTCATCGCAATAGTCATGGATAAATTGAAGATGCCTGAAATTGGATATTAATTTTTGTTGAACCTAGCGGAATCCGTTTCTGTTCGCTTCGTTTAGGTAAAGATCAGTCAAATCTTGAAAGTCAGTAGAATTTAATTTTTCTTTTCAATCCGCGAATTGCTGTCGCTTCAGTGGGAAACTAAATTAATCGGTGTCTTAACCCTATGCTAACCAATCAAATTTATCCGAGTACAATAATCTTAATTATTGGTCAGTTACGGATATTTGGAAAAGAGTCAAGCTAACTGCGTAGTCAATTTGTTTCATTGATTTCCCAGTTTGTCATAGTGCCTAATTCATAGAGTATCTGTGTACAAGAGTATTATTTGTTGATAATATAAATATTGATAAAAATACTCCCTTCGAAATTATTCTAAGCAAAATCGGCTAGCCTTCAGACATGTGACTTATTTAAGACGTAAAAACCTACCGAAAATCGACCATTTTTTCTATTCTTTAGATACTAGAGAAAAAAATAGTACTGGAAAAATTATTACAAGAAATGCGATTTATGCGGTAGTACAATGTCTGATCCCAACTATAATGCTCAGGCCTCATCTACTCGCAATAGTGAACTTTTTTTCAATTTATTTTGTGCCTGTCGACAATGAAATGAAGAAACAAAACTTGAACCGCTAAGGTCATCCTGCACAAAATTATATACCGTCTGATTTCGCGTGTTTGGTAATGCACTGTGAGCATTTTTCCGAATTCACTTCTGTGCCGAATTCGACTACAACGAGCTGAAACCAGTTTAAGGAGCGGAGTCAAAACACAATTACTATTGATTTGCGTTCCTTAAAATTAGATGGCACTCTTGGACCTTTCGTCACACAACAGCCATAAATTGAAGTCTTGAGTTTTACTTGGATGGGTTTATGAATATTGAGGGCGACTGTCTCATTCGTCGTGTTTTCTCCAGGGACGCCCACAAGTCGGAGGTCAGTGCGTCTCCTTGCTCAACTATCCTGCTTGGCTCGACCTGTTCTAATGCACCTTAATAGGATCTAATGCACCTTTGTGGAAGCCCTAGGAACTCCATCTAGTCTAGTAACAATAAGCTCTTACAAGGCTGAAGACAGTAAATAGTACCATTTTAAAGTTTCGACTTTGGATCGCTATAAATAGCTCCGCGGGGGTTGGAGCAAACTTATTAATTGTAATTACAAAAATGTTGGAAATTTATCCGACTTCAACTTTGCAATGTAAAAACGAATAGTTTGACCGCTAGGTCGCACGGAAGCCATAATTCCTGAAACGACGTTTTTCGATACATTTCGAATTTTAAGAAAATTTTAAGGTTTTTCAGCCGATGGCCTTAAATTCTAAGCAACCCCTATTTTTTTCATCAAAATCCCTCCAGCCATCTCCTCAATCAATCCTATACCTCTCCTCCTCCTCGTTGTGCAGTTTTATATATATAGATACTACATGTAGAGTGAGAAATTTGCTACGTTCTTCGAGTTAAATTATTTCCGTCCGCGTTCTCGCAGGTAGTACCTACTAATTCTACAACAACGTTCACGTGCATTCCAGCGAATTCCTTCAACCGAATAAACGCGCGTTTCCTTCGAGATGCGGTCGAAGAAACAGTTCCCTTATTGCAACACTATACGGATCAACTTCCCGAAAACAACCTTGCGGGCATGCAGTGAAGGCCTCAACGCCAAAGTTGATGGTCTTAGGAAGCATGTAAACACCTTCGACAAGTGTTGCCGTCAAAACAAAACAATCGACCGTTTTTCCTCCAGTTCAGTAAATATTCGTAAACTAATTAGGCTCGGTCAGTCAGTGTCCATTTATCCAGTTAATGAATATTTCATTATTTAATCGTGGTAATCCCACTTAGGTGCTCCTCCGTCGAGGAAGAAAAGCGTAGCCGAAAAATTATTCCCCAAGTATTTACCCATCAAGATAAATTAAACTCGCCTGCTTAATGTATAGACCGAATTCCGTGGAAACACATTGAAGGGTATTTATCGGAAACAGCCTTTCAGCCAGCCTTATTTTATTTATGTGTATTTGTTTGTGGTGTGCTAAAAAAATGAGCTCTAAAAATAAGATTCTAAGGAAAATTTTATACCGAAAGTTTGACGTATAAGAAGCAAACGAGACCGGTGCTAGATAGGAGTGAACCTGATCAAAAGATTTATGTTTGGTGAAAAAATCTGTTAACATTATTTTTGTAATTTCATTGAACATTTTTTTTTACATTGGGCTGTATTTATAAACAAACATAATTTTGTTCGTACATAGTTTTGTTCAAAAATCATTAATAAAAAGTAGCAATTCGCACTTGCGTTATACATCAAATGATCCATCGGATGATTTATAAACAAACATAATTTTTCTTTTCCTTCTCGTCGCATTTCTTGATGTCGAATGGGCGAAAGTGCTCGGCCAGCTAATAAAGAATTGGAGAATGAGTCGCCTGGTTTTTCTCCACCTCACAACCCCCAAACATAATTTTGTTTATCTCTCTTACCCACAAACGTATGGTAAATTTCTTCCTCAAATTCAAACACATGAACAATGAGCACTAGTTGATATTGTTGTAAGTTGTATTATCGTAAAACTAATTAACATCGGATCGAACAGTTTACTAGGAAATTACCCGCTTTTGAAAAATTAAAAGGACCTTCATTGCTAATCAAACTTGTACCGATTGAACTCCGCTATTTCGCCCCTTTCTTATCTGGAAAGGTCACTGGGAAGATTCCGTTGCCCGCTTCGTCGGATGCCTACTTTCCGAATCCGTGAAAGTCGTCGTTCAAGACGAAGAAAAGGACGAAAAAATCCTCTAGTAATAATACATGCGAGGGAGATGAAGTGGGTCGAGTTTGTATCGTTTCTATAACCGCGAAATGTGGTGAAACCTGCAGTGCCGATTCAATACGTTATCTTGACGAATTTACAATCTTATAAGAGATTGCAATTGGAAATATTCGTGCTAAACGCATAATATTATCTATGCGGTTAAACCCAATGTAGTGAAAATGAGTTTAGTTAAACTTTGAGAAAAGATAAATCAAAGGTAAGCGAGTAAACGTAGTCAAAATAACTATTTTTTAATCATCTTATTTTTGTTTTAACTTTTTGTATGAATTTAAATATATTTTTCTACTATGCGTGATAGTTTGCTTTCTCAGTCACTTGAAGTTAAATGGTTATCGCATGTGTTGGTGATGGGGACTGGGTGTTCAGGTTTTTGGAGAGCCGTTATTTTCTAAAACGGCGTCGAGACCTGCCATTCGTACGCTTGAGTCTCGTGCCGTGCACCTCACACCTGCGCCATCTGAAGGACATGGGTTCTGTTCTTTTTTTTAGAGACCTTACAATTCATTACCTCGATTACACGTTTCATTTGGTGCACGGCTTACAGACCTAACAGAACTTCCGCTTGGGCTCTCTCCCGAAAGCATAATTTTTCTTAGCCCATTTTATGAACACGTCCATTGCCTCCTCACTCAATCACTGTTGAGTAAGTACCTATCAGATACAGGGCCTCGTGAAAAGAAGCAACAAACTCTATTATTGGCAGATGATCTCATATTTCAGAACGTAATGCGCCTATGCCAACTCAGACCTAATAAATTTCGACGATATCGGCATATTTTTCGAGATTTCTGTGAAAGAGATAGCAAAACCGATTAGAGCAGTACAGATATGAATTTTGCGAAGGTAGATTTTGGTTTATTATTCAATGATAAAAATTTTTAGTCGCCCACGAGAAAAATGTCTCTAACCCTCTCAAGATTTGATGTTTTTCGTTTCAAGGCATGTAGTATGAAAAGAAAAATCTATCCGTCCGTCGTCAACACTTTCCTGAGGAAACCATATAGCTAAGTTTTCGAAATTTTCACTTAGGACAATTCTTGATTGGCTCAATTCTTCAGCCAAATACCTGCCCCAATATTAAGATTGTTTAGGTAGGTTTTGAGGCCGGCTTTGTATTTTCCAATGTTTTCGAAACACATGTGCGTTTGATATCAATTTATATAGATTTTTGACGCTCAATCGAATGAGAACATAACGGAGTCAATAGTATTAATGGATCTCAAGTTATTACATTTATTGTGTGGAATTTTTGAAATTTTTAAAGCATTTACCACGATAGTGTAACTTGAGAATTTATGGAGATTTTATTGATTGTTGTAGAACTGGGGGCTCGGAACTTGATAATTTAATCTCCGTATAAATATCCATTCAAATAATTATGCTGCCCCGAAGAAGCTCAACAGGTGAACGATCTTAAATCAGAATTTGATTTGACTAATGGTAAATCGACAGATTTTTCTGCTCTGAAGCCTTTTATTTCCACCCTCGTGGGACCTTGCAAGCCTATTTACTTGATCAATCGAGGACAAGGCACGGCCCATGGAATTACTACTGGTATAAGTGCACCGACCAGTTTACTTTCCCAAGCCTCTTCGAGTACCTATATTATGAAAAAGAAAGCTATCTCAACTTTAAAACAATTCTGGAATTCGAATGTATCCATTCAAGCACTAGTCGGGTATAAAAAAAATAGTACTCTGCCAAATGCACGGTGGCCACCGCTGAGGTAACGAAATAAACATTTTTACTACGTTCGATGACCGTATAATCCCTAAAATTTGTATAATTTGATTTTGAAATCAGACAATAAACATTCATACAAACATTCCTGGCCGTAGTGAGGACGAAACCAAGGCGAAACCTACCCCAGAGGAGAGAAAGAATTGTTTTTAAAGACAACGGAAAAATTAAAATGTTCTTGAAACGACACCTACAATTCAAAATTCATTCCATGTATGTTACTACACTTTAAAATTTACAACCGATCTACCTCAAAACCCATAAAATTGTCAAAACTGAAAACATTGAAACATATTTTAACTTTTTTTAAAATTATTTTTACCGGTGCTTCCGATTATTTATATTCAAAATTCGCCTATTTTTATTGATTTAGAATCAATTATGATTGAGGAACATCTGCATGAATCGTATAGAAAAGAAAACAATTTACAGCTTAGCTGTTATTTTTATTTGTTATATATACGTTATATATACGGTAATATAAATGAACCTATGCTATTAGAGGCTTCTTGCGGTATTAGAGGCGTCTGAACTTGATGAAACGGTTGCATATTATGGCTGGCAATAAGCACTTACTTATAATGACAGAGGTTTTAGATTGTTAATCTGTCCAGAACTGGTACTAATTAGTCAACGTGCACTAATTTATTTGTTCAATTGACTAACCTTTGTGTGATTAGTTTGTTGGATAATAAGGAATATGTCCATCCTAATTGACGCGGGATCATGATTTGAGCCGAAAATCCACATGTGAAGATTTGTTGGGGGCGTGCCGCAGCTGACCAATGGAAGTTCACGTCACACAGTATTTATTCGTACTTGCACTCGACACTATTGATGCAGAGGCCTCGAAAGGCTGGTTTAGACTGAACATGAGGTTGGAGGACAGAAACGGCCGTTGGAGCTGGGCTGGGCCAGTTTCTCGAAAGTGGTAGTAGAGAAAGAGGTCCCACTCTTCACCTGGACTCGAGCCGTTCAACTGAGTGCCTCAACGATTCTAACCACTTCTAGTTCCACACTGCATCCTGATACTTGATGATACCTGCAGCCGCTCAGGAAGAAGAGGCTGCATCTTAAAAGCAAGCGGAGCGACACCTCCTGAACCAAGACTCTGTGGCAAGCACGGCGTTGTTGCACCCGTCATCCCAAGTCTACCTTTTCCAAGTTTCTATTTCAAGTCGTTGAACTTTCTGGCCGATAAAGTAGAAGCGAGAACCATTGAGTTCCATTTCTTCACTTCATGATTATTTTGGATGATTGAATAAAAAAGTTTCTTTTAAAAATAATTTGCCCTTCGATATCAATGAGGAGATGAAGAATGAAGTTCTACAAAATTTTTGAACGAGTGTTATAGAGTAGTTCGCGCTAAAACTGATACGCAATATTATGAATTGTATTTAGATCAATTGAATTATGATGGAAGTAACATGATAAGTAATTTCCCCATTGGAAGTTCTCTCCGCGCCAACCAACGTCTATTATATCAAAGGCTTCAAGGTAACTCGAGATGCAAGTTATCCCCTAAATTAGCACCCATTCACTTTCCCTCTTTTATTTTAATTTTTTAATTCAATCCAACAAAACAACGATAAATAAATAATCCAAAAGAAACCGAATAGATAAAAAAAAGTAATAAATAATCTATAACGATTAATATCAACCTGTTTGTATATTGTCGAACGATATTCGAGAGTGAACAATAATCTTGGGGTGCAGGTGTTTTGCGGAGGAAAAAGGATGTTTTCATTATCAGGCTTTTTTGTGGGCGAACGTTTGAACCGGCATTTAACCGCCTTCGATAGAACATTTCCATTGAGTTCGGTTTCGCTTTCAGGTAGGTAAGGCTTTAGACGCTACCTGAGGTGCCCTTTTGTTGGTGTGACAGGTAAAGGGGAAAAATAATGTACCTACAAATATCAAGACCATTATATTCTCGAAAGTGCGGATATGAATTGCTAATATTAACGACGAACGAGGGGTAAAACATAAATCTTCAACTTATGGCACAACATGTTTAGGGAAACTACTTCAAAAACGAGGTTTTGGATCGAGGAGAATTTTCAAAATCCCACTATTCATGTATTGCCAAGGTTCAGCTAGTCTCAACAGCGTTAGTTCTTTAATTTGTCCTGGAAACACGAATGAATAGTTGAGAAACTATTCTAGATAAAAACGCTCAGTAGTGACAAAAACGCGCAAGAGTGACAATTGTGGATAATGAATTTTTTTTCTCTAGCAAGACCATGAATGAAAATTATGAGAGATCCTACTGAGATCAAGAACAGTATTAGCACATATCGTATATTAGGTTTTGCACAATGGTTGTAGACAGTTGCTTTATAAAATTACACAAAATCACCTGTAACGATCCATCTGATTTTATAAATATGACGATAGCACATCGGTGTCCTCTTCCTCTCCTGTTCAGACATCTTGTTGATATTTTTCTGCACTTGGGAAGGATGAGCTTTTAAGTTAAGCACTAGTCTTAACTCCGATCGGCTATCACGTAACTGCGCGTATTTTCGAAAATCATTTGTCTTGATAAAGGTTAGACAGGAAACAAATTATCAAATATTTAACCAGGTTCGAGTGTATTTGCGGCACTGAAAAATTAGTTCACCGTGTTTCACTTTACATAAATTGCAGCACGAATACTTTGATGTGTTCAGGAATGGCGACAAATATTTGAAATAGCTGAAAGAGGACCTACTATTGACTGTCAACTGCCCGGATTTTCTCACCGATTCAAATGCGCATTAAACAACCGTATAGGGAGCGGATCAGCTAGACACACTTTCGTAGAAAAGTACATCTAGCTCAACGCACTTGTATCACTTCGAGCTCGGCTTTACACCGCCGACCATTACCAACTGAACAAGCTAACCGTCAGGTAATTTCAGTAAACGAGAAAGAAGCCGCTGAATAGTGGAAACGATTCGCGGTTGAATAGGCTCGTCAATAGCCAGGTAAGTATTGCATAAAAGCGAAGCCCCGCAGCGTTGACAACACGTTCGTCAGCATTGAGGTCAAGCCGATTCGTCTATTCTAGTCATTTCCTTCCCAGTAAGTAACTTCCTAATTGAAAATGAACTGATACGATAATATTGCTATCGTCAAAATTGCAGCTGAGTGTATCTGCCTGGAAAATGCTAAATTTCAAGCGAAAATTGTAGGCAAAAATTGTTAGGCTGTTGCTTGAAAGTAGTTTGAAAAATTCTTAAAAGAATTTCGCCTTGTATGCGATAAATCTCGCTGACCAAAAATTTTTCAATTTATTCTACAGGATATAGAAGGGTGAGTATAAAAGAGTTGAAATGCAACGTTCCTACTGGTTTTATAAGATCCTGCGCTTTCGCCGCAAGAGCTTCTTCCGAATCAGTCGGCTAGGAAATGAATTCAGGTTATATCGGAGCAGGATCGTCACCATAATCGCATAGGCGAAAATAAATAGACTTGGCGCATCTCGGATATCACGCTGTGGTACTATTAAGCATGCGGGATTTTTTTTGTGTTCAGCTATTAAATTTTTCTTACCTGTTTTTCAGAGCTCTTAGCGCATTTTAAATATGCTACCAATAACTATGGCTAGTGACCTATATCGGCTACCACAATCCGTTATGCTCATGTGGAATAGACTATGAATTCATGAAGAACGTTCATGAAGATCACGACGTGACATGGCTCCCTACCAGGTCCACTTTCTCTGTTCACGTTTCAACAGACTTAAGAAGCGATTTGTTTTGCTTCTTCTCTTCTCCAGTGCTTTGTCCTTCGATCCTTTCCCAGCCGTTCTTAGTGTGGCAATCCTTCAATCTCACTCATCTCTCTACACCGTGTTACATCTCAGAAACCATTGACGGGATGAGAATCGCAAAAAACATGTGGTTCAGTCATGAAAAATTTTCACCTCCAGTCCTGTTTCAAAAATGATGCAAATTGAAAAATAAAAATTCTAAATAAGGCCAAACCCAAATCGTACCAAAAGCTAAGGGAAAAAATCAGCTACTGAAGTCCATGCTCATTAAATAATTTTCGAGAACTCAATGCACCGGAACATATAGGTACCTAAAACCTTAACAAATTCTCAGAATGCGGGGGTGGTTGGTGGTCCCTTCTTAGACATTCGTTTACCACCATCAAAAGATAATAGGCTATCACCGTCGCGATTGTATCCTCAATTTAAAGGTTCCTCCTAAGTGAGGAAAGTTTTTCTTAACCGGGTTCGGCCGAAAGTGCCCTGGAGGGGAACGAACCAATGGATGGCCCTAAAAATCACCCGGCTAGGAGCCCTTTGAGGCGCGTGCCCTTGTTGTAAAAGGTTTACTATTTTGGTACATTATTTTTTCTGAAATAAAATATTTCCATGATCCATTCCTATAGGGTGGGGATCAAATTCGAACCTCTACATAAAATATTCAATTAGGTACTACAGTGACACGTCCTCTAGTATCGAATTGATGAAAATGGTAGAATCAAGACGAAATTAAATGTTGAAATATCCAATGGCGGGGGGGCTAAAGTAAGCGATATGTCATATAGATCGAATATCGTATAGAATCTATTAAAGAAATTGAGTGTCTATCCCCATTATTTTAAGACAATCGTAAAAAAAAAGGAAAAAAACTGGGTGTATACGTGATTAGCCCATAAATCACCCTTATAACCGTAAAATAGATGGCTTAAAAACGCTGGATCTTTTTTTTTTAATATTCCAATCCGAACGTCCAAAGAGGTTACCTAATTTTGGTTATTTCAAAATGATTATGGAATTCGAATTTTTTGTCTAAAGAAAGGTATTTTACATAGAAGTGTCAGTTTGCCCCGAGTTTGGGGTTTTCCCGTCAATGCTGTTGAAAGTTTGAAAATTGACACTGATGTAAAACGCTGTCTGTAGTCTTCTGTCGCTAGTTTTTTTTTTTCTTTTTTTGAGAAGCTGTATTTTTGTTACCCTTGGTTATAAAAAATTAATGGCAACATTGTAACTTCAGCAGCCTGCTCAAGCGGGAGGGTACATGGAGGAAAGAAGGAGAGACCGCTAGAGAAGTCAACAATGCCGCCGCGATCGCACCACTAAATGGGTGAACTTTTTAAGGGGAGTACTGGGTTTATTTTAAAGTAGAGGTTTTAAAGTTGACTGAGACACTGTTGTTACTGTACAAGCTTTGAGCCTTTTTTTCTGACGCCTTTATCCCGAGAAATCTACAGAAATCTCCAAAAAAACTCAACATTTTTGCATCTCCTTTACTCAAATGGTGATATTTTGAAAAAAATCAACTGGGAGTACTTGCAACATCTATAACGATCATTTTGAGCTTTAAAACACAAAAATCGGCCAACTGGTTCGCCAAAAATTAATAGAAGAACTGCTAAACACGTGTGCCCAACGCCTCCTATGCACAGAAGAGTGTAAAAAAGTGCTCAGTATACTGCACACAAACGACAATGATAAGGCAAAAGGTAAATGACAGTTTTGAATCCTTAAAAATCGTGTACGGTGGTTATTACAATCAGTTTACATCATTACAGAAAAAATAATACACTCACAAAAATATCAGCTATAAGAATTATTGACAAAAAGAATAAACCCAATAATGCTCTTCGGAAAAAATGACAATAAATCACGTACTGATAACAGTGATAACCCATTCTACCATACGCGCAGAAAAGTGAACATCAGCACAATTTAAAAAAAGAAAAATTATGACTAGTAAATTTGTCGAACGATTTCACGCAGTTCGTCGCTGTTGGATAAAATTCAATGAAAGCCGTTGGACAAGAAGCGGAATGTATAACTAGTCTAAACTCCTACGTTAGTTGTGGTATTCACTAAGAAATACTTTTACAATAAACCATATTGATCCAATAATTGGAAACACTCCATCGCTAATTCGATGTACAGCCGATAATATAATTCTTTCTAAGTAAAAAACTGAATGTTACAAAGACTGGGGACTTGCAGTGTAAAACGTCATCACTTGATCAAACGTAACGTCAGGGACACCTCGTCACTCAGTACGACCGATGGAGATACGCGAATTGTGGACTACATGTAGTCTGTAATTGCCAAATTCAACGCTCTTCAGTGGATGAATATAAATGCCAAGGAAACCCAGCAATGAGGCATACAGGGAATGGGCAAATTCCATCTTGCAATTGAATTAGTGCTCTCCAAGGATTGATATCAATTTCAGCTGGAATGTTGCTAACATCTCTAAACAGAGGCAAGTGTGATTGACTATAATCCAGTATTGGTGATGGAGGATAGCCAAACGTGCCCCAATCGGTGGAGATCGGCATTATAAATACTGGTAGTCAAACATCCAACTCAAAAGTGGGCCATCAAGCCACAACCGTAAACCTTTTTAATTGGGCTATTGTATGTAGTGAGGCAGTATTTGAAAACTGCAGGGCTCCCAACTAGCTATTAGAAAAGTGAATTGAGCCATGATTATGATTGGATGAGCATATAATTAATTATGATGTTGGAACAATTTGACGAAGCAACTATATTGGTTCAAATTGGAATTTCCATTCAGCCGCGTCCTTTTTGTTGAGGCGAAACACGGTTCCGCGGAACGATACGACCAATAATAAATTTTTCCAATTGACCAATTTTTCAATAAATAAAGCTCTAGTTTACAACAATACAGCAACGTGATGATAACTTGAAGATGTGAAAATACCCCATTCAATTAACGTTTTACCAATTTCAAGAATCAGACAAATGAATTTTGGATTGAGGCAGAACCACATCCAGAGGATTCTGATGTATATTCTCAAAAAGCATAACTTTTCCCCAGCCCCAGACAGAAAATTTACCTTACTGTGATCAGTTTACTGAAAAATGTTAAAGTGTCGTAACAACGGACTAAATGGAAAATTCGGATGAATGAACTAGACACAAACCCGGTCTTCATGTTGGTTTGTTGATTGCTCAAACTTAGTTCTATTCAATGAAGAAAAATTTACAAGAATGTTGTTTTTAATGATCAAAATTTGCAGGCACTTTAGCTCGAGAATTATGTTGTGCAACTTGCACTCTGAATTAATTTCGAACACTTGAATACGAGAATAGATCAATTATGACTCCAAAAAGTATACCTTTGTCAAATTTTTGGAGAAAAAACCAACCTGAGCAAAGTGCATTTGGAACAACATCCCGTGCCAACGAAAGCAATTTTCATCCATCTTTTACATTCCAACGTTCTGAAATGGATTGTGAAGGTTACATTAGATGTCGATCATGCACAACGTGTTACAAGTTCTTCTATAAGAAAAGTTAACACGACTGGAGATCGGCAGTTGATTCAGAAGGAATTTAGTGCAGGAAATTAATCGTATTCATGGCTCGCTTCGCGTTTTGACAACAGAAGTGTGTCCATTTCCTCTTCAGTCTGTTCATTGCTTATTCGTGACAGTTTGCTAAGGCCTTCTGTCACTCCGCACTGGCTCACGCTAGAACAATAGAAGATGAAAATCTCCTTTTTGTGTTTATATGCACAGAGAATCTTAGTTTGACCGTACATAGAACTTCAAAAATAATAGAAAGTATTAATTTTCCAATCTTACATAATGTCGTCTTCGGGGTCTTCGTCATCGGTGTTCAATTGGAAGTAGGGGTTAGCTGATGCAGGACGGAACTTGTAGCCGGTAAGTACGAAAAAAACGTAAGTGACCATTTCTTTGAACATTTCGTCCAACCATTTGTACTGAAACGATACTGTCATCTGGAAAACGTTCAAATAGAAACATGAATAATAATGAAAATTCGAATTATATACTCATGAGGTCATAAATACAGAATATTTACTTGTAGCAGGTATACGATGATTCTAGTGAAGTAAATGTAGCACACTATCATTATGTAGAAATGCCTGAAAAGTTTGAGCTTCCTGAGGTTTATTGCTGCCTTGCCATCGATGCATGCAGCTTCTTGTAAGTATTTTATCGACCTGGATTGAGAAAAAATAATGAATCATTCTTAAAAAAGAGCACTCAAAATTTTTTTAAAAACTCTAACTCGACGTAAGAGCATTTGTAACGCCATAAACACAAGCCTTTTATATGATCACACAAGAGCACTTCGGTGAACATATAGGCAACAGCAATTGCGTGGCTTCAAATTATACCCCTCACCAAAGATAAAAACAAATTGAAAAACTAACCAAACAACAGGGAACAATATGGCACCGCAACATAGTAAATCTACAAGCATGAAAACGTCTAGCCACGTCTTATGCTCTGCGTCTCCTTCTTCCGATTCGTCAAAAATTATTTTGACAACGTTGGCGAGAACCTGAAAAGATGAAATAGGAAATCATTCAACAAGCAAATCATCTGGAAAGCAGTAAATTGTGTGCTAACTGATCAGATAACAATTGTTTATATTTCAGGAGGCCATAAATGAATAAATTTATTATTATCGATCGCATAAAATCGACACAAACGGTAAACTGTAATCCAGCGCTACAAAAAAGCTTGACAACTTTACTTGAAGAGGAATGACGATCATAAAAATTTTCTTGTCCCGGTCGGAAAGCAAGTGCTTTATGAATGTCCAACCAGTTCCAATAAGAACAATGGTGATGAACAATACTGAGCCTTTAAGCCTGAAATAAGCAAAACGGTTATGGTTAAATGGTTATTGTATCTAAAATTTATAGCAGCAAAGAAATTCATGAAAGACTTACAGATGAGCAATGTAGTAGAGGATGGCCCACGCGGCTACATGTTCGCCTTTCGTTTCGATAAAATGGAAATTAATCGCATGAAACAGGAGGGAGAGGGATTTCAAATATACTAGCACTGCCATGAGGTAGTGAATTTTGAAAACGGTTTGCCTGCAAGGAAACAAACATATTCATATCAATGACAAAATACTCAATGGGATAGTCTTAAAAGTTCGTTCCTCCTCAGTCTTCTGCCTAGCAAAGTTAAATACTATTCGATTCAAGTTTTAATAATCATTTATTGATTTTAACTGTGCATCAATGGATCGCGTTTAGTTACAATATGTTTACTTACTTGCTCTTGGCGAGTATGAATACCCAGAAGCAGCCAGACAGGAAGAAGAGAAGGGACATCATCGAATACAGAGCAGGAAGCGGCATTTCTCCAGCCGACAGGAAAGACTCTTTGTTCTTTTCCTCGATTTCAATCTTGAAATAACAGAAAAAATCGTGAGGGCGAGCGCAGATATTAATTATTGTACTTCTTATTCTGACTCAAATATTTGAACAGGTTAAGGGCTTAGACTTCCTGAAACCTTATTTCCTCAACTTTATAGCACTTTGAACAGAAAACATTTTGTGAACATAAGAATGTCAGTAGGTATAGGATATTCGTGTATGCTAATAGTTGATTTTGCAGCACTTACTGAACAATAAATGTGAAGAGGGTTGTATTCATTGAAATTGGGGCAAACGTGGAAATACAAGCTGTACAGGCCTTCTTCATTTTCCGTTGGAAAGTATACCAAAAACTAAAAGATAATGCACAAGTTACAATGCCAATAGGACTGAAAGGATGGGAATCTCAAATGAGCAAAAATACATGAACATGAAGATGTACTTACACTAGTATTGGACCAAGTAACGCCATCCTTGGAAATCGATGTTATTGGAAGGACAGGTTTTTCATCTGTAGAAAAATGCATAAATTAAAGTCAGTTTGAAACGAGATGATCTGTATCTTGCTATGATCCCCAAACTTTTTATTAGCTCTCTGTGACATTTTTTGAAGTGTATTCGATAATTATTGATGCCATGTTCAATAGTCGGTAGTTAATTTTGAGACAGACTTGAGGGCGACTTTTGCCGAACTCAAGGTATCAGTGATTCCCAACTCCATCAATTTCCGGGGGTTGGTATCAGTACAAAGCATTGGTAGCTTAAGGACGATAGTGATACCTGCATTTGTATCCGTACAGCTTTGGGCACACAATATCACACCAAAAATGGTTAGTAAGATTCTCACCAACGGAGAGACTTTTGACGTTTCGCCCTTTAAAAAGAGACCCATCACTAAGATAGTCCTCCCGCTTGGGACGAGCCATTGACATCTGACTCATGTTACGGTACACTTCAAATTTGTAGTGATCAGATGAGGAATTCACCTGCAACCTGGAATAAAATAATCATCCATTGTTGATACAGAAATGGACTAATTTTAAAGTACACAATTGAACCGAATAATATCACAGAGTTGTGCAACAACATCTACTCCAACATTCAAATCCTCTGTTAAAGATTACCTCCTCTTCTCAAGGCAACTTCACTTTCGCCTATTCTGTGAAACATTCGTTGAATCCTACATAGCGCATCAGGCGCAGCTGTTTATATTTTTGTTTCCCCCTTCCTATTCATTTTCGTTTCTACTTTCTACATTTTCGCAATGAGTTTCATCTTCAACTTTCTTGGAAACATTTAATTCGTTGTCAAATATATTTTAATACGTATCCGGGGGTTGTGAGGTGGAGAGAAACCAGGCGACTCAGTAGGCTGAGCACTTTCGCCCATTCGGGCATCCTCAGGGCGACGTGGAGCCATAGGGTCCATTGGAGAATGAGTCGCCTGGTTTTTCTCCACCTCACAACTACCGGATATCAAGAAGTGCGATTAGAAGGAAAAGAAGGTATTTTAATACGTTTAAATGCTTACGTTTCTCAACACTCTCTACGGTTAAGTGAGGGAGAAGAAAGAAGGCGGCTTATACTTGAACCAAAGATTATGAGTTACTGATACCGTACAAAACTAGTCTCCATGTTTCTCCAATCAAAAAGAGCTATATGATAAGGCCTACTTACACTTTTAATTTTTGATTCATAATGAACAAGATGATAGGAGGGCTTCCACTGTCTCGCTTCTCTTCTGAAGTAAGAAGGCAACGATCCATATGCGCATCAAGATTGGGATTCATAGCGTCAGAATGAATTCTGTTTAGGCTGAAACCGACCTGAAAAATCGCTCACGAAAATGTCAAAACGACCATTTCCCTACATTTATCAACTATCGTAATATTCTTATGAGCAATAATATGAAAATCAGTCATAAACGTACTACGTCTGTGTCTTTCAAATTTTCTGCGTGGAAGTTGATCAGTTTAACATCGAGGAGACCACCTTTGAAGAAGCCGAACGTTGTTAGAGATATCGAAGCCCTCGTGTCCCCCTGTCAGAAAGAGTTGAATTATTGAACGAGACAGAAATGATAGAAGGAATAATTTTTAACACACTAACAAGTACACGACAACGTTCACCTCCAGGGATAACTTGTGAATCCGTCCATAAACCAGTCCTATCCACATAACCAACAAAATGAGATGCGAGTTTATTGCCATTTTTGGTGAAAATCAGCTGCCGTTCAAGTGCTATGAAGTATTGGACATAGTAGGATGAAATTTATCATTCCAGAAGAAATCACTTTGATGCTGCTGACAACGTAAGCGAAATAGATTTCTGAAGTGCAAAACAGCAATGGCTTTCAGAAACCTCCACTGTTTGTATTATCTACGATAAGTGTGATACGAGGTCGTTAGAAGTGCAAGCCAAGTGGAACAAATAGCTATATTTATATAATGGATTGCACAAAATTTACTCCACCATTCCAAATTTCTACAAGAATAAATGCATTTTTTAAACACAGCAATTCCCGCGATAGTCAAGTTAATACTTTCTCTTCATGTCTATCTGTAATATTAATTACTCCACCTCACTCTTCTACTCCTATTGTATTATACTATAAAATACCAATTATTAATTATTCCAAATTAATTTATTTATGTAGATCTAAAATTCGTACTTGTAGTTACGAATAGATAACCTGTCGGCAGACAAATAGATAACCTCGCTGTTGCACCAGTAATGCTATTTAAATTCACCAAAAACCTACTAAAATGACTTTTACTTTATATTTAAGCTGAACTCATCTAATATCCACAGGGACGCCCTAGAAAACTCACTTCATCGGCGGTGTTTTGGGGAGGTGGTTATAAATGTTAACATAATAATTTATTGTGATAGTAATTATTCCGAACATTAATAATGTTCGTTAACAAATTTTGTTAACGTTTAGACAAAAAAGAACTTTTTCAAATTAAAAACTAAATCCTCGAGTTATACCTACCCTCATGCGAAAGTTCGCAAGTTCTACACAAAAGCTGCGATAACTCGAAAACCATTAAAGCTATCGACACCGCGATGGTCTCATTCGACTCAGACTTTAATACCAAAATACACCTTTTCCCCCAAAACGTTGAAAAATACAATACAAAATACTAATTTTTTCACTCTTAAAACAGAGGAAGCGGGCGAAGATTGATTTTTGGTTCATTCATTCATTCAAGATTGATTTTTGGTGCTAATGTTAAAATTTAGCTCTTAAAGTTTCGTCAGAAAAGTGTTGACGGCATACAGCCAGATTTTTTATTTTATTGGATATTCCGATTCTAGATGCCTTCAAACTTGAATCTTCAAACTCTGTGGGTGGTTAGACTTTTTTCCTTGTCTCCCCTTAAATTTACTTTCAGGTAAATTGGAACACCTATTGGGATGTTGAGTTGTAACAGAAGATCGTAAAATTTCTAGTAGTTGATACGGCATATTATGACTGTCGTATTAAACAACATGCAATCATTAAAACCTTAGCTCCTCAGTGAAAAACGACCTTTCAGTGTTCTATACATAGTGTAACGAGGGTATAAAAACTGCTCAGATTAAGAACAATCATGTAAATATATTTACAATCTACATAGTAAACCATTCAATTCTGAATGGGGATAACAGGTGATAAGAATTTCTATTGCGCCTCAACCAAAATTCGGTAAGGAATGTGTGAAAGAACAGAGATTAATATCACAAGCTGAGTTTTGAAATCACGGTTCATTTGTGTCTTGGATAGAACACTTGATACATTCTAGCCATTCCATTTTACCAAATCTATGCACTTTTAAGTATCAGCCTCACTAGCGTATATTAGTCTAATAATTAAAGTTTAAGTAGTTTAACTTTTAACATCATAGAATGTAACAAAACATAGTGCACTCAAGGCTTTTCTTTTTCCAATAATATCAGCTTTGTTTCAGCATAAGAAAATATCGTATTTCAACATTGGTGTAATCACTGCATTTTGAAAAGTCATAACTATTTCACTTCGCCCGCACAATTACTGCACTCTACTTTTATGAGGCATGTACACACGTTGGCAAAGACCAGCAAGTATTGAGCCGGGAAGATGTTGGTGTTTTCGTATTAGATCGTTGATGCCCTGGGCTACCTGAAAACATAAATGATTCCATCAGCAGAATTCAAGAATGAGAAATTATTAAAACTAGTTAAGAATGAAACATTTTACTCATAGTCTACAAGTTTTACCATTTGGGCAAGGAGTTCAGGATTCCCATCAGCAGTCGCATAGGAGATCGGCGGCCCTAGAACAGTGCGTAATTTGACTGGGAAGCCTCCATAAATTGGTACAAACGGGAAACGCCATTTGGTGTACAGCCATAGCCAAAACCGTCTGAACGTTGTCACTTGGCGAAAAGCTTCACGCACGTTTACAGTAAACATTGGCACAATTTTCTGTGGAACAAAAATTTTCACGGTTAGGAGTTTCATGAAACTACAGGGCTTGGATGAAAAACTAATTCAGATATTTTCTACAACGAACCAATCAACGAGTAGCTTCAATGTCAGATGTCTTACTTTTTTTAAAGTAGGTACTTATAAATTAGGAAGAATTAAACGTAGGTATTTTCAGCATCTCCATTCAGTAACATATATAGCTGATATTACACTTACCACTTTAGCATCGATAGCAACTTTGGCAAAGCCGACACGTTTATTCCACATGAGCTTGTAGTTGTGGTCGCTGAACTGAGCTTCGTAGACACCGCCTGGCGAAACAGCCAGACAATTGTCATTTTGAAGGATGTTCGAACAGGTTTGAACAGTCCCCGGTATTACTTTCATTGCTTCCGCGATTATACTCCAACCTAATTAAGCAGCAAATAAATAAAGCAATTTTAAGGTAATCACTTTAATTCAAACACTTATGGTAGGGAGAGCTGGGAGGTTCTTACAGATGAATGAAACTAGGAAAGCTGGCCATAAAAAAGGGTTTTGTAAAATGGATTATACCATATTGCTATAGATCTCCTTTCCGGCAATGAAAAACTGTCTTTACGATCAAGGCCATAAGACGGTAATAATACTTTCCGCGCATTTCGATAAATAGAATCCACTTTCGAAAACATTTTTTGCAACACACACAGACACATACACGCACATTTAAACTACCTAACACACATTTAAAAAAACTTAGGTACCAAACCAATTTAAAGAAAAGGTTAAAAAAGTCTATCAAGGTATAATTTTAATACAAGCCAAAAAAATTATTCCAATTATTTTTCGATTCAAAACCAAAACAGTACCTGGAAAGTTGAAGAGGAATCTATCGGCCACCGTGTGAATAAGCTTATTTCTCAGCAAGTAGATCCTTGCAATAAAGTAGTACAGGTCGATTGGTAGCGCACCATGATAGTAGACAAACAGGACTGGTTCATTTTCTGGAAAGTTCTCCAACCCATCGATATCGTATCCTAAGGCAAGAATTCACATAGTTTAATTGACATA
Organism: Tupiocoris notatus; assembly: GCA_037159825.1. Lineage (NCBI taxonomy): Eukaryota > Metazoa > Arthropoda > Insecta > Hemiptera > Miridae > Tupiocoris > Tupiocoris notatus. Next base: position 151,323 of record JASJUZ010000125.1, on the reverse strand, counting down.
TTGTTGAATTGGAAAAATACAAATGACAGTCTCTAATGTCTGTATTTCGTCCCAGCACCTTCACCATTTACATTATACACTCGTCTCTTTGAAATGGAGTATATTTTACAGAAAAATGACCAAACATAATTATCTTACCATGCCAAACCCAACCGTGGGCGTCCCATAGCGCAGCAACCGTTTTTCGAGCCCCATCCCAAAAATCAATCTCATACGCATTTCTGAGAGGTTCTCTGTAATCGAATAATAGCAATAACGAATTTAAAGAAATTCCAAAATTTGGCAAATAGAACAAATAATTACGTTAGGCTGGTTATTTCGAGCCGACGTTCAGGCCATGTATAATATTTTTTTATGTCAATAGCCTACTTCTTCAGCTGCAGGATTGATGTGAAGATAATGCCTGTTCAATAAAGTATCAAGCACTTTCTCCTGGTTAGGCAGGGTAACTACAGTAAGCGTGTAAAATGAAATTCTATACGCTCCAACTTGAATAAAAAAATATGCAGTCATCATTCCCTCAATTTCAAAAACAACTACCTATATCAATTATTGCAAAGCCACAGTAGGCTTTTTAGGTCGTGGTAGAGAGCAAATTCAAGTCCCCTAATAGAACCACCCCATAGAAGAAAAATAATTTAATAGATGAAAAAAATAAAAATAATTCTATGGCTGTAGTTATTGTTTTTCAGTTAATATCTACAGGAATTTCAAGACTCAACATTTTGTCAACAAATAGTCAATAAAAACCAGCCCATAGTAATTCAGCAGTTCAGTAATTCAGTTTACTAGTGGTGGACTTCATCAGCTCGGATTAAGGTTCCGGTTCCAATGAATATAAATATGCAAAAAGCGAGTTTCACCACTCCAAGTTAGTCTTTATCCTCGTGTTATCAGAGAAGTTAACACTGAGATTTTAACCCCTGCTCAATCTTGGGGTTAAGCGCTAAATTGGTTAAGAGTTAGAGCTTGAGTTGTCATTGTGGGTGAAATCTGAAGTCAAACCCTTCCACTTCTAGGCATTCACTTTAACCTACCTCAACATGGCGTCTTTTTTTTCTTTTATGTTATTATTCAGTAATAAACTATTGAGATCGCTTAAGAAAAATAATTTTCTACAACCCCCTTTAGAATTTTATGATTAACGTTCCAATGTTATGTAAAATCCGAATATTTAATAAGAACAATGTTCATATTACAGAATGGACAGAATGTCAATGTTCTTATGGACAGAATGTCATTCTGTCCATTGCTAATTCCAATGTTGTTGATACATAGGCGAGTTTGGTATTATTTCTTTCCATTCATGGATCAAATAAGACCATTAACGGTTCTTGAGTCATCGCATTGGCTCGAGAATGAGAGGTATTCGTCCGGATGATACAACTTGAAACTTATTAGAGCTATGAATATCGATCTCAATTAGGTGGAATGTACTCAGTTGTACCGCTATGCAATTGATTTCCGAAACATTTTTCCTCGCATGGACTAACCAAACTAGGAGCTCTTCTTCGCTCTTTTATAACTTCCTATTTCCTACTTGTCCCGCTGAATCCTGGCCAACTTAAAAATAATCAAAAAGAAAAAATTGACTCCGAGTTAGCCGAAGTTAACTATGATTCAGAGATTAGCACATTAACCCTCATTTGGTGAAATTCACCATTAGTAAGCCATGATTGAGTTAAAGTTGACCGATAGTTAGGCACAATGATGTCGGAATAAGAGTATGAAATAGGTATCTTAAAAAAATTGTTCTATTGTTCTCATTTCACAGCTTCATCCAATTACTCTTGGATCTGTACCATCCAATGATTATTAGAACTTTTTTACAAGCTAATTCAACCCATCTGAATACAATAGGCGATGAGTCATTCGAATAAATAATTCAACAGTAGGGTTCATTAGGAAACGAACGATACTCTCTTTTGAAGACTCGATATGTGAAAGCGGAAGCCTATCCGTACAATTATAATTTTTTCTTATTGATCGGACGAAGGTCCAAATATATCCCAATATTTTCTTCTTTTATCTTTGCTAACTTTTTCCTAGTTTGACCACGACTTGCTATCGACTCACAATTCACATCGATTGCCATCTGATTGATAACGTGGGTCACCTGCGTTTCAGTGGTTTCTATCTTGAATCTTTCCAACCTACTACGATTTTTATCTAACGAGCAAAATTTTCTAAATTAATTCTTGACCTATTTTACTATACTACTGCAATCTGGCTGCATCCCCTTCAGCCCGAGAGTAGTTTTTATATTATACTGGTTGATGGCCTGTTTGAATGGTAGGGTCCTTGGCTTGCGCGCTTGGAAATATCATAAAATCCTAGCAATTGGTTAAAATTGGCTGTAAAGAACGGCCGTGGGAAAACACTGGTTCGATCGCTGAACAGCAAAATTCATTGTACTGGGTTGGTGAGGGGGAGAAGAACCAGGCGACATATTCTCCGATTTTTTATTTACTGGCCGAGTACTTTCGCCCCTTCGGGCATCCTCAGGGCGATGTGGAACCATAGGTTAACCACAGCTCCAAGAAGCAAAATTCAGTTAAAAATTATTGCAGATAAATCTAACCCAGTAACAAATTATGGTAGCTATCTATGATTCTTCTAGATTTATTTTATCGTCAGTCACTTACTTGTACTTGTAGATGTAAAGTATAACAGCTGAAGTGTATAACAGAAGCAGGATGACCAAAGGAAGAAGAAACGTAACCATCAATGGCATCAACGCCCATGATATCCATAGTGTCACGTCAATGTCAATGTAATCAACTGCAAGAAAATGAAAATGGGTCATTTATATTATTCATTTGCAGCCCAACGAGATGGACCAAGCGAGCTATAATTATTTCTAATTGCACAATAGTTAAGGTGAAAGCGACCTTACGTAAAAAGATACGTACCGAAATATCGCAGAACGAATTCCAAGGCTGCTTGCAAAAACGTGAGCATGGTGTCGAGTTTCCATAAATTGTCATGATATCAATTTGTCGTAAGGTGGCGGCGGTCTTCTGTGCATTGTTTTCATGAGGAAAAAGTCTCTCTTTGGAATTGCTTCAAGAGTCTATTAGACCAGAAAATTATCTACTGCTTCCCCTTCTCATGGCAGGTAGGAACTACAAGATCACGAGACCTCAGGCCTTGAATCTTGAATCAAAATATTTAGCTAGGTACTTCTGCTGTTATCAATGAGGGAGAAAAATGGAGAAATGAGTGACAGAATGATTTGTCAGAATTTGACCACGTCCTTGTTCGGCTCAAGTCTGCTTGCGTTGAACAATCGACCGAGTTTTTTTCAAACTCAAATACGATAAGTAAAATTCGAATTACATTCAACCTACTAATTACGTAGTATTTTAGTTTACGGCTGTAATAAAATTGCCCGTTGCTGCATTAAAATTGATTGATGTTACCCACGAATAGGTTAACTCCTTATCAAGTATACTCGGGAGATAAGCCTTATCAGTTGGCATTTAATAATAATCTTGTTAAATTCACACGGGGATTAGTATCTTTCTATAAAAGATTTGGAAGTTTTAGAGCTGGGTTTAATTTTTATAAAATTATTTCGGAGTAGCCCGTTGTTGATTTTTTCGTTTGGCCGAATCCTGTCAAATTTTACTCCGTTCGATCTCCGCATTCCTTCGCACCAAGATCAGTCAAAACATGGCCCGTGGTTTCACAGTTCCGTTAATATTTATCGAATTCTTTCCTCTTCTCTGGGACGGTTCGTATTGAGAAAAGGCGGATTATTTAACCGCAAAATATTCGTAAAGATGGTTAAATGTATCGTCATTTCGCAGTTCCTAGTTCGAGCCTTAAGCAGTGGAACGATCGTGTTTTAGATTAGGTGTGGTTTTCATTGTTTGGTGCACAATCGTAGAATGGAGTATCAGTATACGTCGTATCGGCGTGAAGTGGATCCAAATCGATGTTGCGGCGGGATCCTTTGGTGTGTCAAGGTTCGTACAACTGTGGAGAGAATATCCGATCAATTACCATATATACTTACGATGCTCTAAAGTAAAACTTCTTGAATTTGCTTGTGTTTGCTATGGAACCCACAGAATACTATAGTACTGCTAGTGAAGTTCTGTATAAGCTTGGACAACCTTACATAGTTGTGTGAAAACCTGACCGTACACATAGTAACTGTCGGAAGTGGAAGTGTAACCTGAAGTCTATGTTCACTCTAACTTTGTAAAAGTAATACAGCAGTCTCTCAATGTGAAGAAATCTCCACATTAAAAATAAAAATAGTTTATATATCACCGTGTGCTTTTATTGTTTGACGAATGATAAAATCAAGAACTTCATTTTAAAGGCTTGATATTCGTTAGTTCACAAGATAGCTGCTATTGTAAAAGGAATAGAGAAAAATGGTTTCAGCGATTTTCTAGCCTTCAAATTGTCTTGATTTTGGTTTATTATTGTAATAAACCATTGTAGTCGCCCAAAAAAATTTTTTCTAACCCCTTCGAAATTTGATGTTTCAAGTTTCAAGACATGTAAAATCCAAATATCCCAATTGGAAAAAAAACCGTATGCAATCTGCCATCAACACTTTTTGACGAAAATATAAACGCTAAATTCTTAAAATGTTCACCAATCTTGGTTGGACAATGACTCAATTCATTAACCAAATCGCTACCACCTCAGTTTTATAGGAATTTTAGGTGGGTTTTGAGGGCAGAAAATCTGCATTATCCAACGCTTTTCAGACAAAGATCTATTCGGTTTCAACTGTGAGTTTTAGTGTACCTCGTTTTTTTTTTGTTTTTTTTTTTTGAAAACTTAAATGTAGGAGTTTTCAAAAAACACGAAATGCACTATAACTCTCATTCATCCATAGATCATTGGACGCTGAGTCGAATGAGACAATAACGGAGTCAATACCTTTAATGGTTCTAGAGTTATCGCAGCTTTTGTGTAAAATATTGGCGTTTTTCACAAATTTGGCTTTAGGGTATAACTTGTTAGTTATAACTAGCCTGAAATTCTTGGTACCTTGGTACAGACCACTCACTGCTTCAACATATCAATAGCATTATTGATTGTTTCCCGAATCTGTAATAGCTGGAGATTGAAATCGTTTTGCCACAATGTGTAAATTTACTTTGTATAAATTCAATTTTTTCTCATTACCTTTTTCTATTTCTCCTCTGTCTAGGACATCTGCGGCATCGTGTGCGCAATCCTAACATGGTTACTGATCCTCTATGCCGATTTTGTCGTTTTGATGGTGATCATCATGCCCAGCCCGTACACTATCTACTCTGTACTCAACGGCATACTTTTCCTTTTCTTCGGCGTATTGGCTGTAATGTCACATCTCAAGACAATGCTAACAGATCCGGTAGGTTGATTTTTTGTACTTTGAAAACCCAATATTTATTCATTTTTGCGCTTCCTTGTGTGCTCATTTTTTTCATCAACATTCTAGGGTTCAGTGCCAAAAGGGAATGCAACAAAAGAGATGATTCAGCAAATGGGTTGCCGTGAAGGCCAGGTTATATTCAAGTGTCAGAAATGCTGCAGTATAAAACCGGAGAGAGCTCATCATTGTTCCGTTTGTCAGAGGTAGAGTTGGGATTGTATTTTGTCTCTGTGCATGTGGCGAGACATTGCTATTTTTAATAGGAAAAATACTTTGTTTGATTTTTTTCAATTCTTATGAACACATTTACTGCAAATCCGCAATCTAAAAAGATACTAACGTGCATTAAATACCTACTGGTTAACTTTAAACCCAATTATCTTCTGATATTTATATCGTGAAAAGTAAAACTGAGGTAAGTTTACATTTCAGAGATCTCTCTGAGGATAACAGCAGAGTCGATATTTGATGCAGGATTGTTGAACAGGCGTGTAAAAAAAATATAAGCTGACTCGGATGCGGGACGGCACACTATCTACATAAAATAATTTTACCTACATAAAACTGCATACATCATAATATTCCATCTAATCAAATTATGGGTGTACATTACCATGTTTTCATCGTGACCACCTTCATTGGCTTAAAATAGTCTTGCCCTGGTGTTTATCTTTTCATTACTAGATCGAAGCTATGATGGTCTGGATATGGCCAATGGCCCCCCCAACTACCGCCTTTCAGCTTACATAGCTTTCAAACAATTTCAAGACACCCGCCTCCCCGAATCGCCTCCACTTTTGTGGTTACAGTTTTCACTGAATGATGACCATCACTCGTTATTCCAAATCCTCCTGAATTTCCATTTTTCTGCGTCGATTTACAATGAGCTCAAAAACTCAATAAATGTATTGAAATTTTCATCTGCAGGTGTATAAGAAAGATGGACCATCACTGTCCTTGGGTGAATAATTGCGTTGGAGAGGACAATCAAAAGTTTTTCGTTTTATTCACTGTAAGTATATTAAAAAATACGTTTGAAATTCACCTCATATCAACCGTAGTGCTATTCTTCATTTTGTCTTCATTCCATACCTCTGCAGTATTGTTTGTTTCTTCTAATTTCATCCATTGTTTAAATTTTTTGCAGTTTTACATCGCATGCATGTCAGTTCATTCGCTTCTGATGGCCGGCAAACAGTTCTTCACATGCATTGATGCTGAATGGCGCGACTGTTCGTCATACAGTCCGCCAACTACGGTCATCCTCTTAGTTTTTCTTGTGTTCGAAGCCCTCTTGTTTGCAATATTTACTGCGGCCATGCTGTTCAGCCAGCTTCAGGCAATCTGGAACGACAAGACGGTATGTCTCATTCAATTGGAATTGAATCGTTACATTTATATTACTGCTTAGTAAATTAAATGAACGCCATGGAGCTCCAGTCAAATTTTTAGCTCTTGTATTGGCTGTATTTAGTCTTTCGTGCTGTAATTACTTCATGTGTCATTTACCTATTGTAAATTTAGTCTATTGAGAAATAATAACAAATATCCCTGCTGTGTTTCTATTATTGTAGGGGATTGAGCAGTTGAAAAAAGAAGAAGCCCGCTGGGCGAAAAAATCACGCTGGAAAAGTATTCAAGCAGTTTTCGGCCGTTTTTCACTTGCAATGTTTTCTCCGTTCAGTCATCCACCTCCTAGGCGGAAAGTTGACATGTACATGTATTCTGTTTAAAATAGCTACGTATATATATATGTCTCTACATGAAATTAGCTTCCTAGGGTTATTCAACGTTTATGTTGTCAACCTGAGTTTTCAATTACTTATTTTTAGATTTACAGACTGACCATTTTTTAATGTTGTAATTCCAAAATTAGTGTTGGGACTGAAAGCCCTTCGCCAAAATATCCATACTCAGCTCGTATTTGTAGAAAAATTAATGTCAACTTCTGTTTGACCGTTTGGGATTCATTTAAAAATACTTTACTGGTTAAGAAGGAAGTGCGTAGCTTTTGGTTCAGATAATATGTGATGACATTATTTTCTATAAATTTTCATGCTTATTTTATTAATTTATTTTCACATATTCTTAAATATTTATTAAATTCTTAATTAATGTGACGAAGACTGTTATTCGGAGGTCAATAATGGAAATTTTCCTCTAAGCGCTGAAGAAAAAACTCATCAACAACTTTTGTGTTTGAACTAGCAAAAAGTTTTTCAAGTACAGGGTCGGGTTATCCAATCAAATGGATTTTGTCATTTCCTATCTTAAACCTCCTGTATTCAGAGTTTTTTTATTAGTATAATGGCTTTGTTCAATTCCCATAAAGTCATCATTTACTTTGCACTTATTGGCTTCTTCCTGTCATAAAATGTCCCCTCAACGTGAGAATAAAAGAGCTTTCAGTGACAAGCTTTCCGTGTAACAAAAGCTAATAGGCTGTTGTCCTAAATAATTACCTATTGACTTATAACCTGCAAAACTTCAGAGTAGGTGATTTCCATCAATTTTCAAATCATCAGAAAATAGGTATAATTCCCACTGAGGGTTGCTATTTCGTCCCATTGTATTCTATTCCCATCCATTTGTAGGATTTTCTCATTTTATGTGTAAATGGCGAACGGTTTTCTTTGCTGAAAGCTTCTGCCTATTTGGCTAACTAAATTGCATTTCCCACAGACCCTTAAGTTTCAGTATTTTGCAAAAGATGTAACCAATAAAATAGATCAAAACGTTGGCAGGAATCATCTGCCAATATAAGATTCTTGTTGTTGATTAGGGTTTCCCTCTTCCTTGTGCACAGGCTTGTGTTTGATGTTTTTCTGTTTTCATCCTGGCCAGCGATTATTTTCCTCTTTTATTAAAACTATTCCTGGGTTCTTAGATGACTTAGGATTCTTTCTAGGCTCTGAGACTTTTTCAACGATATTGTCCTTCCTTCGTATTATTTCCCTGTCGTGATACGTTATCTGATTTACTCATGTATTTACATCACGTCATTTAACCTTAAAAATTAGAATATAATGGGTTTCAATGGAAAATAGTCACTGGTGCGTTTGTTTGTAAAAAGTATGTACCAAGAAGGAAATATCGGACATTTTTAATGAGCATAATCTGTTAGAATAGTGACTGTTTCTGTATGAGCTCTAGTTAGTTGTCTTACTGTAATTTTTATAGCTGCTTATTTTTAGGGGAATATTGATCATCGAACTGGACATTTACTCAAATGTTGATCGTATGGAATTATTATCCCTATGACGACTATGTTTTAGGGAATCGTTTATGTGATATAGGGATTTAATTATATGAGTTGGTCTTTCAAAAGTGTATTTTACCAATTTTACCTCCATTCAAAATTTTTAGAGAAGATGGAAAGATAGGCCATTTTATACTCTTGCTGCCAGGTACAGATTCCTCTGGCAGTATTTGTACAAAAACACGGGTGGAACGTGAAAAAGATTTACTTAGAAAAAACCTTAAAATCATTGTATTTATTGGTACAACTGCTATTAAATTTGCTAATCATGCACGAATATTTATCCCTATCATAAGAATTCATTCTTGAAGCATATTAACCCTCACTTTTTTCTGGAATGAGAAGATGAAATGATTTCATATAAATATGGCTGACGAACGCAATGGAGACATATTATTTATATACATACCAAGGATTGGCTTTTTATTCTGAGTGTTCTGTGAAAATTTAATGGGGGGTCCCTAAATTCTGCCGAGGGCCCATCAGGATGCCAGTGCGGCACTTTGACCACTTTTCAATTTCAGCATACCAGATCAGCGCTTTGCTTTGTGCTTGCGCAACCAGGAAATGTTCAACACTTGAATATCATACGACCTATGTATAATTTGATTTTTCTCAAATTCGGAGGATAGTTGAACTGCTAACTGGAAACAATATAAATACCATCACAATTGAATCAACTGTAGCTCATAAGGGAGAGTGAAATGCTCTACAATTCCTTGAAACCAGCACTACTAGCTCTCATTTAATCCCCTTTTGATGATAGTTTCAGGGATTATACGGAATATGCTAGATGGTATTTTCATTTCATTATGGCCGGAATAGCAGGTGCCTCTGTCGATTATGGCGAGGAAGCATGTGAAAATGTCTATGGTGAGTATTTTTTTTAAACTGATTTCTAAAGGAAACTGTTACAATGGTTGACAATGGCGATTTTTTCTGGCGTGCATAGTCCGCTGGCGTTCGCCCCTGTAAGTCTGATCGGGTTGCTTTTTGTGTTGTTTGAAGGGGTAACGATCCAGGTAGATCCCAAAATTGTTTCAATTGAGTATCGACGGTGAAGAATTGAGACCTCGTTTCTCCATTTTTGACGAAAATGAGATTATTGTTTCTATCTGGCAGGTTCCGTTAAGCTCATTGAGAGGAGGAACTTTTCGTGCCACCGTGAATCATTCGAAAAATAACCTTTTCGCTGTGAGGTTACTCTAGGTTGAGGTTTATATTTTCGTTTTCCTTCCAGCTAAGTGCGTACAATGTTAAAAAGACCGTGACACTTCAACTAAATATGGATAAATTCACCGTCGATTTGGAAAAAGTGCTCGATGAATTCGAGTACAATGAGAGTGAGTTTAATTCGTATGATCCCCATTGTCCTTGTGGGTTATTTGAGTGTTGTCATTAGCTCAACTTATGTAACTCGTTTGACAGGTCGGGACGAGACGATTCTTCCACCGATAAATAACTCGCTGACCTCGTCCAACCAGGTAATTTGCATCAGTTTTTAAGCAAAGGCCGTGCTTATTGACACTTTCGCTGTTGGTGCGGTTTAATTAATTCGACGGAGCGGTCATCGGTGAATGATTAATGAGGGCTCGTTAGCTCACTTTTCGATTGAATCATCGGGATGTTTGTAATTCGTGTTACATTTCTTGTACTATTTCGCTGTGATAATTATTGCTCATCAGTAAATTCAGTAGCTTAAGTTTACACTGAGTAAAATTAGTGGATCCCTTTGGGAAGAACGTTGCTACGTTTTTTGACTTTTAAGTGATTTTGTCATTATCTCATTAGCTAGGGCTAGAAATGTTTTCGTCCCCGTTGTTTTAAATGCAAAATTCTTGCTCAGTTTGTGAATATAGCCAATTTAGCAGAGTTCAAGCTTCGTGATCGCGCTTTCTCAGCTACTATGGAAATTTGACGAGAACATGTCTTAGAAACTAGGTATTTACTTTTATTATTTTATTTTCTGACTGGAAAAAATAAAAATTGTTATCTCATGATATTGTCTCCCTCTAACAATTCTTTGAATTCCCTGTTTCCTATTTGCTGTGCAAATTATTATAAATCGTTCGTGTTAAGTTGACAAAATCAGAATAATAATTATATTGCCTTGTGCACAACTTCGTTCTAGATTAATTGGAAATTGATTTATTATGTTTCTAACCCTTTCCAGTTTCCAGTATTATATCCACAAAAAATAATTTGTCAACTTGCTTGGTTCTTAAAGCTTATAATTTTAGTTTTTTTTCTTGCAAGACCCCTCAACACACACTACCCCACAACAACACCCCCCCACAACATGAACAATGAAAACATCCCTTTCCTTACATTTTCCTCCTCAATCCTGTTTGACTACTATTTATTGTCTCGCATGTCTGCTACCAATAGACCCGATTTACTTATCTACTGTTTCGACCTTCTGGTCAGTAGCTTTGTGGATTGATCTCATTTTATACTTTCTTTCTGATATTTGGTAGAGACGGATAACAACGCCTGCATCATGCTATCGGCGTCCAGCTTTCGAGCCTATCCATTTGGCTGATGCTGACTTTGCAGCTGCTCCCATTCCTCCAGTCAATGTCAAGTTCAGCGTACAAGCGGCGGCTGCTCTTAGGGAAACGTTCAACTCTAATCACAAAGACACGGTTGGCTGTACAATACAAAAGGATCCGACAGGCATCAACCAGCCAGTTGACAGCTACTCAAAAGATCCGCATAACGGGAATGTTAAGAAGGTATACAATGTCAACGAGCTTGGATCTATGGCAGACATTCACAACGAAGAAGAGACCGGCTCACAAATCAGTTTTGATGGTGTTTCATCCGATGGTATGTGTCTTCGCTGTGTTTGGTGTTCATGTTATTTTCAATCAAATATAGAAATTGTATCTCACAAAAATAAACCTGAAAAGCCTAAGTGAAAAATACCTGACATAATGAATTTGTTAAATTTTTCAGGCACACCTGATCTATTAGATTCAACAAGTCCTATGCGGCAGCCTTTGAACAGTTCAAGCTATGACCGGGAGTGCAACCAACTCCCTGATATCACTTCTGTTCGAAACAATGTCAACCACACAACCACACTTACCAAGGACCGCCCAGTTTTCGATCTGATTAAATCCCAGGCAGATTGCCGAAATGATTCAGAGTTTTCTGCTTCTGAATCAGACTCATTTTGCTCTTTTGATGTTGAGGTACCAATTTTACGTACTGTAAATATTGTACCATCAAATTGCCAGTTTGTGGAAGCTATCCCATATTATTGTTTTTCAGGTTTCTGAAACGAACATGGAATCTCAAATGGAGCAGGCTCCCAAAGGCATAGTTTGTTCAACTAATAACGAAGGCGTTCTCTCTGATGATATCCTAAACAACAGAAAGCATTCAACTGTTGGTTACCGAGGTGGTGGGGAAGTCCAAACCAACCAGTACCAAACGTACCCGGAGAAAGAGTTACCACCTGTATTTGAAATGGGCTCAATCCTGGACAACAAGCTTTTGGATCTTAAATTGCAACCGTTGACATTTAACACTGACGATATTTCAGATTCTGAGCTAGAGGAATATCTTGAGCATATTGCAGAGCTAGGTGACGAGCAACCTCTTCTTGAAAATATCAAGTCACCAGATGAAAGTAAGCTATAATGTCTCAGAGGGAAAGTTTCAATAGATTTTCTTTTGAGTTTCTCAAATTTTGTTCTTAATCTTACCAACATATTTCCCTGTACCGGGCAACCTTCTAGGCACATCATCTACGTCGCAGCCTCTATCAGCTGATGATGCCACAACTTTGAATCAGGTAACAACTGAGAGCACTGAGCTGGATACTATTGACACAGCTACTGTAGGGTCTACTGACTCAAGCATTGACGAGGGCTGTACTCCATTGGAAAATTCAGGCATCATTGAGGTGCCTACTCAGCCTTTGATGTTGGAGGTTGCCATTGCTAAGGAAGCGATGCCTCCATCACCTGCGTCTCTAGCTGAGGAACCTGCAGAGGAGACAGCCACCATTGTTATCCCAGATAGGATTACAAATGATAAGCCTACCTCAGAAGTTCCTGCCCAACAATTGAATTCTTCCATCACTTGCCAAGCTGGTTCTGGTGTGTTTTCTGATCCCTGTGCTTATTGCATTGCTGAATCCCCATTTTATGAACATCATCATCATCATCAATGTGTTTTGGATTCTAGAAGAAACACAAAGAAACGTCAACTTTGGCAGTGATGAACTTGTAGCAGAAGAGCAACCAGTCAATGTTTCTTCTTTAGTTCTTCACCACGATTATGCTCTTGAAACGCCTTCTGAAAGTGCCAGCAGTAGCATTTCTCGCTTACCGACGTCAAATGTAGCAGATGATGTCACCAGTATCATAATAGAAAATGAAACTAACGAAAACATTGAAAACGTAGAGAAGTCTGTTGTATTAGTGCCTGCTTCAACCAGTACATCACAGCGAGTAAGCTTCTGTAACTAATTAGAGATGCTTTGAGTGATTCCATGGATCCTTTTTTCTTTTACCTGCTCAACAGGTTATAACACTGACCATTTTGTTGAGATTGATATTCCTGTTCCTGTAGGAGCTAACCACTGTAACTGAAATGGAAGAATCTTTGGGAGAACCGAGAGAGTCCTCAGGACCTAGCCGGCCATCTTCGCTTGCATTGGCTATTCAAGAAGTACCTGCAGAAAGCGAAGAAAGCCCTACTCCTACCAATATTCCTGGTCAGTTTTATTCTGGTGTATGCTTGATTGCTTGCTCTCTCGCACTAAAATGGTAGCGCCTACTAAGAGCAGTAAAAACTTGAACTTGGGAACGATTTTGTGGAAAGTTATTCTGATGGTAGTTACTACAACCTGCTGGGTTATGGGAGTAGTATCCATGTTTGATTCTACACCTTCTTGTTGGGGCAGGTTCAACTGGCCCACTTGTTGGAAGTGACATGCAACTGGGGAAGACTCCTCCGTTTTGGGTTCCTGACACAGACACAGAACTCTGCATGCAATGTCAGCTCAAATTCACAATGATCAGGCGACGACATCATTGCAGAGCATGCGGCTTGGTATGTAAAGATTATCTGGACCATATTCAGTTTTTCAATGGTTGGACTCTCATTTCCCAAGTACTTCAGGCCTCTTTAGGTCAGACCTCTTGGGTTTCCATACCTCGGTTTACTTGATTCCAGAAGTAATGAACTGACATTTTTCTATTTGTTGCAAACAAACTCCCATGTTTCCAGGTGCTATGTTCTAAGTGCTGTTGTCTCAAAGCTCCTCTTGAGTATATGGAGTATCAAGAAGCTCGTGTATGTCAGCCATGTTATACTATTATTTACAGGGGTGAGTGTTCTTGAAAAGCATGTTTTCTTCCTGCAGAACAATAATTCTGACATATTTATTATTTATTGATGTGACCGTACTTTTTTCCGGTGGCCAAACATTGATTTAATTGCTTCAGTCGGTGAAGGTGACCTACGGTCCCAGGGGAAGCAGCCAAACCCTAACAATCCAATGGAGTACTGTTCTACAATTCCACCCTTACAGCAGGCTGCATCAACAATGAACCAGCCTCCTCCTTCGGTTCTTGTCCCTTCAGGCGTTCTCAAGAGAGAAGGTATATTTGAAAACCTAAGCAAATATTCTACCTATCAAAGTTGTTAATTTTTTACTGTCTACCATTAAATCTTCATCCAATTACCAGGTCGTGCAAAGTCTGATGTACCAAAACAAGTGATATTCAGTGATGGAATCAGACCAGGTGGTGACCTCACCGAACTTGATGGCCCTTCAGAACCTCGAACTCTACCCAAGCGAACTGGCCGCAGATTAGCAGGTAAAATAGTGCAAAAGTTCCTATAGATTACTGTTGAAAAAGTACAAGTACCAAATTTGCAATTTGTAATTTTTTTTATGCAAATTTTCTTATGTCATTTTAAACGCTTATTTTTCAAAAGGTGGAGGCGTATCAAGAGTGTCACCCTCAGTCGTTCCTAGGCGAATCAATCCAGAAACCCAGAGTTTCATTCCTTCTGGGCCTGTCGACCTACCTCCAGTTGCCAAGCATGAAAATGCTCAGCTCGTTTTTCTCGACGATGTTCCAGTTATCGATGATACTCCTATCAAATATGCAATAAACTACAACTTGTTTGTTTTTGTTAAGCGAGTCAAATGTGAGTTATTAATGATTTGTTTTACGAATGGAGGTTTCAAGATTTAAATTTATATGAGCACTGTCGTTGACTGCTGAATTCTTTTTCCAGTGGAATGTTGTGTAAACCGAGAATGCTGGAGCGTTTGTTCGGAAGGGCTTTGTATTGTTGGCCAAGACGAAGTCGCTCTAGTTCTCGAATGCTTGGAGGGTGAACGCCTTCCCCCGCAGGATGTATTCCATTTCATCAATACACTTTATCTTGAAAGCTCCAAAGGTATCTATTCGTAATTGTCAAAATAGTCTTAACTGTTGAGAAATTTACGTTGAAAAAACTTTGGCAACTTGATTTGTATCAAAACTTTGAGTCCCAAAATTATTCTATTCAAAAGATTGATAATAGGGAAGTTATCAGTTGAACCAATATTTTTTTATCCGTGTAGACGAAGCATTTCAGATTGGTGCGCTTAAGCTGAGCTTAAGTGCTGGTTGAGCTGGGAAGGATCCCTTGAATCAATGTACGTTTTGGAGTCAGAAGGACCCAGAATTGTTCTCCAGTGCGCTCTGAAAAACTTACCTGTATAAAAGTTACTGGAAAGCAAAAATAATGTGATAAAAAACAAATTGTTCTGACATAGTGTGTTGCTGATTTTAGTCATTAGACAGACAAAATGATGTAGGTAGATCAAAAGAAGTCAAACTGCTCCTATGATGCAGAATGGTATTCCTTGAAAGTTTAATCGAGTTTTAAATTAATTAGTTGTTGATCGATCAAATATTTAGTCTGTAAAATACAATACGACCTAATGAAACTGCACTGTTTGCATACAGGATCAACTATTAGTGAATCAAGTTTCACCCCAGCTTTCAGCAGTAACATGTTCGGCTCTAAAAACCACGGAGGTTTTCTTTATATACGGCCTACATTCCAGTGCACTACTAATCTCCTATTGCCCCAGCAGCCATACATCATAGCCATTCTTGTTCACAGGTAAAATAGGCAGTCTTAAAAAGTACAAAATTCGGAAGGTGTATAATTTTTAAACCCCGTTTAGTGTATGGGGAAGCGCGAAATACTCTTGCCCTCAATAAAATACTGCTTACTGTGTTCTCTGCTCCCACACAGAAATATTTTACTCAATGGATTAATCTTATTCATGCATTTTTAACTAATTGGCATATTTGTTTCACTCACAGATGGGAAACGCCATGGGCTCGCCTATTTCCACTCCGGCTTATTTTACGGTTGGGTGCTGAATATCGCTATTACCCTTGTCCTCTAATTTCGATAAGAAATCGGGATCCTCTATATACAGATATTGGCCACACCGTCATGAAAATCCTTGTGGTTGGTTACTAATTGAAATACTTACAGAAGTACTACAGTCATTCAAGTTGGTTTTCGGAGCTAAAATTTGTTTTCCCCAACTCTTATATTTCCAGGATTTCAAGAAGTACAGCTACTCTCTGGCCACAGTGAGAGGACTGTTGATTCATATGGAAGATCGCCAGACTACAATATTGTTCCCAAGAAATAGATACGATCAGGTACCAAGTGAAACGAATGATTTTTATTATTTATTTACTGAGTGAATGTTTGTTTGAATGAAAGAATGTTTAGAATCACGTTACTTCTTCCTCACAATCCACTCACAGTATAATAACAAGATTTTAGCATGCTATTGTTTCAGGATATAATTTTATTTTGAAAATTTCAGGTGGTCAAGGCGTTGAATAATTCAGATGAGAGCGTTCTGGCGTTTGGAGCCAACCTGAGCATGTATGCGGATTCCCATCTTGTTTGCATTCAGGGCACTAAAGATGAGAATACTTATCATACTCAAGCAATCAATATTCACAGCAAACCTCGCAAAGGTATAGCCTGATTTAGTTGTGTAGATTTTGTTCACATTGTCTTGTGAATTTAAACTTTTCATTTTGCATGTTTAGCGATGTTGGATAGCTCAAACGATGCTCAGTTATCCTCCTCTAGTGGGTATATATTAACTAGTAAGGATGGATAGTCGAAAGTATTTACGAATCTATATCCTCTGAATTATATATTTTAATTGAGTGATTAATATCTAGACATCATCAGTCTACTATCAATATTCTTTGGCACCATTTAGTTTTGCTGATATTTTCTTTCAATGCAATATTTTAAAAGTATTTGTACCTTTTCACATTGTGTGAACGAACTGTTTGGTATAGCAGTAGTATTGTAGCATTTCTTTGTAGAAAATTTGAGAAATTGAAGCAATCTGCTGAGGAACACAGATACTTCCTTTTTTGTTAGTCAGTCTTGCTGTGAAAGCAAAATCAGGACAGTGTGATCTTCCTTTAGTTCCCTTGATGTAACTTGACCATCTATTTTTCAATGGGTTCCTCAAATTCCAGTTACGGGTGCCAGCTTTGTAGTATTCAACGGTGCGTTGAAAGTGCCTGGACTATCTGGCAAAACGAGCATCGTTGAAGATGGCTTGATGGTACAGCTGCCGAGTGACAATATGGCCGCACTTAGAACAGCCCTTCGCGACATGAGAGATTTCACTATTTCATGTGGCCCAAATGATGAGGAGACTGTCTACTTAAAATGGAGTGCTGACGACACCAATTTCAACATCGGGTAAGAATATATCGTTAAATGATCATAATTTCCACTAACAATTAGATCATCAAACGAATGCGACCTCTTTAAAAAATTTCTGAGCTGTGCTACTATCAAATTTTTCAGTGTGCGAAGCGTTATTGATGGGAAAGAATTTGATGGCGTTCCATCGATACGAGTGCACAATGGCACCGATTATGGTGTCAACCTGATCATCCGATGGACTGAAGTGTTCATATTGAAGGTGTGTTTGAGCTACTGTTAAATCTTATAATTTTAACATACAGATTGTGTGACATAATTGCTGTACTGTGGAGACCACTCGGACTTCTTAATAAATGACTTAAAAACCATTCCCTTTCGCAATCATTTAAAAGATTTAATAATTTTTGAATCATTTGATGATTTTTCAATCATTTTGAATGATTTAGTAATTCGAGTGTTCTTGTTGTTGCATTCTGTATCATGCCTTGGTGGTGAGGAGGAAAAACCAGGTGACTCCCTTTCCTTATCTTTATTGGCTGGCTGAACTCTTTCGCCCATTCACGAGAGCAACGTGAATACATGAGATTTCCTGAGGTGGTCGGCCAGCCAATACATATGGAGAACGGGTCGCTTGGCTTTCCCCCTTACCGTTCAATAAAATTGTTTCCCTTGGTGGGATTGTCAGTTCTTGTGTTCATAACCGAGTCACATGACAACTGCAAGCATTGGTCAGTTACTAATCTCCACCATTTATAAATGATTTTGATAAAAATGTTACCTTGTTTCAGAGCGAAGACGAAAACAAAGCCAGAGAACCTTTAGATATAAGCCGAGTATCTGACAATGTTGCTAGGGCGACGTGTCTAGCCCTTGTACGAGATCTAGAATCATTGACTAGGGCTGGTATCCGATGTTTGGCCATTCGAACTAACATTCATCCTGATAGCGTAAGTTGTTGAAGTTTGTCATTAATTTTTTGGGCTTACAATCTAAAAACAACAACTCATCTGTCCATTTTCAGTTTTATACCCAGTTAAAACCAAGAAGCTAGAAAATACGGTTTGGTTTGTGTGTGGACCTCATAGAGCTAAGCTAAACTATTATTGAAGCTTACTAAATGAAATTTTTTATTCTACATACATGCATGTTTATGCCGCATTGTACAGAGTTCGAGTTTAAAAACCTGAACCGGGCTACTGACAACCACAACCTTGAAATTGATTCCAATAACTATGTTGCTTTCTTGTCGCATTTCTTGATGTCCGGGGGTTGTGAGGTGGAGAAAAACCATACGACTCTTCTCCAATTCTTTATTAGCTGGCCGAGCACTTCTGCCCATTCGGGCATCCTCAGGGTGACGTGGCCATAGGGTCGGTGTCCGGCTGTGGACCCTATGGCTCCACGTCACCCTGAGGATGCCTGAATAGGCGGAAGTGCTCGGCCAGCTAATAAAGAATTGGAGAATGAGTGGCCTGGTTTTTCTCCACCTCACAACCCCCGGACACCAAAAATTATTCTTTAAACCTAATTGCTATCTCAATTCTAACGGTATTTTCAAACTTTTCAGACAAAGGTGTAATATTTGGTACCTATCAATTTCTATAGATTTTTGGACACTGAATTGAATGAGACCACAAGCGGGGTCCTTTGCTTTTCTAGTTCCCAAGTTAATTATTCAATTTTTAGTTAGAAAAGTTAGAAAATTAATAATAACAAAATTTACCAGTTTCTTAAGAGTTTTCTCTTAGAATTACCACTCTGCTGTTAAGTGGATACGTTCACAAAAAATGTCTGCAATAGTTACTGTCACAAATGGATGGTCTTCCTAAATCATAATTGAAGCAAAGTTATAAACCACTGTACAATCATTTGCAGCGTTTTTCAAATTGTCATATATTCTTTGAAGGGCCAGAGATTTCCTCATTTTAATCCTTTGTTTACTTCGGTATTGAAAGAAGATTTGCAATTTCTAAAATAATTTATTTCTCTGTCAAGATTCAATTCAGCAGTCAAAAATGTTCGAAGATCTATACCAATCTGAAGTTTTCTTATAACAGAGGATGTTGGAAACTGTCGAGGAAGTAGGAAACTTGTATAATTTGTACGCGTGGTTGAAAAATACCGAAGTATTTTTTTTACTCGCGATAAAGATAGAAAATAGCACACACTTGAAGAACACTATCTTACGAAAAGGTACATATTATGAAAAATCTCCAGTTCATATCACAGTCCTCGGTAGTATAGTGGTCAGTATCCCCGCCTGTCACGCGGGAGACCGGGGTTCGATTCCCCGCCGGGGAGGTAAAATTTTTGTTGCCATGGGTGGCGTTGAATTACAAGTTACAGACGACGAGGAAAATTAAAATGTGACTATGTAGGTTTTTCGCTGGTTTCCAGCACGCATAATAACCTAAGCAATAAAAATAACACACTTTTTTCATATTTCTTCCTCTGAATTTAATCACAAAGTAGTATATTTATTTACCTTTCTAGTACCTATGTGAGGTATATAGTATGTACCTATGTATTTATATGTATATTTAAATTTTGCAATTCGCTCTTAAGTAATTCTTTTTTCGCGTAGTAACTTTATAAAAATTTATTTCAGGTTGGTTATGAGGCAGGTGCTAACGGCAATCCATTGCCCCAGGTTCACATGAACAGCCTTGACGAAGAGCTTGTCCCCGTACTTCATCAAGCAGCCATCTCAGCTCAGGATAGCCTTGTTCTTGAACTAATTTTCAGGATTATAGATCACCCGTAAACCCGTCAGCCGCCCGTTCCATACCTACAACAAAGACATCCTTGCTGCTTTGCAAAAAGTAATTTATGCTGTTTTTTTCTACTATAAAGCTAAAACTCCGTTGCCAGTAGTCAGGCAATCATTAAGTTAAGCTTTGGAAGTCGAAAAACGAGTGTTGAGGATTTCTAAGAATAGAAGGCCATTTCAGATGAAAGCCGAGTCCGCAATATGGAATATTTAAACATTAATTTTTCTAAAATTATTTATCATTGATCTTAAAATTGTTTACTGATTATTTCATTTTAGACGAGCTATCAATTTATTTCACAACTTATCATTTACCTGAAGGCGTCTTTTTTGTATCACTTGAGTCATGATTGATTTTCAATTGAGCTCTTCAAGTGTTCAAGCAGTTGCATCATATGAAATAATTTTTCATTCGGGTTTGTTAACTTTGGCAAACTTGTCAAAATAATTATTTATTTCATTTTTTCATGGAAACCGTTAGAGGCGTTATGATAATTGATATAGTGGTGAGTTTCCAGTCAATCAGCCGAGTATCTGAGTTGGTATTGTTTGTGCTGAGTTGACAACCAGTGAGGTTATTGTCACTTCAGTGAGTTGGATTGAGTGCACATGAGAGTTTACAAAATATTACCATACTACGTTTGATCGTTCAATTTATGAATTTTTACTTAATTTCCCCCCTTACTCATCAATGCCTGAGGTCGATGAATGATTCTAGTTGACGGGATAAGTCAAAATAAGAACCGTAGATCATCTGAGGTCTTTTGTATCAGCAGTGAATTATTCATCGCTTTGGACATACTGGTAAAAAACTCTAACAGGTATTAGAATTAGGGAGTTATTTTGCTGAATTCTTGAAGTAAATACAATTTTTGGTTCATGATTCAATTTTTTTTTTATTTAAATTTTCTATTTACAAACTTTGTACTGTACAGAGCATGTTATATATTAATTATATTGGAGTTATGATTTGTCAACCGTCTTATAAGTGAGTATAGTCAATGAAATCATTCATGATAGGGTGGTTATCTTGATGATATACACAAATAATCATATACTAGAATGACGATATTGGTAGATTTGCCTTATCATTGGGTGCTGTTAGAGCTCTGTTAAAAGTCTGTTGATTATATTGAATAAATTGCCGAGTGCCGTGATAAAATCTGAGGTCAATTTTCAATTGTCAGTGTCGGCCTCAGTTTTCTATCAGGGTATGATTGAGTCAATTGATGTATTAGTTTGCAAGGACTTCATTCACTGAATTATAACAACTAGACAAAAAGACACATGTATGATTGGTTATTTAAATAAATTTTTTCACCTGCCATGGAGATGGTGGCTTCACGATTCTTACAGTTAGAATGATATTGTCTATACTCTTCTTACAACATGGTCGACAACAACACGTCAAATTGCATGTTATTATGATTAATCTGCCAGTCGATTAATTTGTTACTCTTCCTTACATTATATTTTCAAGATGCCCATCATGTTTCAACCTATTATATTCAAAATTATTTCAACCATCTGCAAAACTGATTATTTCTATTATATTCACTAGGTGTAGTGGAAATTATTTGTCTAATTTCAAGACGTGGCAAGTTTGAATTCAAACGAAATGACAATAAGGATGTTGTATTCCTGTTTGAGGAATGTGTGGGAACACGCACCCTTCCTCCTTGAGAAATGACAAAGGATTGATCCAAATTCGCTACCAAGACCTTCTTGATAGGTTTGGTTGATACGCACAGCTCCCTGCTAGGTCGGCCCGTTTGCATCCATTAGCCTATAGAGCTTGGCCAAGTTCGCAATATATTTTTGCGAAGAGACTTCCCCCAAGGAAGTCTCGATTAATCCGTGAATCATAAACTTTTCCCTCGTCTGTGACTGGGTCAATCGACAGCTGCCGAACGTTGTCAGTTGCATCTACCATAGGATGGTATCAATTGTTATAGCTACTCTTATAGGTTTGGGATTCCCAGAGAAGTGTGTTATCGTTTGGGAACTTGTACTCAGACAAATTTGCTACCAACTTTTCTTCTCCTTCTTTCGTTTTCTTTTCCTTCTCGTCGCATTTCTTGATGTCCTGGTGTTGGTTGTGAGGTGGAGAAAAACCATGCGACTCGTTCTCCAATCCTTTATTAGCTGGCCGAGCACTTCTGCCCATTCGGGCATCCTCAGGGCGAAAGTGTTCGGCCAGCTAATAAAGAATTGGAGAATGAGTCGCCTGGTTTTAATCACTTTGTTGACGATTTATTAGAAAACGTTTGTGGGCCTAAATATTATGGATAGAATAGGTATGCACGATCTGGTTGCCTTCTGATTGACTTACGCTTTATTCACGATCTCTTGTTTTTGTTCCACATGTGCAAAGGGCCGATTCAATTTTGTACATTTTAATGTTCAGCCTAGAGTTAGAGGAAATATTTTCCACCAGCCGTATTTCAAATGGTGATAAGAATCAAGTTTATTGAAGAGGCTGTAGGAGGCAGTTTTGCTTGACCAAAAATAAACTTACAAACCTCTTTGCTTTCTTAAGCCTCTGCGTACTGATCTTA
Organism: Tupiocoris notatus; assembly: GCA_037159825.1. Classification (NCBI taxonomy): domain Eukaryota; kingdom Metazoa; phylum Arthropoda; class Insecta; order Hemiptera; family Miridae; genus Tupiocoris; species Tupiocoris notatus. Next base: position 128,605 of record JASJUZ010000125.1, on the reverse strand, counting down.
AAGAGGACAACAGCTGCTTGTAGCTGTTGTAATTAAAATGTATTGGAAAAGGTAGAATCCTCCAACACGTTCTTCATTCTTTTTCTTGTCTTCATTCTTGATGCGACCAGGATTACAGTAATGTCTTTTGAATGCTGCTCGCCCAGCACTATTTCAAGGTTGCCTTCATTATGGTAGTTATAGAGCTCCTCTATCTTCTCTCTTATAATAGACCTTACTCTATCCTCATCCCATCTCTAGTTCATTTGTTCTTGGCGTCAGTAAGGACATACTCAGCAACTTCATCCCTGTTCTCCCTGTAACTGATGTATGCTGCTACTCTTTCTCTGCTGTGTGCATTCTTAGATTAATGAGCTCTTTCTAGAAGCTGTCCTGTATTTTCATTCGTAAACCTTGGTAGTTGCTGTGACCCATCAGCAAATGTTATCAACTCCACACACTTTCTTCCAAACCTACCTGGACATTCTATCAGCCGATATTTCCGCTAGCAGCAGGTTTTAGTCCTTGCTTTTAAGCTCCTGGAGCTAACCGTCACTACTGATGAAAATTTACCATAAAAGATTTTTTTTTTTTTTTTTTTTTTTTTTTTTTTTTTTTTTTTTGTGGTTTTGTCGCTCTTTCCGTTCTTCGCTGTTGGGGTTGAGGGGGAGAAAACCACGGCGACTCGTTCTCCTGTTTTTTATTGTTGGCCTGCCAAGCACTTTTGCCCATTCGGGCATCATCAGGGCTTCGTAGCACCATTACAGGTATCCACGGCCTCCACGGGGCCGTGGATACCTGTAATGGTGCTACGAAGCCCTGATGATGCCCGAATGGGCGAAAGTGCTTGGCAGGCCAACAATAAAAAACAGGAGAACGAGTCGCCGTGGTTTTCTCCCCCTCAACCCCAACAGCGAAGAACATAAAAGATTGTAATGGCGTAAATTATCCCATGGACTCTGGTTTTATGTGTAAAGTAGTCTTCTGAAACAGCATGACAATGTTGCTTGGTGGAGAAGAGAGGAAAGCCACCACTATACTTTTTGTCCATAGTTTTATTCTTCCTCGGACTTATGACATTACCTTTATTATCGAGCATAATTGTTGTTTACTACCAATAGGCTGGTTGGCCTGCTGGAAAATCTTTGCTGATCCCTGAATGGGGTTGTCATCTATTTGTGTCATATGACGTGAACTCTGTTTCCTCTCCTTGATGAGAGCCTATGCTTGACGGTCCGTTGACTATACATAAGACTAATGAAGAAGCCAAAATCAGCTTAAGTTCAGCGACCTAGCCAAGGTTCATAACTTTACTTCTTATTCCTATCTTCTGAAGCTCATGACAGCTCTCATTACTGCTGTTCAGGGCAGTACAACGTGAAGGGAGGGCTATTGGCTGCTGACCTTATAATTTAGATGAAACTGGCATCAAGGGATGCGGTTCTGTGGAATTAAGTGGGAAAACCTTTCAGTATTTGCTTACGCCTGTCTGAAATTCGACTTGTTTCAATGTCCAGTGATGTTCCACCTCGTTTAGGATTAGATTTAAAATACTTGCTGATACAAGAAAACTGTCCTTTCTAACGTTTTAGCATAATACTTTTCAACTTCAAAAAGTAAAGGTATATCTACGGCTAAAGGGCAGACGCTTAGTGATTTTTATAGATGGCATGTGTTATTCTAAAATGCATTGCTGTAAGAGAACAAACATTTTCAATACCTCAGTCGATTGGTATATTTTCAAATCGGCTCAACAGGATTCTTTAGTTCGACTAACATATTGCAGTATGTTTCACTTTCATCAAGGTGTGTTATTTTGGGCTGTAATGAAGAAAGAATGATGTGAAAATTGAATAGTGTTCCATTCTTGTTGGTCGATCTGTTCGTGCAAACACCAATTTCTCATCGAGCGAGTTCATTGTTTTTGTTCAACATGAATATAGAGAATGTGAGTGGTCTTGTTTTTTAAAATTAAATTCCATGTATAGGCATTTACCGTTTGTTCCCGAAATATCTATTCAACAACGTATATTTTTATAAAAAACGTATGCAATTAACGTTAAGCCAAAATATTTTTTTTCAGTATTTACCATTCAAAGGAATTGAAATATAACTATGATAAAATTAAGCCAGATGCTCGATATTATCTCACATCTGTGTCAAGTTATATAGCCTGACGTCTGCTAGTCGAATGGGCTCAAATGATTGTGTTGATCTTGAAATTTTTTATTTAATGTTGAATTTAGTTTTCCATCGCTTCTGAGATTATATTTCTTCATTGAAAAGTTATTGCTCTTGTCGAGTGTGTCATTGATATGTTCTTATTCTCGAATGTTGAATGTTGTTTCTTGTTCCGCGCGAGCAGAGCAAAAACTAACTGTGATGTTGTGATCATTTTACCTCTTTTAAAGTCTCCTTTTAAAATTATATTATCTTCTTTGTACGAATTGGGGTGCATTAGTTGCGATTATCCGAGTGCAATAAATTTTCGGATATCTTTAGTTTTTGTGTATAAATAACCATGTAATAAATATTGTGATTATATTCTCTCGAAGTGTAATATCTAGTTGTATAAATGTTATACTGCTGAAAAGTGTTTTCTTATTATTATACCAGATTCTAGTCGCAGTGGAGGAGGGTGCTTTTGAAACTGCTATTACCAGTTTATTGATACACAAAAAATACGGTCGGGTAGATGGCTGAAGATTGATTTTTTAGTTCTATAATATTCGCACTTATCATCGGTACATTAGTACATTAATTATACTGTGTTGTTGTATGTTATGAAAAATCGGTCCATTATTTTTTCCACTTTGGATTCCAACGATTTCATTTGCTTCACCAGGGTGTCTTGTATCTTGCTCAGCTGCGTTTCCAACTCATCTGCAAATGATACCGATTGATTTTCTTCCGAATTGCATAACGTCAGAATGATCATTGATCATCTTGGTAGATACAAATATTTATTTAGAAAGAAAGAATTTCTTTAGCAAAGCAACACTTATCTCTAATTATATTATTACCTTCCAGCAGTGATAGAAAAGATATTATTAGATTATAGATTTTAATAAGATTATTGTAATTGTTTGATTTACCTGACCGGCAAAGGTCACTGAAAGCAGATGAGACTGTGGCAGTAGCGGTGGCCACAAGTTGTTCGGAAATTATATGACAGCTCGTCTCGACCATTTCGTCTGTTGTGTAATTCGCTGCTGACACGACTGAAGTAAAGAAAAAAAAATAATAACAATAATAAACAGTACAAAAATGTAACATAAATTATGCGTTTTATGATAATTTATTACCTATTTAAATTAATTTATTCATATTGATCCTAAAAACGCGTTAAAGGCAATATATTATATTGAGTGTAAGAACCAATTATCCTTTGGAATCAATTTTTTACAATCTTATTTACCAAGGCTGATATGAAAGCGGAGTATAAACTTCAAGTTATTACATTATTTATTATAACCCACAGAAACTAGAAATATGATATAAACATTAATTATTTACTTAAAGTAGGTATTTCATGTTATTTCAAGTAATTACCATTTTATATTGATTTAGAATAACTAATAACCAATTTCAATAATTGTTCAAGCATTGATTTCCTCACCTTTTGTAGTATTCGTGACAGTTGTTGTTCCTAAATCGGTGATCGCAGTCTCGTTGTACACTATAACTCCAGCGGCGATTGAAAGAAGTGGAATTATTAAAATGAACGATTTCGCCATTTTTTCCATTAACCGGAAAAATAGGGAGAATAAATTATGATTTTGAGGGTTAGAGTTAGTTGCTAGGACTGGCGGGTCGATTTTCGAGCTCTCATCCCTTCCAATACTCTTACAGCAGTTCCAGTTGGACTAAAATAGATAAAACCTCTGGGTAAGATTGATCTTCTGGAACTAATCAGAAACGGGATAAAAATGGAACGACCATCAACAGTTTTAACCTGCCAGAGATGTCTTGTATCAAACAATTGATACAGTTAGAAATTTTCTAGGATGGAGATTTTAAAGTTCTATCATAAGTTTAAAACCAGTCAAATACAGTGAGTCATTTAGGAAAAGTAGTGAACTGCTAGTACAATTATTAAAATAAAAATGGGGAAAACTTTTTTAAAGTTTTTGTACAAGAAAACTACAACGACTTTAGAGTTATTTGACCTCAAGAAATTCAAAACGAACGGAACCTCAAAAGTGAGATTCTAGCTCTGGTCTGATATAAAGTGCTAGCAGAAGATCGTAAAAGCGCCTGGAAGATTGTCTAAAACTGGGAACAATGATCAAAGGTATAACCTGACTAAGAAAGGAAATTCTTTTTAAAAGAAAATTCAATTTATTTGAGGATGAACATAAATTTCTTCCTTTACCGCCAAACGTCCGATGGAGTGTATACATTGATATATTTCCCTGCGAAGTCACACGATCTTCAATTAATTCATAACCAAATAGTAAACTAAATCACAAAAAAATAACTGGTTCTTGCGTTGGCACTCGAATTACGCCTAACCAACGTGCCAACACGTTATCAACGCATATTCATACAAAAATATTATGCGACAAAATTTGATGAGCGAATTGTATGACGTCGACTAGAGGGAGGCCCGAGATGTGGCCGCCTAGTGACAGCATTAATGGACGTCCAAAAACTGAGCGTAAACGTCTCGCCAACATTCCCCTTTGTTGTTGAACATGAACTTGTAATAGCTTCCGTCGGAGCACACAACTGTAATCATAAATGAGTGATAAGTTAGAAACGGGTAAACAGTAGCAATAACAATAATTAGCGGAATGATAAAAAATGATTCAAATTGGCTTTCAACATTAGAATAAACTCAAGTTAAACAAGGTTGGGGTGTTTAGTTAGATACTAAAAAAATATTAATATAAAATTATAGGCGTAGATCGTTTTTCTTGTGATGCACAAAACATTTTTTTTTTTTTGTAGTCACATTATAGTTACAGCTTAGAGTTAAAGGGACAGACAAAAGCCAGCAACACGTTCTGTCATCAAAGTGTTAGGTTTTGACCCAGAGTTTACACTGTGGATTATGCTATGTTTAATGCATAATGAGGCGACTCACCAATGACAGAATTTGCATCTGATCCAAAAGCGCAGATGCACTGTGGTCCTCCTTGTATTGGAAATTTGCAAAAGCTCCACCTTGAACTGAAATATTTTGGCAGGAACGAGGCGGAAGCCAAACTGAAAGCAGATTAGTTGCTTTGTAGTAATAATTGTGGGTAAACCTTCAAGTGATCAAGTAGTTAGCAAAAGTAAGCTTGTGTTAATGTGCTAAAATAAGTAGCAAATAAATTATTATAACATAGACAACGTTATTCTAACCGTATTTCCAAAGACCATGATTCCGATCTATCTATACCTGGATTGTTTGTTGAGTTTTTGGTCTTCGACTGAAAAAACGTGTACAGTCCCATGATTGCTGGAGACACAAAGCCACGTTGAGTCTTGGTTGAAATTCATACTAGAACAAAAATAATTTCAAATCAATGAGTAGGGGATTTTCAAGAAATCTGAGTCAAACATCGACCATAAAATCCAGTTTTAATGATTTTACAAGGGAGAGCCTACAAAGCTCGATGTCTTGATTTAATTTGGCTAAATTCCCTTACAAGCAAATAAAAATACTACGGTAGAAACATTTTAAAGTATAATACTAACAGCTAGATTTACAACATTACCAGAGAATTAGGGACAAAAATATTGATACCAACCAATAAATGGTTGCCACGTTAGCACCGCGGCGCAACTCCATCAACTTGTCGCCGGTGGAAGTGTCAAAGATGCGAATCAGAGTACCCTGCTCACAGATAGAAAAATTAATTCCTAGCATTATGTGTGCGAACAGGTACATGTTGATATATTGCAACAAATGTTTTCCTCCCTATGATCACAGTATCTATTCTCTATAAGCCAAAATCATGAGAAACTAGAATGACTCAGTCAGTTCTGACCTTGATAGAGGCTGTAGCCAGTCTGGTCCCTTGAAGATTAAGAGCAATGCAGCCAAGAGGTGCTTCGTGAGCAACTACTTCCAAGTGCCTTCTTTCCGTATCTGCTAGATCAACCAGGTGCACTTCGCCTGCTCGACGTCCAGGATATGCTAGCATCGAGTTGTCCGAATTCGGGCATAGCACACAAAGACCTGTAAACGAGAGAAATCATCACTATTCCGCGTGAGATCAAGATGAAGAAATGCGGTAAGGAAATATCCGACACACATGAAATTCTATGTTGTAACACTATGCAGAAGATGACAAGAAATATTCTTAAGAAATCTGCTCAACTAATGGTTTGGGTGGATATAATGCAATCCTTTGTATGATCACTAATATATTCTCTAAAAGAGAACATTAAAACTGGAAGAGGAAATTCGTTGAGTACAGTAAGAATCTTGAAAAGTCTTCAGGTGAGTCTTCCATAATGCACCAGAAACATCGGCAAGCCTGTGATATTTTTAAAATATTTTTTCATTATTCTGTCCTCGTCCTTACAATGATCATTTTCCTATTTCTTAATTGAAAAAGACAAAAAAAACCATTAATGGTTTCATCAGTCTTGAGAATACTACCTTTAGGATTTGGGCTAGTTTCAAAAACGTGCAGCTGCTGAGGCGTCTGTGTAAACGTGAAAACTTTTATCAGTCCTTCTAGGACAACTACGATTCTATCTCTTCGTAGTCGTACGCCTCTGACGGGGGAAGAAAACTGCAAATTAATGGCTTCTTGTTTTTTCATGTCATCCCATATCAACACTGAAAACACAAGATTTTTAGGATTGTACTCGATGACAATTAAAAGTTGACGCAATGAACTATGTAAATTACACCATTACCTCTTTCAGGAGGATATTTAGGACGCAGACCGCCCCCAACAAGGGCTAAATAATTGCACCGGAAAAGCATCTCAACATGGGCAAGGCCACCATCTTGGAAATCCTGACGTTCCTTCTCTTTGAGAGGGTCGCAATTATAAACGCGGAAACCATCTTCCATTCCGCAAGCGAAACATCCTGAAAATTGAGCAAAATAAGATGATTCCATTGCGAATTTTGGAACCCAGATTAGTCTAGCAACTGACATGGTATGCAACATGAACTAGCAACTATGAGTATTTTTCAGCAATTTTGAAAGACACAACCTGGAAGGGAAATATCCTCAAATGGTAATACAATGGAATGAGTCTTTCCGACCACTTATAACAAACGGTGACAATTAAAGATGGGATATTGAAAGAAAATATCGATAATAATATCGGTGATCTAATATCGATGTTCCTGAGGGACCTATGTAGCCCTGAAGATGTTCCTGTGCCATTTTTCTTTTAATTAGCCGAGGACTTTCCCGCATTAGGACATCTTCTTTTCCGTAAGAATCAAATCATCCGACAATTCCTCATTACATCAATAGAAATTGTTTAATATCATATTCGTTATTAGATTAGTATTAATACCGATTTCTCTAATAATTATATTTGACTACAACTAAGCACAGCCAACTTAACTTGACGATTAATATCGAACTTATAAATTGATGATTACCTCAATTCCAGCACGTTATCCTGACGAGTCCTCTTATTAATGTTATGAGTTTATGGGAGTTATAATAATTACCATGACCTACGAGAAGATATAAACGAATAAAGAATATTGAGGTTCAATTAGCGTGGAGATTTCGTACAAACCGTCCATTATTTTCATCCCGAGTAATATTTGATCCTGTTAAAAGCCACAATTCTTGCCGTATAACGTACTGATGGGGAAATGCCCGTAAACGTGAAAGTTAACTTCAAGGTTCAACAGAAATTTCCTTTTTGAAATGGGAATTAGCCTCATTTGATTAAAAAAAAAAATTATTCCCAAGTTGACCACTCTCCATGAAAATTTGGTTGTGAATTATCAGCGATAGGGACAACAAAAACTCACAACTTCCATCACCTAGCTTTCGGACAATAATTATATTTCCATCAATGCTCCAAGCCCTGATGATGGGGATAAAAATATTTCCCAACATTGATAACCAAATAATCGCATAAGGGTCCATCTATCATTAGTCGCCGTATTTACCTTCTTCCTAAAGATCCGTACACTATAGTGATATATTCAATAGATCTAATATAGTCTCCTATTCGTGTATAGTATAACCGCTTCTAAATACTAATTGGTTGATCCAAGCGTTCAACGCTCGAGATTTAATCAACCAGTGACACCAGTCCAATCTTAAGTACCTTGGTCTTGATTGAATGAAGCGAAAAGCAGCCCGTTCCCGAAACCGTTGCCAGTTTCAAGATTCATTTCTAAAATCAAACTGAAAACCCGCCTAATAATCGCGAGTGAATATTCGAACAGAATAACTCATGTTTTAGTCAGCGCAATAAAAGAAACCCTAACACGAACTATAACGACTGAATATATCTGAAATTACAGTTGAACTGTATTTTTCCACTGACGGTAAAATCGTCGAAGGCAACAAAACGAAAACGAAATTCGATTACTTCAACGGTGAAACAGCATTATACGCAAATAACTAAAAATAACTACACGAACGGTAACAGCGAATCACGACAGCGGCAACGTAAACAAGCGATAATTCGAGAGCCATCTTGTCCTGACAGGTCAGGGAGCATGGAGTATTAAAGACGTTGACATTACCTTCAGCTGAAGACAAAAACATTTTTCCAATAAAAATGTTTTATTTCAGCAATTCAGATTTTGGTTGAGTGGGATAATTACCTATTGATTATGACTCTTGAACGTATTCAGGTCATGGTCTCTTTCTAATGCCGATTTGAGTTCAAGCATTATTTGTTAACGTTCAAACGCTAGCTAATTGCTGGAAATGCGGCCAGACGACATGACTTGCAGCAAAGCTGAACCACCCTGCAGGTCAGAGCATGGAAACTTGTGTTCTCCACCTTTCAGGTTACACCAGCTTTAGTTATAGTAAAAAGCTTGATTAATATATTATGATAATATTAATCTTATTAAGCTTGATAGTATTAAATATAAAATACTTTGCCAGGTGGTTGACACAATAATTTGCAGAGAGGCAATAATTTATCATAATCATGATGAAATTAATTGGGGACCATTAAGGATAGTATACAAGTTATGGAAATTACTTGAAACTGTAAATAATTGTAGAGCTGATTACCGAAGATTATAGTAGAGGCAACTGTTTGAAGAATATGGTATGATATTATTTATAGCCACTTCAATGCATGAGAAGTGTCATCCTCACCTTTGTGTAGGTTTTCCTCAAACTACAAAAACCGCCACAAAAGCTGTGGTAACTTGAAAACCGTTAAAGCACCCTACTCCATTATAGTCTCATTCAATTGAAAATAAATGCGTTGATTCCAATTTTCTCAAATTACCTTTTTAGTGATGGTTTTTCGATTTTTTGGCTAGTTCATACCGCCTCTCCATCAATTTGTCTGGCGAAGGATTTTTCCAACAAATCAAACGCAACTAAATATTGTACTTACAGTGATTTATTATTTACTTTGTTTCCATCATGATTTGGAAAGTCTGTGAATACCTGTTAGTTATAGTACGTGACCCAAACGCTTGAGAACGTTTCTACTTTCAAACATATTGGTAACAAAGGGCGAATTACTTGGTAATTATAGTAATCCAAATTGGTAGTTGTGAGGGGGAGAAAAACCAGGCGACTCATTCTCCGATTCTTTATTGGCTGGCCGAGTACTTTCGCCTGTTCGGGCATCTTCAGGGCGACGTGGAGCCATAGGGAATCGGAGAATGAGTCGCCTGGGTTTTCTCCCCCTCACACCCATGGATAAAAGAAAATTCGACGACAAGAAAAATAATCTGTTTTTGGTGGAAACTTTCACAAATGTTTGGGGTACGGAACATCACAAGTGGATGGTCCTCTTAAATCATAATTGAATAACGGGACAAATTAACGTTGTAAATATCATTTGCAGCGTTTTATTTAGATAGAGTTGCCATCTTTCTGGAAGGTGTTGTGAACTTTCGCTCATCCATGTGGTACCAGAAATCTTGAAAAGCATCTGGACTCCATAGTGAACGAGTCTAATATTTCGTGTCCTTCAAATATCCCCTACTAAAATTCGATATATTTCACCATAAATAGCGCAAATAACCCAGCGAAAAGAGAGTGGGAGCTAAACGCGAGAGGATTTTTTTTTGGGTGTAGTACGAATGGAAATCCTTTGTGGAAACAGGTCTGATGCATTCCATTCACAACAATAGAGCCACAGCGGTCGATGCTACAGTAGTTTCGGATGAAAGAGACTCCCGCTCTAGTGTATCCGAATGGGGATGCTAGCTTTCATTCAGCTAACTAGGCCTACGTCTACATCGCACATCGCACTGACTCTTGTCTTTCCTCGAGTCTGAGGCCTGGAAGAGGCGATAGGCCGGTTGTAGGTGGGAGGGATTCAAATTTTCTTCGGCTTCTCTCGGGCGCTATCGTATTTTCTCGTTTTGAAGGCATTCTACGTTCGTATGCTTCTTGAAAAACAGCAGTAGCGATGCCGCAGCCACCACGGCTCGACGACGAGCCATCAATTCGGCCGCGACGTCGAAAATCGGGCGCCGGTCAATTACCCTCATATCTCCCCGTCCTAGTCTTACTATTGGAAATTATAACAGCAGTATGTGCAGAAGTATTGACACCTCCGTATTTCAATATTGCCGAAAGGCGGCGTACCGAAGCTTCGTACACGTGCGGCGTTGGCGTACAAGAGCCTGAACTTTATTGTAAACTTGTGGGGGTGATGCAGGACTACAGGGATTCGGATAAAAGAGTCATCTCTGGACAGGTACTTACTGGCAAGTTTTGAATACGATAATACATTAATATTTATGGGATATATTATAGTAATCCTCTTCTGTGCCAATACAAAGCAATGTGGAATTTTGAATACCTAATGATAAAAAGATAGAAAAATAAGTGCAAATTATCTTGAAACCAGTTCTAACGTACGTTAAAAAAAGAAAGAAAAAAGAGAGTAATTATACTACTGTTAATATCTGAAGCTTGAACAAATCCTCCAAAAATTGCTTTAACCGATTGTTCAAATATAGATATAGATTTATGACAAACGTCCAAGATGATAAGATGCTTTCGTTATGACACAAAAATTCATGTGCCATTTTAGAAAATGGGAGCAATTTTTAACTCAGTATATATGTACCAAATCAATAATAACCAAAAAAGTTATTAAATAATTGTTCCGGGCGTGCGAAAATTGTTTTGGCAAACTTTGCGCCATGACGTGTGCATGAAGTTCGTTGAAGCATCCTGTACCATAAACCAACCCACTTACGAAAGTTTTTACCGCTTGAGGCCCAAAGCCGAATTTTTAAAACTGTAATTTTGTACGTTTCATGGCATTTAGAATCCGAATATCCAGTTTAAAAAAATTCTGTACGCCGTCAACACTTTTCTGACGAAATTTAAAAAGCTTAATTCTTGAAATTTTTATCAAAAATGTATTTTGGCCTGTCAATGGCTCAATTTTTTAACCAAATCGTTATTTCAATTTTAAGGGTATTTTTGGAGGGTTTTGAGAGAATGAAAGTTCGTATTTTCCATTATTTTTGAAACATAGGTGTGGGTGTGATGCATAAACACGATCGTAAACATGATTCCAATAACTATGTTGCTTTATTGAAGTCCAAGCGTTTTTAGTTTATTATTGAATCGCCCAAGAAAAAAACATTTTCTAACCCCTCGAAATTTGATGTTTGATGTTTTACGTTTCGAATAATATACAATGAATTATTCTTTATATATACGCCTTGCGCCGTCAACACGTTTCTGAGGAAACGATAACAGCTAAATTCTTGACATTTTCACCGACATTTTTTTTTCCAACCAAATCGCTACCTCAATTTTAACGGTATTTTCCAAACTTTTTCAGATAAATGTGTATTTGGCATCAATGTCTATAGGTTTTTGAATGCTGAATCGAATAAGAACATCGCGGGTCCGATAGCTTAAATGGTTTTGAGTTATCGCAGCTTTTGATTAGAATTGTCAAGATTTTCGGAAATTTGGCGTTCGAGAATTTTCGGAGCCATGAAAATCGTTCTTATACTCGTTGGAATAGTCGTCAAATTGAAGCAATTGAGCTAAGCCACTGCAAAACCATTTGCAGCGATTTCATAATTATGATTTAGTTCATATTTGGCACAATGACAAAATGTTGATGTGCACATCGAGTATACGTGTTGTATTCTTCATGTCTATTGTCCTTAATCAATGGAGCGTTTTTTAAAGTTATTAAATTGCATTTTTGTAGTTACTTGAACAGTATTATAGAATACCGCATACACGGTCCTAAATAATTTATTTAGGGAAAAATGAGATACTAACTTTCATTTCAAATTTTCGTGCATTTAATCGTTGGATTGCTTACCTACGTTTTGAAACATTGTTATCTTGGTAGTTATTTCTTATATTGAGAATTTTTGAAAACTAGACCAGTTGGAGAAAACATTTGGAAAGAAAGAAAACGTAATATAAATTTCAAATACTTATTGTTCAGGAATTGATTAACCTGCTTTGTTATACATAATCTACGCTAGATTTAATTTCACACGGAGAAAAACGTTCTAAATCCGCAGAATGAGTCTTTCCACACGATCGGCAAGATAGTCCGCGAGTTTCTTCATAAACCACGGCCGTTTGAGAACAGAATATTATTTCAAATCATTCAAGAAAAAGGGTTGAACTGTCCACTGGGAGCGGAAGCTCCGGTATGATAACATCGCGAGATAATCAGTCTGCTTCCAACTAGTAGGGTGATGACGAGAGCGCACAGAATACCTTCCTATCAGCTAAAACTTAAAAAAAATATTTATATAAAATAAAAAAAGATTACACCATTGGTATGAAAATGATTTGTGCTTTTTTGGTGTACTCGCAGAACACATCAGATCTTATTATTTCACAATTTGTTGAAAAAGAAAAACTGTTTTTTCCCCATTTTCTTTCTCACTCTCGCAGTTTGGATTTAGGCAGAAAATTTCAATTCACCAATAATAGCATGGAAATATACTAACAGTTTTTCTATATTCGCGATGTTATTATTTATTCATTTATTTTTATTTTTTCATTCCGAAAGATTGGTTAAAAAGCCTTTATGAAATGTCATAGTCATGTTTCGCTTTGTTGGCAGTTTAATTTGATAGCTTTAATATTGAAGTACACAACTTCAGTTTTTCATTTTTTTTTCAACTTTTTGGCAAATTAGGTATGTTGGTATACTATTTTTTTTCTGTAATGGGGGCATAGTTTTATTCGGCTGAAATATGGTACCCATTCGGCCATCGTCATGTCAGGATGGGTCCTTTGAATAAGAAAAAACGTCTTCTCCTCGGGTGCCGCTTTGTCTAGAATTATTGTGTGCAGATTGACAACGGTTGGAGGATTTCCATTCTATGGAATAGAAATGGTTTACGCTCTATGAAATATCATCTGGTTTTCAGATCTGCGATTATTGTGATCCAACTCGGCCTGACAAAAGCCATCCTTCAAGCTACGCAGTGGACGGAGCAGAGACGTATTGGATTTCTCCTCCTCTCTCTCGAGGCAATGAATACAACCAAGTCAATTTTACAATTTACCTTGGCCAGGTAAGAATGTTTCATTTCTGTGGTCGACTTATGAACACTTATTTGAAGATATGTAAGGAATTTTTCCGCTCTATTGGTCAGTTATGAGGTCCTCGGATGTATACATATTCCAATTAAAAACCAATACGAAATTCGCTAATGCTAGGTACCGTCTTTCTGCGCTGGAACCATGACATGTGTGGTGAAGTGGATTTTTATAGTTTTACACATCTACATACAAGGCTTGGTTTTACTAATTGGTGAGAAGGGTTGTCAATATTTTTTGATATTTGAATAATAGTTATACATACTTTTACTCGGCGTCCAAATCCATCGATACTTACCATTGTGCAGTTTATAATCTCCTCCCTTTTTTTATGTTCATTCGATTCAAAAACGGCTTCTGTTTTTTGCCCGTTCGCCAATTTTCTCCAACTATTTGCAATGTCCGAGGAGAACAGTTTCGGTTTTGTCTGTCTGACCTAAGGGCGAAGGAAACTCAATTACACATCCTCGAGCTCGACTTTGCTCCTTTTTTCAAGTCGGGCGGTGCCGTCCTTGACGAGGTATTGATAATTGGTACTTCTGGGATCAGCACCGTCATTGGTTTGTGCCTGAGACGAGAAGGGAAACTGACCGAGGCCAGACGGTTTGGTAAAGGGCTCAAAAAGGACCACCGTTGTCTGAGTTCGATACGGTCTGCCTTTTTAGAGGTCGCGTTTTTACGTTTTTGGTTCGTTAGTTAATTTATTTAAACTTTTCACTCCACAAGATTAAAATCCCATTTCTACCCAAGGGAATAAAAGTTGAAAAAATTAATTATCTTATTTTACTGGTTTAGTGTAACTATATATTAATTATGTGTGTCCTACATGATTAACCTTCGTGAGCATGTGACTAATTGAAAATTCTATTAAAATCAAATTCATTAAAACCCCTGTGCAGAAATGTTAGCTGAGTGCGACCCTTGGATTTTTATCGATTTGTTGGAATTCGTTTAACATCGCGGGTTTAATGAATCTGATGCCTGGGGTCCGGGAGATCTAGGGGAACTAGCGAAGGGCGAAACTTAATCTTATCTCTTGGAAGTGAGGCTGTCGCTGTGCCATCTTATCTGCACGATGCCAGTAAAATGAATGCTGCGATGAGATATTCGATACAAATTGTACGATGTTCATTCCCTCTAGCAACCTCTCTATCCCTTTTTCCCAGTTAAAAATATACTTGATCACTTAAAAATTAAGAAGATGGGCACTGACCGAGAAATAAATAAGAAAACTCGAAATAGTTACATTCTATTAAGAAGATTACACTGTTGCATTAGGAATTTTTTTACCGTCTTCAAAAGAAGAAGCTTAAGTTGTCAAACGGATTTTTTTATGTTGATCATTCTGGATTGTATAATTTTTTAACGTTTCAATGCTTACAATCACTTCAATAGTTAATTTCGCTTGTGTTCCGGTGTAGAAAATGAAAGTTAGTGGGCTAAAATGTTTATTAGTTTACGTATTGTCAATATGAATTTCTTTACATTGCGTAGTACCTACTCTAGTTCTCAAATAGCTGTACAAATCTAATTTTTTTTTTATTTTCATTTTTTTATTATTTTTATTTTCTTTGTTATCTACGTATTAATTCTAGCTACTTATTTTCTACTCAAAAGTGGGAACTTATATATTTGTGTGTGTGTGTGTTCTACTGTTGAAAGATCACTCATTCATTTATTCTCAGAAGGAAATCTCAGTTATACGACTTAACAATATTATGCACGGTTCGAACACCACATCAGATGTTCAGTTTTTCAGATGTCTTCTTTGAATTTGTTTGCTTCCTTCTCACTACTCAACTCAGAGATGCCAAGGGTTGGGCTCAGCCGCACATGTGGAGGCCACACTTCTTTCCTCCCCCTCTGCACGTCATCTGCTCTCACCAAATCTTTCCCCTGGCCCGATATTGTATCTTAGGAAAATATCTCACCATAGCATTGCTTTCGTTCAAAGAGTCAAATAGTTGAAATCTAGTGACAAAAATTACCTACCTTGGTATTTGATGATTTTTATAGGTATCAGATTCAATGAGATTGAATGGATCACAATGCGGATCTAAGAAAAAAGAAGCTCAAATTTATTTTTCCCCAATTTTTTGCCGTCAAGATAAAAATGTTTTAAATTAGTGCGAAATATGTAGCAAAACGGCATGCTTTAAATACGGGCATATAAATGACGTATTGAAACCACACCAGAGTGAAAAATCAGCTGAAACCCCAGCGATTTCTTTGAGGCTGAGGGTTCTCCACCACCGGTCAAGGGTGAAAAATCAAAATATATTGATGAGTCGTCTGAGCTCCCTTGACTCTTACCAAAATATTTTACTGTGTGTGTTTCTTTCTTCGTTCCATATTTGTCTTCCAGTCCTCTATAACTTGTATTCTTTGAAAACATGTTGGAAAAAATCAATCCGTCTTTGTTCCTCCATAGAAAAAAATCTACTGGTCGAGGAAGTCAAATGAATGGCCTCTTCTACGGCCTAGTAGATTTATCACAGTAAAATAAGATCAGAGGTTACATCTCGGATGAACCCTATATGTTGATAAGATTGATTCGAACAACTGTACAGACAGTGTACGAAGGTTCGGCGAGGCGTTTTTTAAAGAAATGCTTTTAAATAGTTAACAAATAAGTAACAACACTGTTGTCTTTTAATTGTTTGCCCGGAAGCAACTTTTGCTCAGTCCAGATAGTAAATTTTTTCAACTATTTGGTAAAGCCTTTCTTTAATTAGCATACTAAAGTGATGAGAAATTCGCTCAACACCTTTTTTTGTTTGAGACCGTTCTTTGGTCAAAAGTACATCAGTTTTCAAAAGAGCTAGAATTCAACATAATGTGCATAGACATTTTATTTTATTGAATGACATTTCTTGGATTTTCTACCTGTCCTAGATTGTTAAATTTTTCTACCCGATTGTAGGTACACTAAGTAATTAAGTTCTGTGCACATTCGTCCAAAAAAAAAGTCGTGCAAAAGCACAATTTAACATAAGACGTAATGCTGAACTGCCACAAAAACCATTCGTCAATAGGCGTGAAATGGTCCCGATTATGCGTGCTATAAAGCATTCGTTGACTTGTAAATAGAACGATGCTAGTGAAAAAAGCAACGTCTTCAGTCCGAACTCCTTTTGCAACGCTAGTATTATGTGAATAGCATATCAGGCTCTTAGAGTCAGCCCATTTCGATGGAACCTTTCCCATTCTTAGACTCGGGGTCAAAATACTTACAGGATACCGTTCACCCTTTAGCTGGTTAGTTTTTCACAATTTGATAGTCTCTCCATTTGAATTATGTGACAATGATCCGATTTTCTCTCACTGACTGTAAACTAAGTGGATAGAAACACAGGAGAGCTGGAAGAGAGCAACTTGGTTGCTTTTCTATGTATGATCCCATAAGCGACCTCTGACTCTGCTATGATGCAATGGTTGTGTGCAGCAACTACTTGTTACACAGATTTTTCAGTACCTACCGACTTTGAGTACCTTTCATTATAAAAACTTATTTTCAAAAGTATCAATGCCTCATTGGCTCGTGTTTTGATACTGTACAATCACAAGTATAATAGGGCTTCCAGACTCTGAGGACTGAGTTCCCATAATTGACCCCATATGGAAATTATGTTGAAAAACCCACATTAGAAAGTTCAGCGGTTTTTTCTAACGATATGGTTGTTATTACAGGAATTCCACGTAGCCTATGTCATCATAAAAATGGGAATTTCACCAAGACCCGGACTTTGGGTTCTGGAAAGGTCAGCTGACAATGGGGAAACTTATAAGCCATGGCAATATTTTGCAGAAACGCGGAGGTAATCTTATTTATTATTATATTACCTAATATGGTTCTCGAGTTATCGCAGCTCTTGTATGGAATTTTCTAGTTTTACAAATAGTTGCCTCGATGTTGTAACTCGAGAAGTTTTGAGCTTTAAAAATCGTTCTATACTATTTTAAATAAATGGCTGTCAAACACTCTCTACAGCTGTACCGTTATGCCACTTCCACTTAGAAAAGTAAATAAAATAAAAATAGTTCAAATCACCTCAGTTGCTACGGAGTTTTCTCTTACGGTTACCAATCTCTTGAAAGGTAGAAACTTTCACTAATGTTCTTTTTTTCCCCATTTACCGTTAGACTTCGAAAATGTCAAAAATAATTATTTAATATTGTATTAGTTAGTTATTGGTAAGCCATTCTCACCAACATGCTGTCCACTCTGTTACTAGTGACTGTGAACATTATTTTGGCACCGAGTCGTTGCAGCCTGTTGATCGGGATGATTCTGTGATTTGTACGACGCATTTTTCAAAAATCATGCCTTTTGAACATGGCGAAGTGAGTGTGACAAACTATTGCCCTTGTAAATTTGACTGATGTCTGAACTTTTTTTAACAGTCACAAAAGCTCAGTTGACTATACAGTCGTGGTTTCATTTCAGATTCTGGTGTCCCTGCTCAACGACAGGCCTTCAGCTAAAGACTTTTTCAATTCGCCCGTTCTTCAAGAGTGGACTCGAGCCACGAATGTGCGATTGCGCTTCCTCCGAACGCAAACTCTTCTTGGCCATCTAATGTCAGTAGAGAGAGAAGATGCCACTGTGACCAGACGGGTACTTCTAACTCAACCAACCTCTTGAAAGGGTTAAATCGGCACTGTTTTTGAGTTTGTTTCCACTTGAAGAAATAACTCTCTGATTTGTTGCATTTCCAGTATTTTTATTCGATCAAAGACATCAGTATTGGTGGAAGATGCCGCTGCAATGGTCACGCCGACGTCTGCATCCCAAAAGTGGATAATCCGTATATTTTGAAGTGTCAATGCCAGCACAACACGTGCGGTGACAACTGCGACGTTTGTTGCGAGAACAAAGTACAAAAGAAATGGCGTCAGTCCAAGCCCAAAGCTTTATTCTTGTGCGAAGGTGATCACATGATCTATTATTGACAGCTATTTTGTTGCAAAATTAGTTTGATATTGTTAACAAACTGGAAAATGATTATATATTTTAGAGTGTAATTGCCACAAGCACAGTGAAACCTGCTTTTACAATGAGACAGTCGATGCACTTGGTCTGTCCAAGGATATCCATGGTAAAATGGAAGGCGGTGGACAATGCAAGAATTGTCGTGACAACACTGAAGGCATCAATTGTGAGAAATGTATTTCTGGATTTTACAAGCCCATGGATAAGGATATCAGTGAACGAGATGCCTGTGTCCGTAAGTTGAATGTTAAAGAATGGCGTTGAATGCTTTTTTAAAATGTTTATGGAAGTCAACAATGTCATCTTTTTCCAGCTTGTAACTGTAGCGGGGTCGCATTCACTGGTAAATGCGAAGAAGGAACTGGCAAATGTGAATGCAAGCACAACTATGATAAGCCCGACTGTGACGCTTGCGCATTTGGATTCACCGATTTTCCAGAATGCGTACCCTGTGATTGCGATGTCATGGGTACGATAGGCTCCATCTGCGATCCAGTTGAAGATGTCTGCCCTTGCAAACCTGAATATTCTGGCAATCGATGCGATGAGTGCAATGACGGCTTTCACGATTTTCCGAATTGTAAATGTAAGTAAGAGATACCACAAACATCTTTTACTGGAAAATAACAAAATAGAGCAACAGCCGAACATCTTCTAACATCATTGTGTAGAGGGAGAGAAAAATTCTGCGACTCTTCATAGTTTTAGCTGTGGTGGTTGTTGGTTTATCAATACTAGAATGAATGTGACAACGCGAAGATGATGCTCAAACCAATATCAACCTATTTCAGACTGCGACTGTAGCGCTGTTGGTTCATTACTGGACACTTGTGACAAAAAGACTGGGGAATGCGATTGCAAAGAGAATTTCGCCCCTCCAAAGTGCGATGTTTGCGCAGATGGATACTACAAGTTTCCGGAGTGTCTTGGTAAGCTTTTTTGGGATCTTAGTGAATATCATGTCAATAATAGACTCTTTTAGTCATTATTGCGAGACTGTTGTTCAGGTTCAATAGTGTCAGTGCTGAAGAGTTCTTCAAATCATTTTCAAACTGGCTTGTGAATTGATTGGCTGTCTATTGCAGTTTTACCAGTTATAATTTATAATTCTTTGACTGTCTCATAACTGGTTCATTCTATATTGCAGCCTGCACATGTGATCATCGAGGAACGGCCAAAGGCATTTGTGACAAGGAGAATGGCACCTGCCAATGCAAAGATGGCTTTGGGGGTCCACGATGCGACCAATGTACCCCTGGCTACAAGGATTTTCCTAACTGTGTTCCCTGTAACTGTTCTGACGTCGGAAGCTCGTCTCATTTTTGTGATTTATCAGGGAAATGTGCTTGCTATGAACGCTACGCTGGTAAACAGTGTGACCAGTGCTCACCAGGCTACTACAACTATCCACAGTGTCTTGGTAAGTCTGTTGGACTTGGAGTGTGGTGCAAAATATATCACTCAAAATCCAAATTATAACACCACTTGATGTTAGTGATATTCCAATTATTTTGCAATCAGAACATCTGCTGTTCTTGTTTTTATGTTCAACTTGTGTCTGAACTATTTTTTAATCATGCTTATCGCACCACTGTAATTGCTTCCTAATCGGCGTTTCAGAGTGCGGTTGTGATCCGAAGGGAAGCTTCGGGAAATCTTGCAATTCCCAAGGTGACTGCACGTGCCGACCAGAGTTTGAAGGAAAGCTCTGTAATGAATGCAAAGAAGGGTTCTACAACTATCCCCTTTGTGAATGTTAGTACCAAGAAAAATTTACATCTTTTGCGACTGAGGAGGCTTGTAATTTCACTTTTGTCTAAACCAGATGTTGACGCAATGCAAGCTGCTGTATAAAGTATGGCTTTTTCTTGTTAAGTGTTGTACTACACTGAGTATGATTTCATGAAATGGCTTCTTACAGTGTGCGACTGTGTTCCTGCGGGAGTGACTAAGAACTTTTCTGGTTGTGGCTCTCAAATCTCCAAAGGTCTGCTGTGCGATTGTAAACCACGAGTTACTGGTAGACGTTGCAGTGAGTGCAAACCACTCTATTGGAATCTAAAAGAATATTACCCCGAGGGATGTATCGGTAAGTCAACCATAAAATCAACTAAACTTGGAGTATGTTATGTGACGTTGAGGTAATTGAGAATCAAAATTTATAAATGATTCCAATTTCCCAACAGTTGATTTTCAATTTATTAAGGTTTGTTAGCAACTAATTATGTTCATTGAACAACTGGTGACTGTTACCAGATTGTGACTGTTACACTCCTGGAGTAATTGGTGCGATCGCTGAGTGCGACGACAAGAATGGAGGTCAATGTTATTGTAAACGATCAGTTGTATCAAGACAGTGTAAAGAGTGTGCTGACGGTAGCTACAATCTCCAAGAAAGCAACATTTTCGGCTGCACAGGTTTGTTCTATTTCAGAAGTCAAGAGTAATAGGGATCACCTCAATTTTCATGTTCAAACCCTCTGCAATTCTGCATTTGACTTGGTACCTTGGGGTTTTTTCTTGCTCATTATTGACGTTCTGTATTTTAGTTTTCATTTGTTCCATAATTTTAGTTCGTTCATTATTTATGCCTTAAATTGTGCCAAAATCTGTAAATGAATGTTTCTTAACTCTGATGTGCAGACTGTGGTTGCGATATTGGAGGAGCGCTTGACAGCATCTGCCAAAAGACTTCAGGTTCTTGCAAGTGCAAGAATAGAATTGAAGGACGAACTTGCAATGTACCATTGGAGCAGCATTACTTTCCTACTGTACATCAGTTGAAGTTTGAAATGGAAGATGGTGTTACCCCTGAAAACTTGGCAGTTCGCTATGGTTTTTCCGAAACCGATTTTCCTGGATTTTCCTGGAAAGGATATGCGTATTTTTCGCGTTTCCAGGTTTGTAACATGAATGTGCTGTCCAATGAAAAACATCTCTCGTTCAAGGAATAATAATCTGGAAAAACTACCAGCAAGCCTACTTATTGTTTTGTGAACTCATCTCGTTTGCTTGCAGGACTCAATCAAGTTGGACATCGAAATTGAACATGCTGCCTTGTACAGAATTCTTATTCGATACGTGAACTTGCTAGATGAACCAGTCACTGGAACTATTCTGTTGAGACCTGTCAGCGATGTAGAGACCGTGCTGAAAGTGTCTTTCCCACCTTCCAAGACACCAGCTTTTGTCACTGTGTCAGGACTGAGTGGTAGTGTCCCATCTCCGTTCATCGTTGCTGAAGGTGTTGGCAAAGAGTGGGAATTCATTTTGAACGTCGACCAATATCTACTTGTGGTATGCGAAATTTCTTTCTCAAATTTGGCCTATTTTATCGTGGGGCTGGTTCTGTTTTGCCATGTGGCAAACAAGAGATTCACTAAAGGGATTGCTCATCAAGATGGATACATATTTGGGATCACAGTGCTACAGTGGCTGGCTTCTAAGTTTTGATCGTATAGAGACTTGAGTCGTCCTTTTATAATCTCAATACTCTTTTCTTGAGCTGCCAGATTAGCCAAGTGGTGTCAGGTGCTACATCTTTTCCTACCTTCCATGAAGGTTTAAATGCAGTGGTATTGTGGTGTACCTTGTTCACTCTCCCTTTCAATTGCTACTACAACTCCATCCTAATATTAGATGTCCATGGTCAGAAACGCTAATGTAGGGTATACTTATATTATCAGATTTTCATCATGTTCTAGCTAATCATTTTTTGTACATTCTTGTTTCAGGACTACTTCGTACTTTTACCCTCATCATACTTTGAAGGAAACATTCTAGTTGAAAATGTGAAGCAACCTTGCACTCGTGAGAATGCAGTCCAATCGCGCGGCCGGTGTCTTATGTTCTCATACCCAATGATCAGTCAGTACCAGCCATCTTACACTGAACAGGCATATGGTGAAACACCTAATGATCCTCTCCTTGAATTCTATCAAGAAGATGTAAGTCGAAACTTCACTAGTATACATTGAATCACATCGTTTTCAGCCCTACTGGTTTTAACTGAGTGATGATGGCGAATAATCCATTTATTTATTGACAGTTTGGCAACTTTGACACAATGGCTAAACTCAGTTCAACACAACCGATCCTTCGCTATGATATGACGCCAGTCAAGAGAGAACCATTTGCTCTAGTGATTAGCTACTACAGCCCTGTGGATACTAACGATACTGTCCCAGTCATCATCGAATTGAACGACTATAACCATATTGAAAGGGGAAAAGTCTATTTGACTCCCTGCCGTTACGCTTGGGTGTGCCGCCAGGTCGTTCTAGACAGTGCTGGCCGTTTTGGATTCTTCAATAATACATCTGATAAATCAACGGTCTCTCTACAAGTTAGTTTGCATTTCTTTATATCAGACAGGTTTCACCTACTTGTTTTAGCAGGCAAATTTGTAAGACTTAAACATGATTTTTTTTCTTAATATTAGATATATTAATTAATATATTTAATTTATTTGATTATACCTGTATTATAATAATTTTTATAATTAGAATAATAATTTCAATATAAATTTTTTTGTATAGTAAACTTTTCTCTTAATTTTTTCTTATTTTTTTCTGTATAAGGATGAGTTTGTAAAATTGATGAACATAATTGCTCTTTCAGATTGATCCCGACTCTGGTGTCAACCAGGCCATTGCTATAGAATCTATAGCTGCCATACCTGCCCACGAATGGTCACCTGGCTATATCAAACCCTCGCCCACTTGCGTCATGATTGATGGTACCTGCCAAGTAGCTTCATTTCCACCTTCACTTGATTTGAAAAAGGTGAACATTCAACTATTAAATATGCATTTCAAGTGAAACCAAACAAAAATTTTGATTTTAATAATCCTTCATCTCTGTTTAGATTGAAGTGGAGAGTGAACCGGGTGCCACAAAATCCCTGGCCATTCCTGACAACTTGTTTGACAAATCAGTTGGCCTAGTGTCCGTTCAAGATAATCCAAATGGTGTATCTGTCTCAGGCAATGTTTTCCTTCCTGGAAATTTCATATTCATCACTCAGTACTCACAGCCATTTGATCCAGGTACATTAAAACATGTAGAACCTGATTAACTTTATTGCTTTAGTGGATCAAATTGAACTGCTTGTTGTGTAATTACTGGGCTTGAAAAACAAGAGAACTACAACCAATGAACCTTTCTCATTGTGGGGTGGATTCACTTTGTAGGATTCAACATCAATGTAACGATCATCAATGACAATCAAATAAAAGATGGCATTCTTCGAACTGAACATTGCCCTTCAAATGTTGGGTGCAGAGCCACTATCACTGATCTCAAGGGGAACCGAGTGTTCTCTATTGAGAATGATTTCCAACTACTGTTCAGGGTAAGTTTCCTATTTGCGTTCTAATTAGCTGATTAATTTACATCATTCGAACTTGGCTCCGATATATCAAAGATTAATATGAGTAACGATTGGTTCAATGGATGTTTAAGGGACTGCCAGATAAGCGACTCTGGTTGGATTTCGTTCTAGTTGCACCAGAGAGCAAGTTCAAAGAGCAAGTGATGAGTGAAGGCCCTGTTAGCAACGTTGATCGCTATCGCGAAGAATGCGGTCGCAACGATTTCCACATCGATCCCAATAACACTTCAGGTGATTTAATTTTCCTGCAAGATCCCTGAGGGAGTAATGCCACCTAATGGATCAATTTTTTTCGGTCTCAACTTGAGATAATAAATTTGGTTATGCTTCTTATTATAGAGTTTAGGATTATTATTAGTTATTTAAATTTCTAGAGTTCTGCCGCGATTCTATATTTACGGTGACGACACAGTTCAACAATGGTGCGCTCAGATGTATGTGTGATTCTGCTGGTTCAACAACTCACCGGTGTAATCAATTTGGTGGACAATGTCTATGCAAGGAAAACGTGATCGGTCGCCGTTGTGAAATTTGCCGAACTGGATACTACGATTTTCCCAACTGCAAGCCCTGCGATTGTCCCTTCGCTGCTACTTGTGACATTGTTACAGGTGGGTTCTACTCTGAATAGTTAGCGATTTACAATACTCACCTTCCAACATAGTAATATTTATGGTATCGGCCTCTGAATAAACGTATTTATGATTGAAGGAACATGCAACTGTGCCCTAAACTTGGAACCTCCGAACTGTGAAAAATGCAAACCAAACTCGTTTGCGTACGATCCAATTTTCGGCTGCATTGACTGCAACTGCGATCCTCAGGGCGTCAATGGCACTCTCCAATGCAACGAGATTGACGGAAACTGCCAGTAAGCCAACCTACCATTCCTGCTCTCTTACTGTAAAACAGCTCAAATGCTAAGGTAGGTATGTTGACAATTCCCTTGTCATTTAGGTGTCGAGAGAACATCGCTGGACGGATGTGCAACACCTGCAAGCCAGGATTCCATGGGTTCCCCGATTGTGAAGAGTGTGATTGCGATCCTCGAGGAACTACTGAAGGCATTTGTGATGTTGTAAGTTTAGTTAACAGTTCCAACTTTCCTTCTCAACTCTGGTCTTTTTTTCTATGATGGGGAGATCAAATTTGAACGTTGCTTGTCATATATTTATATGCATACCTCAAAAACCATGCTCATCAACTACCAATCTATTTAAAATTGATTAATTTCCTTACACAAGCACGATCAGGACATCTATTTTTCCTTCAATGTCGAACAACGGGGCCCTTTCATTTGTATCACAGAGAACAAATGAGTTGACTTGAGATTTTTTATTATAACATATTTTTTCCCCAGGAAACGGCCGAATGTCTTTGTAAGAGCAACGTTGAAGGTTCAGTTTGTGACATTTGCAAAGATGGTTCGTTCAACATAGACGAGTACAATATAAATGGGTGCACGGAATGTTTCTGTTTCAATCGCACCAACTCTTGTGCCAGCTCCCGTCTTTACAGAAATGAGGTACGAATTTTTTTTTTTTGCAAATTTATAACTCTGAACTAGTATGAATAGAAAGAGCGTCTTAATTTTGGTAGTTCGTCTATATCGTGCTAGTTATTATTTTAATCTTGCAGCTGTCAAACCTCGATGACTGGGCTGTGGTTACAATCAAGGTGAAGACAAATGTCAACATCACCGAGCAACCTACTGAAATTGAGAGGTTACTTGATTCGATTGGAATAGATTTAACAGCAGCTGAGCTCGTGGATCAGCAAGTCTATTTTTCAGCTCCGGATGTATACCTGGGTAACAAACTCACCTCGTATGGTGGGCGCCTCGCGTACAGTGTCTTCTGTACCACTGGCATATCGGGTAAAGCTGGACGTTTTCTCAGAGTGCTTTATATTGAATCATGATTTTCACTTTTATAAATTAATTCTACTTTTTTGCAGGAGAGCATGTGAGAGGGCCGGATATCATTCTCAGTGGAGCTGGTTTCAACTTGCTTCACTATTCATTGCAGTTACCGCAAGCCAATGTACAGACTAGCCTTTCGGTCAAGTTGGACCACTTGAACTTTCAATTTTTCAATGGCCTTACAGTTAGCCGAGAGCAGTTCATGCAAGTTCTACAGGATCTTCAAGCTATCTACATCAGAGCTACATATTGGGAAAAGAGTGTTACTACAAGGTAAGTATCGTATTTTGAATGCCATAAACAACAACTGATGCACCTGTGTAGCTAATTATTTCAAGTATTTCACAATTTTTTAAAAATTTGTTGCAGTTTAAGCAATATCAAGTTGGACACTGCTTCTGATAACTACACAGGCATGGGCTTGGCACAGTCTGTTGAAGAATGTGTGTGCCCTCCCATGTATACTGGTTTATCATGTGAAGAGTGTGCTGATGGATATTATCGTGCATCTACTGGCTCTTTTGGTGGGTTCTGCGTTCCTTGCCAATGCAACGGCCATGCTGAAACTTGTGATAAAGTCACCGGTGTTTGTAAAGTACGCATTAACATAATAGTTCTTCTGGTTGTCACATTCATTCTTGCTTCTATTTTGTTGAGGGAGAGGTGATTCATTTGCCGATCTTGTATTAGTTACTGGCCAAGTACTTATGCCTCTTCAGGCAGGAATCCAAAATGCTGGGTCAGTAACTAATAAAAGATAGGAGAATGAGTTGCCTAATATGGTCTATCTACTTGAAAAAAAGGAAAAATCAGTTTAGTGCCCCATCAGCTAGTGGCAGCTAGACGTATTGCAAGGTTCACTGTAAAGATTACTGTAAAGAAAAATAAACTGAAAGAATGAACATCAATAGACACTTTGGCATTTCTGAAAGTATTGGAAATGATTTCTGTTGTAGAATTGTCAGCATGGAACGGTCGGTAACCACTGTGAGAAATGTGCTGAAGGTTATTATGGCGACACTACAAATGGGTTACCTGACGACTGCTTGATATGTCCATGCCCTCTACCCATTGGAAGCAACAAGTATGTCTCTTTAATAAACTCTAGAAAATATTCTTACGTATTTTGCATTGCTTTTGTTTTCTCTGTTACTATATAATCAATAGATTCAGTATAGTTACAGATTTATTTTCTTTAACTTTATAGTTTCGCCTCAAGCTGTGAATTATCGGATGATGGTCAAGAGGTGAGCTGCGAATGTAAACCTGGTTACTATGGTGATCGGTGTGAGGTGTGTGCTGCCGGATTTTTTGGGTCCCCAGAAACAATAGGTAAGTGCATTTGCAACTGATGGATAAAGTTGCATGAAACACGCCAGTGAAATAACCTTATGCCATACTTTCATGTACTGTACAGGAAGCACATGCCAACCTTGCAACTGTTCGGGCAACATCGACATCCATGTAAATGGCTCCTGCGACTCAGTTTCTGGACGCTGTGATAATTGCCTGTTTAACACAGCGGGGCCGGCCTGCAACTACTGCAAACCTTGGTTCTTCGGGGACGCTGTCAGCCTTAAAAATTGTCAAAGTAATTAGTGACTGGTCGTCTTATTCATTCAATTCAACTGATTTCAACAGTTATATTACCTGGCTATTTATCCCTAGGTTGTGCTTGTGAGAAGTGTGGTACATCCAGATGTGACCACTCGACTGGCATTTGTGAATGTAAACCGAACGTTGAAGGTGATAAGTGCGACCGGTGTGTGGAGAATTACTATGGCTATGATTCTTGTCAGGTAATTTCCTTTAGTAACAATTCAAACATTGCGTTGATCACAATACTTTATATGCTTCATGCACGCCCCTGCGCCCTCCTGACATTGTACATGCATATTTTCATATGCTAGTTTTTTAGGGATGCAAACCTTGCAATTGCCGAGAAGCATCTTTGAGCAATCAGTGCGACGACAAGGATGGCAAATGTCGCTGCAAACCTGGAGTCACTGGAACAAATTGTGACAAATGTGCCGAAGGATTCTGGAACTACACATCTGAAGGCTGTACAGGTAATCAATTTTATTTATTCATTTTTTCATCCAGACTACTGGTAGCAAGTATGAACATTCGTGGTATTTTTATTGTATAAACACTTCTCATGTGACCAGTGTGTTCGTGCAACGAGGGATATTCAGAAGGTGTTGGCTGCGATCCAGAGACAGGCACATGCCATTGTTTACGAGGTGTCATTGGTGAAAAATGTGACCACTGCCCGCATCGGTAATACATTAAGTCCAATGCTTGAGTAGAATTAACATGAACAAAGAATCAGTGCTTTGAAAAGCCGACTACCAATTTGATTTTCAGGTGGGTTCTTGTCAAGAGTGAAGGCGGCTGCTTGGAGTGCGACAAATGTACGCATGACCTTCTTAACCGTACAGATGAAATTCATGCTATACTCCAACCAACAATGGATGAATTCGAGGTAGTAAAGTAACTGAAGATGAGCGATAGTCAATTCTAAACTAGAAATACTTTACAAGCAATCATGTTTTCAGTCAGTTGCTCTGTCTCACTTCTCAAAACGTCGACTCATCTATATCAACGACCAAGTTGACCATTTAAGACCTGAAGTGGAGAAGCTAGCTGACAAACGTATCAACCTGGGACCGTTGGAGGAAGCTGTAGAAACTTTGGAAGATACTGTCCAACGTAATGAGGATGATGTATGTTTGAAAATACTGCTCACTTGACTTGGTTTGCTGAAACAAAACAAACAACATTCTGATTGCATTTGAATTTTAGAAAAATCGAGCATGGGCAAAAATAAACAGTACAGTAACGGCCAATTTAAAAACAGAAGCTCTGAAGGTAGCTGAGGATGCAATTGAGGATGCGAAAGATGCTGTTGCTGGTGTTATTGACATCGCCCAAAGCTTTGACTCAGGAACAGGTATGATGGTTTCAGAACTTCACTTGTTTTTTGAGAAATATTTTTAATTTAATAATATTTTTTCTATAAATTTCTATTGAAAAATAGGAGATTTATATGTAAAAATGATGCCAGAGGCTGAGTTCTGAACATTTAACAAGAAGTCAGAGTTCACAAGCATCTTTCCCTTTTAAAAGTGGTGTCCCATTCATTGAAAAAAATCGATAAAGGCATCACTGATAAAGCTGATTTCCATTTGCAGGACCAAAACTGGGTATTTCCAACTTGGAATTTGACGAGTCCTTGAAAGAAGCGAAAATGATACTGGAAAAAGTGACCACGGATTTGACAGAAGTATCCAAGATTGACGAGTTGCGCGAACAAATCAACGCTACTCATTTAGCGAAGGCCAACCGAGCTCTTGATGGGGTCATGAAGTTCAAGAAACCGGTTGATGATCAGGAGGCTGCCCTAGCATTGCTCAATGAACGAATCACAGCTCTTGATGGGAAAATCACAGATTTGAAAAAATATTCAATGGATGCTGCCAAAAAGGCTGGAGAGCTTAACTCTTGGACAAAGAAACAGAAGTAAATTGAATGTCATTTATGAACTTGAACTTGATTTTTATGAACACCTAATGACTGTGTGCTAATTGTGTGTATATGTGAGTGTACGTGCGTGCGTGTGTGGGTGTGTATTGGCTGTTGGCTGTGATAGCTGGGTAGACAAGTGTGACAGTTTGTATTGAAGCTACTGATGAGGCCTGAGCAGTTGAAATCAGGAGTGTCTAACTATACTTGGTTTTTTCATGATTCTTATCTTCTATTTTTTCAGAGATCAAGAGATTCCCAAACGTTATGCGAAGATCAACGAGTTGAATTTGGCAACGCTGAAAATCTTGGATACCACTAATGAAATAATTGAAAACGTAACTGCGCTGCTCTCTCAATCCAGCAACAATCTCCTACTGAATTTTTCCAGTTAGTGAAGCATATTTTATTGGTGGCTTTGGGTGGTTACAAGTAGATATATGATAGAATCGTGAGTGGTTGCGCTGCCGTATCAACACAGCTTAAATCCGCCCTTTACTGCCTGTTCATGTTTTCTGTCATATTATTTCACCATTGACATTTAAAACTTTTTAAAAATAGGTGCACGAAAGGAATACACTACTAATGCTGAAGAATTAGATGATATTCTGAGCGAACAGCTCAAATTGGAAGTAATTGACAGGTTAGCAGGGCGCCTTGCCCTGGCAACTCAACATGCTGTTCAACTGGAGCAACAGGTAGGCGCTTGAAGCTTTTAAAATTTATTAAAAACACATATTTACGTTTTCTCTTTAATTTGCTTTCTCTTAGTGCTATTGAGTAAAAGTGTATGGTTTAATCAGGCGAACGAGCTTCAGCGACTGAGTGCAACAGATAGGGATGACACGAAGGCAGTCCAAGCATACAACTATATCGTCAACGTCCTAAGGGATGCTCTCATCACTGCAGAAATGGCTCGCAATGCTTCGGAAACAGCAGATGATACAGTTAGTACCATTGATTCAAGATATTTATAGAATTACATGTAAACCATTAGTGTGTTTACGTGTGCGTACTTGTATGCAATGGTACATTGCTTGCACTGTTTTGCCAAGTTGTAGATTCATCCTTTCAGCCATTAAAATATCAATTCTAACACAGATTTCACAGTCTTGCATTATTCATCTGATGTGTTCAGAAAGTATTCATGAAGGCCAACCATAAATAACTTGTGAAGTAATTGTAAGAATCAGTGGTAACTAATTATAACGGTTTCATATCAATTGAAGTTGATTCTATAAAAGTTGGTTTAGTGGTTCTTGAAGTTGGTGAAAGTTTTCCCCAATACTTCATCTTTGTTTCATATCACAGTCGTCCGGACTGGATTATAAAGCAGAAAGCACTCTGGAAAACTCATTGTCTCTTGAAGAAGTAGCGAACGGCGTATTACGAGCTGCTGGAAATGAAGATAAAAAAATGAATGGTGCCATAAATGAAATTCAGGCTCTGAATGAAACCAACAATGCTCTCCTCCAAGACATCAACTGGATTGACGAGTGAGCTATTTTGATGTCTGTGTGTTTTTTTATATTATGTTTCTTCGCTGCTTGAACATTTTCTCACACCATCCGGCTTTTATTCTGTCATTAAGGAAAATGGAAAAGATCTCTCCTGAACAGCCAGATATTAGCATCATCGAAAGTGCTGAAAGGAGTCATCAGACAGCTGATGAAATCTTGGAGGCAGTTGGTGACACAGTAGACGACATTAAAGAGTTGAAGGATTTGGCTAAAAAATTGGTTGATAACAAGTCGGATGGAAATAGTGCAGTCAATCAAACGTCCAACTTTTGTAAGTTGTTCAATATTTCGGGAGCACCAATACCAGCAAATTGAATAAATTCTTGGGTTAATTTACCTTAGACTTAGGTTTAATAAAAGTTGTTGAGTAGATTAGTCATCTTTTTGCTGCAGTGGACGAAGTCTCGAGCATACTTCCAGGATTATCTGATGCTGCCCAAAATTTGAATATTCGGCCCAAGAAAATCAGCGGTCGAGGGGGCAATTTGAAGCAGGCACTCATGAACTTGCAGAAACAGATCGACCGAGCGCGTTTTGCTGCCAACAAGTGGGTATTATTATGCCTTGCATTATTAGGGCTTATGGTGCTTGGTTGGGAAAGCTGTAGATAATTTATTGAAATAATTTTACTTGATTATTTAACTTATTTCATGTACCGACTGTCGCTATTGCTTTGGAGAATGTACCTAATTTTTTTTTTTTTAAATTTCAGAGTGACAGTAGGCGTGACAGTCCAGCCAAATTCTTTCCTGGAACTTAAAATCCCTCACTCGATGCCTGAACAGGAAATCAACAATTACATTTCGCTTTTCTTTGAAAGTCAGGTTTCAGATGGATTATTGTTTTTCCTCGGAAATGAGAATTCAGTCAAAAGGGCCAAGCGAAGCATTGGCACGGTGAGTATTCATCTCAACCAACAAATTTTTGCTAACTCAGCATTAGCTGTTCAACGTTTTTCATCATCAATTCAATCAATTTCACTTTCCAGGGTGATTTCATAGCTCTGGAACTAGACAACTGGCAACTGAGGCTGACAATTGATTTAGGTGATGGACCAACGAGCATCATCAGTGACAAGAAGATTGGTGGTGATCACTGGTATCAAGCAATCATTGAAAGGTCGTACTTCAGGCTCTGTTTTCAACAATCATTAGATTTTAAAGCTATGCCTTAAAGCTATTATCAGAGCTATGCTGCAATTCTTTTGTAGTTTCACTAACTGCTATAGTGGATACTTCACATATACTGTAATTTTTTATCCTCTCATTCATTTTTACTACTCAGAGGAACTTACCAAGTATAAAAAATATAATATGGGCGTCAGCCCGTTGTTTCTTTCATGCTGAAATAGCTGAGCTCTCACAAATATCAACAAAGCTTCAACAGGATTCGTTCTTTTTTAGAACTGGCAAAAGCCTCAGGCTGACAGTGAATGAAGAATCCCAAAACAAGTCGACCATTTCCTACATCAAAGAGGGCCTAGTAAAGGGTCAAGCTACTGTCTTAAACATCGACCGAGCTAGTTCAAAATTATTTGTTGGTGGTGTAAGTCCTGAATTCAACCGACCTGTGGCTGTTCGAAATGAATGGTTCAAAGGTCGCATCGCTGATGTGGTAGTAGGTGATAGTGTTGTTGGCTTGTGGAACTTTGAAGATCAAGAGAACATCAAACCTGCTAATATCAGGTATGGGCTATCCATCCTATTGAATTAAATGATCCCTGAAACCATCAATCAGTGTGACAACTTGTACACTCACACAACTGGTCATTTCCAGGCAAGAGCTTGAAAAGCCGGTGGTGTCGACTGGCTGCAGGTTCAATGGCGATGGTTGGGTTGCTCTTGAAACCAAGCCCTACTTGAAAGCAATGGAAAGGAAATCCCAAGTTCTACTCGATTTCAAAACGTTTGCGAAAGATGGCCTTTTGTTCTTGTCACACAACGGTTCGACGTTCCTTTCAATTGAAATTAGAGAAGGAAGAATAATTTTCCAGGTGAACTCGCTGTAACTAATGCTCTTAGTACAGGAAAAAAACACTTTGATTTAGTGAATACTTATCTGCTTATTTGTCTTCCAAAAGTTTGATCTGGGAAGTGGAGCTGCTTACATAATCACACCTACACCTTTCAACGATGGAGAATGGCATCATGTGGAGATCAGCCGCCTAGATAGGCGCGGACGTCTCAAAGTTGACGGTACAGACTTTGGGGAGGAAACAGCTCCGGGAGAGAATAACAAGCTTCAGGTGATCTTTTATTCTCATTCTTGAGAAGCATGTGAGCTCTGATGCAATCCCACTTCTGGAATGCTAACTAGTTGTAATAATATCTATTACAGATTCCATCCAGATTCTTTTTCGGTGGCTACCCTGATGAGCATGAGCTGCTAGAAGTAACTAATGTCGATTTTGACGGTTGCATTGACCAAGTTAAATTTGACAGTGCGGCTGATTTGAACCAATACTCTGAAGCGTTTGGAGTCAAACCTGGTTGCCCAGAAAAGGTATAATGTTACTTATCATTTCTTTTTTTTTTAATTGGTCATAATAAATTTTGTCATAATAAGATTTCTTGGCTATGGGAAGAGGGTGGCAATAT
Source organism: Tupiocoris notatus (assembly GCA_037159825.1). Taxonomy (NCBI): domain Eukaryota; kingdom Metazoa; phylum Arthropoda; class Insecta; order Hemiptera; family Miridae; genus Tupiocoris; species Tupiocoris notatus. The sequence continues at coordinate 95,000 of JASJUZ010000125.1, read as the reverse complement.
TTGAATCTTCAAATGAAATCCTTCGTTGACCATCCTAAGCTGAAGAAATCTTCATGAGTAATTTTTCTCTAGGTTGAGCGAATCATGGTGATCAACTTTTTGGTATTGACATATTCAACAAGCAATGTTAAAGGTTCAAGAAACTATGACTCTCTTTGCAGGTTGCCAGTGTTGTATCGTTCGAGGAAGGAGCACATGGCTATGTGCTTTGGCCAAACGTCTCACGGTCAGACAACAAAGTGATGGAGCTCATTCTTCGGTTCAAAACTTCGTCAACTGATGGACTTCTTGCCTACGCATTGTTCGACCAGTCGAGCATATCTTTGAGACTGGAGGAAGGACAACTAGTTGTGTACCATGGCTCCTCGCGGCTTCTTAACAGTCAAGCATTGACACCATACAATGACACTGAATGGCACGTTGTTCTTGTCACTTATGATGAGGTAGCTCTCAAACTGATTGTGGACGATTCTGGAACCTACAAGTAAGTTTTCTTGTTATTAATCAAGTTGGTTGGAGAGCTAGTAGTTTTAGAAGGGACAAAATCCGCTCTTAGTATCGTTCTGACCGAATAGGATACTTGTAGCTGATAGCTCTGTTTTCGTGGGACACTAGAAAGTAGTTGAAAACTCGTGAATGCCAAAAAATTGCATTGAGGCACATTGTCTAATTTGAATTTAAATTCATGTTTAAAATGTTGTCCTTGAATTGGACTTCATTTTCTGATACTGTTCATACATAACTATCTTGTTAGAACTGTTGATGCATAGAAAATGTTGTTCTTGTTCAATAATTTTTTGACTTTTCTAGCCTCTCCAATCCACCAAAAGTGCGAATGCTCCATGGCAGTCTGTACTTTGGAGGAGTCCCTTCTTGGATTGATGCTGAAGCAGCTATCGCTCCCAAGTTTTCTGGTTGCGTCAGTGACGCTACTCATAATGGTGTAATAATCAACTTCGGGAACCTGACGGAAATTCCAAATGCTATCATTGGCAAATGTGTACTTCATCCTAAAACCTTAGCCAAGCCTCCCCTCCGACCTAAGCGTAAGTGTCTCATTTCAAGGATGACAAAATAACCAGCATTAATGATTTTGCTCTGAGTAAGTGTTGAAAATTGCCTATGGGGTCAGCAAATATTAGATCTTGGTGGGATAGTCTGTTGTTTTCTCAAATACACTCAACCGTAAACTTGTGGTCTTTCTTTCATTTATCTTTTTTATTCTTTTCACACAATTTTTTTTTATTTTCATAAAAATTAAATCTTTCCATTTTCTTCTGATCTTTTCTATGCGTTAGACGTTTTGAATAGCAATGTATACTGTTTATCACCAGATTTATTTTTATTTTTCAGTAGATCCTTCGTCCAAACCTTTAATTGTACCAGATGAGGATCGTACAACGCAGGCTCCACCCGGTAAGCAGCTCCTACTCGTACTTTTTCATTTTCAAATGATATATATGATTTCATGATTGAGATAACTAAGGAAGTGTTATTTCCTAGTGCAAGAAACGTCAACGAAAAGTTCAAAGATTGAAAGAGAAGACAGCAAAGGTTGTGCTCTGCCTCTGTACCCTGCGGTCAGCCCTGATGCCAATGAAAGCGGTCACAGATTGGGTAAAAAAAATGAAATTGCGACTCTTACTTAACTGGAGCGTTTTTAATTGAGTAAGTACTGATGAAATATGTTTTTCAGGCGCTGCTCCTAAGAGCCGAATCGAGTTCATCAATGTTCAATTGAAGCTCAAGCACAAGTATGAATTTTCGATTGAGGTCAAAACATTAGCTGCTAACAGTGTCATATTTTTCACTGCTAATCCCCGATCGAATGATTACATTGCTGTTTACATGAAAGACGGAAAGGTAAGCTTTTTTTTCGTTAAGGAGCTGTACTCTCTTGCTTTTAATGTTCGACTTCCTATTCAAATATCTGCACTTGGTGTAAAAATATATCTTATTTTTCAGGTGAATTACGCGTGGGACCTTGGTTCCGGTGAAGCTCATCTTGAATCTTCTGAGGTCATAAATGACAACGTATGGCACAAGATTGTTTTCAAACGACAAGGGGAAAGTGGCATGCTGCTAATTGATGACCAAGTACAATCGGAAGGCCGTTCAGCTGGTAATACAAAGTCTCTGAACGTTACCGCACCATTCTATGTGGGAGGTATCAGCCCTGCAGTACCTGAAGACAAACAGGCTCCTCTCAAGGTACCTAACATAGTAGAACCTCTTCTCTCTGGCTTGATTTTTGCTCAGTTCTCTATGTTGAACGGTTCTTTCTCATGGATTTATAATACCATATCTGATGTTCTTCAGGGTGTCAATAACACATTGGATGGCTGCGTCAAAAATATTCTGCTCAACGGCCATCCTCTACATAGGGACAAAAAGCAGAAGTTGAGCTTTGGAGTGATTCCATGCACTGATCAATACGAGGAGGGCGTCTTTATTGCACCTGAGGGTGGTTACATCGAGCAGAGTGAGTTAATGCTATTAACTGTCTCAAATAGTTTTCTTTTTGTGTGTAATAACGCCTTGATTCATTGCCGGGATTTTGTCAGTTTTACTGGATAATAAATGTTTGTTGGTGCATGCAGGCAGCTTATCAAATAATTTCTGCTACCTCATTCCCAAAAGTCCTGAAAATGCATCAAAATCAGAAATTGTCTTGTTGAAATAATCTCGTTCACACTGATTTGTTTGTTTGAAAAGAAGTGAATTGCCTTAGCAGGCTGGAGAGGATACACTCTTTCTATGTTCAAAGCAGTGGGTAGTCAAATTGAATTTGAAATTGAATATATCTACAATTTTTATTACCTATCCACAGAGAAACAGTTCCACGTCGGTAAGAACTTTGAAATTAAACTGGAGGTAAAGCCAAGAGCCTTGAGCGGTGTGCTGCTTGCAATCCACGGGGAAATGGACTATTTGGTTTTGGAATTAGAATTCGGCGTTCTCTCGGCTAAAATCTCCTCTGGAAGAGGAAGTTTGGTAAACTCTTATGTGAAGTCTGTACCGCGTACCTGGTGTGATGGCAACTGGCACTCCATTACTTGTAAGTACCTTTTATCAGAATCATTGCCATTTCAGCACACTAGCCAAAACTCTTAATGGATTATTGTCTTACGAACTTCATTGTATTTCTTTCAGTGTCCAAGTACAAGCATGTAGTTCAGCTTGGTGTCGACAGCGATTTCAGCTCTCCAACGGCTGGTGACAAAAAGAAACAATCCCTGATACGTTCGAAGCACCCGCTTTACATAGGTGGCCATCCAACTTTGCTCGCTCCTGGTATCGACACTAAAAAACAATATGTCGGCTGTATACGTTTGCTCACTTTGAACGGCGTTGCGGAACCTCTGAATTTGAAAGGTGCAGTCGGTAACGTCACGCTAAACGCTTGTCCTCTCAATTAGCAACCCAATGATGTTCAATTCTGACAACCTCATCTACATAAGCTAAGTTACACTATGTATGAATTTATAAAGCCCCAAGACCCATACCAAGATTTTACAAAAAATGGCTTCCGAGAAGACCGATTTATTGATGCATCATCAAGAAATTTTAAACAAGAACTTAGGTGGTATTTGGATCAAAACCTTTGTCTTTTTTCTTGCAACTCCATGATTTTAGGAAAACTGCCAAATCACTCAATCTAGTCAACTCAACTGCTGATCTACTTGAATTTGAAATTGCACTCGGGTAGCGCAGTTGAAATGACTTTGTGAGTTATCAGAGATAAATACCCTTCGTGTTATTTCAATCCAATTTTGATGTGGGTCTATTTGGCTTTTTATTTTTCCAATGATGTAAATATTACGATTATTTTTGTATTTTGTGAAAGTAGAAATAAATCTTGTAAATATTCTTGCTATTCATTCCTCCATTCCTTCTTTAACGAATATACTTTTTCGCAGATATCAACGAGTTGAAATATTTTTGACGAGAACCGAGCGATAAACTGTATAGTAGGCGGAAGATGTAAATTTTAATTTCGGCCCCCATAAATATTATATTTTTCCAACTGTCGATTTGAAATTCGCAAAAAGATCCTTGCTTCTTTCCTATGGCGGATAGTTTTCGGTTAAAAGAATTGTCCGATAATGTGAAAACTTGGGTAAGGGCTGAGACCAACTAGCAAGAGTCGTCATTAACGTTTACCCAATAGAAGAATGATGCGATAGTAGTACTTACAAGAAAAATGTACCATAAACCTGCTAGTTTTCGAACACAATGATATAGATCTGCTCTAGTTTCGACTGACTATGACTAGACACAGTTTTGTCAATGATACAGCGTTGTTGCGATAGCGGGGCGATTCACGTTCAAAGGCGTTCGCTTCGCAATGCTCGTTCTCGTCGTGTAAATAGATTGAGATGGAAGCGTCAGCTATTGAAAGGAAGGCATCTAAGGTTGGTTGCTTTTCTGGGCCGAGCAACCCCCTCTAGTTCAAATGTTGAAGGTAGTTTGCAATCCTGATCCCCGCTCGGACTAAGAGGACTTCAGGTCCGATGTATTCGCATTTCAGTCAGTGTCGAGCTGTCAAGGTAAGTGTCCAGATCTGGACCTCGAACTTGCCATTTATGCCGATCGAGCTCCAGTAGACCGAGTGTTAGGAGTTTACTTGAGATTATCAATATAGAAATTGCGTTTGAAAACGGTAATAGTTGATTTTGGAGTGTTTATTATTTAGATAGCTATTTTTATGAGTAATCAATTTAACACCGGTGAGATCAATGAGTGCTCAGTATTGATTCTGAAACTTGAGGAAAATAATAGTTAAAATCCCACTGCATAAAAATCTTGCATTGGCTACTTTTTCTAAACGATCTTTATTTATACTAACTGGCTGCACGATAAATTTAGCCTGATTTGGTTGAAATCGAATTTTCACATTGATTTATCATTATCATTGATTTAGCTGTCATGTAAACCCCAACTCGCTCTGAATGCAGAATATATCTTACTTCTATTCAATTCAACTACCTATAATAACAATCACAATTTTTCCCCGTTAGCCTTCCTTTGGCTAGCCCGACCTTTGGTTTCTTTTTCAATAACAGCCATTTCACGAGTAATAAATAATCGACCTGAAAACGATTAATGACCAATTTCTCCCCAAAGTATAATCACATACGTTTCAAAATTCATGTAGAATCCTAAGAAGACGTTCACTCACGCTTTAAAAAAAACCTTACACGTGAACGTGGTCTTGAAAAAATGCATTGTCCATTCCTTTCCAATGGCTCAGAAGAAGAAAATATTTTGCACGTTGGCCTAGTTATGAAAGCCTGGAGGGTTTGATACATAGAAAATAATATGGTATAGTATTAAAAAAATATATTTAAAAAAGTATGTAGATGCGGTGTTGGTTGGTCAAAGATGCGTTACAGGTATTTTGTGATTTCACACCCTTGGACACCCCTTTCGTCCCTATGGATTTGGACTCGGCAACGCTCAAGGTATTATTCTTCATCACGAGTCAACAAATGTTACCATTTTCGTATCGGATTTTAGGGTAGAAAAATCTCGAAAATGTCGTCCGAATCGCTCAGCGAGGAAACCAGGCAAATCGCGAAAGAGGAATTGCGCGAAGATGATTCGTCGCGATCGCAGGCGCTCACGCAATTACGTGACTGGATCGAGAAGAATCCCAAAGTCAAGTACTGCAGAACCGGTAAGTCGAGATGAAATAATAGTATGCAAATCGACTTCAAACCGATATACCAGAATCAAATAGCATGATTTTGTGATTTCGAATAGAGAACGAACTTACATTGTGTGACTAAAGAAACAAATTGTCTGCTCTTGGAACAATGAAAATCTACATGCTAATGAGATTGCTACTTATTGTTTTGGAGCAGTATTTGTCTTACAATTGATAATACACGAAGCATAAAACTGAACGGTAGCAAGATTGCCCTCGTTATTTTATTAAAAACTATTTAGGACTCCAAAAAGCCCATTTGGGCCCTCAAAAAACGTTGAAAGATTTTTCTTTAAAATAAAACTCGATAATCCGTTTGAATAGGAAAACCGACTGTAAGACCATCACAAGGAATAACAAATTGTTGGAAAAATAACTTGTATCCTCAAAAATTGAGTTAATGAATTATTCGATGGAGGAATGTTTTGATTCCATCGATTTATTGAGTGCATTTACTAACAGAATAGGTTAAAAAATATATTTATGAACGTTCACTTACCCATTTTTTGCAGACGACCGCTACCTTTTGAGATTTCTCCGTTTTAAAAAATTCAGCGTCCCAATGGCTCAGGAAGCTCTGGAACGGTACATCCTTCTTCGCCAGACGTTTTTCAATAACGTTTTCCACGGTTTGGATTACACTCAGTCTGAAATGGAGTTTCTATTGAACAGCGGGTGAGTTTGAGTACCTAACAGAATCGGGTAAATAGCAACTTGTTGAGGTTTCACGTCAAAATAGGGACTATTATACAAGATAAACCTTGTTCCATTCCATTGTAGAAATAGATTTCCTTTTTATAATTGAAATAGGCTGTAAGCATTATTGACATAAAATACGCCTTACAGACAATCACTAAAATGGCCGATCTTAGGACAGTGAAATAAAATTGTAATTATGAGAGGGACATTAAATCAGCTCAATGAGAAGCAAATCACTTGTTGAATCTTTCTGTTGATTGATTATAGAAATTGGCTGATTTAAATTTATCTTGTTAATCTTTATATTGAATATTCTTTCGCTAAAGTCTGCAGCTTAAAGCTGCACAGGTTATTTGATTAGAACAAACCCACTTTCTCATGGAGTGGTTAATGTTTTTCCAGCTATATTTTCGCCACTCCTGGCAGAGACAAATTTGGACGCAGGTGGATCGTCGTTAGACCAGGTACGATTTTGAACATTGATTCCGATTCGTTGATACTGTCAGTGAGATGAGCTGTTGGCAATAATTTCTGTACCAAAAATATGACTGGTAAATAAATGAAAATGTGAGTAATTCATATTCTAATCATGTTCAAGGTGTGTTTGACCCTTACAAATTTACGAACCGCGACATGTGCCGAGTTCACGGACTCGTCTACGAAACGCTAATGGAAAATGAAGAAAATCAAGTTCGAGGGTTTGTGCATTACGCCGACGGCGCTGGTCTATCAATGCCGTACCTAACGTTGTTCACACCCAAGGAAGCGGTCAGAATAGTCAAGAATGGCGAGGTGAAAAATGAACTGCGAGTACCTATACAAGAAAAAAACAAAAATCAAAGATAATTAATTCTGACGAAAATCCCTCATTTTTCATTGCAGAGAACTCTACCGATGAGACACAAAGAAGTACACGTCATCAATGTTCCTTCTTCGTTCAAATATGTCCTCGACTGGGGAATGACGCTCATGAGCGAAAAAATTCGCCAACGTGTCAAAGTAAAACGGATGAGATAATTTAATTATCACATTTCTAAACGTACCGAGTTAGTTTTCGAGCTACTCTTTGACTGTTTATTATTTATTTTAGACGTACACAAGCCCTGAGGAAGCCGCGAAGAGCTTGGATGTGACTATGCTACCAAAGGAGTACGGAGGCACTGTTCCTATGAGCGAAATGATCGGTACGATGATTTTTTCGCTACGTAAATTCCTTTAGGATTAATTTTTCATGGTTTCGTTTAAATTAATTACTTTTGTTGTAACAATTCAAAGTGCAGGTGCTGCAATTAGTTCCGTAAATAAGAATGCTATTAAATATAAAAACTTCCAACTTTGGTAAAATCCATTAGCCGAAAGGATATGATTTTATTCCATTTATTTCCTTTCAGCATCGTTCAAAAAGGAGCTAGCTGAACATCGTCAGTTAATTCTAGATCATGATAAGATCGAAGTGCGCCTAGAACTTTTCACAGAGCAAGCAAAAGAAGGAGCAATATCGGCTTTGAAATCAGGAGGCAACCAATCGTGTGCTCCGTATAAAATGGACGTCCTCACTGGCAGTTTCAGGAAACTGGAAGTGGATTAATGCCTATGAAAAATCTCGGTTAGCTTTTTTCCTAATTGCATACCTACAGCTGTTACCAAACTAAGAAAACCTTCATAACATGTCTAGTGAATAGAGCTGCTGACTAGTTGAACGTTAGTTTGAATGTATTGTGTTCTAAATTAGGAGCTGAGGATGATAATAGGGGCCACGCTCACATCTAACGTCAAATTGTTTCAGATAATTAATTGAATTTTTCTGTGATAAAACATCTTCAAGTAGGCTATACCTATATTGCGCTTCATTACTTACAGGAGCCTATAAGATAGGTGTCGGTAAAGATAAATGGTAAGGCACTACGCACGCTCAATTGTACGAGGAATATTTTGATTTAAAAAAAAAAAACACAATAAATCACTGTTTATTAGTATTTGATTTGTACATTATCGATTCCCTCTTCCACTCTGAATCATAACAATTCATTTCTTTCCGAAATATTGTCAAATGCACTATTAGAACAATATAAGAATTGTTTCAATTTTACGCAGTCTGTACTGCTACACATTTTAGTTTATTTTTCGTTTAAAAAAATGTGGTCACAAAGCGATGACTGCTGGGAGCAATTGTCACATCAAATTAGTTGGTTTTATTTCCTTCGATAGACGAAACGTTTTACTCGCTGCTAAAGAGTAGAATTTATTCTCCCAATATTCGGTACAATTTATTATGACTTAAGATGGCGATCATTAACTTGTTTGTCAAAAAAGTGAACCAAAATAAGTACCAGGACAAGATCAAAAGATAAGATATCATGGGGAACAACAAGGGCCACCGTCCATATTATGCGGATAACTCTTAGGCAAAACTAATTATCTCAATATTAATCGTATCATTATTTTCCAAAAATGGCGAAAGATGCTTGTTTCATCTTTTATCTAGATTGTAAATAGGAAAAGAGAGTATCTGACGAGTGTTCGAACGATTATATAATATACTAAATTTATAACTGGATAAACTTTCGAGTGATAGGCATTATCAAGCCAATTTCTCAAATTCTCGAAAATTTCTCACAATAGCTGCAATTACTACTCGAGAACCACTGACTGAGTCTCAGTCGAATAAAAATGTACCGAACACTCTCTTGTTTCGAAAACATTGGCAGATATGAGTTTTCCCCTCTTCTATCTCTATGAAATAGGAACCCTTAAAATAGAATACAAATAAATAAAATAATAATGGCCTTATAATAGGTATCACTTTGGCCCATGTATTGGGAAGCTCGGCGACTATACTTTTTACTCAAGGCGAGACTTTTAAAACCCTGCTTAACGCCGAGTAACTTTTATAACAGGTAAGTATTTGCAAAATTTAGAAAAATAAGGCTAGAATCCTAAAAAAAATTGGACAATTTTGGTTCATTATCAATAACCATCAACCATCAACCATTGTAATTGCCCAAGGAGAAACATTTTCTAACCCCTCAAAATTTGATGTATTACGTTTCAAGACATGTAAAATGCAAATATAAAAAATAACAATTAAAAAAAAAATCTAGCCGTCCGCCGTTAACATTTTTTTGACGAAACTATGGAAGCTAAAGTCTTGAAAATTTCAACAAAAATCTATCTTGGCCTGACTATGGCTCATTTCTTTAACCTGAAATACTACCTCAATTTCAAGGGTATTTTGATGGGTTTTGAGGGGTTTTTAAGGAAAGGGTGTGTTTGGTATCAATGTCTGAGCTATTATATATGCTAGCCTTTTTCTTATTTTTAATCGATTCTACATTAAATTTCCACCATTTTCTTCCACAGCACCTAATCATTCCCATTTCGCGAACATGACGAAAAAAAATTCCAAAGTTGAAACTTCAAAGTATGAAAATCGAAAAAAATTCAAAAAATATTATCAATCGTTTGAATTTGATTATTTTCACTTCAAATTCGAATTCTACGTCTTATTTCCTGTAGGAATCATTAGTTAATCAGATTTGATCCGTAATGTAAGTATTTGAACGGATTTACAAAGTTGGGAAAAACTAATGTTGGTCGTCAAATTTCCGCCGTTTTGATGTCATATTCGGATTCAGCGTTCAATTTCCTATTAGAATAGCTTTCAAAATCGCTTTAAAACAAAGATTTAATTTTTCACTATTACCGATGCCAGCGGAGCTCGGAAAAACTCGATTTACGGAAAATAATTTCTCTGGCTCTGTTTAAATTTTTTTCACCAACTTTTTTGCTATGTACGTATGTAAGGCGTTCAAATGAAGACTCCTGCATAATAAAACAATTGATTATCATCAATTTTGACCCCGAAAATCACAGTTAAAGTCCATTTTTTGAGCTTTCCTAAACTGATTTTTTTGGACCACTTGCAGATTTTTCCGAAAGTTGAAAAAAATCACAAAAATACATCTTGGTAAGACACAACTTTCCTAAAAATTTCAGATTTTTATCTGTATTGAAAGACGAGTAAAAAATCGTTAACTGATCGGTTGAAAAAAATCGCAGGGGACCCCTTGGATTTTTCGCGATAAATTTTTTGAAATAGATTTCGCTCAAACTCAGCATAATGATAGTTGATGATGTGTACATCAATAATATATGGTTCATTCTTTGTTTCTTTCGCACTAAATAGATGAAAATAACGTTTAAAGTTGAAAAAAGTGATTTTTTCGTGTATAGTCCACTATTATTGTAGAATAACGCAAAAACGGTTGAAAAATGGATAGGTACATTACATTTGGAAAATGTGGACAATTAAATTACCTATCTTTTGGTATATTCAAACATCTGAATTGACGACGTTTCGTTTGAGTTATCCACTGTGCAAGTTACAAATCTTAGAAAACTTGAAGTTGTTACATCTAATTCTGCTACAACTTTGCTCCAGTTGAAAAACCCAATACTTCATGAGACAAAGTACATTCAAACACCACCACTAACATACAAAATTATAGAAACTACTACTACCTACTAATAATAATAATACCTATAGATTCCCACTCTCCATACACAAATAATGAACTACTCTATCTGTATTCGTTGGAATACTCGTCAAACACTCTCTTCAACTTTAATTATCTTAATGCGAAAAATTTAGCTTTTAATCTGAAAATTAGGAAAAATAAAAATGATTAAAATTATAATAGTTGCTAGGTTTTTTGTTTTGTTTTTCGGCGGGAACATTCACAAATGTGGGGTATATTCAGTATCACAAATGGATGTTCTCCTTAAATTAGCATTAAAGCAACGGAATAATAAACCATTGTGCAATCAATTGCAGTGTTTTTTCTGTTGTAATGCAAATTTAATTGTTTTCAAGCATCAGTATCATAAAGTATTGGGTTTTTCATTTGGAGCAAAGTTGTAGCAGAATTAGACGTTTCAAATTTTAAGGTTTTCGAGATTTGTAACTTGCACAGTGGTTAACTCAAACAAAAAGTTGTCAATTCAGATGTCTGAATATACCAAAAGATAGGTAATTTAATCGTCCACATTTTCCTAATGTAATGTACCTATCCATTTTTCAACCGTTTTTGCGTTATTCACGATATTCGTAGACTATACACAAAAACATGACATTTTTCAACTTCAAACGTTATTTTCATCCATTTAGTGCGAAATAAACAAAAAATGAACCATATATTATTGATATACACATCATCAACTATCATTATGCTAAATTTGAGCAAAATCTATTTCAAAAAATTTTTCGCGAAAAATCCAAGGGGTCCCCCTGCGATTTTTTTCAACCGATCAGTTAACGATTTTTTACTCATCTTTCAATACAGATAAAAACCTGAAATTTTTAGGAAAGCTGTGTCTTACCAAGATGTATTTTTGTGATTTTTTTCAACTTTCGGAAAAATCTGCAAGTGGTCCAAAAAAATCAGTTTTTGAAAGCTCAAAAAATGGACTTTAACTGTGATTTTCGGGGACAAAATTGATGATAATCAATTGTTTTATTATGCAGGAGTCTTCATTTGAACGCCTTAAATACGTACATAGCAAAAAATTTGGTGAAAAAAATTTTAACAGAGCCAGAGAAATTATTTTCCGTAAATCGAGTTTTTCGCCGGCCGAAATTCCGAGCTCCGCTGGCACCGGTAAGGGTGAAATGTTAAATCTTTGTTTTAAAGCGATTTTGAATGCTATTCTAATAGGAAATTTAACGCTGAATCCGAATATGACGTCAAAACGGCAGAAATTTGACGACCAACATTAGTTTTTCCCAGTTTTAGTATCACGCCACTCCTACGTTTTTCACTTTTGAAAAATCTTTGCAAATACTTACAGTGCTGTTCATTTTTGATTAACTAATGAAATTAGTATACGTATTTTTCGTAATACGGAAATTACGGATAGTACGTAATCCGGATAGTGTAGTTACTTACAAACACAGATTATTTCCGAATTTTGTTATGAAACATTGTAACCATTCAGTATTGAAGTTGAAATTCGTGTTCAGTAATCCTGGAAGTTCATTGAACAAGAGAGAGGTTACGTTTTTTATAAGCTTAGATTTCGAACGTGGAGCTGGAATGACTCGGTATTCCAAAATAGATGAACCGATGTACCATGTAAAGATGAATGCGTCAGGAGAGGTACTACAATAGTGAGCAATAGTGCAATACGAACGTTGCTTGTAGGTTTCGAAACGCGACTGAGGACTGAGCAACTCGCAGTTGTGCCAGCGAAGAATGAAAAGGCGACTTTTCTGACGTCTTCGGGCGCGGAGTCAAAATAAAAGCGTTTTGCTCTGCTCCAGTTTGTAAAGATTTCGAGCGAGCTTAATAAACTACGAAAACTGGGTGCCCCCTTCAAAATATTGAGCTCAGTTTGTTATACAACAAAGATAAAAATCGACGCTTCTGTCCCGATCGAATTTCGTAGAATGCAATAATTCGTTCCACTCTTTCGCTGGACCATCCTGAGAGATAATTATTTTTATGATGGGGAACGAGGAAACGTGACTAGATCCCCACATATCCCAACTAATAGCTTTTTCGACGAAAATAGAGATTGCAGGCTGTCTAAAATGACTTTACACCATACTTTGTGAGTTGCGATTTACACATCTAATCAATTGGTGACATCAATTAAGGAACATAGTGCAATAACAGCTGAAGGAACTTACCACCTGCAGGAAGATTGGGAGGGATCGAGGCGCGCGTCCTTGCCCTTGGCCTCCAGGCTCACTTTCACTCCCAAAACATCGGATGAGCTCCTTGCGCCATTCGTCTCCGTCTGGCAGAGCCAGACTGCTCTTTCGGCCGATGCCTTTGCTCACGGTTGTCTGATCATGGTATGATGATTCGGATGATGGTTCGGTTGGATGAATAATCCATGGATGAACTCAACTTTAACAGGGCGAGGTAGCAGCCAGCAAAGCCAGACAGAAAGCCGATTTTTAACAGGATAAATTTGACGATGAAAATTTATGCCTTTTCCTAAAAACTATTTTCTCGCATTTGTCTATGGATATTTACGTTTACATTCAAATCATATCGAGAGGTGGAAAGGAAACTCGTTCAATAATTTGGGAAATTATAGAAATAATGATTTTTTATATTGTTAGGGGACGTGGTCCGCGCAACTAGCAAAGCTAAGGGTCTCTAAACAATCTATTGATTACAACATTCAGTTCATGGTCTTCCTGACTGGACTTACGTGCCACTATTCAATTCTATTACTCAAATAGACAAAAACAGTTTAAAGTGATTTAAAACACTGCCAGTGATTGTACTGAGGTTTATTAAAGTTTGCTTCAATTATGATTTAAATCAGATCGATAGTAAGTTGACCATACACTTGTGTTAGACCATACATTGGTGAACGTTTCCACATACCTATCAACAGGTTGGTTTATTTTTCTTCTCCAGGTGGTCGCATTACTTCTTATTGTAGGTTGAGGGGGTGGCCATAGGTACCCTTAGTCCTATAATGCCCTGAAGAAGCCAGAACGGGCGAAAGTATTCGGCTGAGAAATATAAAGAAAATGGAGAAGAGGTCGCCTCGTTTTTCTCCCCCTCAACCTACAATAAGGTTGGTTTAGTGGAAACTCCTTAGCAAACATGGACATTTTAATTCTTTTTCTTTTTCTTAATTATTCGCCTACTGGTAAATGTTTTTAATTAACGGTAAAATGTAAATTTTAATTCTTTTTCTTTTTCTTAATTATTTGCCTAGCGTTAAATGTTTGACGAGCATTACAACGAACGTTTTTTATAGTTCCAGAAATTTTTGAGCTATACCATCCTGCCAAATTTCTTGAAATCCCGAATTGTCTACCAAATTCTGCGATTACTTGAGAACCATTCAGCTATCGACTCCGTTTTATGGGTTACCGATCGTTAATCGATTCAGCTTCCAAAATTCATATAAATTGATACCAAACACACCTTTGACAAAAAAAGCTTCGAAAAGACGAGTTTTTCGTGAGCGATTTGCATGGTTTACTAATAATAAACCAAAATAATTCATTGAAACCAGTGCCTCACGGACCATAAACGGCTGATAAATAATGAAGGATGTTTAGCATTTTATACAGAGATAAATAGCGTTTGATCAAAACTCTGTGCTGGTTTTCTATGAGTTACCTTAATTTACAAATGGTTTCTAACTGAACGTTTTTTGGTATATGAAAAGTTGATAGATATTTCGACTTTTATGTCGGTAGGTTCGGCTCTAAGTTGGCGACTAGAGGGTTGTGAATCGAATGCATTAGAGATCAAAACCGCATCAAATATTTTTCAAATTTCGAACGAACTGTCTGTAGACTTTCGTACGTAACCGAAGTCCACGAAATGATTGCTTTTTCCGAACAAGTTACGTAAAAAATAGAAGCGAAACTATTGAATGGTTCCAAGAAAAATCTAGGCTGGCAAAGGTCTGTACAGCGTTGGGGGAAACATTAAGAAACAGGAGGGTGACTAGATAGATCTGGGAATAGAATGAAAAGGACGATCTGTCCAGGATTGTGACAAGGCGCGAAGTTCTCGTCTTGGTTGCGCTGGTTCGTGCATTAGAGGGAGGACTTGTTTGCCGGAGCTACTAGCCAGCCAGCATCATTCGTCTACTCCAGTCTTTTTCCAGTGACTGTACAGAGCGCTCAAGCGAATCACCTTCCTCTCATCTAGTACGAAGAAAACCGCGTATTGGCACCAGACATCAATCGACAGACGTGAGCGTCGGGTCACAATCTAAGTAACGCTGACCAAAATCGCAGCTTAATCCAATCCCGCGGAATACTATTTCGCCTTTTATCCCGGTAAGATATGGTTTTATCTAACAATTAGGAAAATTGAGGAACCCGCGTCCATTTTTTTTGAGCAACCTCGTAGAATTGCCGGGTATGAATGAAATGACTAAAGTCTATCAGGAGAATTGAGCAAATCCACATCTCAAGAATTAATCTGTCGAATGATGCTTCAGGGAACTAGTTAAGTATGTAGATAGTACATACCTTAAGGGAGCAGATGAATCGACCTGAGTTGTCGATTTTTTACACTGAAAACCCGCTGAATGTATCAAATAAAAATTTTATCTTCGATTTATTCGATTGCTACTTCCCAAGGAACGCAAAATACCTACCTGAACGGAGTAAAATGGCCATCATTGTTTCGTTCAATAAATCATAGTTTTATTTTTTATTTTTTTTTTTTTTTTAATAGTTTTATTGAAAATAAAACTCAGAAACACAGTTTTGAACAAGACACGCAAACAAATATTTTAGGGTCACCAATATGCTGACTATCAAACACAAATTTCTGAGTGTGTGGTTATGAGATTGTCTTGAAATTTAACTTCTTTCCTAATTCGGGTATCGCGATTGTTACAGTGCTTTTACCTACCGTCAATCCCAAGTATGGAAGAAATTTGAACGGAATTACAGTTTGTTATAGGTAAAGAACTTTCCGCTAATTTGAATTCCATATTTATAGAAGTTCCTAATTGGTTGCGAGTAATCGAAGAAAGTTTGGTCGATCAGATTAAATATTTGTCAATTGCCAGAATAAATCATTCTGAATTGGTTATAAATTCGATCAGGGTTTTGACACGGTTCGCCGTTTTTGGCTAGTAAAGCGTTTACACTTTGTGAAATGGTGAAAAATTTTGGTCTCATTTGAGCAAATTCGGCAACAAAATGTTGAGCTGTTGAATTTAGGTAGCTTTTGATTTGATGGAAATAGACAAAAATTCTGAAACGTTATTCGTATTATTTTTTTTATTCATGTGATCTGGGTACGTAAATTTGCTGGATAAATACTGCTATACTAGACAGATTGCGCCAAGTGAAATACTGATCCGTTCCTAAAAATATTTATAAAATATTCGAAATATTTATTTATTTAAAAAAAAAACAACTGAAACAAACGAATTTCCTCCTTAAATTATTTTGTAGTTCAATAATATTTTCGATTTTGCAATTACAAACGCTATTTTTACCCCACAAGATCCCCTATAATTCAGCTAAGTATATTGTGGAAACTTTCTCAACAAAGTGTTCACAAAGTTGCCGAATTTTGATGTTTTTCTAATTTTTTGTTTCACTCAACGCTGGCCTGAAATGGCTGGATAACGAAATACCGCGGGAATAATATAAAATTGGGAGCATTGAGCGAAGGCGTGAAAGCTAAGTAAAATGACCTAAGTAAAATGGGACTTGATGAAAGAAAAGTGTGGAGAATCCATCTTATATGTGGCATTCCGCCTGAAGAAAAGCTTGCAGGGAAAACTTATAATTTGTCCTATTGTTGACAGTGCAAATAAAACGTAAAAAAGAGTGGAATATAATTTTATTGAAAATGTTTTAAATAATTAAATTTTCAAACTGTATGCGAATAAAAATAAGTAAATTCCTAGCCCACATTTCGAAGAAAGGTAGAAAAATCGTCGTGTTTAGCGGTCATCAGCACCGGCCGGCCGAGCTGAGCATCTTGCGCAATGTCGTGCCCGCTGACCGCGACTACCTACTTCAAGGCTCCAACGATGAACTTGATTCCCAACTTCAACCGGTTGATCTTGAAAACGACAGGATTGACATTCTTTATTCATTATAATTAACGGAGGGTTTGTCGGAGTGGAGGGGGGAAACGTGGCTAAGTAGCCTAAGTGAAGAAACATATTATTTATTTTTACGTAAACAAACAATATAACAACTGAACAATGAGGGCAATATAAAATATTTATGTTTTTAATCTCTTATTTTATTTATTTATTTTTTAATTTTTTTTGTATTTGTTAAAACCATTGAGTTAAATTGGTGTCGCATAATGCATTATTTAACTTGTGATTGGGCTTGTGTACATGTAAATAAATAAATTCAAACTATTATTTCGTGAGCGTTGATCAGATTTCAAATTAATTCATCTCGCGTACGCGAAGTTCTTAATCGTGATAATTAAAATGACCCTTCATATTTCGGTACTTTTTAAATCGATTGATAGGTACATTTTATAGAGTAGAGATGAAACGTCCTGCATTGGGCGAAGATTTGAAGTGAGTGGATCATCATTTCCCAAGAAATGAAATATATACAGCATAATGAGTATCTTGAATACCATCAAAAACATTTTGATGTTGTTTCACAAATAGCTAATCAAAGCCACTGCAGACGTAACCCGTGAAGCGAATAACGAATAAGCGTAATAACTAAAGTCGATTTGCACTTGAGTTTGTAAACAACTATGATTACACTCGAGCGAGAATTGCATTGCCACTGGGGCGTTTCAGAGCGGGAAAACGATGGAGACCAAGATAGTTTCGAGTTACCTACGATAGTTCCAGCCTAGAAAATCGCAGCCGAAAGACTTGGCCATAAAAATGTTCAGTGATCTTTGCAAGAAAGGATTACCACATTTTATCGTCCGGTTGGTAAACATTTTAAGCGGTCTCCGCTCGAAGGTGCACAGAAATCGAACTCAATCATAGTTCCGTAACCTATGAATGTGCTGATTGAAATGTCACGGTATTTCCGTCATTAACAATATTGTCAATTCGCGTCTGAGCCTCAGCTAAGCAGAGGGATAGCTTTGAAATTGTCCTTCGACTGTTAACGAATTCAACATTTCTACTCCCGCGTTTCCGAACTTCTGGAACATTCTTAGTTCGATATCGTCCATTTTTAGGGACTGACGTCGTGATCCTCGTGTCAAGCATATCCTTGCGAACAGAATTCGATGACATTTTCAAATATTATGCTATATATTATGCGCGTTATATCAAGTGCGGTCCCCGTTTCTGTTAACAGTAGCACCAAAACTGAAAAGTGACACACAGTAGATTGTACAATGCTCTATTGTGCATTGCATTACATTGCGAGCTGATTCGCCTGCGAGGGGACAATTGCATTTTTCCTCGATTGACCGTGACGGGACAATTGACACGTTTCCATCAGTCCTGTTATGAAACTAAAGAAAGTCAGCATGATTTTTTACAACCGGTGTCGAGAGTCCTAGTTTAAGCGTTTACAAGCGATGATTACGTACTTGTTATTTTGTATGAAATGTATCAATGAATAGGAAGAAAACAACACTAGCTGTAAAAGATGAGGCTATGAGAAACGAACGAGAAATGGCGCTCATTAGAAGCAAAAGTGTGATTTTCAATAGAGTATATATAGTTACTCAAAAATTTTTGGAAAATCGACGACTAATATGGATTTGAACAGTTTGTCAGGAAATTATTGTTTTCTCCCACTTCAATGAGGTATTTTTTTATTTTAACTGTGCCCCACTTTTTATGTCGTCTTCCACTTTTCATAAAATTACTATGAAGGAAAACGGTTTGTTTTTCTTAGTATTGTGCCTCAACCACTAGTAATTAAAATTGCTCTTTGTGGTGTTTCTAATTATGCTGCGAAGAAGTCACACAAGGCGACTGTTTCTTCGTATTTCCTCATTTTGCCAAGCGAGGCAAAGTAATTTCGAGATTACGAAACATTGCTGAGTGTCTGTATGTCGGTTTAGGGCACGGTAATTAATCATAGATAAATCCGAGATATTCTACCTAGTTTTCGAAGAATTCGTTATCAAGTAGTTTTCCGTCAACTCACTCTCGAGGAAACTGCTGCTTGGTAATAATTCTAGGATATCTCGGCTTTATCTCTGATTGATAAACGTAGTATGGTAATGACGTGTAGATGAATTATTATTGTACGATCGAAAACTAAAGTAGAGTAGCTGAACGTGATCGCTATTGTTTATATTCCAGCATCATTCGACACTGAATAAATATTCGACCGCGAATACGCGCGACCGCATAGGAACGGAACCCGCGCGATTTCTCAACGGGTTCTTATCGCTACAGATCTAGTTGCAAAACCGTGAAGTCTAGTTAGCGGATTTCTCGAACGGACATTACAATGCGGTTGTGTTTCCCGTCGGAAATATTCGTACACTGAGGGTGTAGTAATTTTCCAGCCTAAACCGATTGAAGCAATCATTTGACAAAAATAATTCTCTATTGCGTAGTGCAGAATAGCAACGAGATTATCATAATACACGGTCATTTGCGATCAGAAATCCCAAGGACGAATGTAAACCTTTCTACTGTCTGAATTAACGGACGTTTACAGCAAATTATAGTTATGTTATTCGTTTCAATTTCGATAAGATTTGATATTGCATGGCATACGAATGCTTCTCATGTTGAATCACGTAAATTGAAAATGTGGTTTACAAATAATGTCAAGTCGACGTCTCTACGTCCATTTCCTTCCGCTTAATTTTTACTACTATTATTTTATACCATTATTTTACCAAGAGTTGCGATTGCAGAGTATACTTTAGGCCATTGAAATCAATGGTTCATCATTGCTTAAAGATGCGGCAAGAATCGGCTGGAGAGAATTAAAAAACTTGGTAAGAAATTTTTGGTTGGTTTTTCTATTTTTTCTTCTGGTATCTTCAAGGCGATGTAAAACAGTTGGTTTTGACAGCACACGTATTGAATAATGAATGAATAAATCTTCAATCGACTTCCGAAATAACGCTGAACTTGAAACTTCCGATAGTTACACAAGAAGAAATGCCTCATTCGAAAAAATAAATAAAAAACCGGTTATAAAATACAGGAGAAGAACGAATAATAAATATTTGACTCTCACCTGAACGAGTACAGTATAATTAAGAGTGTATTTATTAGTAAAAAAAATTCCCAACTCTACGCATGATGAGCTCCACTGCGCAATCTAATTTTACGAAGTTCAATGTTGCAATCACGAGACCTTAACCTCAAGCCGTTTATATCCGTGTTTCTCAGTAGCTGGACCACATGATGAAAAACATCTTTCAGTCAATCGGTGGCCTATTCCTCTTCTCAGTCGCAGCGATGTCGTTATTTGAAAGGCAGACTTGAAGGTACGCTTGCGCGAGCCAAAAGTTGATGTCAGGCCATAATAATCTCG
Organism: Tupiocoris notatus; assembly: GCA_037159825.1. NCBI lineage: Eukaryota > Metazoa > Arthropoda > Insecta > Hemiptera > Miridae > Tupiocoris > Tupiocoris notatus. The sequence continues at coordinate 74,631 of JASJUZ010000125.1, read as the reverse complement.
TGTTGCAAACGCTTAAGGTACCATACCGCGGTCCTTAGTGTCTTTCGAGGTTGGCTCTCCCTTCTACAAGGCCCCTTCTGCTTTTCAATATCTGCCACTCGATCCTTGGATGAAAAGACGTCTCACAGCCTTTGGATGATTATATAATAGAACATTACAAACTGCTATGTGTAAACTGCCGTTGTTGCAAGCCCGCGCCTGCGGTCCTCTGTCTTGAAGTCTCGTTCTACGCCCATGAACCTTCACTACCACTCAATCCCTACAGTTTGGGCTTCGAATGATGAAACTTAATGATAGGCCATCGACCCACTCAAGGTCACGGTCTTCCTAGATTGCCCGAGACATGGGTTTGTTTATTGCGGCATGCCACAAACAATTGGTGAGTTGATCTAGGGTTTTCGTTGAGTTCAAGAAGTATCTTATGTGATCTTATATTTGACTGCACCCGATTTTGTTATTTCACTGACTGAAATTTTTTCTTATATTAAAGTGGTGAAGTGTACTCCAATCAGTCCACCCAGGCCAATCAGTGTACTGTCTTGTGTGTTTGTGTAGTCCAATCATCTATAATGGAAGTGCTGATTAGGATGTGCTGATTTTTGAAAATAGATTATTAGGCACCCAACGGGAAGCATGAATTGCTAGAATGATTTTTTTAATTTCCAATTAATAGTGCCGGTAATACCCAAAAATCAGCAGAAAAATACACAGTGGAGCTTAGATGCATAGATGAGCTTAGAAACCTATCAGTCTATTTTTGCCAGCTGTTCAATGACTATAATTGTCTAATTAATCGTTGTTCCAGGAAAGTTATAGATCGCAATGGCAAACGAATATAAGGGGCCACTTTCTTTGGAGACGAGGAAAATCGCTAAGGATGAACTGCGAGAAGATGACTACTCTCGGGAACAAGCGTTGATCCAAATGAGAGACTGGATTGAGAAAAATCCAAAAATCATCATTTGCCGTACAGGTGCGGAACGAAAAAGGCTAACTAGACTTTGCTATTTTCAGCTTTTACATTTCACCAAAATATTTTTATCATCTAGATGACAGTTTCCTTCTGAGGTTTCTCCGTTTCAAAAAATTCAGCGTCCCAATGGCGCAAGAAGCGTTGGAACGGTACATTCTGCTTCGACAGACGGTGAAAATTGCTTTTCATAATTTGGATCACACGCTTCCTAAAATGGCTCATCTTATCGATAACGGGTAAGATGAATAATTTACAAATTGAAACTAGAAAACTACACATCCAAGTCGGGACATTGGAGTAGAAATCAAATTACTTTAAGGGAGGATAACCTCATGAGTACATTATTATGTGGAGGTCGCCAAAGGTGAGAACGATATATTTAAATTTTAATTATATTTTACAAGCGGTAACTAACTATTTTCACGCTCAGTTCTACTTCTGTGTAGCTTCTCTTTTGCTTTTTGAGCTCAGACTTTCAGTTTCAAATCGCATTTCCGAAAGATTTTTTCGTCAACTACCAAAAATTTCTAGAAGAAACATTCGATGGGGTGAAAAGTGCTCGCTTCCGCTCCGTGTAGCTTTGGTTTACGCTTATTACTGAAATATCAAACCACTCAAGGAATGTGATGAAAAATAACTAATGATATCGCTGGTAAGAAATTAAACAATTATATTAGGTTCTCTCTCACCCCTAAAACATACAGAAAACACTGTTTTAGTTATTTATTTGCCGTACCTGGGAGAGACAAACTTGGACGCAGATGGATTATCGGGAGACCAGGTAAGCTGATTCTCAATACTAACATAATATCCAATCGTTGCCGGATAGTTTCTATTGAATTTTGTGTCGACGGTTGTCTTAAACGAACTATATTGAAAAATAGATGATCAGTGGTTGATGAATTTTCGCCATTTGCTTCGAAGGTGTTTTCGATCCGTACAAATTCATTAACGAGGATATGTGTCGAGTCCATGGTATTGTTTACGAGACGCTAATGGAAGACGAAGAGAATCAAGTTCGAGGATTTGTTCACTATGCGGACGGTGCTGGAGTATCATTGCCCTATCTAACCCTCTTCACGCCAAAAGAAGCTGTACGGATTGTGAAGAATGGAGAGGTAAACTATACAGTGCAAATATAGCAAAAATTATGTTTATAATATTATAATGATTTTTTCACTTTATTCCTCTTTTTATTAATTTTATTATTTTTATAAGTTAACTTTTTTTATTGTATAAGGATACATCACAGTTGGGAACACAACAAGAGATAAATAAATAAATAAGAACAACATGACACTTGTGAGGGAGCTCAGCAAAGTCCCGCGACTTTCTCTCAAAACGTTTATTTATAAATTTGTACTGCAACACAGTTCATGTCCAGGGGTAATTTATTAAGGATAGCAGAGTATGATTTTCGAAAGCGAAGCGCATGTGGTTGGAGTGTTAGTGTCGGTGGTCTCGTGACCACTATTCCGCTTACCAGACTACGTATTCCTCACCAAATAAGTATACAAGCAACCAGCTGAAATTACTATTTCATAAATCTGTTCCCTAATTTTCAACGCAGTAGAAAAATTGGTGCTTGTTCGCTAGTAAAAATTAACACTATGTTGTTGTTTTTGTGCGTAGAGAACGCTACCGATGAGGCACAAGGAGGTTCACGTTATCAACGTTCCGTCATCACTGAAATACGTCCTCGATTGGGGAATGACGCTCATCTCTGACAAAATTAAGAAGAGAGTTAAAGTAAGTATAAAAAGAAATGGTTGGTTAATGTGGAAGCTTGTCAGCACCGACCTAATGCCATTCATGATTTCAGATTTATACAAGCGCCGATGAGGCAGCTAAAAACCTGGACGTAAGCATGCTGCCTAAGGAATACGGTGGCACGATTCCTATGGGCGAGATGATAGGTAAACACACGAATCGCTCTTCAATTATTTGAATACACGTTACATAAGACCATGGCTGGCTAACCGTAAGCAACTCATTGAAATAAGTTCCTGACATAGATTTTTTAAATTTATCTTTTTCAGTGTTGATGGATTGATAAAAAATAAAGAGAGATACACAATAATACGAGAATTATATGGCAAGCGATTGGAATAAGCGTAATTCACTCGCTGTAGCAAACATTTCGAAACCTTGAATGTTCAAATATATTGACTTTTACAGACTGCAAAAATCGAAATAGAAAATATGCACAAGATAAATAAAAGCTCATAACCTGAAAGTATCAGTCGAAATGAGAACCAATCGATAAAAATCAAGCGTTCAGTGCTTGCCATAAAAACATTTCGAAACGTTGAACGTTAAAAATAACAACTTTTATGACCTGTAAAAATCATAATAAAAAAATCTTTGAAAGATTACCAACACCTCGGAAGTACTGTCTGTCATTCACACAGTACTGACTTTTCTGACGATCCCAATTATTTAATCTGCAACGTTAACGTGGCAGTAATCGGATGCCGAGACCATAACACGTCAACGATCGAATTGGTGTCCGTAGTCTGTTATAGTGTTTAGTACACCAACATTTTGACTGTTCGCAAAAGGCTGAAGCGTTTCAAAACTAGGCTGAAATTGCAATAAGTTGTGTGAAAATACCTGATCCGTTTATCGGCTAGGAAAGAATTAGAGCGCTTTTTTAATGGGATGACAGATGACAGGGTCTCATCGCTGAGGGAACATTTTCCATATTTGTTGCGACAGTTAATTTGATAGAAATCGGATAGTATGGAGTCAAATGGCTGGCCTGAAAATTAGCAAATAAAATGATCAAAACCATTTTATGCGAACAATCATTTTTATCAACACCATTTTGAGTTCACGAGTCTCGTATTATATTACAGAATCTTTCAAAAAAGAACTAATCGCCAGCCGCCAACAGCTGATGGACAACGACAAAATGCAAGTTCAACTTGAACTATTCTCCGAGCAGGCAAAAGAAGGAGCCGTCTCGGCCCTCAAATCTGGCGGCAACAGATCTTGCAACCCATACAAAACGGACATCCTTACAGGCAGTTTTAGAAAACTGGAAGTCGACTGATGCTTAAATAAACTTCCGAGGGGATTATGTAACTCATAACGTGCAACAGAAGAAAATTGAGGCATTTTTTACTGCTTTAACTGTCGGGTCGACCGAACTAGAATTCGGCTGGTGGAACGATCTGACTGTTACTGAATTAACTGCATAGGTGATAAATACGTCTAAGCTCTCACACAAATGATCATACTGTAATAATTTGATTTTAATATTACTAGCGATGGTAATCTACTTGGCTTGAGATGAAATAATAACGCGAGTTTAACGAAATAGAGGTACTTAACCGTTGAAAAAAGTTTACTGATTACTTCATATCCGTAATTTGTAAAGATATTGAACATTTATTATTAGTATTTTCCTTCTCGTCGCATTTCTTGATGTCCGGGGGTTGTGAGGTGGAGAAAAACCAGGCGACTCATTCTCCAATTCTTTATTAGCTGGCCGAGCACTTTCGCCCTGAGGATGCCCGAATGGGCGAAAGTGCTCGGCCAGCTAATAAAGAATTGGAGAATGAGTCGCCTGGTTTTTCTCCACCTCACAACCCCCGGACATTTATTATTAGGCTTAGATCAGTTCAACTTCTTTTTAGAGTGGTTAAGTTTTTTTCACTCTATATCAGCAACGTGCACTGTGATAGCTTCACTAAGTGTGAACCAGAATTCAATATATTTTGAATTGTAAATGGTCTAATATCAATTTTAATATAGATTCTGCTTCTTTTTTTACTTTTGTAATTAAAATTTATCGTTTTATGCGAAGAAGCGCTTGATTGACTCAGACACTGCTTACCTACTGTTTTCATCAATAGCACCTCATGAGATCTTTAATTACCGGGATATTTTCAGCAGGCGTCTTTTTCCGCGAAGTTGAAATCGACATTAATTTATTCAACGGTTATTTTTACAATTTTACGATTTCTCAAAATTATTCCGAATATTATATAAAATATTCAATATTTTGTGAAATCAATATAATGGACTTCAAATCTCGATCGTCTAAACAACTTCTCACCTTTCCCCACGTATTACATGCTGGTACACTGAGTACGTGTTATTTCACGTAATCATTGCCAATTCGGTAGTTCAAAGCTGAAGATTGGTTTTTGGCTGATCCCCACAAATGTGTAAGGCTGCTATATGGTAGAACGAGAGGGATGTTGATCAGAAAAGTTTTACATAAGAGTTTATTCGAATAGAATCGATTTCTAATGATGTTATGAAAACTGATATTGTTCTAACGTATTTATCAAAGGCTCATTAATTTATCACCATGGTCAGATTCTCCGTAAAAGTGGTCGGTTCAATAGTTATTTCGAAAAAATAGGCCGAAATTCCAAAAAAGGGGGTCATAAAATTTTGTGCAATAAAAATTAAATGAAGGCCTATTTAAAAAAACAAAAAAAAAAAAAAAAACAAATAAAATAATAAGCCGATGAAGTTGTCTGTATTCCACGACTCTGAACCAAAATTTGTTTATATTGCCCCTATTTCTCAATCAATCGTATACACAAGGATTATTGACTTTCACTTCAAGCAGCAAGAATTCAATAATCAACCATTTATAGGATTCTTTTTCGCGAGCGATTACAATTATTGAATAATGAATCAAAAGGAAGAAACTAGACAACTTAAACTTTGGCAACCTTGTTAACCTTGACAGTTCGTGCAATAGGTACTCCATTTTTGTGGGATATAACAATTATGTTCCCTCAAAGCATATCAACCTATTATCTCTTAACAAGAACTTGGTTACAACACTCTACGCTGATACAGTACAGATAATTAGGACTAGAACTGAATTCGATATACCTAGTCTCTCTGAAATAGAATTTGAATTTTCTAGACACTTGATGAAACGTGCCATAGAAAAGTTTAAATTTGTTTAGGCCTAGTATCAAAAATATTTTAGTCCATCTTAAAGCGTAAATATCGACCAAAGAAATCTCATCAAACTGATCTAAGTAAGCGTTTAGCGTTTGGTGCTGAAGCTTCAATTCAAGAGACGGAAGATTCTTTTTTCAACCTTTCAATTTCTGAATCGTAATATTTCGCACTGCGAAGGCGGAAAATGAAGGAAGATGATGCGCAGTTTGGCATTAAATTCAAGAACTTCCAGATGGCTGTGCCTCTTAGCAAAATGAAGTGCGATACTCAGCTTCCCTTACGTTTGAATGAACTGATGAAGCGAGACAGAATCACTCGAATCCCATATTAATTTTCGTTATACGTACCAAATCTTTGGAACTTGACGTGATTCAAGCAAACTACATTTCTACTCTCTACGAATATTTAATAGTAATAGTGTATGGGAAATTAATTTATTAGCAGGCCGAGCACTTTCGCCCATTCGGGCATCCTCAGGCGAAAGTGCCAGCTAATAAAGAATCGGAGAATGAGTCGCCTGGTTTTTCTCCGACTCACAACCCCCGGGCATCAAGAAATGCGACGAGAAGGAAAAGGGGAAAATAATTGTCTCTCATTTTTCAGAATAATTTTTGATGTAATACTTCTTCGAAAAAAAACTTCAAACTTGCAATCATTGCACGTGAGAAAAGTGAGTCCATTATTCTACGTGTTGAATCGTAGCTTGGAAGGGTGAAGATTCTTATCCACGAAATAAATCTTCGACTTCTGTCGGTTTTATATGGCGTTTTTGACGAGTTGAACTAGTTTTCATATATGTACAGCTTGGAAAATATTTTCTGTTTTGGATATTGTTTACGTCAGCAAAATTAGTTTGAAATTAATGGTTACAGCTGGAATTGCATCGGTCCAAAATATACTGGCAGTCAGTAAATCCGAACGTTCTCCATGGAATGCTCCGTATTTCATCTCGCATTGTTCGATGTTCAATTCGATCCGAACTATATAATGTGATTGTGCTAGTTTGGTAGAATCAAGAGAACAAGATGCAACTTAGTTCCCCCTCTGCTTCTCTGTTCTGAGCCCACATAGGGCGCCGTTTCCTTATGATAGTTTGCCGTCCAGATCTATAACCACTACAATATTAGCTAAGTTAGTTAGTTCAAGACTTGCATGCCAGTGATACAATTTCATAGTGCAGTTATAGTATTCTCTTCAAGAACCAGCTTCGATATTTCTGTACCCTTCATACGGTCGCAGAACAGTTATTTGAAGTAAACATCTATGACAAAAAGAAGGGATACGGCGGCCATGAAAGGAATAGTAATTAATCAAGAATTAAAAATAATAAGAATTAAGTTAAGTAGTAGGAACTTGGAAGTTACTCACCTTATCTCTGAAAAGTTATTCAAGGTTTAACCTTTAACAAAGAACTTGAGATAATCTCGTATTAGAGCATGACCTCAGGATATCATTGGTTAAAAATGGTGGATCTAGTGTAAAGGGGTTTTCAAAGTTGTAAGAGGATAAAAGGTTTTTTTTTTAATTAAAATAATCGAAAAGAGGATATCCGAGAGATTTTCACACTGATTTTCCTATGTTTTTGGATTGAAATCTTCATCGACCGATGAAGACATCGACGTTTATGGTAGAAAAAGCAAAGAATATTGGAAACAATAAATCCGTGTAGATTCTTAGACCACGTACGCAATCCAACGAAAATTGGAAGATTGAGACGGCTCGAGATATGTCCCCGATTTAACCATAAAAAAATCAGGTAAATTTTTACGTATGGCGCAAAAACGCTGAAAAGTTAAATACCTCTCAATCAGGAATTGAGGGGGTCAAAAAAAGATTTTTTATGATAAGTGCCTTCTTGTAGCTGTTGCAGTTTCATCAGAGCAGTGTCACCGATGTAAGCAGAGATAATTATGAAGATATTAAATTTTTGGGCTTCTAACAGGATGGATGTTTTCAGTTTTTTTTTTTTTTTTTTGTTGACAATCATTGAACTTATAACCATTTATTTATCTTGCTCAAGCAGGGGCTATTCGCTTGAGAGCTATGTGTTCGTTTTTATTGGGCCTTCTCTCCCTTTATTAAACAGAATTTTCATCGTTCCTGCATAATAAATAGGACCAATTCGTGGGGCGAGTCTGCTTAGAATACGTGTGTTCGGTGTTATAGCGCGGAATCGAATCATGTGTGAAGCTCTCGGGTGAAGGCGGCGAAGGAAAACAACCCGAATAAAAATACAAAGAAACATATTTACTTAGAGGCTGAACGGAAGAGAGATCACGTCGTAAATCAATCTGCTCAACAGAATCTCACCAGCAACGTACTTCAGACTCTCTCGCCTACGTTCCTTTCCCATCGAAGTTTACTGATCCGGCTGCAGCATGAATATTGATTCCAACAGTTCTAAAAATATCGCTGGTATTTGCAATTCGTTTAGAGGGCATCTAAACCAAACAGATTCGATAATACGGCTAGTGCAATTTCAGAATTGTTTCAGGTCGGCTGCCACCACTAGAGAATGCCAACGAGCATGCTCATTGCGGTGTGTGTCTAGTGTATGAACTATTTTTTTCGGTTTTATTCTTTGTCATTGCTGGGGTGAGGGAGAGATGAACTTGGCTCCGCTTTCTCCATTCTTTTTTTATTGGCCGAGATCTTTCGCCCATTCGGGAATCGGCAGGGTCCATCAGGTATCTACGACCTCACCCCAGAAATCACGTGGAAGATGCGTCAAACAAATGAATTCTATTCTTGTCCGTGGATTGTGAGGGGGAGAAACCAGGCGACTCATTCTCCGATTGTTTATTTTCTGGGTGAGTACTATGGCCTATTGCTCTACCTCGCCCTGGGGAAGCCCGAACAGGTGAAAGTGCTCGGTCAGAAAATAAACAATGAATGAGTGAGTCGCCTGGTTTCTCTCTCCCTCACAATCCACGGACATCGATAAGTGCGACGACAAGAAAGAGAAGAATTCTATTCTTGTGCCTGCAAGTACCTCGAATCATTTTTGTGCTCTCGAAACAAGTTTGTCATGAGCTATGAGAATGAAGATAGTGAATTAAAAAAGTCTCAACTAGAAAATTACACATAAATTTAAGCCATTTGCGCTAGCAAAAGTTCGAAATGAGCGATTATTAGTCATCTCACAAGAGACATTAATTTCTGCAAGTTAAGAGGGAGTCCAACCTAGCGATTTACTTTGGGGGGTGCTTTTGTTTTCTACTGCTGGACTATCTGTGGGAGATGAGGAACCATCAGGTACGTGGATTTTCGAGCTTTTGAAAAACTCGATATTATAGATAGTGATTTTTCTCAATTATATCAAAACCATATTATATTCGTGGAACTCTTCCTCCATCTATACCGATGTGAGATACGAGAATACGTATAATCCTTCCATATTCGAATTCAGTGACAGCGAGTTGTGAACATCCTGGTGATCGTCCACTCTGACTCAAGTAGGCATATCTGAAGGGCTCGGTTTTGCCAGTCGAACGACATTTGTGCCGCTGTTGGATCAAAGCGCAATGAACGACCATCCGATCATCAGTGCGTCAGGGGACAACAAACAAGATCTCACAGCGCAAGGGCATTCGCGCTCGATTGGGCGTCTTTAAGGAACGAACCACTGCGTAGCACTAGTATATTGTGCTGGCTTATGTCAAGAGGTGCTGCTGATCTCCTAAGTCAAAATGTTCACTTGAATGATGCGACTTCTTAGTTTTATGCTTTTATTTGAATAATACAGACATTAGTTGTTAAAACAATGCAAATATGACAACAACGAATGCAATCGCCCCACGTTGAGATCCAAAATTATGCCGATGCTTATAATCATCGGCATACAGTGCATCTTTTAGAGGGTTGAAGCTGTGAACTGTGAAGCGAACTAGAATCAGCTCTGCGAGAGAAGTTCGAAGGCTTCCATTCCACTAGGAGAACTCAATTCGGCGGATCGTCTCGTCGCCTACTAATTAAATATTGGTCAGCTTTCAATAATGCAACATCGAATCTCGTTTTTCACAATTCGAGGAAGTGTAGGAGTAGCCATGATTTTTCAAAATATCGATTGAGCGAGCTGTGCAGCAATGAGGCTTTGTCAACGCTCCCATTGACTTAACCTAATGGGCGGTGATAAAATTATAAACGAAAACAGGGAAAGAGAACCTCCCCATCAGATACAGCTACTGCTGAGTTTACCTGAGCTAAGCAACCTGGCGTTGTTGGTTTTGGAGCGAGTATCGCAGTCACCGTCTCACCCTCCAACCCTTAACTTTCCGATATCGTTAAGGAGTTTCCTTGAAAATGACGGCGGTTCGTTGGACAGTGTTTACAACCGCCCTCTGCCCATTAGTAAAATATCCAGAGACGAATGAACATTTTAAAAACCGCGATGAAATGAAACAATTAGAGCAGCGGCAAAAGAAAATATTTCTACACAGAGGTGCTATTGTTAGTGTTTTCTTTCAATTCAACGTAACTAATGTTTCGTTTTCGAAATATAAACGAACGACTGAAAATATTTGGTCGATTTGAAGGGGATTTGCATGGCAGAAACTTTGCACGCCAGGTGTTCATAAGGTGAACTGAAATTGACTGATAAGTATACTTGTTGGTAATTGACGTCACTGATCCTGTCCTTTTCAGTAGCTCCCTGCGTAAACGGGCTTCTTTGGTTGAGAAGGAACTGAATCGATCTTGGCTCGAATTGGCACCTGAATCTCTGTTTCCACGATGAGCACCGGGCATAATATTCGGGCATCTTGCACCCCCGATAAAGTCTACGATTAAGGTAATCAAGGATGAACATGTATCTTAACGTCTCCATTTACTAAAATAATTTATTCGAAAAAGTGAAACATCCCATAGATAAAATTATTCACCTTAGCACACGCTTATTTCGTTCGCTTTCTCACAAAACATTAGAACTTGTGCTTCGAATAATTCCTAAAGTAAAGCTTGGTATTCCTAGCCTTGGCTTTTCGATAACAAGTCAGGGAATAAATGTTTCGTGATCGACATCAATTTTAATAGTACCATACACCATACATTTTTTGGCCGGGTCAATATTTTTTATCAAGTTTATATATATGTTATTCTATAGGTCCTACAGTGGCACAAGGGTAGACATTGCTTTGACGTCGGGTGCTCTATCGTCGGGAATCACGGCAGAGCACCCAATCAGACTTATTTATGGGACATTAATTTATCCAATCATTGTAAAGCTACTTTTAAAAGTAGAGAAAAAAAACAGAATAGCAACAATTTCGAAACTTTATAATTTTTCCACGTAACGGAATTGTCACATGATTCATTTTTTACACTATTGTTGCTGACAAGTACCTACGACTATATGGAAATATTAGTATGGAAGAAGGTAGCCGACTACCAGAAAAATCAGGCTAATCGTGAGACAACTGCAAGTGCGACGAATACAAATATTTTATGTAGGGATGATGAATCGCATCGTATGATGGCATAATTATTCCAATCATTTGTCAGGTTACAATCGCCGGAGCAGGTTACCGTTGGATTTCCTGTAGAATCCTCGTTTCCTGCCTATGTTGCAAATCTTGAAATGGCAGAGAGGGGCTTTAACTGTGAAAACAGTAAAATGAAGAATGACGGTTAGTCCAGATTTGAAAAATGTTAGTTGGTAGCTTTCTTTTCGAATAACTCGAGCTCCCGGAATTTTCTCGAATGCGATTCTATTCTATGATTGTCATTCTATTCTCAGCTCTACTAAAGGATAAATTAGCTTCTACGTTACTTCCACTCAATCAAACTACTTACAACTTGCTTTCTTGCTCAGCGATGTTTCGTCCGCATCGTCTTCCTTTTTAAATTGATTGTTACGAGTATCTTGCATAGGGCCGTTCGGAATCCAGTTTAGCATGTCGTTTCTCCATGCGGCGTCCTCATCGTTACCATTGTTCTAGAAGCAATTAAGACAAACAAACTTGAGAACGTTTTCGACGTGACTTCAATAACATTTAACTGGCAGCGAGTGTTTGACCGCCGATTGATATACTTGTCATTGAATACCTGCAGGTAGTCCAAAGCCGCGGCAAGTTCTTGCGTGGCCACCGCGTTTTGGTCATTTTCCTCGAGCTGCCATGGCGCTGATGACGATGATGTTAAGAGCCCAAGAAGGACCGCGCAAACTAGTACAGGTTGAGCAACTCCTACGGGGAAAAAATGTGATCGAATAACGAGATAGAAATTCTTTCGACGCTTAGGATATTTTTGGTTCAATGACACTCTTATTCTTATTGCAGGGATATTACAACAGGAAGTCTGCCACGCGTTTTCGAAACCTTTTTCCTCTACAAATCACTTGAGCAGGGTCATTGAAGGCTGATTATGTTTGAACTCCAGGAACGATTTAAAAAACCTCCAATAACGATGAAATCAAGCCATTTTTCTTGCTGTAGATTCTGAAACTGCTTTTTTTCGTGAACACTTTTTTGCTCGTGGATTGTGAGGGGGAGAGAAGCCAGGCGACTCGTTCTCCAATTGTTTAATGTCTGGCCGAGTACTTTCGCCTGTTCGGGCATCACGTGGCTGACCTGGACCCTATGGCTCCACAGCCACGTCGCCCTGATGATGCCCGAACGGGCGAAAGTACTCGGCCAGACATTAAACAATTGGAGAAAGAGTCGCCTGGTTCCTCTCCCCCTCACAATCCACAAACATCAAGGAATGCGACGTTGTTGTTGTAAATTCAGAAGTTTTTACACCAGCTTGGTTCGAAAATGCAAGGCAAATCGTCTTATCGTCATTATTTTCGAAATAGGATACAAATGTCGGTAACAGTAAACACAATAAAAGTGGTCAGTGTTCTGTGTTTTTGACTAGACCCAGTTTGGTCTAAGGTACCCTATTTCGATTCATCGAAATTCTTATTCACAATTTACTAAACATTTTTAGGGGGTACAAGCTCAGCTGGTCTCAACTAGGACTCTGCGCATCGAATTATACATAATCCTAGGTGGTCCTGGTTAAAAGTACCTACCCATTTTTTCAGTTTAATCGAAGCGTCAAAAAATGTATTCGAATATGATATCTATTGTACGGTTAGTCTATGTAGACAGTTAAATGTCTATCTTCCCTGAATTGGCGATCGTCTGATCGAAATCCTTAAGTCACCTTGAGATTGAGAAAAAGAGAAATTGAGGCATCGAAAAGCAACGTTGAAGTGTAAAGGAAAGGGGTGGAGTTTGATTGGCCTGCGAAGGGAAGACAAACATTTTCAGATAGCGCTTGAATCAACAGGTAGCCAGGTTAGTGCTTGCCATCTTCGGCACGACGCAGCTCGAATCAACAGTCAACTAACATTCCGGCAACTTTCGGGATTCCCTTACCAATACCGACGACAACCGTTTTCATTTCGAAAGAAATGTTCGGCTCGCGGCAGAAGAAAACATCATTTTGGACTTACTCGTCTCATCTTCTGCAAGTCTTACCCCGCAATCGTTTTTGTTTTATTTTGGCGGCGGATACTCGTTCGTTTCGCCGAACGTGATCTCCCGTATCCATTGGAATTACAAACGATTACACCGAAGCTATGACTGCGAAATGAGTGATGAGCTGATGATGAAAGAGCTAATCAACTCTGTAGCGTATAAATGCGATTTTCCCTGGGGGCTTATTGAAATTGACAGGCCCATCGTTAATCAGAGAAGTAAGAGCATGTCGGCCGGATCCCAATCCCAATTATGTTTGCGCATATAGATTTGCGTTAATCATTTGTATTAGTGGACGTTAGCACGTGCCATGTAAATTGGCGCATGATTCGAGTCAGAATTCATGGAAAACTGCTTCAACCAGTGTTTTTAGTTTCATCCAACCCTAGTAAAGAGGAAGGGGTTCGCCAAGGGATAGCTTAATTTTTAGACCAGTTAGCCGCAGACGTAACTAACAGCAGTTTACCTGACTGAGATCATCTAGTAATTTCGAGCAACCCTTGAAAATATTTCATCTGGCCATACGTACAAGTTGAACCAAGTTTTCCCTTCATACCTATTTTATGCCTTGGCTGATCCCCTCTCGTTTTCCCCTTCCGTAGGGAACACAATTGTCGCGTTTTCGTGCTCCGTGATTTTACAACGGAAAGAACGTGCGGTATTCCGCTGGAGTTTCAGAAAATGCTGACCTTTTTTGATCAGTTTGTCGGCGTTGTCCATGCGTTGAGCACCAATTCCTACAATTTCCGATTAGATTTGGATGAATGTTTTCAGAATCATGCCATTTTAATCCTGTTCCTCCATAAATAATGAGCAGGTCAGTGGTTACCCTTGAGGATAACAGTGTAGCCAGAACAAAATGTTGAAAATCGAAAAATTTCCGTAGATTTACTCTAAAATACGATAGACGTCTCTTAAAATCATCCATAAAGTCCGTGGATCGATTTTGACGAAAATGTCTAGGACAGCTGGTGGCCTAGGTTCAATTGTTTGTAACCAGCGCTGCTATTGTCTAAAAAAATATTGTATAAAAAAATATTGTATAAAATATAAAATTAAAAAAAACACCGAGGACACCCGAAATACTCGCTTTACCCGATTACACTTTGTGTTGTGATTGATTTGGCAGCACTGAGTAAAATATTTAAGAACAGAACCTTGGCCACCCTTGTATAAAATTCCTCGAAAATGGAGGCTCTAAAAACATAACGTAGCTTCCTCAAGCATACTGAAACTCCGTCGGTTTTCATGGTTTTTCCGTTAGTCCATAGATACCATGAAAAATCCGTAGAATCGTAAAACTCTGCAGATTTGGTTTTTGGTAGATTACAACCACTTGACATTTTTTTTTTTTTTGGCTATTGTTAAAGAGGAAGATTTAAGATTGAAGCTGTTTTTTGGATTTTATGCACGATCAGTAAAGTAGAAGAACACGTTTTACAAGTATCTGATTCATCGAGAGTAGAGCGACGACACGAACCCAATTCTAAAAACGCTGCAAATGATTGTACAGTGGTTTATTATTCCTTCGCTTCAAATATAATTTCAGAAGACTATCCATTTCAGATAGTCATTATTCAGAACATGTGTGAACATTTCAACCGAAAAACAGATTGGTAACTATCGGGAAAAACTCCGTAACAACTATTGTAATTTTAATCAATTTTATTTTTCTTAATTTCCAAATTAAAAACTAAATGTTTTGCCAAACGGTACAGCTGGAGAGAGTGTTTGACGACCATTCCAATGAGTATAGAACGATTTTTATAGCTCCAATAACTCTCGAGTTATACCCTCATGTCAAATTTCTGAAAATCTCCCAAATTCGACACAAAAGCTGCGATAACTCGAGAACCAATTGAGCTATCGACCCCACGATGGTCTCATTCGATTCAGCGTCCAAAAATCTATAGAATTTGATACCACGTACACATTTTTCTGAAAAACTGTGGAAAATATGAATTTTCTCCCCCTCGAAACCCCCCAAAAATACCCTTAAAATTGAGCTAGCAAGTTGGTTCAAGAATTGGGCCGTCGTAGGACCGAGATTGATTTTTGGTGAAAATTTCAAGAATTTAGCTATTATGGTTTGGCCGGAAAAGTGTTGACGGCGTACGGCGTACGGCGTACGGCGTACGGCGTACGGCGGACAGACAGAATTTTTTTTATTGGATATTCGGATTCTACATGCCTTGAAACGTAAAACATCAAATTTTGAGGGGGGGTTATAAAATTTTTTTTCTTGGGCGATTACAATGGTTTATTATTGAATAATAAACCAAAAGCTCTAAAGGTTTTCCTCCGAATAGAATTCAACACGTACTTATAAAAACCAGGCTACCTTCGTTAGCAAAAAGTGAACCCTTGATCTCATAACCCAAGCCGAAGAATTAATCAAGACTTTTTTTGGCCGCCGCGCCGCCTCCATTTTCCTGTCTAAACACTCATTTTTCACAGTCGACGTCAATTTAATGTACGAATATGGAAGGGCCAGTAAAGTTCAGAAGAAGTGTCCCTAGGGGTGCGAAAAACCTTTAATGACAGGTTTCAAACGAGTTCGTGACGAAAACGAGAACATTTTACGAACGTGAAAACATTAACTGAATCTCATTTCCGTTTAGGGGAAGAATGGGCGAACGTGAATAAGCTGATACAGAACGCTTTCAAATTCTGCGCAGTGAGATTTAAATAAACTTAAACGAAGTTGTTCCTGAGATGGAAAGCATCGGTCGTACGTCGAGTTGGGCGTCATATAAATGCATTACGGAATGCCAAATAGGAAACGTCAGCCAACAATCACAGGCTGCTATTTCTCTCAATCACCGCCGTTCTTTCTTTTTTTAAGCAAGTACTATAAACATGGCGAAAATTCAACTCGAAGGAGATTCATTCCTTATAATTTTTTCTCTTATTTCTATTGGGAAAATACAAAAGAGAAAAGGAGGGTAAGCCAGTTTTAATAAATTATTTATTTTTATAGTTTGTGAAATCCTTTAATGATTAAAAAACTACTTATTGATATGATTATTTCGTGGCTGATTACTTTCATATTTACGAGAGAGTGGATAGTTTTGAGTCGACTGACAAGCGCTTTGGTTTGAAGTGATAGTAATTTCGTATTCAGTGGTACTGTTGGATGAACAAGACCGTTTAATACTTCCAGCGGTTATGCAAAATTTGGCTTTAATCCAGAACATTCATTGCATTCTAGTCTGACAAAGGTAGACTTGGCGGAAGTTGCTTAGAATAACTCGACCATAATACTTACAGTTGAAAACACTCTTTGAGTGGTTTCAACGTCATCTGCAGACTAAGTTGCTTATCGTAAGACGCTCATTTGTCCTTACAGATGTGTTTTCTACGAAATTCGAAACCCAAAAACGAACATTGAGGCTCCTTTGCAACTCCTATTGCATGTTTCATGAGTCATAGATTCCGATTTCCACCTCAGGTAGTTCTTCCGCTGTTCTATAGAGATGTAGGCATGTTAATGCTATTGGTGTAATTGAAAGATAAGCACGAGATATTATTTTTTGGCATTATTCTCTCTGTACGTCCGTTTCTAGGAACGAAGCAATTTGAACGATTTCACTTTATAAGCTAACATTATAATGGCACATGGCTGTCATAACAGACTGCCCACGTTGGAAGTCCTATATGAGAAAACCGGATACAATCGAGATATTTGAATTGATGTGTAGCCCCGCCGTTTGGCGATTTGAGTCTTTTTGCCTATTTCCGCTCGTGGGCAGCGCTGGAAATGGGAAGCGTTCCGGGTTTTAATAGAATGTACTGACAATGGATGTTGGGGTTGGTGGGAAATCAGCGGCTGATCATCTGTCGTGGTTTCAAATAGCGATTGGAAATCGAATTATGATTTTCAGATGAGTATTCGGTGTCTGACAATAGAATATGGCAAATTATCGAAAACGAATTTCAGTTTTTAATGAAAATTAATCTCCCCAAAGTTCTACGAAGAAAAAAAACCACAATCTCAAATCGAAATAGATGACAATTTTGAAACTATCATCCTTCAGTGTCCAATCAGATATTTCTTCATAGTAAACAAATATTTTATTTCGCTGACATTTTTATTGAATGCCATTGATTCTTCGTGAAACATTCTAGCATCACACAATTTTGCCATTGTTAATGATAGCAGTTTATTTTCAGAGGGAATGAAAATCATGACATGATTTCATGATGTTCACATTGTGAACAGGAGAAAATGTACATCTAGGATCACTAGTCATCGGAATCGGGGCGTTAAAGGAAATTTCCTAATTTGATTCTGGTGCGTTTTCATAAAACACGTGATCAAGCCTCGCCTTGTGATTCAGCGTTAAAAAAAGTGAAAATGAGATGTCCAGACAAATGATGGTTAGATTCTTCGCAGTGAAATAAAGGAGGACGAAGCAAAGCATTTTCCACGACCACAGCAAACGACAATGGACAGGTTGGTCCTATGCAATATTCTGTGTAACTCGTCGATTTGATTAGAAACAGATGGCTATGACGATAATCCTGTTCACCTTCTTGTTTTGATGATCTCGCACTCTGTTCATTGCGGAGGGAATACCACCGCTGGGATGTTACCTCATTATTGTTGAGTGCATTCGGTTTACCCAGGGAAGGTAAAATATTTGAATAGTGCATTCAGTATTTACTAGGAGCTAGTTCTACTACGATTGAGGTCGATTTCTTGGCATAGACATCATAGACCTTCATTGTTTTCAAAATGTACCTATATTCATTCAATACCATTTACCACCACTACCGGTATTACCATAACCGCTTGGGAAAATTAATGAATAATGTGAACAATCACGAAGATGTCATTTACTAGGCAAATGAATACCTATCAAGATGTAGATCATTAGTTGAACGTCAGGGAATTCTCATGGGCGGCGGTCGTATCCCTAAAAATGCTCAAAAGTAGATGACTGAAGATGTTCTTCAAAACTGCCCGCCTCTACATTTTCTTTCAATTTTCTATGATATCATTATTTACCCTAAAATATGTTCAGAGAAGCAAGTTCGGAAGATGGACACTCCACAAGGTCTACAATCAGAGTGAATAATTCTGATGACATGCTAGGGCTTATTGACTTCCATGTTCCATAATTACATAAAATTCACACAGATTTGCTTATATACGTCGTAGTAAAGAAAAAGCGTAGACACCTAGGTAAAAATTTTCTAAGAGGTGAAGTGTTCGGAAAAATTTCAGCCAACGAATTTTTTTTTGGTGTCATAAAGATTCTTCGAAACTTCTGTACCAAAAATATTAGAGTTTCATCGACTTTGTATTCTCTTCTGATGTAACATTCCACATGAAAGTTATGAAAATGTGCTACAATCAAATACCTCTCTGTTCTTCTTTGCTGCAAAAATTGCGAGCATCGGCCAGCTAATAATCGTATAATCCGACTTAATCCCTGCGCATTTAAGATGATTCAAAGGAGACGGAGGTCGGCGGCCTAATCCTCCTACGGTTGGTGGAAGGCGGAATGGTTTAGTGCGGGGATGATGGCTATAATTTCACCCCTCAGCTAGCAGTTAATAAGCTTGCGAAACCGCACGAAAGCTCCAGTTAGTTAAGATGTACAATGATCAACTCGATGAAGTAATTTATCTGTTGAAATGGCAGCAGTAGCGGCGGTTTCTTGTAGCAGCGTGCCTAAAAAATTATCAGTTATAAGAAATCTACGTCGTTGTATTCATTTAAATTAATTTTCATTATAATTACATATCATCTGCCTAGAATAGGGTTAAACATTTGAATATTTGCAAGCTACCTGAAAAATGCAAGCTACTGTTCCGTATCCGTTGTCGACGGAGCAAGAGGAAAATATTTGCGTGTATCAGAGGCGACGATTCACGTTTTATCTGAGGCCAACATGTATCTCAATTGGCGCCTCACCAAACCTGTCTACCCAGGCGGTAAATTACTGATCTTTAATCATTGTCGACTCGTTTTGCGAACTCAATAAACGTCCATTGTTACATTTTGTTGTAACGGGTCGAGCAATGTGGCACAACGAAATATTTCACATATTTCAGCCTTCACGATACCTTTTGTAGAGCGTTAATAATTTTTCAACAAAGCAATACAGCTGGTTGTTAACCGGAGGACTTTGATTTATTTTGAAATTGATGTTCGGTCGTGAATAGCATAGTTGAACTGGAAAAGTAATCTTGTACAGTGATGAAATCAAAATATTTCGACAAAGATAATGATCAAAAGGGAATTCTTTAGTCAAAACTGAAAATGAATTTGCTGATTTTTCTGTCAGCAAAGTTCAAATTCGCGGTAAGTAACAGGTTATCAGAACTGAATCAAAACTTTCTTCAAGCTAGTATACCTAGGCTATGGGAGTATGTTGTCCCATTTCGTAGTTTTCTGAAAAGGAGCCTTTAGACCGACTGTAGACCGCCCACTAAGCGATATTGAACTTGTCGGAAGATCAAAGCTGTTGAAGGTGTAGCCTCGCAAGTGATAGTAGTGATCCTTGGAAGTGTGAAGTACTCTCCCCCAAAAGAATCTCTGATCTGAATGTATTAACTTCTCGGAAATTACAATCGTGAGAAACCAGTGGAGTTTCTTCAGAAGTAAGGAGTATAATCTCTCTTCACTCCCCTCCACTCGTCTCTATTCAAGATGATAGGAAATTTCTATTACTAAATGTAATAGGGAATTTTATACAATTAGAAGATTCAACCCATAATTTAAATCCAAAAGAGAAAAATATATTCTGCAATGACCGAAATTGATAGTGTCGATACAAAATTAATGAGAGTAACGTTACGTTAGTTCGGTCAACAGAAGATGAATCGTATGACCAGGTTTCTATTCGCAATACCATCAGGCGAAATTCATAGCCATCTTGTACAAGAAAGAAAAAGGTTGATGGTGACTACTGAAAATATACGGCAGAAAAGGTTTAGGATATTTGGTGCCTCGCAACCTTTCACTTGCGTATTCTCAGGTCAATTTATCAAATCCTAAAGATGAGAACGATTGTGCCAAAACGTATATTTTTTACTTCGTCATCACGAATAAATGGAAGTATTGTAGATCTCGCAAAACTCAAATTCGGAACGGAAGCGGACTTGAAACATTTTGGGAAACTGTCCTAATTATTATAAATTTCCCAATTGCGCTAATACGAGAAGAGAGATCGGTATGTATTGTTTGTGAATAAACCAAAAACACCGACCTCAAAGCCAAATAGTGGTTCAAAAAAAGCTCCTCTATTCGTGTTTAGGGACTTAAATAAAGTGATGTTCGTGAAAGATCAAAACTAACATTCATTATAGTTTTCCCGTTACCCAATCATCAATCGATTTGCGAACATAACTAGAACACAAGAGAAAAATATTGTGATCTGATTTACGGAAATTTACACATGAATTTCTGAACTCATGAACTTCTTCCTGCTAGTCATTTATTTTGTTGTTGAGGCCCTCAGTTGTAACTTTGCGGAAAAATAAGTTTGCCTAACTTAGAGCAGAACTTTTTTTTTCCTTTGGTTCAAGGCGATTCAATTTTCCAGCCAAATTTTTGGACCTGTGAGATGATTAATAACAAACTACGCGTGGGTCACTATCGCAGCTTCAAGACTGTTTCCCGTCTTTTGTTCGGCCCTAGTGCAAACGTCGAGGCGATTATGACTCGTGCAAAAGGTAACGTTTGTTTTCTGAGGAGGTCAATTCTCTTGTAAGTTCGCTAACGCCTGTTCAAGCTATGAAAGGAACACTGAGTTCCGCTTATAAAATAGCGTTACGCTTTTGAAGCTATTAGAGGATTTTAGTGAATTATGCGTCTTCTTTTATAACTTCAACGTAGGGGTTTTGGTTAGTAAAATCATATGTCTCTAATGGTCACCACAATCTGCCATCCGCTAGGCTTCCGCCGACATTACCTGCATTGTATCGTCTTAGAATTGTACTATCGATCCGAGTGCAACAACGATAGCAGCTAAATGCCCTCATGGTTACCTTGCTATGATATTGCAATATCCTGACTCAGCCATAAGTAACGATACGGACAGTGAATGGCTAATGGACGATATGAGGACAATAATTGACAAGTTCCTTCACAAAGATCAGATCCATTGAGCCGACGTGACAACTGAGCCGAGTTTTCTTTGCTGAACCTACTGCTAAGGTTACTCAACTAGTTCGACATTATTGTGAAGAGATCCGACAAAGACACTCATCATGCCACGTTAATCCCAGTGCTCATGGAATTGCAATATTGCGAAATCCTTATTAGAACCTGTCAGTTATAAAGTTAACAAATTCTTCATTACGGACCCCGTGCGGGTTCTCTCGGCTTTAGCTCAGTTTACGAAATGAGCGTCGTAAATCATGAAAAGGTGAACTACTATTATTATACTATCCCTTTCTGTGGAAAAGTCAACGTTTTCACTGTAGTTTTAGTACCATTGCAGCTTTAGAAGAATAAAAAAATCAAACAAGCTCAAATTTTTGTAGGTTTTGCTTATTAACACGAACAATTTTTGGCTTAAAGGAATCCCTCAATCCTCTTGAAATGATTTTTTCAGCGTTTTTTTTTTTTTAATTGATTTTCGGGATCCCAATTGCGGAGCAATAATTAAAAAATGTGACGCAAGAAGAACATCGATTTTTAAGACGCAAAGAAAAATAAATAATGAATCATTGTGAAACGCTTTCTAACAACATTCTTAGTTTCTACACTCTCCGAATTTTATTTTTAGTTTTTATTTTGAAGTAAATTCGATGAAGATGATCGTTTTCGATGGAGCGTGAAACTGGATAATACAATAATTATATTATTAATTATTCGTTCAATTCTTCGGAAATCAAGTTCTGAAAAACTGAGCGGGAGATATTAAAGGAGCCAATGCGACTTACCTACCAACCATGTGAGTCGCGATGGTACAGTATAACCGATTATAGAGAAAAACTATGATGGATGGTTATGGGACATCCAATCCTTCGCCTAAAGCGGTCCTAGTGAAATAAATTATAGCTACTGAAGCCTTATCATAGTATTGGGTCTGAAAAGCGCTGTTGGTACCAAGATGATCATTTAAACTTCTCGAAATCACCACTTCCTTCTTTTCCTTGTCCGTCTTGAAATTTGTCGTCCTCGATTTTCTTATACGGAATTCACAAATGTCCACGTATTGTCGGTATTACGCAGAATACATTACCACGGGGGTCAGAGATCATAAAAAGTTTATTTTTAAGACGAAAATGAGCGGTAAACGTATCCATGGATCTACCATTTCATTTTCCTTTTTCTCTGTTGCAGTCACCGCATAAATTATAGGTAATTATCAACGCTCAAATCTACGGAATACGCAGAACTAATATTCACGCATAATGGTGATACGGCGGTTAAGATTACTCAGACGAGTGAATCATTTTGACGATAACTTTGATCATTTGAGGTTAGGACGATTTTGATTAATTCTTTGATCAAACGAAGAATCTGACGCAATTAGGTAACGTAGCTCATTCGTGTTCTTTCGCGTATGCGGTATAATTCATCCTGAAATAACGGTTAAGGGAGCGTTGCCTGTGACGTCATTCAGCCAGGGAATTGAAGAGTTTTCCGTTACGTGACTTCCCTATTCTACCCTTTTCGACCGAAATCCCTCATAATAGCAAAAGCTGTGCTTTCCAAAGCGGGTTTCGTTGAAAGAAGAATGCAAACAAGATGGTGACGATTGATTCCTTTAAACTAGTAAAACCGACTGACTCCTAGCAGCACCAATGACACATCATGTAAAAAGAACGTTGATTGAAATCGGTCCGTCTCATCTAATCAATTTGAACTCTTTGCCCAATTTTGTTTCTAATGCAAATTTTCTATCTAAATATCCGTCAATCATTATTTGAGAAAACAGCGAACATTAAATTACTTCTCCAAAAATAGAGACTATCAACTCTCTAAAAAAAAAAATAAAAAAATAAATAAATATATTGAAGCAGAGAAACTTCGAAATTGATGCTAATTTCGACAGTTTCAACCCTGAAAGACTACTTTTTGGCCAAAAATAATATGTGGCATCCAATTGAAACGAAAAATTTGGAACTATAAATTGGTACTGAAGTGATCTTAAGTGGAAAGTTTGCAATTCGCTTTCAAGATATAGCTGTTGAAAACATTGATTATAGAATGGAAAATTATAGAAATCCTTTACAATACGACGATAATGATCCCCAAATTTTTTTTCCTCCTCAACCTGAAACTAACAGTTCTTGAATAAAAATGGAAATAACAATTTGCCATGAAAAATCATTAGCTTCCGGCTCAGTCAATATTATGCCTTCAACTTTGAACAAGAGAGCGCCTTGGGAACAGCAGTTGATTATCTTTCACGGCGCGTATGCCAATATTCTCGTCCTTCTATTCGACGCTCGGCGCCCCGTAATCCTTTCTTACCTGTGTTATTTCACGTTTCGAATCCCAAGGCGAATTCGAGTTTGTTCAACCGAGAAGGTGCCCCAACCTTTGAAATTAAAATTCTCATTAATAACGAAATTCGGAACAAGTCGGAACACGGACGCTCTGTACGAACAGTAAGAGGCCGAATTAAAGATTACAGGTTACAAGATTAAAGATTAAAGGTCAACTGATGGTTATACAACTTTTTTAGTATAACAACTTTTTCGCCTAGGTATGAAGTTACCAAAATCACAACGAGGTTCTATCTATACATAATATATCTGCTTCTATCTATATATATAGCATATAGTATAGTATATTATTGTATAGTACATAGTATAGGTATAGGTTCAGTAGTTATTTGTGTATGGAGAGTGGGAATCTATAGGTATTTTTATAGTAGGTAGTACTTAGTAGTTGCAATAATTTGGTGTGTAGTTGGTGGGGATTGTATCGTACTTTGTCTCATAAAGTATTGGGTTTTTAAACTGGAGCAAAATTGTGGCAGAATTAGATGTAACAACTTCACGTTTTCCAAGATTTGTAACTTGCACAGTGGATAACTCAAACAAAAAGTCGTCAATTCAGATGTTTTAATATACCAAAAGATAGGTAATTTAATTGTCCACATTTTCCCAATGTAATGTACCTATCCATTTCTCAACCGTTTTTGCGTTATTCTACAATAATAGTGGACTATACACGAAAAAATCACTTTTTTCAAGTTTAAACGTTATTTTCATCTATTTAGTGCGAAAGAAACAAAGAATGAACCATATATTATTGATGTACACATCATCAACTATCATTATGCTGAATTTGAGCGAAATCTATCACAAAAAAATTTTCGCGAAAAATCCAAGGGGTACCCCTGCGATTTTTTTCAACCGACCATTAAACGAATTTTTACTCCTCTCTCAATACAGATAAAAATCTGAAATTTTTAGGAAAGTTGTGCCTTGCCGAGATGTATTTTTGTGATTTTTTTTATTTCTCGGAAAAATCTGCAAGTGGTCCAAAAAAATCGGTTTTTGAAAGCTCAAAAATAGGACTTTAACCGTGATTTTCGGGGTCAAAATTAATGCGAATCAATTGTTTTATTATGCGAGAGTCTTCATTTGAACGCCTTACACACGTACATAGCAAAAAATTTGGTGAAAAAAATTTAAACAGAGCCAGAGAAATTATTTTCCGTAAATCGAGTTTTTCGCCGGCCGAATTCTCGAGCTCCGCTGGCATCGGTAATAGTGAAAAATTAAATTTTCGTTTTAAAGCGATTTTGAAAGCTATTCTTATAGGAAATTTAACGCTGAATCCGAATATGACGTCAAAACGGCGGAAATTGCACGACAACTATCAGTTTTTCCAGTTTAATACAACGCCACTCCTACGTTTTCCAACTTCGAAATTCCGTTTCAAATACTTACAGTACTGTTCAAATTTGATTAATTAATGATTCCTACTGGAAATTAGACGTAGAATTCGAATTTAAAGTGAAAACAATCAAAATCGAACAATTATTAATATTTATCGAATTTTTTTCGATTTTCATACTTTTGAAGTTTCAACTTTGGGATTTTTTTTCGTCACGTTCCCGAAATGGGAACGATTGGGTGCTGTGGAGGAAAATGAAGGAAATTCAACGTAGAATCGATTAAAAGTGTTTTGACTTTTCTTCAAACGATTTCAAAATTTGTGACTTGCACAGTGGATAACTCGAAGAAAACGTCGTCAATTCAGATGTTTTAATATACCAAAAGATAGGTAATTCAATTGTCCACATTTTCCCAATGTAATGTACCTATCCATTTCTCAACCGTTTTTGCGTTATTCTACAATAATAGTGGACTATACACAAAAAAATCACTTTTTTCAAGTTTAAACGTTATTTTCATCTATTTAGTGCGAAAGAAACAAAGAATGAACCATATATTATTGATGTACACATCATCAACTATCATTATGCTGAATTTGAGCGAAATCTATCACAAAAAAATTTTCGCGAATAATCCAAGGGGGACCCCTGCGATTTTTTTCAACCGACCATTAAACGAATTTTTACTCCTCTCTCAATACAGATAAAAATCTGAAATTTTAAGGAAAGTTGTACCTTGCCGAGATGTATTTTTGTGATTTTTTTTATTTCTCGGAAAAATCTGCAACTGGTCCAAAAAAATCGGTTTTTGAAAGCTCAAAAATTGGACTTTAACCGTGATTTTCGGGGTCAAAATTAATGCGAATCAATTGTTTTATTATGCGAGAGTCTTCATTTGAACGCCTTGCACACGTACATAGCAAAAAATTTGGCGAAAAAAATTTAAACAGAGCCAGAGAAATTATTTTCCGTAAATCGAGTTTTTCGCCGGCCGAATTCTCGAGCTCCGCTGGCATCGGTAATAGTGAAAAATTAAATTTTCGTTTTAAAGCGATTTTGAAAGCTATTCTTATAGGAAATTTAACGCTGAATCCGAATATGACGTCAAAACGGCGGAAATTTCACGACAACTATCAGTTTTTCCAGTTTAATACTACGCCACTCCTACGTTTTTCAACTTTGAAAATCCGTTGCAAATACTTGCAGTACTGTTCAAATTTGATTATTTAATGATTCCCACAGGAAATTAGACGTAGCATTCGAATTCAAAGTGAAAACAATCAAAATCTAACGATTAATATTTTTTTTCGAATTTTTTTCGATTTTCATACTTTTGAAGTTTCAACTTTGAGATTTTTTTTCGACACGTTCCCGAAATGGGAACGATTGGGTGCTGTGGAAGAAAATGAAGGAAATTTAATGTAGAAACCATTAAAAATAAGAAAATGGCTAGCGTATAGGATAGCTCTCGAGGAATATTCCACTTTACGTCAGAAAACGTGTTGTGACTTTTCTTCTAACGTTAATAGCTCCGCGGGGACATAACATAAAAATATAATTAAATACACCAAATTGTAGAAATTTGATAGCTCTTTCTTGCCTCTGAGAAATATACCTATGTAAAAGTGGTCGGTTCAAAAGTTATTCGCGAAAAACATGCGAAAAAACGCGAAAAACAGGGTTATAAAACTTTTAAATGCAATAAAATTTGAACAGAGGCATAATTAAAAAGAAGATTTTTCCAGCCGGTGAGTTGGCTCCAATTTGACGAATATTGTTCAACTTTTCGATTACCTATCGCCAGTTTCTCAATCAATCCTTACCCTCTTTTTTTTGAACATTCAACTTTGAGCCCCTCTAGCTCGTACAAAAATCAACCGACGAACAAATTCTTGTACTTTAAAGAATTTAATCATCTACAAATATCTGTAGTAAAATTTACAGCTCCAATGAGAATATTTCGAGTAAATCGTGATCAACTGCGGAAAAACGTGGGTTCCGGAAAGGTCGAAATTTTACATAAACGTATTATACGACGAATCAAAGGCCTAATTGAAAAAAGTGGGAAATTTGGGTATCAGGAATTTCGATTTATTAGACGAAAAGGTAATAAAATAATTTTTATCGGTTCACAATTTTTCTCTAGCCGTGAGAGTCACTATTTTCCCGTTTTAAATACCGTCGATTGTCAACGTTTTTCTCCACAACCCATCAACTAGTCCAACATTTCAAAAAAAAAAAAATAATAATAATAATAATAAAATAAAATCAATAAATAAATACATATGCAAAAGTAACTAAACATTCTCTTGTCCTCTGAGCAATATAAGTACACATCATTTCATGAGAATTTACGTTTTTTTCTGGATATAGGTCGAATTAATAAGAAAATATACCTGTACTTTTATAACTTTAATTTTTTTTACTATCATTCTAGAGCGATAGAAATGGAGAGTGCCGCATATTCTTGATGAAAATATTGTTAACTGTCATACGGCTGATTATGAACAAATTAAAAATGATCAGGGTGTAAAGAAACCAGCACAACATTTTCTGACTTGTGGAGGTGAACAAACATCCATTTTTGTAGATAAAAAATTTGGGATTTTCTGTAAAATTATAGATAAGATATGGTACACTTCGATATGATAAAATAAGGCGATTTTTTCCAAAATGTGAACCTTCAAATGCTAACTTCAATGCAGCCGTGGAAACAGACTTTGATAGCCGAGCAGCCTTCATCCGAAGGTGCTAATTAGGGAATATGTGCATTAAGTGAAACTGGCGCTCTGCTGCCAACATGCACTCGGTGTTCTGCGTTCAGTTCATTAGTCCACACACGAAGGACCCTGTACTTACATACTCATACGTATTTAGCCCTAGGTATTGGAAATTATAACGCTCGACGAAGCCAGCCGGGAGGTAACTAAGGAGCGGTCTTTGGTTATCGGTCTCACTTCCTATATCAATGTATGGTTGATTCTGCTTAGATCATGATCAGCATAACAAGGAAAACGTATCGGACGTAATTGGTTCGAATAGCTATAAAATCATGGGCGGACTTCGGAAATGCCACTAATTGTTGCCGTTCCTATTACAGTTAATTTTTCGGCTGCATGCAGATGTGCGTACTTATTCTGTCAAGGGGTTGTGAGTGGGAGAAAAACCAGGTGACTCATTCTCCGATTATTTATTTCCTGTGGCTGTGGACCCTATGGCTCCACGTCACCCTGAGGATGCCCGAATGGGCGAAAGAGCACGGCCAGCAAATGGAGAATCGGCGAATGAGTCACCTGGTTTTTTCTCCCTCACAACCCTTGGACATTGAAAAATGCGACGACAAGGAAAAGTATTTTCGTTGTCAAGAATGAGTTGGAAGATTATCATATTTGTTTTTATTGGGTTTTGAATTGACAGGAAACGCCTCGTATTCTTTTATGCTTTATCTCTCAAGCTCTTTCGCCCTATTGGGCCTTTATAGGAAACATCCTCAATCCTCAATCCGAATTGTGACTGCTAACAAATATGTCGCGTACCAGCCTTGCCCAAGTTACTCGGGACAATGACTCAAGACGGAGGTAAACTGATTTTTAAAAGAGATGCGCTGGGTAAAATTTTGAGCCACGATAATGAAAATGAATTATTTTAAAGTTGCTGTAGGTGTAGGGTAAAGACCCCAATTATTGACACGGCACCAGTTATTGTCACTTGAACCTTCAACTTGAAAAATAATAAGCGTTTGGAGCTGTCTAGGGATTCAAACCTGGCAGCAACCTGGAGCAGTAGCGTCCACAGCTGTGGGCCCTATGGCTATTCGAAGATGCCTAAACGGGCGAAAGTACTCGGCCAGAAAATAAACAACGAAACAAAACAAAACAATTTTTTTATTTCAACCGTTTATGCGTTATTCAACAACAATAGTGGAATATACACGAAAACATCACATTTTTCAACTTCAAACGTACTTTTCATCCATTTAGTGCGAAATGAACCAATATTGAACCATATATTATTGATATACACATCATCAACTATCATTATGCTGAATTTGAGCAAAATCGATTTCAAAAAATATTTTGCGAAAAATCCAAGGGGTTCCCCTGCGATTTTTTTGAACCGATCAGTTAACGATTTTTTACTCGTCTTTTAATACAGATAAAAATCTGAAATTTTCAGGAAAGTTGTATCTTGCCAAGATGCATTTTTGTGTTTTTTTTTTTATTTCTCGGAAAAATTTGCAAGTTGTCCGAAAAAATCAGTTTTTAAATGGTAAAAAATTCGACTTTAACCGTAATTTTCGGGGTCAAAATGTGTGTGAATCAATTGTTTTCTTATGCAGGAGTCTTCATTTGAGCGCCTTACACACGTACATGGCAAAAAATTTGGTGAAAAAAATGTAAACATCACCACAGAAATTATTTTCCGTAAATCGAGTTTTTCACCGGCCGAAATCATCATTATCATAATTTTTAGCCGAGAATTCTCAATAAGACTTTGGTAGTTAACCTTTTTTTTTTTGAGAAAAATGTGATTTATAATTAAGTTTCTAGTTGGAAATTGTCATCCGCATTTTATTGAATTGTTTTAAGAGTTCCAGAAACTAAAATGATTCAGGAACTAAAATACTTCTAATATGTACCTGTTCTACGTAAAAATAAAATTTTAAGTAATTGTTAATATGGTGTCAATAATTGGACCCTTCCCCTGCCACTAACTGGATTTTTCGTGTCAATAACTGGCGAAAAAATTGCTTTCCATTTTTGGCAAAAATTTCCAGAAAACTGACTCAACTCTCTAGATGTATTAATAAAATGTACTTAGGAAACCTTAGCCAACATAAAAAAAAAAAAATGGAAAGGAAAGATCTGTTCAAAAATTGAAACGCAGTGAGCGAAAACCCGCGATTTTTTTGTTTATGTGCCATAATTGGGGTCCTCACCCTACTGGAGTTTGAGCGAAAAAAGGTAACGAACGGCGAGGTGGAAAACGCAGAAGTACCAAAACGTCTACATTTTTGCTTGGCAACTTTATGGACAGAATTGTTAAGTACTAACACATCCGTGTTCAACTTTCTCCCTCGACTCCCAGCGAGCACCGATTCTTTATTTTTCCGCAAATTGCTTATCCCAATACTTTATCCACCTACAGATTTTGTCTCCCTCTCTTATTCCTCGAAGGTGTGAATACGTAACGATGACAATCTCTCGCCTCAGTCTTATAGAGTTTCCAAATAGAATCACAATCCATCTCTCCTCTAACCATCGTTAGCTAACTGAATCTTGAGATTCTTGTCCCTATTCCTTATTCGCAAAAAAGGAAACAATTATGAATAGTACCTTTGTTTTATTCATGTTGACACGATCATTGGCGACGAAAGTTGAACTTTTAGGGTAACTGATTCGTTCCTTGATCGGTTGGAGGTTGAATTGGCGACTTAATAACTCGTTGGAATCAACATTAATTTTTATTCATTTTAGATAAGATAGAGTTCCATAAAATAGATCATATAAGATTCAAGAAATAAATAAACAAATAATAATAGTTCGATGAAATGAATTTATATTCAAATTATCATTTTAATTTGCAAAATTAAAGTTGCAGTTTTCTGCTAAAGCCTATAATAAATTATCTATAATTTTAACTTTGAAGGTTAATAGTTTTTTTTAACTTAAGGCTTTGATCAAAGTTGATAACTAGAATTAATAATGGCCCTAAAAGGTTGATTGGGTGTTAGTTTTATTGGGATATTTTTGATCAGATTAGTATGTCTTTTTCAAGAGGATATTAAATCTTAAGTTGCTTATTTTTCTGTCCTCCACATAGGATTTGTCATTTGTGGTATTATGACTTTTAATTATTGAGGATTTGTAGGTACCTACAACCCATGTGAGGATCATGAAGATCTTGGTGAATTCTATTTGGGGCCCATCTGAAGCGAATGCATTATTTCCAATAATTATCGCAATTACCAGTTAGATTAATCAAATCTATTAATCATGTTTAGCTGATTACTCTGTCCTCCAATAACATAAAAAGCATTGTTGGTATTTGAGGTTCTAACCTCCGATGTAGGGTGGAATTTTTGAAGCTAAAAATCCAAATATCTGAAATCTCTCCGAAAACCATATTTTCCCCCAATATGTGAAATCAAAGGTTGAGCTAACGTTTCGCAACCGTGCTGGGTTTAACTTGGAATAACCCATCGCACAGGTGTTCTATAATATATTCTACAATGCGCCGAATAGCTTTTTTCAATTGAGGCCTAAACCTCACCTGATACCCCATAAAATGAAGGTGCCGACGTATTTTATATTATGATTACCTCACAGCTTCACACAAAGTAATACAAGATTGCCGAATTCCTATTGAACCTCTTTTCAAACTGTTTCTACAATGTACCCGCTCTACATAAAAATACTCCTACACATTTTTTGTCGTGTCCAACCAACATACTTTTTTAATAACATCACTCCTCAAAAAAGTCAAATAATAAATTATATTATACATATAAAAATTAATTTAAAAAAATTAATAAATTATATAAAATTCAATAGAAATTTTGAGCCAAGTTTTCAATAAATTGTGCTTGCATCTTAAATTTACTTAACTTAATTAAAATCGCACTAATAGTTACAATCCAAAGATAAATCTGGATATTCCATAATTCCCAGATGTTACTCCTGTCAGTCGTTAAATAATAGCCTCATCAGACCCTCGGTTCAAATTTTTCAAACGATTCAGCTCCTCGATGAAGCTATTTTAATATGATTGCCTCGTTCGGGAAAAATGTCCCACCATTGCGATTCGGATAATCTCTAAGTTGTCAGAAGATTATCCCTAGTCCTAGGTATATCCAAATTATGGTAACGGCATTTTCGTTTCCTTTTTTCGGTCTTTTAGGTTTCACTAACGGAAAAGTAATGCAATACCGTTCATGAAGAAAGTCATCTTTTTCGAGGAAAAAAGCAATCACAGTGACCTTATCGAAGATGGCGGTTTGATAGTAGTCCTTTAGAAAAATATTCATCTTCCTACATGATTGGCTGACCGATAGCACTACCTTCACAAAGATGTAAAAACATCCCGAGTACCTTTATTGGTCCTATTTCATGTGGCTACGAAGGACTATTTCAGAACGGATCGCATCACTGCTTTTGATGTTCGCCGAAACGAATAATCTTTTGGTTTAAATCACGGAAGCGGGAACAAAGTGTATTCCCGCCACCCTAACGCATCACTTGCGGATTTTCAAGTTTCGATATGGATAATAGAGGAGATTTTTAACTGCATTTCGTGCTTTTTGAAAGCTAAAACGTAAGAGTTAGAGACATATGATTTTACAAAGTAACAAATAAAAAGTCCTACGTTTAAGTTATCAAAAAATACGAAATGCGTTTACAACTATTACGAGTATACGTTCACGCTAATGCTGTCACTACGCCTGGAATGTCGCGAAAGCCTAAATATAAATATATTTTGAGCCCCTGAATTTTCGAGTTCCTACGAAATATACAACTTTTTTTTTTCTTCTCGTCTCAATATTTTTTATGATGTGTATCTCCAAAGTAGAGTAATGATCTTTTATTTTCAAATTATAGTTGAAAACGGTTCAACTATATTTCAGATAAAAGTTGAAAGATTACTTCCAACAATTTCTTTTTTTTTTTAAATATTTTTTGAAGCTCTTTTTTTTAGTTTACTTATATTTTACATAATTTTTCGACGGTAGAAGACTAGAAATGATTAGTAGAGAAAAGTACTAGCGGCAAACGGACAGGAATTATTTTTGTCGATTTTCAGAATCCGCTTATTTCAACTGAAAAGAGGAACACTCAATTTTGAAAAGAGAGCTTTTTACTATAGTTTATTTCACTAATTTTTCACCAATAAACCTTTCGACGTTAAATTCTCTTTTAATGCTCAAAGTTCTATTAGGAACGGAGATGAATTAGGGGAAAACGTTCATAGTAGGTACTATAATCAGAAACATTTTCTGGACAAGTGCCGCTGTGCCAGTGGTCAAATGGTGACGAAGGTTGTCATAATCTCAGTGAAAACTTGATGAATTTCATGAAAGTGTTATCCCACTGAATATGCGAAATTAGCCGTTATTGATTTTTGATAACACGTGATACTTAATCGTTAATTATGACAGAAAGATGACGCTTGATTTTTGTAGCTCTCGCACCGCA
The DNA here is from genome assembly GCA_037159825.1 of Tupiocoris notatus. Classification (NCBI taxonomy): domain Eukaryota; kingdom Metazoa; phylum Arthropoda; class Insecta; order Hemiptera; family Miridae; genus Tupiocoris; species Tupiocoris notatus. The sequence goes on along the minus strand of JASJUZ010000125.1, from coordinate 41,249 downwards.
CCTACTCGTTATGAATTGATCTTTTATTGACCTTCAAAATCAATATAATTACGAATATTTGCACGCCCATGGTCATGAAACGTTTGTTACTTTATTTCAGCGTTTTTCAGTTTTGAATCTCGTTGACAAAGTAGCTAGTTAGCTTTCATTGCATTTTGAATAACAGTGGATTCGAGATAATAGTTGTCAACTTTTTTCTGTTTCAATTTTTACAGGCTATGACAGTAAATATTTTTCTACGTTTGAGGTATTAAAATGTTCGCCATGGCGAGCAGTTGACGCTTGATGTTTTGGATCACACCCCGTTTTTCCACGTTATCATCCTTTTTCACGATTTGGCTAGTGCGTATTTTGTATTTTATTTTTACATGCCGCCAAAATCAATAGATTTGAACGTTCAATGGTCTAGAAATGTTTAAAACGGCGATTGAATGAAGTCTGATTATTTTCACGTGGGTTACATACGTCAAACGCATATTGACTAACGTTTGATGTTTTCAGACTACAAAAATGATTATATTCTAACGCCAGGGGACAGGAAATGTTTTTTTTATGTCAGCTGAATGTCGTTTCATTTTTATTATTAGTGTCACACACCATACTTCCTCGTAATTTCATGAACGTTCCATTTTCATTTGATTTCTTTCCGTTTGATTTCTTCTTCGCATTTTCAGTTATTTTATTTGTGCTCTTTTGAATATTTGGGTCCCCTTGCTATAAAAATTACTCCATTTCACAAAACTAGTTTCGTATCAATTTTTAAAGGTCCCGAAAAAATCAATAACTTTAGTGATGGAGGTCCATAAAAATGTCTCCCATTTTTACAAAACTTGACTTGTATCGTTATGTTAGGATCACATACTGCGCTTCCGCATTATTGACTCAATTTGACTCAGTTTCTGTATTTTTGGGTTCTCCTAACTGGTTTTTCAATAACAGTTGTAGAGTAAAATAAAGTTGCGGCCTTAGTACGAACTTCTTGATTTTATAATTGGTTTTTCCTGGTTCCGACTCAAACATTGAAGTACTGTATGATCTATGCTCAGCACTGGTTTATGGCTAGAAAACCGCTCGAAATCATTTTTCATGATTTCTTTTTCTTGCTCCTCTTAATGTCGTTGTTCTAACTGCTTTTTATGAGCCTCTTATATTTCTTGATATTTGTTCAATTTTTCGCCGACTATGACATGAAAGTACCTACTATAAATATGTTCTATGCACACCATTTTTTTTCTTGGGATCGTAAAATGGTTTGTGAGAGGATAATAAACTGAAACGGACGTGGTTTAAGGGAAGTAATCCCGCGTTATATAAAAACCTACTTTTCTAATCGTTTCATCAGGAAATCGCTAAGTTTTCTGCTTTTCAATACGTTGGCCCTCTTTATCAAACCGGAATACGGAGAATAGTCAAACCGGTTCCAGCATCCACTGCTACATTTTCATAGTAGATACCTATTGTTACGTACCCATGATGCCGTCGTGTGCGTCGTGCGTGCTTCTCTGAGGATGGCCTGTGCCGAATGAAACGTTGAATGAACGGGTTTTGAGATATATAGCAATTTTGTACGAAGGGGTGGTGGCAGGCGGGGGAGGACCTGTGGCTTGTGGATGGCTAGGATTACGAGGGGCTGCTGCTTAGCTCGCGCAGCCGCCCCTACTTCCCTCAGCCCGGATCCCAACGCTCCTTCAGCCCTAAGTCTCCAATCTCCCAGATTCACTTCTAAGTTCCCGAAACTGACTGTATAATGTGCATTTAACCTACATATTTAATGAGCGAATGTAAATAAGGTGAACTGAGTTTTCAACAGATGAGAAGAAAATAAGGGGCTCGCCATTGTCCTACTTCGCCCAGTAGAGGTAAACCTGTTCTGTAAATAATCATTTAAATTTTAGTGTGAATCAATCAAATCAATTGATTGAACAAAATAATTCGCCGAATGAAAAATTCTCTTCGAGACTGATACGAATTTGAAGATGTTGAATTTTTACGCATCGTTCGTTTTTTTAAATCATATTTATTGATGAGATGTGAAAACCGCAATGTTTCTTCAAATAAACGTACAAGGCCAATAAAGTAATTATTATAGAATGATGACGCCACATAATAATAATTATAAGAATGGTACCTAAAGAATAATAAAAGACTTTAACCATATCGAGTATTAATATTCAGGTAAGATGCTACTTTGTTGATTTAACATATTGTAAGCAATACAAACTATGACACTGTGAAATTGAGATTAATATTAAAAGTTAGCTATAGCTGCCAGGAGGTGTGAGGGGAGAAAAACCAAACGACTCATTCTCCGATTCTTTATTTGCTGACCGAGTACTTTCGCCCATTTGGGCATCCTCAGGCTGTGTATTTAAAAAAAAAAAAAAAAAAAAAAAAAAAAAAAAAAAAAAAAAAAAAAAAAAAAAAAACTATAGTTGTTTACTACTCGACAGACCCAAACTGTTTGTTTGGTTTTCATACAACGCGTATTAAGACGAAGAGCCTGGCAATCAGTTACTTTCAAATTAGGTTCGATGACGATTTTTATCAGCTGACAAAACAAAATAGTCAAACGTTTCAAACAGTTGACATTATTCCCAGTTCAGCCCTTTTGTTTCAAATCCGCCCCCTCTCTCTTAATTCAAGTCCACCCTTTCTTATTTTCTCTCAGGCTATTTTCCACAGCTTCCCATGTCTGTCAAATTCCCCTGGCCCTCGAAAAACGGCGACCCTAACTCAACAATTAACTTTTGAATTCGTCCGAACTTCTAAAGTATTGCCCCCCATTCAGTTAAGTTGACTTTCCCTTCGGTTGAAACGCCGTCCAATCAGCGCTAATGGTGAGATTACTCACCTTCCCAGGCCAACTCACCTGGACCCTGTTTTGATCGATTTTAAATTTGATCGTTTGGATCCCGCAGGAAACTCCCTTCTCGCCGAATCACTTTGCTCTACTCACACATTAATAAAAATGAATGTAAGTAGTCGTGAGTGACAGCTCAAATAAAATATTACCCCATAATAGCTCGTGTGCCACACCTAAATCAACAGTTAGGAGGAGGGGGATACTAAACTCTAAATTACGTGTTTTTCTCAAATTGAGCATCTGAATAAAGTCGAATCCGAGTTTCGCAAGGCATAGGAAAGCGAATTATTGAATTACGAACAATTCGTGAATCGGAGCTGCGTATGACATTATCGCTAATTAGTTCTACGCCCAGCCCTGACTTTTCTTTCCTTCCTTATCAGCTAATTCACTCGTTTCTCCTCACAATGGACTGCTACTGGAGTCTTAACTCAATTTATCCGAGAGTCTGGCCCACATAAACTTGATGGTCACTTATTAAGACCAACTACCTTTGCTCTCCTGTGAGTTAAGTAGTAGATTTACTCAGCCCCAAGATGGCAACATTTTATTCTTAGTTCTTCGTTTTCAAAAACCTTTTCAAAGCAGTGGTGTGCATAGATCAAACAGTACTTCCATGTTTGAGTCGGCAAACAGGTATAACCAATTAATCATTCAGAGGCCGCAACGTTAGTACAATGCTATAGTGATGGGTACTTACTACAAAAACTAGTGAAGACACAAAAAGAAGACCTAGAAAAACGCACGGCATCAGTTAATAACGCGGACGTAAGGAGTGTGAGCCACAGGATAAAACTCTGCACATGATTGAACAATGGTTTATTATTACTTTGCGTCAATAATAATGTAGGAAGACCATCCATTTGCCGGAACATTTGTGAACGTTACCACCTAACAGCAGATTGCTAACTATAAGGGAAACCTCTGCAGCATTGTATTTATTTTATAATATTTGTTAAAAAAATAATGATAAATTAATGTGAAGACTAAACTCCTCAATAATTTGAATTGAATGTTTTGAATTACATCGCATTGATATCAATTCGTATATATTTTCTGGCGCTGAATCGAACCCCCTAAAATACCCTTAAAATCGAGGTAACGATTTGGTTAAAAAATTGAACCACTATCGGGCCAAATCAATAGTTGGTGAAAATGTCAAGAGTTCAGTTTCGTCAGAAAAGTGTTGATGGCGTACGGCAATTTTCGCAGCAGTCTGTCATAGTAAAAATATTTTTAATGGGCGAATAACGGGAACGTAACTCATGCGATAAAAATCATTCATCATTCAGTCGCATTCCCAAACCTTGAGCATTGAAATATATTGATTTTAGCGGTCTGTAAAAATCAAAATACAAAATGCGTCCGAGTGAAATAGTGAAATTTGTTTAGAGCTTGGAAGTACGGTGTGTGAATCAACAGAAAAAAATCAAGCGTCATCTGCTCGCCATAATGAACAATTCAAGACCTCACACGTTAAAAAATGATTACTCTTATACCTGTAAAAATCAAACGAGAAAACTTTGAACGGTTATATCTTGAATGCTCAGTGTGTTATCCAAAAATCAATAAAAGCTGAACTGAGAGAATATTTCCAAAAATTGCATTGAGTTTCATTCATTTTTCATGGAAATATTATGACAGTTTATGTCACTTTTGACTGCAGACGCACAGACAGTCCTTCGGAAAGTGTTTTTGAGTATTAGTACATACTAAGAGAATTTCTTCTAAATTCCAACTCTGTTCCAAACTCAACTTTTCGGGCAATCACAATACTACAATTTAGGACCTACATGAAAGTAAAAAAGGGGGTCACTGTAATAATAATGTGGATGAGCTTCAGATCAAAATTGTAGACCATCAACAGGACACAGATACTTGTCAGTAAAAAAAGAAAGAAAAAAAAGTTAAAAGTTAATTGCTTCTTATTGCGCATTTTTCTACAATGCTTTAATGTTACGATTATAGATGTACGCATGATTGGATACCTACTATAAGGATTAGGACCGTCTCTTCTCATTGTCGTAACTTATAATCACCAACCAACTGCCTCTCTTCACACGTCCTACTATGATCACAGCACGATGATCAAGAATTATCATCCTATCTCAAGATATCACAATTTTTGGATGTTTTATAAATCAATTAGCCAACCCAAGGTTGGAGGCTACAGTCACTACTTATAGCATATGTTTATGTTTATTATCTGTTCGAAAATTTGTTAAGTTAATGCCACAGAACGTTTTATTGGAGTAGTAGAGGTAAGGAGTGAAACGATTTCTTTCCGATTTTCTTCGTCCCATGTAGCCAGACGAGACAACGCTTGAAGAGCAAATAAAATTGAGCTCGCCTGCTAACGCAAAAATGGACCTATTTTTACACTCGAAAAAGTGGAGCAATCCAGGAGGAATTAATTGACGGCAATGAATTTAGCATTTTTTGCATTTATTTTTTTAGTTTTTTTATTTTATTTTATTTATAGGTTCTCAACAAAGGGAAATTTCCGAGAGTTGCTAGAAATTAATTCACGCTGTAGAGCCTCGCTCTGGGATGGGATAAAATGTAAATGATTTAAAAATATAAAGAAGGAATGAACTGTATTAGAAAAGAGAGCCAGAACACAGATGGAATGCAAGGAAACAAAACGACAAGGAAAAGATAATAGGTACAATCAGCTGGTATCCACGGTAGCCTAGCCACCAGTCTTGGTAGTTGCCATGGAGCCTACTGCAGAGACAAACACACGCAATATTTTTGCTTAGTTTCGGCAATTTAAATTTCTAGTTTAAATCAAACAAGATGATTCAGCAGTTGTATTGTTTGGAAGGGATTTTGTTGCTAACAGATTTTCATCGCCCCCGTCATACGTGAACGGCGGCCTCCTGAACTGTTTACCACTTGTTGCGTTTGATTAATAGTGCCGCCTATTGATCCCCATCGTTATATCTTTATGCAACAGCTTTCGTCTTTATGGCGATGGATGAATCCACTCGAATTGGAAACAATACATTAATTACTCAACGCCTCAGTAACCCTGATTCAAAATACCTTTACAACATTTTTCGATTGTAGTACGTACTTATTGTACAATTTCATAACATTTAAGAAACATAAGTTTTGTGAAAGCGGATCATTTTTATAGCAATGAAACCCGAAAAATTCGAAAACACTCCAAGAAAATAAATGAAATGTGCTTTACGAGGAAGTACAGTGTGTGAGCCAATGTATAAAACGCTGCAAATGATTGTACAGTGGCTTATTATTCCTTTGCTTCAATAATGATTTAATAAAACTATACATTTGTGATAGTAATTATTCCGAACAACGTCTCAAACCGAAAAACTGATTGGTAACTGTAGGAGAAAACTCCGTAGCAACAATTGTAATTTTAACCATTTTCATTTTTCTTAACTTTCAAATTAAAATCTAAATTTTTCGCATTACGGTACAGTTGAAGATAGTGTTTGACGAGCATTCCAACGAGTATAGAACAATTTTTATAGCTTCAAGAACTCTCGGGTTATACCCTCATGCCACATTCGTGAAAAACGTCCAAATTTTAGACAAAAGCTGCGATAACTCGAGAACTAATGAAGCTATCGACCCCGCGGAATTCATTCGCTTTAGCGTCCAAAAATCTATAGAAATTGATACCAAATACACGTTTGTCAAAAAACGTTGGAAAATACGAATTTTGTTCCCTTCAAAACCCCCAAAAATACCCTTAAAATTGAGGTAGCGATTTGGTCAAAGAATTAAGCCATTGTCCGGCCAAGATTGATTTTTGGTAAACATTTCAAGAATTTAGCTAGGTACCTATTATATAGCTTCATGAGAAAAGTGTTGAAGGCGACGAAGAGATTTTTTTTATTGGATATTCGAATTCTACAATCATTCCTTGAGACATAAAACATCAAATTTTGAGGGGAAATTTTCTTGGGCAATTACAATGTTTTATTAAAATAATAAACCAAAAATCAAGGGTCATTTGCTTGACACAAAAAAGTTTTGAGACCTCAAACGTTTAAAAATATTGACTATTATAGCTGTAAAAATCAAAATAGAAAATAACTTGAACGTATATATCTCGGAATTACTGTGTGTTATCCCAAATCACCGAATCACATTCATGTTTTTAAGGAGGTATGGCGATTTCACTTTTGACTACAGACACTTTGACCCACGTACATTATTTGTTCAGAAAGTATCTGAGTATGGTATTATAAAAATTTCTTTCGAATTCACCTCCGCTCCGAATTTGACATTTCAAACGATCACAGTATTTTAGACATGGAAGTAGAAAGGTGAGTTTAGATTAGATGGAATAGAATAAATTACTTTTTATTGTCAATGTATAAAAAATTTTAATCTTGCTCGAGGCCTCTTTTCCACACTGCACAGAATATGAAATCGTCGGTACAACTTTAAAAACACACACAACACACACTATATTATGTAATATAATATAATTATAGTCCTGATTATGTGGGGAAAAGAAGATCGGTAAGAAATAAATTCACCATCACCTTTACCTTCAACCCATTACCACTCTGAAGTACGTCTTGGAATATTTTTCGAACAAATGATGAACAAAAAATGAAAGCCAAGTAAATTTATGTTGGTACAAGAAGGTATTTTACCCACAATCGGTTTTCCGCGTTTGTTGGATGTTGAAAGTTTGGCAACTTTTTGTCATTCTAGATCAATTTCATATGAAAATCGCCAAGAAATTTACTGTACAATCAGTTACGAGACGCACGTATTTTGAGCCAAACGTCAAAAACGTGTCTCACAATTTTTTTGGAACGCGAATCATTTAATTTATAATTACAACATTTCATCTGTAACATGCTTATATTCATGTTGGTGAATTTATGTATTATTATTACTTATAAATATTTATTATATAAACTTTTTTTATTGTTTCCCAATTAAAAATCTTGATATAGCGATATTTCCCCTTCAATATGCCCCATATTTTGTGGAAATAAAAGGATTTTGAGGGCAAGTTGCTCAAAAAATAATTGCCGTTGGTACAAAACTTCAGACAATTCACAGCAACAAATTAATGTTGGCGATAACGATCAATTTTTTGAAGAAAAGTAATTTTGCCCTAGAAACGATTTCACGTCAATTTTATTTTGAAGCGGCGATTCTTCTTTTGGACAATAATTGCTCGACTAACCTCTTGAATTATTAACAACTCCAAATAACTAGGGTATTAATTACACTAATTTACTTCTAGTTGGTAAACTATGCCGATTGCGAGGTACATGCCGAAACAACGTACTAATAATTATATGTCCAACACACGTGATGTTTCTGTATCTGTAGTATCATTTGAATCTTCCCGCTGTTCGGTACGACAGCTATCTTTTTCATTCGTTACTCGCTCCAAATTCCCGCTTTTTCGGCCTGGCCAACACAGAACACGGTTTTCTGCTTCTGCCTTTCCCTATTCATGAATTTAAATTCTTATCCAACTATTCAGCAGTAGGTACAAGTTAAAAATCTAAAAATGGCGTTCGGGCAACTTAAAGATTCTCTTAAATCAATAGTATAACTTGAGTGTTAGTACGATAAAATAAACCCACCATTGGGTGCCATTTAATGTTATATCAAGTTTTCCCCCTCTAACTGTCAGTCGTAAGGTGTAGCCATTCAATGTGGACATTCATTCCTTCATCACTGTAACTGTACGTGAAGATTTATTAAGTTTTTCGCTCCGTGATCATTACTAATGTCGAGTCAAGCTCTTACAAATCAAACCGATCACCAAGCATGGAAGGAAAGACTGGAGTTAGTCGCCTATCCAGGAGCGAAAAAGGCGTCTCCTGAATTGGTATCAAAGATCTTCTTTGGTCATGAGCAAGAAAGACAGAAGTTTCTTCGTTGGGTTGCTACTGCTCTTCAGAAATCCTATTTCCCTAAGAGTCCAATTTCATCATGGACCCAAGAACGTACGTTTAACCTATTTGGTGCTGTATTATTTTCACCCTAGATACTTATGTTTTTTAAACCTAAATTTAGTGGTCCAAGGTCCTCTGAATTTCGTGCTTCACATTTCAATGACAACTGGCAATATAATAAAACCATCGACATCATTGAGAGTTTGAACCAGCTAGCGTTTCAAATCTCTTCACATTGTAAGTTCCAGCAGTTGTCAAATCACAGTTCTAACACTTTCGTTCAGGAAAACTATGACTGATCGACGATGCGCATACTTTTCACAATATTTACCTAAAGCAGACTGGGTGGTGATTAGGGGATCTAAGAATTTGGAACAGGGAGGAGCAGTTTGAATAGTTGCAGGCGATGCTGCCTGGATTCTAGGACATCCACCTTGTTCGAGGCTGGGCTCTCCTGGGCCATGGTCTGCTCCTCTGAACAAGGTGTCATGAATTTCACCATTTGAAGCTTGGAAGGTTTTGACCCCTCACTCTGGGAATCAAACGTTAGATTTTCAGGTCTGTGTTGGAAGCTTGAAGCACAACTTTTATTGAGAAGGTCATCTATAGTCAGCTCCAAATGATATACTGAATTAGGATCGTCTGAAAGGTCTACAACCTATGTTTCTACCATCCACTCAAAGCAAGATCATGACAGTGGGATTTAAAGCGTGCCATGCTGCCATTTTTGTCTTGGGAAAATTTCACTGAATGGACAAGCGACTGGTGAACATTTTATTACATTTCCACCAAAGAGGGTCCATTGTTCTTGCCGAAGGAACGGGATAGTTGAAGAGATCTGGAGAAAGAAAGTTGGCAATCGTTTATCATGAAGAGAATCTGCCTTTCAGCCAGGGTTTCTAGCATCTTGATTTCAGTCCACCAAATAATGTTGATAAGGAAAACAAACAACATCGAGGAAACACCATGGACTTGTGGGACTGCAAGATCTGGTTCGATAAGCAATTGAGATCAATTTGAACCGAAGGCATCCTTAGGAGTTTGATGAAATTAAGAATGCACAGAGGATACAATTTATTTTATAACTGTTATGATTTATAAGCCTCGTAAATACTAATGCCATGTAATCTTTTTTCGTCTGCCAGGCCTATCAACCTTGTTTACAAGTTTGTTTTCATTTGCCTCTGCCGAAGAATTAATTGGCTTCATTGATGGCAGACTATTGAAGGCATCCCAGGTGAAGATTTGGAAGATGATAATATTTGAGTTGCACGTGATTCAAACTGTGGAGGTACTGCAAAAATGTAACTTAATTATTTGTAAAAACCCTAGTATTGCACCCTTTCTGTTAGCCTCCATTGATTCTGCGCAGACTTTGTTTTCTATGCAATTACTTATTATTAGTGAAGAATGCTTCTTGCATTACACTACGTCAAAAAAAAAGGAATAATTACAACAATGGCCAAAAAGAATAATCCAGTCCTAGAAATGTATTCATGTTTTGAAGAATCTTGAGCCTCCATTTACTGGAACTGTTGTTTTAAACATAATGTACATTTTGATTTCACTCCATTGTTTTCATTCTCTACAGAAATTCAAGACTCGCACTGAATCTACTGACAATGGAACTTGTGAAGAAGATGCCAACTTGGAGCTTTTGCTGAATGAAGCGGGACGTGTTATCAATGCAGTAAATTGCCAGAATGATGTAAATAATTTACTTGAAGAGCAAAACACATTATGAATTATCCTCGTTCAATCGTTATTATTTTGAGAAAAGAGTATTTTTCATGTTAGAGAGTTTTTAAATTCATTATTGATTCGCTACATTCTGCTATTCTTCTGTTAATATTGTTATTTGGTTGTTGCCTCCGTGATTTAAATAAGAAATTATCAAGACTGAATGTGATGAGTTTCAACACTGAGAAATACATTTATGCATAGATAATTTTGTCTTGTTTCAACAAAACCCTCAATTCTTTCTGGCACTGATTCTTGATTGGCTTCATAGCACAAAAGAACTTGGAGTTGCTTTGTCCATCTGAAGCTTCCTTAAAATAATATATTTTTGTAAATCAAAGTTCATGAGTGAAATCATAATTAAAAACATTCTTGGATGGTGAGGTTAAGAAATACAAAATAATTTGTTAATCATTTATTATACAAAGCTATAGCTAGACATGTTGTACTTCTTCTGTTCCAGGCTTGCTTTGTATAAACCTTCTCTCAACATTTCTCTCCAGTACATACCGAATATTTCAAGTTTTATATTCTAAAAAAATCTTTTAAATATTAGCAATACATACGGAAAACTTAAAAAGGCCTGGCATTTGATTTCCGGATATTATTTTTCTCCCCAACTTGGAAAGAAAGAATGCTCGGACAAGATAACTTCCATAATATCGTCATTTGTTCAGTCCAAAATTGTGATAGCAAAAATATGTTAAATTTATAAGCGTTCAATCGGCCAACTGAGGTGCAGTAGTGACCGACTGGTAGGCCATGTAAGAAGATATGCCAAGAACGACAATAGTAAGCGGGAATGAGACAGCGTAGAGGCTTTGTGAATGCAATAATGTCAGACATGAGACAGCTGCATGGCTACAGACGACCCAAGCTATTTTCAACCAACGGCCATCATTTGCAGCATCAAAGAACACCACTGACCACACAGTATGAAGCATAGTGAATAGCATGGTAAATGCAGCGGTGAAATAGGCAAAGTATGGTGATGGAGCAGCTCCAGTGACTGGATCTGGAAAGCCGACTGTAGCCGGCCCTGACAGCGCGGCTAAAATGTTGAAAAGAGAGAAGACACCGCTCATGGCGCCATAGCCAAGACCGGCAACATACGGCACAAGGTGACGATTCTTTAGAAGGTCCGTATTGGTGCTGGGAACACGAAGACTGCGCAGACCCTCCTCCGCCTTCCTCATTAGCCTGAAGAAACAGTAACTGCAAAACAAGAGATGCACTTTTTTCAGGAAGAATATTCTAATGAGCTGAAATTGAAATTTTATTGCTTTTCAAAAAGCATTAGAAATGGAGGACTCACACCATAAGCAAGATGGATTTGAGCGTTTCGAATCACACTAACTTTAAATTAAAATTCGAGTCACTCACCGAAAGGCTTCTTGAATAATAACTGAAAAGAGAATGCAGAGCGGCATCAGATGGCCAAAAGTGATGAAGTTCCAAAACAGCGACGAGACGACAAGAGCCACAAGCCAGAAAAAAGCGCTCGTGACCAATATAATGATTCGAACAGGATCATGGCTGACAGTGAAGATGAACAAGGCCAATGCTGGACTGTAAGCAGTCAGTGCGCAGCCAGCGAACTCCATGAAAGCCATGATTTATTCAGAGATCACTAATCCTGCAAAAGACAATTACTTAGTGGAAACAGATTAGACTAATAGCATATTTTCAAATATTGAATTATTTATATTTTCTATTGGGATTTCCAGAGGCAGTAAGAATTGAATCATGAACGCTTATGGTCATGAACTGTTGGTAGGCGATAAGATGACTCTTGGTTTTTAAGGTTACCACACTACTTCCACGTTATTAACATATTAAGTAATATGATTTTGTGCGTTTTTCTATTTTTGAGTCTCCTGGCCAGAAAAATAGTCTAATTTTCACGTGATTTGTCTTAAGACAGTTTCATAACTGGGCCAAGCGCACACCAATTTTGATTTTGGATGTACTTTGGGAGTAGTATACCTAGGTACTACGTGGTTTGTAGACATTATTCTTCTTCTTTTTTTAGAAAAATAACTGAGGGCTTCACAGCAAGCTGGACACCCTGTATATTATTCTTCATGTCATGTTTTCCGTTTTGTAGCTATCGAAATTTAGATACCTTTTGCTGATGCATAGGGAACTCTATGATCCAACAGCGATCTAATATATAGTCGCTCCTCTTTGAAAATTATACTATTATCAGATACAATTCCGACGAGTGTAAATAACGAGCGACTATTCAATACATTTAGAAGTCGTAAACCTCATTCTTACCTATAAGTTAGTGATTATTGTGGCAGAATAATTTCACATCTCTCGTCGAACCTGACTGAACGAATGCCTGGTGCAATGTACAGAGAACCAGAAACTAACGTACATCCAGATTCAGATCAGTCTAAATTATTATTCAGAAATGATTTATTAATACTGTTACACTATTAAAAAATTTCAACTGCCTGTCCCTATTCACTATTCTAACGAGGAACGGGAAAGAGACGCAGACATTCGCACTCAGCACTCACCCGTCGAGCGTCCACATAACGACCATGAAATACCAAAATCGATCTCTGTGCTATCGATTCTTCACTTCTTGCAACCTCAAAAATTTTAATTTCATTTTTTATCATTTTATTTAAGTAGTTATTGGGGTAGGGGAAATAAACTTGGCGACTCTTTCTCCATCATTATTTTTATTTGACAAGATCTTTCGGACGTCTACAGGTACCTATCACCTTTCAATTTCATTCAATTCATCTAAACGGAATAAATCGATCTTCAATTATTCTACATATAAGCAAATCAAACTCGTTTTGCTTAAAAAATGAGAGGACTTGACTCGATTGACTGAGCAATGAATGGACATGAGTAATAACGATAGTACGTAAAATTATCAACAATGAAATAACAATCGATGGATCGATCAGTGACTGATATGACTTATTATCATTTATCTACCTTCGGTTGCAACCAAGGTAGATAGATATAGGAGGTACGCTGGTAACTCTGTAGCCAATGAAAAGTGCGAATGGGTAAGACGTCATAATGAATCCCAAGTCCCACTTGGTAATGAAGATTGGATTGATTTCACCTACTTAATACACAAGTAAAACTGATTATTGATTTTTGTGAGCATTCTATTTTAACTTTTAATGCTCGTTTTGGTTATTTACGTAAATAATAATTGGTAAATAACGTTAGGGTGATATAAACCTTCAAAAAATGAAACAAGATGGTCAGACTTACCAGAATTTCCAAAAAAAAATTAGGGAAACAACAATGCCAGTTTAAACTAGTTCACTTTTGAACATTATTATTAATAATTATTATTAAAACATATTAGGAATATTGAAACAAAACATAATTGTGACGTGGGAAATAAATAAAATTGATTTGAAAACTCATTATAAACTTTTATTTTTAACAGTAAATTATTTTTCTTTTGGTTTATTATTCAATAATAAACCATTGTAATTTTTTTCATACTTCCTATCTGGAAAATTAGTGGATCGTTCGAGGGATTTTTGTTGTGCCCTTTGTGCATTTAAATATTTTATCCTCAGCAGTATGCACATTTTGCAAAAAGATTCTATCAACTTGTTGTCAATTTGAAGAGATGCAACTTTTGATGTAACGTATTCCGTTGTTTTTTTGCAGTTGGTGGGTATTTCATCTTTTGTATCATAAAGTAGGTTTGTAATTTTCGACTAAGTCATAGCCGACATGACCATTCCAACTTTCGATGTTCTTCAAGATTTGTAACTTTCATCGTGGATTACTTCACCAAAAGTCGTTAATTCAGATTTTTGAATAGACCGAACGAACGGTAATTCAACTTCAGATTTTCTCCGAGTAGTGTACCTAACCATTTTTCAAAAATTTATGCTGTATTCAACAACATTGGTAAAATGTACACCAAAAAATATCATTCGCCAACTTTACACATTCTCCTCATTCATGTACCTAGGGCAAAAGAATGAAGCATATAATCATGGAAATACACACCATAATCAATCATTATGCCAAATTTGAACAAAATCGGAATCAAAAAATGTTTCACAAAAAAACCAAGGGGTACCTCTGCAATTTTTTATAACTTATCAGTTGATGATTTTTTACTCCCCTATAAGTACAGATAAAAACCTGCAGTTTTCAGGAAAGATGTTTTTTACCAGAAAATAAAGAGAAAAAAGTACAAAACACGCACAAACAATGAAAAAGAGTTTAAACTCGTAAATTAATAAGTAGTTTCGTAGTTTGCTTGAGGGGAATTCAAGAAAGACTGACGAGTGTATTATGGTAGGAAAGACTTCTCCCTTCAACAGGTAGAATTTCAAGCCTCCAAATAAAAGAGAAAGGTAGAAGAAGGGTTTAATTTTGTAAAGGGTAGGGACCTCGGGTCTGTGCTCTAGGGGTTCAAAATGTACTTGTCAATGAGAGGATTTAAGAATTAAGGACTTAAGACAAATTTATTCAGCAACATAAAACATATAAATTAATACACAATAGAAAAATAACGAATAATAGGTTCAGCAATAGGCTATCGCCCGTGAGAGGGATTCAATGTGACGTTTTAGCGTCCTTAGCAACCGATTTGGAGAGGGGGTCGCCCTTAGTTACCAGCGTACCTCCTCAATCTACCTACCTTGGGTTGCAACAGAGTTCAAATAATTGAAAAAATATGAAACAATCGATTTTTACTAATCGAGCCGAATGCATTTCATGTCGTCAATCGATTAATAATTTATTATTTGAACGACTAAAATCGATCTATCGAATGCAGTTATCGATTGTTAGATAACAATATCCTTTGCCTGAGCAACCCGTTTCCTATCAATTTTGACGACCTTGGATGTGTGAAGCAGTTACACGCTATTTTTGTTTTTTAAAACGCATGGCAATCGTTCGTATTATTATTAATAAAATTTAAATCCACCACCGCTTTATTTCGGACCTAATGTTTCTACCTTTTCAAAACGGTTTCCTGACACAATTACTACGTCCTCTGACTCGCGGAAGTGCGGGGGATCGGGCCGTCGCTGCTGGTGCTGGAGCGATCCAACAACGAGATAAACGCTATTTGAGGCTGGGTTTGGTTGCTCGTCACGGCGAATTCGAGTGGAAGGATCCGGTGACCGAAGAAGAGGTGAGTCATTTTGCCTGCAATTGCATAACTGATAAAATGGATTGAGTATTATCAATGTGTTATTTCAGTGGCACATACGAAGCTACATTCAGGTTGTCATTTTCGTGAAAGAATACTTGACTTCTCAGAAACGCTTAACTTAATAGACTCTTAATAGGCACATGACTAATTGACTTGAATAGACTCATTTAGAGGTATATCAACTTGCAAATTTGCGTGAATTGCAGGTTGTGTACGTCACGTTTGTGGATGCTGAAGGTGTAAGGTCTAAAGTACGAGGGAAGATTGGTGACAACGTTTTGTACCTGGCCCACCGCCATGGGATCCACATGGAAGGAGCTTGCGAGGCGTCCTTAGCCTGCACCACTTGCCACGTCTACGTCAACGATACGTTGGTCAGTCTATAATGAAGCCGAGTTCAGTAGTCAAACAATAATCTTGCTGCCTTGAGAAAGTTTAATAGTATGCTGATATTGCCAGCTTGCTCCAGACGCTATCTAAGGGCATGTAGGCATTGTGTTTTAGTGGGGTCGAGGGTATCAAACAAGAAGCAGACTTTTTTCTTGGTTGAGTCGTCGCATCTCTCATTGTATTGGGTAGGTGAGGGGGAGAAGAACCAGGCGACATATTCTCCGATTTTTTATTTTCTGGCCGAGTACTTTCGCCCCTTCGGGCATCCTCAGGGCGATGTGGAACCATAGGTTACCACAGCCATAGGCCATGTCGCCTGGTTCTTCTCCCCCTCACCTACCCAATATAAGAAGCAGACTGTATCGTGCTGTGACTGACGAATAACTCTATTTAAGACTGAATGTACAATTTTTTTACAGTTTATTTTATTATTGTTCCAAGATACATATCTCATTAACAATATTCCTCTGAACTAATTGTTACAAAATTAATGTAACGGCTAACAATACATAACTTAGTCCTTAGTCATTCAGATGCATTTCCCACATTCACTCCCTTCACAAGCTCATGTGGCTTAGTGCGCTTAAGGCGCCGTGTCAACTCATGCACTACACAAAAGTGGACAACCTCTTCATTAGCATAGTTTTTGAGTCTGTCAAGATGAACGTTAGGGCGTTGCATGATCACTTGGTCAACACTTTCCATCTCGGGGTCGCGATTTAGAGTGTCCTTGCGAATATACAACAGCACATTGGTGATGCAGCGTAGTATCATATTTTGGAATCTTTGTATCATCTGCCTGTTGGACTGAGCGGTATAGCACCACAGCTGCGCTCCGTACACCCATGAAGGATTAAGTACTTGCGTGTACTGAAGCAGTTCATTTTGAATTGACATCGTTGATCGCGCTGGCCGATGCGCCAGTACATTTTCCTGAATATTAAGACCAGATACGTCTTGTTCTGTTAAACGTCTTCTTTCCTCTTGAGCTTGGTGGACTGACTGTACATATGTAGGCAATAACAGCTCGGTTGGTTCTAGGTTCTGCAGGCTTTACGTGGTCGTGGTTAGCAGAGAGTTTATATCATAACAGTAGGTACTATCATTTTAGCAAAAGATTTCAAACAGTCGGTTCTGGGAATGCTATGCCCTTGTGGGAACATCCACTCTATCTGTGGTCAGTTGCATCTCCTACACCCCTCAGTTAGCTGAATTTTTTAAGGCTGGAGTTTGCAGAAACTGGAGATGTGTGGGTGGGAGGTAAGCGGTGATCAGACAGGAAATTGTAAATCGTTCTGGGCCTGGCAGATTATAGTGTCAACGGTTTCTTCATTACCCACTAGCAGGCTGCCTACTAGCAAGATCTACGGTTCGATCTGTTATTTGTCAGGCCAATTTAAAGAGTGTATATCACTAATTTCACTTTTCCCCCAATTTTGTTTTCAGACTAACATCTACAGCATCTTCCCTAGCTGGATGACTTTTGAATGTATAGAAATAATGTCTAGTGATTGGAATATTAACTAAAAAAGATCTTCTTCTTGTCACATTTTCCACTCAATTGCTGGGGGGAGATAAACACGGCGACTCTTTCTCCATTGTTTCTCTTGTTTCCTGAGATATTTCGCCGATTATGGCATCATCGGGCTCTCAGGTACCTATGATCGTCATAGGTCATAGGTACATAATGGGCTTATGTAGCCCTGAAGATGCCTGAATGTGCGAAAGATCTTGGCAAATTATCGATGGAGAAAGAGTTGCCGTATTTATTTCCCCATCACCACAGCAACAGTAAAACAGATGATCATTTCTTTTCGAGAACACAAACTCTCTAGTTGTGAACAAAATTGGTCAACAGTTCAGTTGAGGTCAAGCTTCCAAACTTTTGTGCAGTACCATAAGATTTTATTAAATTAATAAACTACCAGAATCATCTATTAATGCTATATTATGAAGAGATATCTATTGACAATTTGTCGAGATAAAAATTATTAGAGATATTTATCCTAATACTAACGATGACTGGAAGCTAATTACACTTGGATTATACCAAATTTGCCCAACTTACATCACTATTGATAAACTTTGTTCCAGCTCGATAGACTTCCACAGGCCACTGAAAAAGAGGAAGACCTTCTTGATTTGGCACCTTTTCTGAAGGAAAACTCTCGCCTTGGATGTCAGATTATTTTAACTAAAGATTTGGACGGTCTTGAGTTGACGCTTCCAAAAGCAACCAGGAATTTCTACGTTGATGGTCACAAGCCCAAGCCACATTAGGCTCTTTTAGAACTTCAGTTCAAGTTAACGTTTCAATTTATGTGAGTTTCTGGTGTATATCTAATATATTCTTGAAAAAAGGTACGTACTTCTGGAAAAAATGTAGTACCAGTAGCTCCTCATGTTAAAAATTTTTTATCGTGTTCTCAACTAAAGTTGCTTTGCGCCGTGCCATGAAATATTTGACAAATGCACCAAAAGTGCCATTCGAAAGTGCTGGATTGTGATCATCTTGGGGGAAAATTCGAGCTCAGTAATTAAGTACTACTACATAACAATACACAGCCTCCAGGTTTTGTACTTTTCCAAGACATGAATAACTGTACTATTGCTCTGTCCGGTTTCATTGGCAGTTGTAACCTCCAAGTTCTTTGGATTCTATGGATCCTGCTGCTCGGAGAAGAGCTCGCCTTACAGGGCCCTATAAAGAAGCCGTCTACCTTGCAAGGAAAGCTATAGAATGCGACCAGAATAGTTTTGTGGACTCGGCTGTCTTTTATTATGGTCAAGCTGCTAAACTCCTGTTTGATTTGGCTCAGAGTTTTCCATCGTTTGAAGACAGGCCTGAATGGATTGCTCGTGCTGAAGAGTACAAAAAAAGAGCTGCTCAGATCTCCGTGCCTAGTATGGCCATCAAATCCTTAGTGGTATCAATTTGTGACCATTTTTGTAGGATAATTCTATGCTGGGAAAAGTATGAGTATAATCCATTCATCTTTGCAAATTGCATCTTTGTTTATTTCAATTTTCGGGTTGAAAAAAATTGATTAAGGGACGTGTATTCCATTTTTTCTTTACTTTGCCCATCCTGGTATCTTGAAGGCCGGTTAGGAGCTTGTGGTTCTTATGACCGAATGGCAAAAGCGCCTGTCAATTGAAGAGACATGCAAACTGGAAGCAAAATTGCGACAACCTAAATTAGTCTTACTCGAAGTAGGTTCACGAAATGCAAAAAATAAATATTTCGGGCGTGTGAACCTTAAATTGTGACATGCGTGTTCTAAACTAGCCTATAGAATTTTACTTAGTACTTTTTCCTTTGATTCCAGAGAGCTCTCGGCAGATGAAACAACCAGAAATGGTTTTATTGTCAAAGTGCAGATTTCTTTTAAACCAAGCGCTGGACGCAGATCAGAAGGAAGACTACAAGAGCGCTCTGGTCCTCTACAAAGAGGCCATCAATACTACACAATCTGCGGTTAGAGAGTATAGTGATACCTCCAGATAGGATACCGTTTGACATCCAGTGTTATATAGACACCAATAATTGATTCTATTTTCTTGCAGATGGAAGAATTAAAACATAAGCCAGCTATACACGGGAAATTGGAAATTATTTTGAAGGAAGCATTAACCCGGGTGGAATTCTTGAGAGATAAAGAAAGGAAAATAGTATCCCAGAGAGCATCACAACCTGTTACACCTAAACATAACAGTAAGCTCACAATCATTGATAACAATTGAATCAGCATGTATCTAAAATTACATTTTAACAACGTCAAAGAATTGGTCTTTCCATTGAACAACATATGAGGTAAATTAATGGTATTGTATCATAATTAAAAACATTGGATGATTAGCAAAATAGTTTTGAAAATCCGACTTTCCCTCGGAAGTCCGACTTCTGTAATTTACTATAGAATTGCTCACAAACGCTAAGCATTATAGTTATATTCGAAATATTTTCTATGTTCGCAGTAAATATTCCCCACGACATTCATGGTTCAATGGTTGTCAATGACACTAATTTGAAATTAAGCGGAAAAGCGACGCTGACCGAACACGAAAAACGAGTAATCTCAACAACGTCCAAAATTAACAGCCTTCAATTCGTACCTTTCATGACGGTCGACTATGATGAAATGTACTTCATTGTAAACGTATAATAAGCTGAATTTTGCAGATTTTTCTACCTCTAAATCACTACTAATTACCTTCAGATTTGATTACGGCTCTCGAGGATTCACTGATCAAGATGGCTTCCTCCGACTGTCGCCCAAGCAATTGGAAAACTTCCACAAATGGGTCCGTCCTGCCGACCTAAGCCCAAATCCAAAAATGATTGCTGGCTCACACATCGACTGCTTCAGCATCAAGCAAACTGTTTAGTATTTTTCAATTCTGTGGATCAATTTTTCGACACTTTCTTCTATCTGCCTAATCAGCTATTGGTGTGGTGACGTCTAAAAATATGCTTGTTTTTCATCTGCACTTTCTATTCTTCGCTCTACATCGTGTTGCCGCCTCACTTTAATTTCTAGAGAATTGTGCCATGTTGAGCTATAGTTTCTAGTGTTATTTCATTGCAGCTGTTTTTTTCCAATAAATTTCTTTTTGCCACATATCAGTATTGAGTTCTGCAAAACAGTTTTCTTCTCTATAATCCTTTGAAGTTATATCCTGATTTTGTCCAGGAAACGTTTTTCATTTCTATGTAGGTAATTTACATAACGTTATGGTCAAGAGATTAGATGGCAATATGCTGAGTCATCTCAGCTCTTTCCTTCTACCTCTTTGGGCATTCTCGGCTACTGTTATATTCTAGCATGGAGTTAATTGTATATATACAATTGGAGCTTCAGTGGCTTAAATATGGATCCAGGAAGCGGTTGACTTAATCGCTTTTTTAAATTATTTTCGAAAATTTTCCTGATTAAAGCTAGGAACATTGGTCACACAATTATTATTGCTAATTATTATTGCCAATTATTATTGCTAATTATTATGCTTCTCAATACGGTATATTTTTATATTAGAAAATATCAGATATTATTTTTGCCCCAAGTGGCTATAGTTTTTTCCGGTTTATATGAGTTGTAATACATCAGAAGCCACAATGATTATAAAAGTTGGTTTCCAGGAAGTTAGAAGATTTATGGCCAAAGTATTTGTTCTCCCATTGATGTTTTGATAGGACGCGTTTGAGGCTAGGAAACAAAGTAACGAGTGGACAAAGGGTGCAGTAAGAAGAAAGTAGGGGTGAATGTATTTGCTCAGGGGTGGTTTATTAGGAAATCCCAATCAGATGTAGTCTAGCAAAGTTGCTCTCTGAAGGTGTTACTGAGCCCTTGTGGCTATCAGAACTAAGAGCTTATTACTCCCAACGCCTTGATGAAAAGTGGTTATTAGTTGGTTTGATCCCATTTAAATTTTATGCTTCAAGAAACGGACGAGCATTCTATGTACTTCGACATTTCATCGGCCAGGTCAATATTTGATGAAGAACTATGAAAGACTGTCCAGTGAATTACAAATAATGGCTTTAACTATCTGAATGTTTCCAAGATTTGAACAGCTAGCTCTTCCAGATAATCGCTCGAACCTTAAATCAAGCTATTGAGTGCAAGTTGACTCAATAATACTCGTTTGGTTCGCAGATAATTTCTGATTGTTCTTTCGTTGCATCGCTCTCTGTGGCTGCGCTTTATGAGAAGAAATTCGGTCGCCGCCTCATCCGAAATATTATATTTCCTCGCCAGGACAAAGAACCCATCTATAACCCCAGTGGTAAGTGATTTATTTGTCTCCGTAGTACAACACAAAATTTCTCCGTGATGGGGTTTCTGAGCACGTCAAAATGAACATCACTTGTCAAAAATCAGATGTCCAGCAGTTTTGAGGGGCAGAGGGTTGCTGTGGACCCTATGGCTCCAAGTCGCCCTGAAGATGCCCGAACGGGCATAAGTGATCGGCCAGCCAATAAAGAATCGGAGAATGAGGAGTCGCCTGGTTTTTCTCCCCCTCACAACCCCTGGACATCAAAAAATGCGACAAGAAAAACAAAAATCCGATGTGTGGATAAATTTCCTCCTAAACTTGTTTTGCTGTGCGGCTCCCAATTTAAAGGTTGTGACATTGATTTTGAGGCCTAATATCAGTTGAAATAGGTAACATTTGTGAGGTGCAAAATACAATAAAGAGATCAGTTCCTAGTCCCTAGGGAGGGAATCATGTCCCCAAGCTCCAAAAGGGTTATTTATAGCCCTCCTTTATGTTTTTTGGGCACTCCAGTTCTGTAACACGATGAATTTTCCATCAGAACAGTCGTATTTGCTTGTAACACTCACAAAAGCTGGCAAATATGAATTTGATAGACAATGGCATGGTTTTTTCTGATTGCCATCATCATAGCAGACTTAATCTGGAAGTACTTTTTTGTGTTTTATATGTTGGTATGGAACTCAGTAGAGGGTCGAAATTCTGAGAAAATTGATTATCTTTTATAAACTTTACCAACGTTAACTCTTTGAGCAACTATCACGACTTCCTCACCTCAACAATCTTTTCTGAGGGTTTCCATGTACCTGCCTGTTTTCTCTTCAACCAAAGGTGAAATTTTTTCAGGTAAGTACATGGTGAAATTCCACTTGAACGGCATCAAAAGAAAAGTGATAATCGACGATTTCCTACCTGTGAACAAACAAGGCGAACTGCTAAGTTCGTTCTCAACGCGCAAAGGAGAACTTTGGATTTCCCTAATTGAGAAAGCCTACATGAAAGTCATGGGTGGCTACGATTTTCCCGGTTCAAACAGTGTAAGAGTGTTGACCAGTATTTACCGTTGTATGAGTCATTCATCAAACTCGGCTGATTCTTCCCAAAACTATTGTTCCCTGCCTGGAAATGATCCCTTTCATCTCAACAGAATATCGACCTTCATGCTTTGACTGGCTGGATTCCAGAACGAGTCGTTTTGAATGTCGACAAAAAACCAGTCGGCGAATCGGACAGGCTGTTTCGCATGCTCATGCAGAAAATGAAAGAAGGCAACGCTCTAATGACGGTAATGTCAAAAATACCTCAATGCAATTCATGTGGTTTATCAAAATATTTTGAACCAATGATGCCATTTGGCTTTCATTTTCTTCAGTTGCTTATAAGCTTAGCTTTGATCTTATTTCAGGCGGCTACCCCTGATATAAGTAAAGAAGAAAGCGAACGAGCTGGCCTTGTAGCATTGCACGCTTATGCCATCTTGGACATTAGAATCGCTCAGGTAAAGAATACTCCTTAAATTTTATAGCTAAACAATCCCTTTTTTTTACATTTTATGGGTGAAAAACTAGGCAGTTATTCTCAAACTATGCTCTCTTCCAGTTTGGTTTGGTTTGCAAAGGAAAATAGTGTTATTGCATTTGATTTGACTGTCCTGTCTTGCTTTTTTGACAGAAAGAGAAATTAGTTCAACTGAAAAACCCGTGGTCCCACGTCAGATGGAAAGGTAACTATTCTGAACTGGACGTGGATCATTGGACGCGCCAGCTTTGTCAAGAGTTGGACTACGATCCTCAAAACGCTGCGTACTATGATAACGGAGTCTTCTGGATCGATTTCAAATCCCTGTGCCATTTTTTCGACGTTCTTTACATCAATTGGAATCCCAACATGTTCAAGT
This sequence comes from Tupiocoris notatus, assembly GCA_037159825.1. NCBI lineage: Eukaryota > Metazoa > Arthropoda > Insecta > Hemiptera > Miridae > Tupiocoris > Tupiocoris notatus. Next base: position 17,502 of record JASJUZ010000125.1, on the reverse strand, counting down.
TCACTTACACAATTCATGAGTAAGATGAAACGTTTGGCTGTGGTTTTGTTACAAAATAGTGCATTTCTAGAACAATAATTAGTGTATGTTCAAATTAGTGTGGGGGAGTTTGCAATTTTTTTTTTTTTTAGTTGCTCTGAAGCGAATAAAAGTGGAAAAAAATGAGAAATTTAAGAGCTAAATTGTTCTAGACCTTTTTGTAAATAATATAATTTTTTTCTCTCTTGCGTTTCCTTTCTGCTATTTTCTCTTTACTCATAGAATCAATGTTTTAGGGTCAGTTCCACCAAGAAATTGAGCTAGTTCAAACTGTGGTTTAAATTTCCTTTTGTTTTTTGGTGAAAATAGCCCTTAGTGAATTTATCTCTGCATGATCAAGTCCTCCAAAAGTTGTTTGAAAATATTTTCAGTGAATGGAGTGCTGGTGTTGGCCCAGCAAAAGACAGTTTCACCGTAGGCGAAAATCCTCAGTATCAGCTTCAGTTTAGCAGTGACGTCACATCAGGAGCTGCATGGGTCCTTCTGTCGCGACACATCACTGACATTGAGGATTTCAAGCATAACAAAGAGTACATCACGATTCTTATCTACAGCCGCAACGGAAAACGTATCTACTATCCTTGTAAGTAATAAGACTACCAGAGAGCTGCTGTTAACTTTTGCCTTCTGCAAATGTGACTACTCAGTCAATGTCGTCCTGGAGCATCCTGCAGCTTTCTAGCGTAAAAATAAAGCGTTGGGTCAACAATCACACAGGCATTTTTTCCAGATGAACCAGAGCCAGTTATTGACGGAGCTCGAATCAACAGTCCTCACTATTTAGCCAAAATCAACTTGGCCGAAGTGCCTGGGCGAAATTTCACGCTCGTCGTTTCACAATATGAAAAGACCACTACAATCTACTACAGCCTTAGAGTGTATTCAACCCACCCATTCAAATTGACAGCGCTTGCGGATCCGTATAAATACGTGCAAAAGGTGATATTATTTTGTAGCGATTTTTGGAAATTCTACACTTTTTCCATGTTTTGCAATTAATTTTCTCTCATTTTTAGAGCTACGAAAGCCATATCTTAGCTAGTAATTCATTAGAAATGCTTGAAAGTTTTCACTCAGTTCCGTTTGAATCATTTTCAGTACAATAAAAGTCAATTTGGGATTAAGAGGAACATTTGTCAGCGATTTTCGCCTGCTATTTCAAGGCGGTAATGGTGCCAATTAAAAAAAAAAAATAAATAAAATTAGCGCTTTTTTGTAATTAGCGCTATGGCTTGAGTTTCTGGAAATCAAGAGTAAATGTTTCTTTAAAAAATAGATAGCAGGTATATCTGATTTTTTTTGTTCTTCTGTCTGTCGCACTTTCTACATAGTTGTTCTGATCAGGGGGAAATAAACACGGAGACTCTTTATCTGTTTCTTTTATTTGCCGAGATCTTTCGTCCATTCGGGCATCTTCAGGGCTACATAGGTTCATCAATTCCCTCAATTTTATCTATCAATTAATTTTTTTTGGTTAATTTATTTTCAATATCTCACAAGGTATATCTTGAAATTTTATTACAGGTAATCGACGGAGAATGGAAAGGCATCACTGCTGGAGGTTGTAGAAATTATCCTGCAACGTGCGAGAATAATCCGAACTACGTTTTGACATTGGATGGTAAATTAAGAACTCAGATTGGAAAAGCTTTGAGAATAATTTTTTTTTTTTATCCCTCCAAATACATTTATAGCTCCCAACGTGTTAGAAATAGAATATTATCCTTTCTATACTCTAGAAAATCTTGAATCTGGTAAATGTTTTCTTGTATTTTATGAACAGGTAGCGGCTCAATCGTCATTGAACTTCGAGCTCCTCAAGTCATTAAGATTGGTTTTGATGTCATTTCAAACAAAATTGAAGGGCCTCCACTTGTCATCCATTCTGGCGATTACAGGTATGCATTCCTTCAAGAGGACAACTCTTTTTACATCATAAAATTATTATCAAATTGGTTTGACGTTTTTGGTGAATATAACATGAATATCAGTTTCCCAATGTCAATAGAGGTTTCTTGAAGATATAAACAAATATAATGCTTGTCTATTTTCAAAGCATGCCGAGCAGCCGAATTGGTTGCCCATGTCATGACCATTTTCCTCCATTCAGTACAGATGGGGTACCCTAACGCTTAGTTCTCATCCTAGGTCCATTCTAACCTGTTGACTGTGACCAAGAGTATGAAAAGCTGAATTTCAATGGGTAAAAACTGGAAAGAGTCGAGAACCAGTGTTTCTAAAATAAATTTTGTGAGATACATTGCTGTGCAGAAATGTTACAGTGATAAAAATTCATAATTATAAAAAAATAATATTATCTCCTCTATTTCTGAAAAAAAAAAATTGCTAGATGGGGTACCGTTATGAATTCAGTCATAGCCATGTGTATACAGTGCTCAATTTTTAACCACAGTTTTTTTCCAGAATAATGAGCCCTACCAATTATGAGAATGGTTAATCTTCTTTTTCAATAGTTGAACTAAGCGTAAAATACTGTTGATGAAAGTTTTCTTTCCATTTTGTATAGAGCTGGATACGTAGTTCTCGAGTATGATCATCTGCCTCAAGGATCGTACTACATTCGACCGTCCACTTTTAGGCCCAACGAGGAATCTCGATTTCTGCTGACAGTGAAATCCACCAGCCCAATCAGCATCGCCCGCATCAAGTGAAGTCCCATGGAATTCATCATCTACCCACTCGATTGCTGTACTTCCGCCAATCACATTACGGCCTTATCTGATCTTGGATTCATCACAGCGCAATAAATGAAATTGAATTGATAACAGACACAACATACTCACAGCTATATGAACTGTATTTTTGAAACTCAAAGTCTAAGAATGTTATTGTTTGCTATAGAAAAATTTAGGAAAATGATTTTAAACACTGATAAGTCTTATTTTAAGAATCCGAATCAATGAATTATCAATGTTTCCTACGAGGTATGGTGTAATGATAATAGATTGTATCATTTAGATCAGTCAACGAAATCATGAATTAAGTGAAAACTTTGATTTGATCAAAAGTGATAGTATGTATTAAGAATATGGAATTTAATAAGTATAGTTGCTAACCTTTCGATGTTTTTTATTATGGCAGCATCCCAAGTCAACTTATTCTTAGTGCTATCAGTCAACGATTGCAAGTTTGCCTGGCTTCACAGAGCTTCATTTTGAAAACTAGAAGAATTTTATAGTTGTCCACTCTATGACCAGGTAGTACTGTATAATTTCTACTTTACGGCGATCGGGTGAAAGTGCGACAAAATGATACTTGAGTGATCACAACTTGAGGACATAAGGATTTGGAAATTATCGAGTATTTATAGACATTCTGATTGAAGTGCTTGGATAGGATGGAAAAACTTCGTTTCGGGAAAATACATCATTTAATAAATTTGTTTTTAAAATTATCCAACAATAATAATGAAATAAGTACATCTTCTAAACTTCATTCGTCTAACCACAAAACTAAAAATAGTAGTGGAGGTAAATGTTTCGAATTTTCAAGTATTTCAAGTAGAAAGTTATTAAGTATCAATTTATAGGTAAGTACTCTCATCTGAAATAGTACCCTGCAAACGTGATGTGCTCTTCGCTTCTAATTTATCACTGGAATTACATTTCTAGTAAGAGATAAGAAGTCATGCGGTCAACATCGAACAGTAGCTCTACATGTATGATGCTGATGTTCTCAATATTAGGAAAACAGGTGTTGTTTTAGTGGCGGATCAAACAATTTCAAATAGCAAGGCCTCACTTAAAATTGTAAACCTAATAGTCTTGATTAAAATACTTCCATTATGTTAAAATGGAAATGATGAAGTTGGTTAAAAAGAAGAACCATTCAACAGAAACGTCTGGAATTGACCAATGGACCTAACATAAAAATTGCCCCTAAGTAGTAAAAACGTAACGGAATTTTTCTCGATTGCAGCTAACTCAAGATAATTTTTTTCATTCTACATATACTCAGAAGGGCTACAGATGAACTCATAGTTAGTACCGCCACTGAAAACTGGTTCTCATCCAAACCGAAGAGAACTGGATCGAGAATGGAACGTCAACAGTTTACATCTATTCATAATATTCAACTGCACATGCGGCATGCTTAAATAATACCCATGTTTAGAGTTTAACTAATTTCCAAACAGTATTCTTAGTTCAAATTCGGTACATGCGGACTAGGGAAGTTGGAAAAAGCTCTTACAGCTATAAAGGCAAAGAAATATTTTCTTACAGGTGATTGAACCTTTATAGAAAAGAGAACTCAAAATTTTCCTGTAGCGTCAACCAGGCAAAATGTCTATAGTTCAGTTTGCCTCAATCCCTAACCATTTTTCAGTTAGATGATGTTTACGTGTAACTTCAAACATAATATTTTGTGATGAAATTCTAGCGGTTTTCGCATTCGTAACTTTTCTAATAAATTATTGTAATAGAATAACCAAAATTTCTCACTAGCTGTATGGAGAAGAGTTAAGTCAGTTAATATGCAACGTACTATGCATAAATGTGATTTGCTTCGCCATGGATAGAGCTAGGGATTCGAATCAAAACGAACTACCACAGCTTGATCTGTGACTGGAAAATCATTGCTATAAAAAAAAATCAAATACCGTTTTCAATTGTGTGTTCGTTTTCAATTTTTGTCAACTCTGGAATTAGACTTTTAGATCTTGATTCAACGCGACCGTTAAGTGGTATATTATGTCAATTCAAGTTGAATGGAATTGAAAAAATTTGTCGCGTCGTACTGCCAACCAGTTTTCGAATTTTATTACCAATTGTCAAATTTCCAATAACCAATTTTCGATTTCGGTTATTGGAAAGATAAATAAAGTCTCTAGAATGGTAAGGGAATGATAATTAACCTTAACACCGAGTCTTCTATGTTTGATGATGATCCCCCCAGCTCAAATGACAAAGCATCAATCTGCACAATTGGCTCTAAAGCCTTTGACCGAACTTTGGGCCTGCAGCTTTGGAACAGGCTTTTATATGACTAGTCTCACAAAGGCAATTTCTCAATCGCATCTAGTAAATTAAAAAGTATAGAGGAAGTTCTCAAGCTCATTTCTCCATTTGGATATGATGAACATTTACATAATCTCCACTACACAAAGCTAAACGTTGAAATTAGAGGAAGGAATCTGTGTGTCCCAATCCACAAAAACAATAAATAAATCAAATAAAGTAATCAATATTAACTGATGAGTTTATAGAAGACATCTTTCATAGTCTGCCAAAGATGACACAGTGCAGACTAAGACAACAAGATGTCATGAGCGTGAACTGAAGGTATAATACGTAGAATTGTAGTTGTAACACAGTAAGATCATGATTGTAATTCTGATTTCTACCACCATGATCGCTAATCAAGCACAGTGTCAACATTGCCAGACTATAGAATATTCTTCCATATGATAACGATATATCGGCAGGCCATAATAGGTCCATTGAGCGTTTAAATGGATAGCGGTGAAAATAATTTACAAAATCGAACATATCAAACAACTGTTGAAGATTACTTGCAGCAGTCTCAAGTAGCTCGACAACTGATGAAGGGGAAACTAATATGAACGCAGAGCAGTAATCAGATATGAACTGTTGATGTTGAAAAGTCATGCAACAAATAGTTAATAAAAACAGGCGGGAACATCGGCAAAATGTCTTAATAGATTATTAAATCTACAGGGCAGTCGGGCGAGGGAAGGAAGGTTTTGCACATCCAACGTACATAGCCAGACGTTTTACTGCAGGCATGCAGGTCTCACTGCCTGAAAACATGGAGAAAACCAATGAGATACAACAATAAGCAAGTTTCCGAGTAAACAAATTACTACTAATTCACGTTGATGGGAAGAAAATTAAAATGCATGCAACCAAGTACTGTTACCATTCAAAATATTTCGCACTTCAGAGCTAAATTATTAAACTCGCGAGCAAAAATTGTTTGTTGAAGAAAGTAAGAATTGAATATCTGCTACAGCATCTATAATATATTACATAAAAAGAGGTATACCAGAAACTTACCAGTTTCTTTCTATCAATAATGTGCAATCGCTTTCAGATTGTTCGTTGATTTAAGTACAGATCGAGTTTTGAATTGATAAGAAAATCGTTGTCGGTTTTGCTTTTCAGATTAGATAATAAATTCTAACCTTCAAAAAGTCTAGAACTACACAATCTATGCGCCCATTATAAATTTATGTTGACTTTTGAACCAATGAAAAATAGTCCAAGAATAGTTAGAAAATGACTGTTTTCTGTTGGCATAACCTAAATTAAAGTTAACCCGTCATCGCATCAATTGAGCTCTTTTTAGGGTAAACTAAACCTTTGTGTTCCACAAAGTGAACTTTAACACGGTTGAATAGAATTGCCAAAAGCTGTTGACATTAAGAAGCCTTAACATGAGTTACATGCGAGTAATTTCCATGCACCATATCATAAGCCTAGTTCATTCCATGATAAAATTATTTACAGTCCAGGAGATGGAAAGACATCTCATTGATCAGTTTCATTTTACATCCCTTCGATCAGTATATTTCTACAGAGCTTAACTCATGAACCAGTTCATCCGATCACGTAAGCCGCACGAGTTCCTTCTGCCTGTTCATCAACTCCAATTTTTCTTTTTTTTTCAAATTAATTTTTAGCCAAATTGTACAGAGAACTTAACACCAACTGGGTGGGTTTCATTGAAGTGTTGCACAGTCCATGAAGTTTCCACACCTTCCGGCGGGAAGGGTCGTTAAGAACCTATAAGTCACCTTCCCCCACTTGTTTGGTTTGTAAGCTCAAATTTTTTGTACTCACATAGTCAAGTTTACCTTGATGATATTAGAATCAAACCAAAAAGTCTAAAACTATATTAAGCATTCAGAAACGAATCCAGCTCTAAATAAGTCGGTTCCAAAGAATTCTCGTGTGGAAAATGTGAGTGATAGAGTTAACAAGTGACAGTGCAGTGCAAACGATGGTTAACTTGTTACCCTCTCGTCACTGGAAATTCAGATCACTGTTTTAAAACGACGTCATTTTGAAAATTACGCAGCAATTAATTATGTAGTAACAACTAGACAACATAAAATACATAACTTATAAGTAGAAGCGTTAAGTCGAATGTGATAATGGTACTAGCAAACGGAAAATGCCAAATATCTAGAATTAATTACTTGGAAGTAGAAGAAATTTTTTTAAAGTATGTGATGAGATCAACTAGTTAGTTAGTTTGACATGAGATTGCAAATTGATATGTGACCACGATCTAGCAACCGAGATTTTAAAGGATGCCAAATTACAAGAAAGAATTAAAGACTAACTGTTAGGGAAATGATACAATTTTGACAATTTCAAACCGAAGTGGCTAAGAGAAAAATGAGATGGTTCGTTCCTACAGTCAGCTTCCATTGAAAGCAGTGATCTGTCGCATGTGCTATCATAGCAGTTCTGAGCCATCCATAAGTTTCAAAATATACAGAAAATTAAAGGGCAATACAACATTTCAAATCTGGAACGAACGGTTTGACAGATGATAGCCGCAGGCACGAATCAATAATCTAGGATTAACCAACAAAGCAGAGATGTTGAATCTGATTTTCATCTGTGTAGCAATTTTAATAGTGGACTGAAAATCACTGGCAAGAATACCCAGAAAAGAGCCTAATGGCACCAACTGGCGATATTATGAAGAACACATGGAAGATTCCCAGGATAATTATGTTTCTGTCAGTAAAGAGAGCAAAAGTGTCTTCAACGAAGTTTTTAACTATTAATTGTTGAAGCTATTCACCTACAGCCATAACATATCTGTACGGCTAAATTAGTACGGATTTTCAATAGCACAACCTATGACGAGTGATGAACAACGTTCGGTCAAACGTTGTACACAACAATTTGCCAAATTAAAACCAACCACTATCACAGAAACTACCTACATAACCTAACTTAACAATATTGTTTTTCATACTCAAACAATTTACAATATTTAAGGTTATTTTGCATGACGGCAATTATTCTCAAGGAAGATTGTGCAGAGTTAGCCGTCAGTATTATGCCTTTGAAATATTAAAGTTGAGAAACTTTGCAACTTTCTTGGCACAAAAATTTCCTTTTATAATTATGGAAGTGTAATTTTAAAATTTTGGTTTTCTATTTAGGAATCCACAATGTGGTCGAATGCATTACATTGGAAAATCTATGGCATAACTCTTACAATACAAGAAGTCACAATCTTCAGAAAATCTGAGAATCCTGACACCAACTAGTAAACTATTCAGAATAATAAAAAACTAACTAACACTACCGATACATTATACTGTGTAGACAAATAAAGTAGGTGTCTCTGAGCTATAAGGTAACATGAGGTTTCGAAGACATTATATTGGCACATGAGATCCAAATTCCAGTTAGAATAACTATTCGAATTGGAAGACAATGGGGAAGGACATCAAGGATTCTACAAGGGTTACTTGTGTGAAAACTTTGGCAAACAGTGAAAGACATAAAAAATGGAGCTAGGATGCAGCTGGGTCTTTTCATCCTATTTATACAATCACAAACATTGTTCAACTCAGCCTGTTTAGTGAGTTATTTACGGCTCGTGAGTCTGTGGGTAATTGCCCATTCATTGGACCATTGGGTACAAAACCCCCACAATGAATTACACACACCTTCATATTGAATTTTTAGACAGATGGTTTCTGTTGAGTTTCACTAAAGGAAACCAGCCTAACACCAGTTTGATAAATTTGTACGTAAGGTCACCATGAATAATGTCTTAGTACAAATGGCTTGTGAGAACCAAGCGGAATTCATCTCATCATGAGCACCAGGAACAGGTTGAATTACGATGGGCCCTATTTATCAAGCATCCAAGCCCCTATTAGACGGTCGTTTCTTTATCACTGATTACTCGGATCGTTCCATCTTCAGTGATCTGAATTTCCACGCGAGTCTCCTTCTCCTCATCAGTCACTTCGCCTACTGTTTCAAGATCTGTTTCACGCGAGCCCAAGTGTACCTTTCGCATAGCGACAGCATGACCGGGCCGCGCTCTTTTTGACTCCAAAGTGGAAGGTGATGAACTCGCAGTAGACGGCTGTTCAGCTAAAGCAGGTGCTTGGTGCTGGTGTAATGGCGAATTGTAATTACCCGAAGAATCAGGAACGTCCAATGTCATGATGATGTCATTGGGAGATGGTGTGAGAGCACTTGTAGAATTGGCAAATAGCTGGTACTTACTGCCCGATGCAAGTTCCATCAGAGAAGGCAGCATAAACCAGACGTGTATGTTTTAGTTACAGAAATCGTAAGAGCTAATATACAATGTACAACTTTCAAGTAATTATTGTTACAGTAGGCAAACGTTCATCTGGCATTACTTTTAAATTCTTCTGACTAATGCTCACATCCTTCAAAGAAGTATTCCTAGCTCATCATGAAATAGTTACTACAACACTTCTGAAAATTGAGAGGAGGGGAGTGAAGCCGTCGGAAACCCCAACATGCAAATTACTTTTATTTCTTGAACATGGCCGCTTGGAGAAATAAAAGAAATGAGAACGAGGAGATTGCCACATAGTTTTTCTATCCCTCTCGACCTAACGCGCCGACGCCAGTTCTTTCTGCAAAAACCTCATAGATAACTAACTTGGTAACTTCCAAACCATTGCAGAAGTCAAACGTAACTGCCTTTGTTATTTGAAGCCAAAATAGACACTTATCAAGACCCGCAACATAAATTATAAAAAGCATTGTTAAACTGATTAGCTCACTTATCAATTGAAGAGGAGTAGAGGCCGTGTTTTTTAATGTAATCGATGACATCAGGTGAGAGAAGGTATTTCACACTTTCGCCCCTTCGCAACGCACGGCGGATCTTGGTAGAACTCACTTCGTTTGATATCCATTCGGTCACAACTACAATGTTGTACTAAAACCAAACCGAAACTCTGAGTCACTCTGCAATTGTACCTATTTACAGCCATTTTGCATTATTTGTTGTTCACTATAAAGACCACAAAACAAAAATAATGCTCATGGGCTCCTGCCAGGCATTAATAGCGGTATTATCCTCTGACATGTTCAGAGTGCTAATGTTGAAACTCAAACCTATAATGTTTAGCAATAGGGTGTATCAAAAAGGCATTTCACCTGGTATTTTGACAATATATCTGACTCGTAGACGCATTTATAAGGGTCAGACCCCGCCCTGGTAATAACTGCCAGTCCGTGATCTCCGATCAAGCTTTCTATCTGTAAAATAAACAGAAATTACAAAACAATTTTAATAAACAGATATTTGCACAGCGATGCAATAGTTATTATTTGAAAAATAATAATTTTCAGTATAACCAAGCCACTTACGTCTTGATCAAGCCAAAGACCAGGGGAATTGAAGGACTCGAGCAGATCGCCACCGCAGAGGAGTTTGACAATGACGCCCGAGTTGGATCCATACTTGTGCGCGTGAGCGACCCATGCGGGCACGTCATTGTCAATATGACGTTTGTTATTCACCAATTCGCTCGTATGCATATTCAGTTTGTTCTAGAAAACCATGGAAGCAAAATTGGAGGAAATATTTTCTTGCAATCAACAGTGGAAGAAAGATACCAGATCAAAATTTGGTATGTTAGTGTATGAGCAGGATGGAGTGGAGAAAGAGATTGTCACGAATTCGAGAGCAACGCTCAAAAGCGAGCACTCTGCTCTGCACTCGCTTGTTAGCGAATTTTTTGCAGAAAATTATGATATTTTGCTCGTTCCAAAAGACTGAACCATCGAATTTCGACCTCAAAAAGCGTGAAAAATCCATTTCAAGCATTGCATCAGAGCAATTCTAAAATAATAGAATTCTAAAAAAATAAAAATATATTTTTAAAAAATTTGAATAATAAATTATTTAAAAAATGCTGAAACAAAAAATCCTTCTCGGCAAAAGTAATAACAAAATCTTTTAAAAATAAATCACTTGTGCTGAGATTGCGAAACCTCAAATTCACCAGGATAGAAGACAAAGAGATTGTCACGAATTCTACTGATTTTAAAGTTAACGTTATTTTAAAGAGTTATGTTGGTATATCGATTTCTGCGATAAGCCATCAGTAACAACCTTACAACAGTTGTCTTTGTCTTTTATCTCAACTTCGAGAGGCCAACAAGACTGGAGCAGAGGGAGGTGTTCAAATCAGAAATTCAACTTCGGACAAATTGGAGAACCATCAAAGCCCAATGTAAAAGAAGCATGTGGGGTATCAAATTAATATAGTTTTCACGCTGAATGAACCATAACGAGACCGGTAGCTTAAATGGTTCTCGAGTTATCACAGCGCAAAAAATACAGACGCGCTAGTTTCTCAGCTTCCACTGTGGCATGACCCTTGATCTTTGCTCTCTGCTCCACTTTGCCCGTACACTTAATCATCGTGGTGCAAGTTATGAATCAGAATAGGACTAATGAAAACTTAAGGGTGGGATCAGGTGAGTTTTACATGAGAGTGGTGTGCGCTATCTGCCAAAAATAACTAACCACCCAATAAATCGACTAATAACTATTTGGTTCACCTGATGATACTGAAGTACTTGGCGAGTGCGAACCCATGAGGGCTGATTAACTTCCCAATCACTGAGGAAGATCCAGTCAGAGTCCTGCAGGGCCAAGCGAAGCAAAGCGACGCGGTGAGTCGACGAGATAAGCTCCTTTTTGCCATAGTCGTCATGAACTGGTGACACGATTCCTCCTATCACCTGATACCGCCCAAGCCTGTTTAGATAATCCCGGGCCAGCTCTAAAATAAAAAAAAACGCAGAGGGTTTGCAATAAACAAGATTTTCAACAAGCATGAAGGGCAATGAACAGCAGAAATACCAGTGGTGTACTTCCACGTCTGAGTCGGTAACAGGTAGGTATAACCAATTATAAAATCAAGAAACTCATAAAAAAAAGGCCACAACACATTACTACACTACAACTGTTATTGAAAAAATACACAAATAGAGAAAAACACGAATAATATTAATAATGTGGAAGTGCAGTATCTGAGCCTTTACAAAACAACCAAGTTTTGCCAAATGGGATCATTTTCATAGCAAGGACAACCAAAAATGTATAACCAGCCCTGAAGAGGGAATGAGGCGAGTTTCTGTCGTCGTTATAAACATTTAAAAACCTCAAGCATTCAACTACACCGATTTTTTCAGCCAATAGAACATACCCACAAAAAAATTCCATAAGATGAAAATACGGAGGGAGAGCCAAAGATGAAAATCAACGTCGTCTGCTTGCCACGAATAACATTTTAAGACTTTGATCTCAATAAACAACATGGAAGAATATTTTCACCCTTATATCGTGGAAATACTGGGCATTAGGTATCTACAATAAGATCACCTCGTCTCATAATGCCCTGAGAACAATTTCTAAAAATATTGCATACAATTCGAAAAAATTTTCAAGGATGTATGGCAATATTTGTAATTGTTTGAAGTGGACATACGAGCGCGGGGACAGATGGGCACACAGACAGACAAACTAGCGGACGCACAGGCATTTGTTCGACATACAGGCTGCATTGAATTACATTCACTTTTGCAGTCTGTAAAAATAACAATATAGTCAATATGAGAATAACCCAGAAGTTTGGTATATAACCCACGCAATAAAAATCATGCATCATTCAATCTTTAAAAAATAATTACTCTTATAACATTTAAAAATCGAAATATTAAAACTTTGAACAGTTATATCTCTAATGCAAAGTTTGTTATCCAAATTTCAATGAAAACTCATTTTGCAAATACACTGGGAGAAAAGTGCCTGAAAATTTCATTGAGTTACATTCATTTTTCAGGAAGATATGGATATTTTTACATGAAAATTTCTTGCAACAGGACCTCCGTTCCAAATTCAACTTATCAAACGGTTGCCATACTTCAATTTACTTTGTAAACAGAGAAATAAACAAAGGCAAGGGATTATGAAGCAGATTTTTAACCACACAATACTTCCATAGGTACTGACCTAGACTGGACTTAGCAGTCAGTAAATTTAGGCTAGGTATGTAATGAGGAGTAAATGCTGGCTGTGGGTGTTTTTTGCGGTGGCTTCAGTAACCGTCGTAACAGTATGAACTTTGTAGCGTTCAACATGATTTTCTATTTTATTTACCAACTACAAAGCTTTTTTGCTCCAGCAAGATGATCTCTTCATAAGAAATCGCAGCATCATCTACGAACTTTGTATTCGCCAGCACCCTCCGTCATCTTATACATCAAAGTTATGTAGGTTCAACAGAATTTCGCGTTTTTGAAAAAGGAAGTTTTATTTTCCAGAAGAATTCACGCTAAGTTCGAAGGCTCACTACAAGAACAAATTTATAATAGTAGAGGGGTTGTGAGGGGGAGAAAAACCAGGCGACTTATTCTCCAGATTTTTAATGGCTGGCCGAGCACTTTCGCCCATTCGGGCATCTTCAGGGCGACGTGGAACCATGAGGTCCACAGCCTTGTCCACAGGCCAGCCATCAAAAATCTGGAGAATAAGTCGCCTGGTTTTTCTCCCCCCACAACCCCTCTACTACAATAGATGCGACGACAACCAAACGAAAATTTACAATAGTTCGAGCAGAATGGCGCAGATGACGGCGGCGGAGTAAGACTGAACTGCCTGGCTCTTGCAGAGAATGGTTTTACAGCCTCGGGCTGCTGAGGTCAGCAGGACGAGCAATTGCCATCCATAACTTCAATTAAATTAATTCCAAATTAAATAATGGAATTTCTCAAAAAAAAAAAAAAAAAATGCACCTTTTTAAACTACCTCAAGTGCTTCAGTAACGGACCACTTACCGAACATTCGGAGATGCATGAACGTGGGCGGGTTGAAAGATCCGCAGGCAAGCAAGATCACTTTGGTGTGAGTCATCCTATCGACTTGAAAAAAAATCCGGTTCGACTCCTGTTCTACGGCTAAATATTCATTCCAAAATAGCTCGAATAATATCACAAATAAGACGTTTTTAACGGGACTGGCTCAAATTTCATTACCGATACGAAAACACCGAAATTATACCTGACCATGGCCAGACCCGAATTCCAAGATTGAGCGATATTATGTCAAAATACAATGACAACCCAAGGAAGAGGTGATAAGCTTATCAGGGTTATTACATAATGTCCTCTTATTTTGCGTGCGGTAGACATAACAATTCAAACCTAATGGAATTTAATTCCTTTTTTTCTCAAAATAGTCTACTTACAGATAGTACGCATATTCTACTAGTCATATTCTGAATGGGTGGTTTGGGTAATTAAAATTCAAGTTCTAGACCTCATTCGTCCTGGCTTGAACATAGCGTTCAGGCAGTCGTTCTTGAATGCATGCTATAATATGCATTAGCACATGAAGTAAGTAAGGTTTGAATCCCATTATTTTGCTTGTAAAACGCTACAAATTATTGTACTGCGGTTTATTACCCCTCCGCTTCAATTATGATTTTAGAAGACCATCTACTTGTGCTAGTGGCTCTTCTGAACATTATTTGTAAACGTATCTGCCTTACAACAGATTAGTAACTATAAAGGAAAACTCCGTAGCAACTATGGTAATTTGAATTTTTTCATTTCTCTATTAGTTTTGAAATTTAAAGTTAAATTATTTGAGAAGTGAAGCGGCTGAAGAGAGTGACGACCATTCCAAGGAGTATAAAATATAACGATTTTCCTGGCTACGAAAACCCTCATATTTCCAAACATCTCGTAAAATCTACAGAAAAGCTGTTTTAACTTGAAAATCACTAAAGCTATCGACATCGCGATGGTTACATTCGATCCAATGTCCAAAAATCTATAGAAATAAATACCAAATAAACCTCAGAAAAAACATTCGTAAATACGAATTTTCTCCCATTTCAAAACCCCCCCTTAAAATTAGGATAGCGATTCGGTTAAAAAACTGAGCCATTGTCCGACCAGGATTGATTTTCGGTGAAAATTTCACCAGAAAACTATTTGCCTGAAAAATGTTGACGGCGTACGGCATCGGGCAGAATTTTTAAAAAATTGTATATTCGGATTCTTCATGCTTCGAAACGTAAAACATCAACTTTTGAAGGCGGCTAGAAAATTGCTCTTACTTAGGCGGTTACTCTGGTTTTTAATTGAATAATAAACCAAAATTTAACTCGCTGGACTTGAAAGAAGTGCGCGAGCTTGGTGCAAGCAGCCTGAGCGATTTTTGGTGGAGATAATACTATCATGAGTTATCAATATCTAGGCCAAGCCGGCGTGTGCACAGAGAACTGGCGTGTGGAGGTGAATGTAGTTTTTTCCGCTGCGCTGGAGGAAAATTGGCCCTGAATAGGTTGTCGCCTAATTAGCACTGGCTCTCGTGAGATTGAGCCTTAGGAAATACATTCAGCTGTTACATCATCTTGATCCAGACGTTCTTTCTATCAGCCACGTTCCCTCGCATTTCTGCCGCGTCAACTCAAAATTCAACCGTTCGACCGCTGCAGTTACACTTTGTTTCTGGGCTGTAGATATCCACGAATCTCATCGCTCCTTAGTGGCGAACATACGGTGAATTATGTGTGGAATTTGGGCTTTGTTCGGTTACGAATCCGAGCAGGTACAGCATTGCGACGGGTCTTTCTACAACATACGGCACCGAGGACCCGATGCTTGGCGGCTTCAGTATGACAGCAAAATCAAAGTGAGAATTTGACATAACAAAAATTAATTTACCTGTCAATGAAAATTGTATAAATTATTTATTTAATTACAAGCAGCGACCGATTTTCAACAAATTAATTTCTAGTATTCACAACAATATTTTTAAACTTGAAAATTTATTTTGGAATTTGAAACCTTCAGGTACTTGACAAACTCTGATGAACATTACCTACCTAACATTTCACACCACCATGATAGAATTTACAGAAGCATTGCCATGAGCGCTCATGGGATGTAAGAGGGCGCTGGAGAGCAATCAGCAATCTTGTTGCTTACAAAATTTCATGGGTATTATCAGAAAGTTCCCACTTCCTTAAGGGACATATTCATTGGGTAACAACTCAATTTGTTCGCGCAGAAGATGAATAATTATACAACCTATTTCTATTCCCAAAATTAAAATTTCTAAGAATCTAGTGTAAGTAATATTATTTTGGTAATGTCGAAATTAGCGGCATACCTAGAGTTTACTCATGAGGAGGGGACTCCTGTCAACCACTCAAATATATTACAAAGAATATTCAAGTTTTTTTTCTTTCAATAGATTTTACATT
The DNA here is from genome assembly GCA_037159825.1 of Tupiocoris notatus. NCBI lineage: Eukaryota > Metazoa > Arthropoda > Insecta > Hemiptera > Miridae > Tupiocoris > Tupiocoris notatus. The sequence goes on along the minus strand of JASJUZ010000125.1, from coordinate 1,169 downwards.
GAATTTTGCAAAAGGGAACTACCTATTCTCTTTGTGGATTGCGATGAGTTACATCAATAACCCCATCATTACTTCTCAGTTGAGAATCACTGAGATTGTCGACAGCCTAACAAAGAGGGATTAATCTTATTATAATTTATGGTGATTTAGAATCAGTTCTCTAGTCGCCATTTTTACTTCTTATGTGAAATTTTCAATCACACTCCTTACGTTGTGACAAAACTTGTTCAGGAGTTTAAAATCTTCTCGCTTCCTGTGTGAAAGCGCAGAAATATATTTCTACATTGAAATTTTTGAACATTCACTCCTTCCTTTGAACATTCATTCCTTTTCATTTCTTTATTTCCCTTTGTCTTCAGAACGCTTGTATTGGCTTCGTTCGTCTTAGCATTGTTGACAGTGTGTACGGAATGCAACCTATGATTCTCCATTCGTATCCTGATTTGACATTGATTTGCAACGGCGAGCTGTACAACTTCAAACGGGTATTGCCTCGAGTTCCTATACTAGTCAGAAATAACATTCTTCCTCCACGAGGACTTGACCATTGATCTGTTTTATTTTCCAATTGTTGCCATTTGTTTCCTTATTTCAGCTTGGAGAGGAAATGAAGTTCAACTATGAAACAAAGTGTGATGTTGAGGTTATAATTCAGCTGTTTGCCCGTACCGGTTCAATCGAAGAAACTGTCAAACACCTAGACGGGGTCTTTGCATTTGCATTAGTTGATACAAAAAATAAAAAATTGTACATAGCTAGAGACCCATATGGAGTGCGACCACTCTATCGCATGGAAACTGATAGGGGTATACTTGGGATTTCTTCTGAATGTAAAGGTTTGTAAACCATATATTTATGAGTGTACGCAAAGAGAAATATAGTTTAATTTTATCGACATTTATTGTGATCTTCCAGAAAGTAGGTACCTGTAGTTGATAAGGCTACCAGAAACAAAGGGTTGATTGGTGTGAGCCTGCACAGCTTCATACGTTCTGTAGGTATCAGTAAATGAATCGTTTGGTACCTACCTATCAGAAGTGCACAGGTAATCCTTATAGTCACTGGAGAAAAAAAAACCTTATTTTTTACTGGTTGATGGTAGAGTTTGGCACTCGCGTGCATAGCCTCTTTCAGTTATGAGGTATAATACAGCAGGGTTCACAGGCGTC